>OX101822.2:31686499-32286499 GCA_944452925.2 Chrysolina oricalcia | reverse complement strand
TAGAATTTGTCAGAAACTAGTTGATTATTGTGGATTGCATAGAAAAATCACGTATTTTGATGATATTTTAGCGTATGCCAAGCATGATACCAAACGATATTTCATCGAATGAAAATCAGACGGAAACCGATCGGCATACATGTCGCGCTGTTCCGAAGGACACCATATGCCCACAATTATGTTGAGAAATAGGGCTCTTCGAATCTATACGTGTTTTTGCATGTCTTTGGGAAAATGAAGTATAATGAAATTTATAATTATAATACGATTATCGTTATATAATTATAATATAATTTAATTAAAACAATAATTATTGTTATTGTTATGTTCCACGTGCATGCGCAAATTTTGCTTGTGCATTGATCATTATATTCACAACTACCAAAACCCTGAAGGGAATACCTTATAAAATCATTAGACAATATGGCAGAGGGCTGACGGGCCAATAGAAAGTGAATTTTGACCCGCTTCCAGTGGACTGATCAAATAAAAATTTGGAATGTGTTCCTCTTTCCTGTGACAATGCGGCATTGAACTTCTTTTAGAAAAACTGGTCGGAGATAATGGATTTAATATCAAATTAATGAATTCAAGATGGCGAATTGCGAATTCTGTTCTTATGGTCTGATTCTATACAAAATTGGAATACTGAGTATTTCGGAATATGAGATCAAGATGGAGAACGAGCTTTGAGATTCTATTCATAATCGGCCCTTGGGGGATATTTCAGATTATGAATTTTAGGTCCAAATTGGTAAATTCAAGACGGCGGACAAGCTTGGTGTTATTGGTCAGTTTCATTCAATTTTAGTATGAAAAGATGTTTGGGGTCGGAGTTTAGGATTTTTTATTTATTTATGAATTCAAGATGACGAACGGGTTATGTGATTATGACACCATTCTGATCAAAATTGGTGAGTGGAGTTTTCGAGAAAAGAGATTATGAAAATTTTTCAATTTGAATTGGCAGCTACAATTTGGCCAACGAGTTTTGCAATTATCGTCTGATCCAAAAATACTATGTGGGAGTTTTCGAGGTTTCAGGATTGCGAAGTTTCTGTGATCATTGCTCGTTTTCTATCAAAGTTGATGTGTAGGTTTTTGAAGTCAGAGATCGTGAATTTTGACAAAACGATTCATGATTCAATCGATCATTGGATGCTCATCAGATCGAACAGTTAGAATACACAATATTGAGTATCAAGAAGCCCTGGTATACTGAAGCTCTTATGGAAATGAACAGAACGAGGAGTATCTGATTACTTATGACAAAAATACGAAAAAAAAAACATTTAAAGACAAGCTTTTATTCAAATTCACTAAAAAGGAATGAATAACATTGGGAGAAAGAAAATTTTAAAACTGCTATTGAATACACTAAAGAAAAAGTCTGCTTCAGATGTGTTACGTCAGTTATTCTGTGAGTAAAACATTCAAAAGCTAGGGATTGTTATTTCAGCTACATCACACATATAATGCAATGATTTTCACCTCTTTGTGCATTTGAATGAGTACCAAAAACATTTTGAATAATTTTTTTCCTTTTTAGCGTCTACAAATTAGAGTTTTTTTTTGTTATTCCGCTGTTTACCACTAACTATTATATATTCATTTGTTTATTCTATTTTCTTCTGGTTTCAAAGAGAAACAAACACCTGTAAAATTTCGAGAACATCTTCGGAATCAAGATGGAGTAACTAGGAATTGGGGTTCCCCTTAAACATTTGGAGTATGTAGGCCGAACATTTCCGTATACAATGATCTCCAAATCTTCGCCGTTCCTTGAAAGAATGAGTCCTGGTGAATAGACGGCAGTATCAAAGGTGACAACAATAGGTGTGATGACTGAACTTGTTGATGGAACTGATAAAGGTGAAACGGCCAAAGATAGTTCAGAAGAGATTGGGTTATCAAAACATCTCAAGAAGGAAGACAGTTCACCAACCCTTTTGCGGTGTTCCAGATAAGTACGGGAATCAGTGCCTTTTTCAAAATATTTCATTTCTATTTATGATTCAATGAATAGTCATGTTAGGTATGTTTATTCCTATCGTATAGGATTAAGACAATGAGCTCCGTCCTGGTATGGCTGGACACCATGTTTCTTTGTTGACAAGCGTTCATTGTGAACAATGCAGATTTTTTTATTTGTTTGTCACTTGTTATTTCTCTTTCTTATTTAATATTTTGTCTAATACATTTATTCTTTGTTTCACCTATTCTCCTATCTTTTTACGAATCTTTCAATCTATTCCTCAATCTTTCTTTCAGATGGACTAATTTAATCGATTCTGATTCGATTGTCTAGCAGATATTAGTATAATGTAAATCAGAGGGAAGTCCATATGATTCATCATCCAACGCTGTATTTGCCAGTAAAGCACTTGTCTTTTGTTAGACGGTTGCCTTATATTCCTCACTTATTCGATTATCAGACAGAGAGAATTTTTTACGTCAAAATTTTCACTTAGTTGAGACAGTTTCCATATGAGGAGTGCAGCCCCCAAACACACATTGACAATTTTAGATTCTGTCTAAAGAAACGACAATCGTTCAGTGGCTCAGAAACTCGCTAACTTCTATGGAACACAAAAATATTGAAAAATCCGCGCAGTATTGGCTGGGAAAGTAATTGTTTTCTGTCAGATATTTGCAGAAAGATTTTTGGAAAGAGGGGTGACTTGACTTTGTCAGATTTCACAAATGACACTATAAAGATACTGAATATAAATTTATTTATGAATTACTCGATACAGTCGAATTACAACAGTTCTTTATATTCTGCAAATACATCGTTGTATTCGTTTTATGATCCATCCTAACAAAATTCAAAAACATACCATGCCTTTAATTACTGAATTTTATTGGATGAAATGAAATCGAAATACCTATCTTTCAACACATTCCCACAAAGTGGAAAATATCTGGCAGAAAAGATTTTCTTTCCCTGACAGATATTGAATTACATCTGGCATCTATTTCTGCAACGTTCCTCAAAGCGGTCACAATTTCAAGTGCTAATTGTGATCAAATAGTGGATATTATGCCTCATACTTCAACTACCAAGCAATTGAATTCTATATTTCCGTTTTTGTCAATCACATTCAATTATCTTGATATGAAAAAAGAAATTGAAAGCCAAATACCCTAACACTTTTACTCAAAGTTATATGTTTTGATGAAGCACTACTGCTTTGCAATGGTTTTATTTTGTTTTGCTCGACCCCATGAATGACTTTCCTACCTATATTTCATCTCTCATTTGTACTACTTAGGTTAAGTGTAAGAGAGACCTAAACTAAACTTCGCCTATTTCGTACCGAAGAATATAAAGACGATTTATTATTGTTTTTATCATTTGATTTAAAATGACCATCTGCAGACATGTTTCCAGATTTTTGCATATCTTCAGTGCTAGTGTTCGTCGAACAACATAAGAATCCTACTGTCCCACCAAACAAATGGTGCCCTCCAAGCATTAATTACCCCTCATCCAGGAACGCAGTCGCGATTTACAAATATGTCAATTTCTGCGACGCACGATATGTCAATATTTTTATTTAATTCATATAATTTTCATCATACTCTCCGTATCGAACTTTGTCCGAAATAATACTGAATATTGCTTTCGTTGACGAATAAACCGCCAGAATTGTTTCCATATACAATGCAGTACTGACTAACAATCATAATTTTCGGAAGAAAATATTTGATAACACTACTTGGCAGAAGCTCATCAAACTAATAATAAAAATGAATTAGGCAATCCAGACTTCTGCAGTCAACCTATACAATAGGTATAATCGACGGCAACAGAAAATAACTAGATACACTGATGATCGGCAAAACCATGTGGGTTGAGACATGTTTTGGCGTTGAGATTGGGATAACATTGCAAAGTAGTTCTTGTAGAATACTTTGCCAAGAATCTATCAGTTTTAATTCAATTGTCGTATGGGACAGTAGTTGTTTTCTGTTAGATACTTGTCGACGATTATACCTATTGTATAGGTTGAATGCAGAAGTCTGGATTGCCTAATCCATTTCTATCAATAATTATAATTTTGGCTTGTCTGTACTGTCACATGTACCGTGAAAGTGCCAATCGTATGTGAAGAGAAATTTGAGAAACATGGCAACGTTCAGTGGTCCTCACTTTATACACCTCATACTAATAATTGGGTTATACGGACCTCAGTTTGGTAGGATTCTGCAGACAAATAAACGGACCTCTCAATGATATCACGGAAGTATGGTCCTCACTTGGTTCCGATATACTCGTAAAAATCAAATTTGAACTGTTCAGTAATTCAAGCGTATATTAGAGAATCTTGGTGCCCCCCACTCTGAACAAGAACAGAAAAGGGTATGACGAGTGTCTAGCACCTTTCCTTCCAGTGGTCCTCGCAACGTTGATTTTACGGTGTGTCCTCAGTTTGATAGTTGGCGCTATATATATATATATATATATATATATATATATATATATATATATATATATATATATATATATATATATATATATATATTTGACCAACGTATGAAGTGAGGTCCGCTTGTGCAAAAATTACGGAAGTTGTGAGGACCATGTCGAAGTGAGGTCCGTATACGGACCTCACAACGTTTCTGCCGTTCCGTGTGGAGGATACTCCTCTGTACAAGTTCATTGACTAACCTAATAATCGTTCTAAGTGAGACAGATATAGTGTTTCGTTCCTTTTTGTGCATTCACTACAGTTAGTTGAGATATCGCGTGAAATATGTGGTCCTCACTTTGGTAGAAATATAGAAAAAATCGTATATTGTAGTTTGGGGATTTGTCACTTGAAGGCGCTGCTGAGAATGTATATTTTCTGTACGTGCGTATTCCGTTCCTTGTGGGATTATATGGTCAGCACTGAGTGAGGTCCGAAAATGTGGCAACATATCGTGTTACGCTGAACACATTGATGTTTATTAGGTAATGGGTATCACTATATTTCACCTCATTTTCTTTACTTTTGCAAGTTTTAATTCAAATTGCCCTGTTTTTTAAGGATGTAAATGAGTGATTCTGAACCTGCTGAATTCGTTCAACAGGGTTAAATAATCTGTGAATCGAAAACTACCCCTCAACAACCCTCCGAAGTAGACAAATCTTGAAACAATAGAAATGCCGAATTCTCTAGGTTTTTCGACAAAACAAATTTTTTTCACATCTGCTGAATACATTCAATAGAGTGGAATAATTTTTGAACTAAAAACTACCCCTTAACAATCTTCCGAAGTAGAAAAAACTTAAAACAGTTGAAATACCTGTTGCTAGAGGTTTTTCTGACAGAAATGACTTATTCTTCTCCTGCTGAATACTTTCCGTAGGGTGAAATATTTGTGAATCGAAAACTACCCCTCAACAACCCTCCGAAATGGAAAATATCTTGAAATAGTTTAAATGCCCGTTGCTAGAGGTTTTTTCACAGAAATTAATTAATCTACAACTGCTGAATATGATCTATTGTATGAAATAATTTCGGAAGCAAAAACTACCCCTCAACAACCCTCCGATGTAGAAAAATCTGGAAATAGTTGAAATACTCGTAGCTCGAGATTTTTTTGCAGAAATGAGTTATTCTGTACCTGCTGAATACGTTTCACAGGGTGGGATGATATGTCAAATAAAAATTACCCCGCAACAACCCTCCGAAGTAGAAACTTTTTGAAATACTTGAAAAACCTGTTGCTGGACTTTTTTTGACAGAGATAAAATAGTCTACACCTGCTGAATACATTCTATGAAGTGAAATAATTTGTAAACCAAAAACTACCCCTCAACAACCCTCCGAAGTAGAAAAATCGTGAAACAGTTAAAATACCCGTTGTTTGTTTTTTTTGAGAAATGATTTATTCTACACCTGCTGAATACGTTCGATGGAGTGAAATAACTCGTGAACCAAAAACTACCCCTCAAAAACCCTCCGGAAGTAGAAAAATCTTGAAACAGTTGAAGTACCCGTGGCTTGAGGTTTTTTGGAAGAAATTAGTTATTCCACTCCTGTCGCATACGTTTTATAGGATGAAATAATTTGTGAATGAAAAAATACCCCTCAACAACCCTCCAAAGTGGAAAAATCTTGAAACATTCAGAATTATCGTTGCTCGATATTATTTGACAGAAATAAATTATTTTTCACCTGCAGAATATTTTCTACATGGTAACAAATTTGTGGATCAAAAACTACCCCTCAACAACCCTTCAAAGTAGAAAACTCTTGAAATAGTTGAAATGCCCGTTGCTTGAGGTTTTTTGACAGAAATGAATTATTCTATAGCTGCTGCATATGTTGCACAGGGTGAAATGGAGATTAACCCAAAAACTACCCCTCAACAACCCTTTGAACTGGAAAAGTTTTGAAACATTCGAAATATCCTTTGCTCGATATTTTTGAAAGATACTGATTATTTTTCACCTGCTGAATATGTTCTATAGTGTGTCAAAATTTGTGGATCAAAAACTACCCCTGAACAACACTCCGAAGTAGAAAAATCTTGAAACAGTTGAAGTGCCCGTTGCTCGAGTTTTTTTGACGGAAATGAATTATTCTTCACCTGCTGAATACGGTCTATAGAATAAAATAGTTTGTGAACCAAAAGCTACCCCTCAACAACCCTCCTAAGTTGAAAATTCTTGAAACAGTTGAAATTTCTGTTGCACGAGATTTTTTGACAAAAATTAATTATTCTATACCTGTTGAATACGTTATATAGGGTGAAATTATTTGTGAAATGAAAACTACCCTTCAACAATCCTCCAAAGTTGATAAATCTCGAAAGAGTTGAAATTCTCGTTGCTCGAGGTTTTTTGATGGAAATAAATTATTCTACACCTGTTGAATACGTTTTATAAGGAAAACTGATTTGTAAATCAAATACGACCCTTCAACTACCCTCTGCAGTAAAAAAAATAAAGCAGTTGAGATACCCATTGCTCGAAGTTTTTTTGACGGAAATTTACTATTGTTTACCGGCTCAGTACATACTATGAGGTGATATATTTTGTGAACCAAAAACTACCCTTCAACAACCATCTGAAGTAGAAAATTTTTGAAACAGTTGAAATACCCGTTTCTCGAGGTTTTTTGATAAAAATTAAATATTCCGCACCCGCTGAATATGTTTCATGGTGTGAAATAATTTGTGAACCTAAAAATACCCCTCAACAGCCCACCGAAGTAGAAAATTTTTGAAACAGTTGAAATACCAATTGCTCGAGATTTTTTTAGGAAATGAATCAATCGACACCTCTACTGAATACGTTCTCTAGCGTAAAATGATTTGTGTATTGAAAACTACCCCTCAACAACCCTCCGAAGTAGAAAAATCGAGAAAAATCTTGAATCAGTTGAAGTACCCGTGACTCGAGGTTTTTTGAACAAAATTAATTAATCCACTCCTGTTGCATACGTTTTATAGGATGAAATAATTTGAGAACGAATAACTACCCCTCAACAACCCTTACGGAAATAAATTATTCGACACCTACTGATTACGTTCTATGGCGTAAAATAATTTGTGTATCGAAAACTATCCCTCAACAACCATCTGAAGTAGAAAAATCGTGAAACAGTTAAAATACCCGTTGTTTTTTTTTTTTTTACAGCAATGAATTATTCTATGTCTGTTGAATATGTTTTATAGGGCAAAATAATTCGTGATTCAACAGCTACCCCTCAACAACATTATAAAGAACGTTATCAGCAAGTTTACTACTGTACTATCTGGTGAAATTTATAGTCCTTCAGCCCGCTGCCAAAATGTATAATGATTTCATAACGTATGCCATGTAGGGTTTTGGTAGTTATAAATATAATGATCAATGAACTAGCAAACTTAGCGCTTGCCCGTGGAACATAACGATAATAATAATAACTACTTTTTTTTTCTCAAATACATGCATAAACCCGTATAGAATTTGTCAGAAACTAGTTGATTAATGTGGATTGCATAGAGAAATCACGTATTTTGATGATATTTTAGCGTATGCTGAGCATGATACCAAACGATATTTCATCGAAGGAAAATCAGACGGAAACCGATCGGCATACATGTCGCGTTGTTCCGAAGGACACCATATGCCCACAATGATGTTGAGAAATAGGGCTCTTCGAATCTATACATGTTTTTGCATGTCTTTGGGAAAATGAAGTATGATGAAATTTATAATTATAATACGATTATCGTTATATAATTAAAATATAATTTAATTAAAACAATAATTATTGTTATTGTTATGTTCCACGTGCATGCGCAAATTTTGCTTGTGCATTGATCATTATATTCACAACTACCAAAACCCTGAAGGGAATACCTTATAAAATCATTAGACAATATGGCAGAGGGCTGACGGGCCAATAGAAAGTGAATTTTGACCCGCTTCCAGTGGACTGATCAAATAAAAATTTGGAATGTGTTCCTCTTTCCTGTGACAATGCGGCATTGAACTTCTTTTAGAAAAACTGGTCGGAGATAATGGATTTAATATCAAATTAATGAATTCAAGATGGCGAATTGCGAATTCTGTTCTTATGGTCTGATTCTATACAAAATTGGAATACTGAGTATTTCGGAATATGAGATCAAGATGGAGAACGAGCTTTGAGATTCTATTCATAATCGGCCCTTGGGGGATATTTCAGATTATGAATTTTAGGTCCAAATTGGTAAATTCAAGACGGCGGACAAGCTTGGTGTTATTGGTCAGTTTCATTGAATTTTAGTATGAAAAGATGTTTGGGGTCGGAGTTTAGGATTTTTTTTTTATTTATGAATTCAAGATGACGAACGGGTTATGTGATTATGACGCCATTCTGATTAAAATTGATGAGTGGAGTTTTCGAGAAAAGAGATTATGAAAATTTTTTAATTTGAATTGGCAGCTACAATTTGGCCAACGAGTTTTGCAATTATCGTCTGATCCAAAAATACTATGTGGGAGTTTTCGAGGTTTCAGGATTGCGAAGTTTCTGTGATCATTGCTCGTTTTCTATCAAAGTTGATGTGTAGGTTTTTGAAGTCAGAGATCGTGAATTTTGACAAAACGATTCATGATTCAATCGATCATTGGATGCTCATCGGATCGAAGAGTTAGAATACACAATATTGAGTATCAAGAAGCCCTGGTATACTGAAGCTCTTATGGAAATGAACAGAACGAGGAGTATCTGATTACTTATGACTAAAAATACGAAAAAAAACATTTAAAGACAAGCTTTTATTCAAATTCACTGAAAAGGAATGAATAACATTGGGAGAGAGAAAATTTTAAAACTGCTATTGAATACACTAAAGAAAAAGTCTGCTTCAGATGTGTTACGTCGGTTATTCTGTGAGTAACACATTCAAATGCTAGGGATTGTTATTTCAGCTACATCATACATATAATGCAATGATTTTCACCTCTTTGTGCATTTGAATGAGTAGCAAAAACATTTTGAATAATTTTTTTCCTTTTTAGCGTCTACAAATTAAAGTTTTTTTTTGTTATTCCGCTGTTTACCACTAACTATTATATATTCATTTGTTTATTCTATTTTCTTCTGGTTTCAAAGAGAAACAAACACCTGTAAAATTTCGAGAACATCTTCGGAGTCAAGATGAAGTAACTAGGAATTGGGGTTCCCCTTAAATATTTGGAGTATGTAGACCGAACATTTCCGTAGTCAATGATCTCCAAATCTTCGCCGTTCTTTGGAAGAATGAGTCCTGGTGAATAGACGGCAGTATCAAAGGTGACAGCAATAGGTGTGATGACTGAACTTGTTGATGGAACTGATAAAGGTGAAACGGCCAAAGATAGTTCAGAAGAGATTGGGTTATCAAAACATCTCAAGAAGGAAGACAGTTCACCAACCCTTTTGCGGTGTTCCAGATAAGTAAGGGAATCAGTGCCTTTTTCAAAATATTTCATTTCTATTTATGATTCAAGGAATAGTCATGTTAGGTATGTTTATTCCTATCGTATAGGATTAAGACAATGAGCACCGTCCTGGTATGGCTGGACACCTTGTTTCTTTGTTGACAAGCGTTCATTGTGAACAATGCAGATTTTTTTATTTGTTTGTCACTTGTTATTTCTCTTTCTTATTTAATATTTTGTCGAATACATTTATTCTTTGTTTCACCTATTCTCCTATCTTTTTACGAATCTTTCAATCTATTCCTCAATGTTTCTTTCAGATGGACTAATTTAATCGATTCTGATTCGATTGTCTATCAGATATTAGTATAATGTAAATCAAAGGGAAGTCCATATGATTCATCATCCAACGCTGTATTTGCCAGTAAAGCACTTGTCTTTTGTCAGAGGGTTGCCTTATATTCCTCACTTATTCGATTATCAGACAGAGAGAATTTTTTACGTCAAAATTTTCACTTAGTTGAGACAGTTTCCATATGAGGAGTGCAGCCCCCAAACACACACTGACAATTTTAGATTCTGTCTAAAGAAACGACAATCGTTCAGTGGCTCAGAAACTCGCTAACTTCTATGGAACACAAAAATATTGAAAAATCCGCGCAGTATTGGCTGGGAAAGTAATAGTTTTCTGTCAGATATTTGCAGAAATATTTTTGGAAAGAGGGGTGATTTGACTTTGTCAGATTTCACAAATGACACTATGAAGATACTGAATATAAATTTATTTATGAATTACTCGATACAGTCTAATTACAACAGTTCTTTATATTCTGCAAATACATCGTTGTATTCGTTTTATGATCCTTCCTAACAAAATTCAAAAACATACCATGCCTTTAATTACTGAATTTTATTGGATGAAATGAAATCGAAATACCTATCTTTCAACACATTCCCACAAAGTGGAAAATATCTGGCAGAAAAGATTTTCTTTCACTGACAGATATTGAATTACATCTGGCATCTATTTCTCAAAGCGGTCACAATTTCAAGTGCTAATTGTGATCAAATAGTGGATATTATGCCTCATACTTCAACTACCAAGCAATTGAATTCTATATTTCCGTTTTTGTCAGTCACATTCAATTATCTTGATATAAAAAAAGAAATTGAAAGCCAAATTTCGTAAATACCCTAACTCTTTTACTCAAAGTTATATGTTTTGATGAAACACTACTGCTTTGCAATGGTTTTATTTTGTTTTGCTCGACCCCATGAATGACTTTCCTACCTATATTTCATCTCTCATTTGTACTACTCAGGTTAAGTGTAAGAGAGACCTAAACTAAACTTCGCCTATTTCGTACCGAAGAATATAAAGACGATTTATTATTGTTTTTATCATTTGATTTAAAATGACCATCTGCAGACATGTTTCCAGATTTTTGCATATCTTCAGTGCTAGGGTTCGTCGAACAACATAAGAATCCTACTGTCCCACCAAACAAATGGTGCCCTCCAAGCATAAATTACCCCTCATCCAGGAATGCAGTCGCGATTTACAAATATGTCAATTTCTGCGACTCACGATATGTCAATATTTTTATTTAATTCATATAATTTTCATGATACTCTCCGTATCGAACTTTGTCCGAAATAATACTGAATATTGCTTTCGTTGACGAATGAACCGCAAGAATTGTTTCCATATACAATGCAGTACTGACTTACAATCATAATTTTCGGAAGAAAATATTTGATAACACTACTTGGCAGAAGCTCATCAAACTAATAATAAAAATGAATTAGGCAATCCAGACTTCTGCAGTCAACCTATACAATAGGTGTAATCGACGGCAACAGAAAATACCTAGATACACTGATGATCGGCAAAACCATGTGGGTTGAGACATGTTTTGGCGTTGAGATTGGGATAACATTGCAAAGTAGTTCTTGTAGATACTTTGCCAAGAATCTATCAGTTTTAATTCAATTGTCGTAGGGGACAGTAGTCGTTTTCTGTTAGATACTTGTCGACGATTATACCTATTGTATAGGTTGAATGCAGAAGTCTGGATTGCCTAATCCATTTCTATCAATAATTATAATTTTGGCTTGTCTGTACTGTCACATGTACCGTAAAAGTGCGGATCGTATGTGAAGAGAAATTTGTGAAACTTGGCAACGTTCAGTGGTCCTCACTTTATACACCTCATACTAATAATTAGGTTATACGGACCTCAGTTTGGTAGGATTCTGCAGACAAATAAACGGACCTCTCAATGATATCACGGAAGTATGGTCCTCACTTGGTTCCGATATACTCGTAAAAATCAAATTTGAACTGTTCAGTAATTCAAACGTATATTAGAGAATCTTGGTGCCCCCCACTCTGAACAAGAACAGAAAAGGGTATGACGAGTTTCAAAATTATATAAAATATCAGAAAACCCAAACAAATACGATACCTCAACTCTGAAGACTCTTACAACTTCAACAACATACTAAAATTTCAGTAAAAAGCAGTCAGAAGGTTGGTATTCCAAGTTCTAGATTGAAATAGGAGAGTACGAGTCAGTCTATGATGCATATCAAATAATGGCAACAACATTTCCGGACAATAACTTTAAGTTATAATAAAATATCACACAGTATAGAAAATTTGGTATTCAGTCAAAGAAATCTAAGATTTGACAGTGAAAATGGATGGTAGAAACTTCAAATGAAACAAGTCAAATGAGTTTCTGAATTATATTTTCTTGAATAAGAAGAAAATGTGAAAACTTTAGAATAGATAAAGATTATTTCAAAATCATAGAATCATTAATAATATGTGTACATAGTTCAAGCATTAATTAGAATAATAAGAATAAGGAAAAATTTAAAATGATTTGTGATCGCGAGTGTTGTGAAAAACCGATGGAAAGGTCCTTGGAAACGGAAAAATGAAAGAGGAGGATGATATATAGAAACGGGTGGAAAAAAGTTGGATGCCAGAGAGATTGTTAAAAACCAGAAATATCAAGAAAAATCAATAGAAACCAACCAAGAGTGGAAGATTTATGCAGGAAACAACTGATAAGATCGGCACAACAAGGTTCCACTTACCTTGGAGGAGCACTACGAGAAGTCATAGCTGGAAGTAGCAGGCCGAGCAGCATCCTATCTCCAGAGCTGGAAGTAGCAGGCCGAGCAGCATCCTATATCCAAATGGTCCAGACAAAAGGTATTTCTAGACTAAACATTTCCAAATACCAAGCCACAGCTTATGTGCTTATCTAAGCTGTGACCAAGCTGAAATACCAGTACTTCGTAAAAACGAATTATTGTCAAATACTCCGTCAATTCGACAAAATCCTCAAGGAGACTTGGTATCTAAAATTTCTTGAACTCAGTGAACAAACTTTTTTTTAAATAAGCAATAAAGTCAATAACCACAGACAAGGTTTATTGCTAATAACTATAATTAATAAATACCTGTTTTGGAGAATCTCATAACAAAAACAATCATGAAATATTCATGGTTATGTTTTATGCTAGATACTTCTTCTTCCTGCAATGGGAATGTTCAACGTAATAGGCCGTAGTTAGATGACCGGTAACGGAATCGTAATCAAATAGCACGATTGAATTAATAATTTTGTATATTGTCATTATTTCTGAAGAAAAACTTATTAGATATAAGGTATATGTCGCAGGAAATAGGCAAATTAAGGTTTTGAATACTTGATATTTACAAAAGTGTTCACATTTTCTTATTTATTACAACTGGTTTATGAAATAAAAAACAAATTTGAGTTTGAATCTACTATATTATTTATTTTCTACAAAGATTTCTATTTCTATTACAATACATTTGACTTAAAGTTATCAAACGTCCTTTTCCAAGAACTCCGCTTGAAATTGAGATCTACATGTTTGGCGCACCGACTGAGCTGAGTAGCTGAAAAAGAAAGATAAGGTAAGATCTTAAAGAGTGTAAGTATTTGGCCTGGGCAATCTGAAATTTGAAATATTTAATAATAATTTCAAACTATAATAAACTCAAAATAACACAACAATATATATATATATATATATATATATATATATAGGGTGGCCCATCGAAAACGTACCGCAAGGCATTACAGGCTGAGAAAGAACTTTTCGATAAAATCCGAAAACAGGTCAAGTTTGTTTGACAGGAGGACACATTTTGACGTAACAAGCATAGTAAAACCTTTAACCCCCTAAGTAGGGGTGACACCCCAACATTTTTTTCAAATGGGAAGGAGGGTCAAGCGATACCTCTGTAGAAGGTGCTTGTCATGCCCTATACAGTGCTACTTAGATTTTTCAAATCGATCTACTCTTTCAGAAAATATGGAGCGTTGAAACTCCAACCATCATGTGGGACTAAAAATACAAAAATTGGTTCAATTGTACTTTATTGCAATAAGTTCCTTCAAATAAATTCGTTGTTTTTGCCGATTCGCTGTTTTTGCCGATGCACAGATTTTTTTAGGCCATTTTAGAGAGTAAAAGATTAATAGGATGCATTTCTTCACGTTTGAATTGGGTCAAGTAGTTGCTAGATACCTGTCATGGTTGAAGTGTTTACGAATTGTTGACTTCAAAATTTGTTATTATGTTGTATTCAATTGCAGATAAATTGGAAATCATTGAGCTTTCTTTCAAAAACGATGAATGTGGAAATCAGGTCGCGGAGTTGTTTAACCAACGGCATCCTGACAAACATGCCTCTGGAAAAATTGTTCGCAACCTGGTGAAAAAATTTCGCGAAACAGGTTCAGTTCATAACAAAAAGAGAGAGCTTGAAAATCCAGTACTAAATGAACCTACGGAGATAGCAGTATTGGGGCAAGTTGCAGTTGATAGTACGCTAAGTACAAGACAATTGGCCATTGCGACGGGTGTGTCTCGCACCAGTGTCCAACGGGTATTGAAAAAATACAAATTCCATCCTTACAAAATTCGCTTGGTGCACGAACTGAATGAAGACGACTTTTGAAGGAAGTAGTCCATACTCAAAGTGGAGTTTCAATATCAGAGAAGTTAAGTAAAACTCGAAGTCATCTCCACAATATATATTCCAACCCAATGTTGAGGGAAGGTATGTAAACGCAAGTTTCACAAGAAACTTGCGTTACATGAAATTCAAAAACATGTTTTCAAGCATAGTAATGCTCATCTTCAGTTGAAGTAATACAATGGTTAAACTGAAATCAGTAAAGAACAATAATTACAAGCTTGAAAAAGTATGAGACCAGCATAACGGTTAAACTTGGATTCAAAATGGATACTCACATGGCATGGAGAATTGAAGTGTAAAAACTTAATATAAATGTATAAAAACTTGAAGATGTGTGGCGCAAATTAGGGCAACCCATTATTATTAAGGGGGAATGTTTGGGGACCATTCTAACAGTGGAACCACCATCAGTAGCATTAGTAATAATTAAAACAATTTGTTGAATGTCAAACACCAATTTCGTGTAGCGCAGGATGAAGAAGAAAGAAAAAGCTTGAAAAGGTCGATAATAAAGACTTGATTTGAACCGTGGCGTCCTCTATCGGAGAATAGAAGAAGCTGTTAAGAAATGAAATAATATCAAATTAATTCAGTGTAGGTAACTAACTGACTAAGAAACAGAATCAGTAAGAGAAAACACAAAAGTTGGGACAGAAAACTGCAATTTAAACTAGATAACCACTTGATTAATGGTAAAATTGTAAGGCATTGAAGAAGGAAATACAATCAAAATTAATTTGTTCATTCAAAGATTCCGAATTACGGTCCTTATTAACTCTATTGATTTCAAAAATCTCCAAAATATTAAGTTTAGGGCCTTTATTGCAAACATGTAAAATTTTTAGATCTGAATCAATATCAAATTGATGTTTATTATTAACAATATGATTTGAAAAGGAACTAGAAGAATTAATTTCATCAATCAAATCTGAATGGAGATACCTGTCTATGATTCTGTTATGTTCATGGATTCTCTGGGAAAATTTACGACCAGTCTGGCCGATGTATGTAGCATTACAACCTTGATATGAACAAGACATTTTATAAACGCCTGACTTGTCCATAATAGGGATCTTATCTTTGTTATTAATCAAATTGGAACCTAGATTATTATTGGTATGAAAAGAAATTTTGCAATCAGGAATGAACCTATCAAATATGTTTTTAATCTAACAAATATTATTGAGAACGATCCCGCATACTATGAACAGGAACTGATTTTCCAACAAGACGGAGCTCCTCCTCATTATTCCCAAAATATGCGCAATTATTTACATGACAAATTTCGAGGACGATGGATAGCGGGGCCCAATAGAATGGCCACCTTGGTCACCCGACTTGAGTCCTTCAGATTTTTTTTTGTGGGGACACATCAAAAGCCTTGTTTACAAAACACCACCAGACGCATTAGAACAGTTGCGACGAAGAATCATTAACGTATGTCGCACCCCAAATGCTCCAGAATGTACGACAACGGTTTGAAAATAACTTATACCACTGTATGCAGGTTGACGGACAGCAATTCGAACATTTACTTGACTAATAAATGAGTTTTGAACTACAATTGAATCAATTTTTGCATTTGTCGTCACACATTATCGTTGGAGTTTCAACGCTCCATATTTTCTGAAAGAGTGGATCAATTTTGAAAATGTAAACAGCACTGTGTAGGGAATGACAAGCTCCTTCTGAAGAGGTATCGCTTGAACCCCCTTCCCATTTGAAAAAAATGTTGGGGTGACATGCCTACTTAGGGGGTTGAAGGTTTTACTATGCTTGTTACGTCAAAATGTGTCCCCCTGACAAACGAACTTGATCTGTTTTCGGATTTTATCGAAAACTTCTTTCCCAGCCTGTAATGCCTTGCGGTACGTTTTCGATAGGCCACCCTGTATATATATTTAAACGAAACAGAGCGAATATCTTCCAAACACATGTGTTGTAAATAAAATGCAGAAACACGACGATTTTTAATCCATTATCTTCCTATCATAACCTCAACTGTCATACCTCTCCCCCCACCCCTTGGGCACTATCACACAAACATTTTGAATGAGGAAAGCAGTAAGTGTGACACATCATTAAGAAGGTAATTTCATAAGGAATTCAGCCATGTCAATTTTTGACACCTTACTTTTCATTTTGGCGCCCTATTGCGGGACAAACAACTGTTCCGTATTCCAAATTATGATACTGCATTTGCAAGCTATTTTGACATAAATAAGGTGAAAATGCATTATGGAATTTTTCTAAGAGAAAAAACAAAATGGCGGCTCAAAATGGCGGACCTGATTCGCAATTATGGTGCGATTCGATTCAATTTTGATATGTGGTGGTTTTCAAGGTCGGAAATTATGATTTGTTTGTCAGTGCGAAAAAACAAGGTGGTGGCTCCAAGATGGCGGACAAAATTTGTAATTCTGGTCTGATTCGAATCAAAATTAGTATGTGGGGATTTTCAGGGTAAAAGATTATGATGTTTTAGTCAATGCAACAAACCAAGCTAGTGGGCGAAATTTGTAATTGTGGTTCGATTCGATTAAAAATTGGCATATGGTGGTTTTACAAGTTTTCAGTATGACTAAAATGAATTGATTAAACTGATAAAAAAAAAAATTTTTAGACAAATGCGCTAAAAAGGAAATTTTTTTTTTTTTTTTCAGTTGTGTGACATAGGTTATTCTATGCGTAACAGAATCAAAATTTTACCTCGCAAAAATACCTATTTTATACTCGCGGCATGCTTTCAAATCTGTTACGCAAATAATAACCTACGTCACACATCTAAAAAAAACATTAATTCTTTCTCTCTCTTTTGCGTTTATTTGCCGTTATTTCCTTTAAGCGCATTTGTATAAAAGCTTTTATTTATTAATTCAATTAATTCATTTCATTCATACTGAAAACCCCCGAAGGCCAATTTTGACTCTAATCGAACCACAATTACAAATTTCACCCGCCATCTAGTTATTTGCATCGACAAAAAAATCATAATTTCTAAACCTGAAAATCCCCACATACTAACTTTGATTCGAATTGGACCAGAATAACAAATTTCGTCCCCCATCTTGGACCACCATCTTGTTTTTTTGCATTGATAAACAAACCATAATTTCCAACCTTGCAAACCACCACATCAATTTTGAATCGAATCGAACCATAATTGCAAATCATGTCCGCCATTTTGGAGCCGCCAATTTGATTTTTCTCTTAGAAATATTCCATACTGTATTGTCACTGAATTTATGTCAAAATAGCTTTCACATGCAGTTCATAATTTGGAATATGGAACAGTTGTTTTTCCCGCAAGAGGGCGCCAAAATAAAAATTTTGTTGGCAAAAATTGACATGGCTGAATTCCTTATGAAATTACTTTTTCAATGATGTGTCACACTTACTACTTTTCCTATTGAAATTGTTTCGGTGATGTTGGCCAAGGGGTGGGGGGAGAGGTATGACAGTTGAGGTTATGATAGGAAGATGTCCCCCTTGGTTTAAAAATCGACGTGTTTTTGCATTTTATTCACAACACATGTGTTTTGAAGATATTCGATCTGTTTCGTTTTCGGTGCCCCACCCTGTATGTATACAGTGCGTCTGCTTAAGTTGGCTACATATGGGAAACTTTTTTATTATTGATTTTAAGAAAAAAAGTTATTCTTCATAAAAAGTCCTGTATAGTCTAAAACCCAAGATGCAATCATCAGATATCAAATTTCATTAATCTTATACGAGGTATGTCAAAAAATATGAAATTTTCTCAAGAGTAAAGTAACTTTATATTTCACAATATCGAAAATTTTCAGTATAAAAAGTTTGTTGGAATTGAAAACTATGTTTCAATATGCAATTACATCCTTCTGATTGAAAAAATAATTTTTTTCACAAATTTTTCTATTAATTAAAAAGTTATCAAATGTTCAATGTTCATTAGATTTTTAATGAATTTTGTTTCATAAAAATTTGCTCATCAATTTCTAAACAGAACGAATGGGTTAACATGTTTGTAATAAATAAAAATGATAAATGTAATATTGATAAGTAAAAAAAAAATTGCAAAAAAATAATTTTTCCAATTGGAAGGATGTGATTGCATATTGAAACATAGCTTTTAATTCTGAACAATTTTTCTAAATAACAATTTCCGATATTGTGAAATATAAAGTTACTTTACTCTTGGGTAAAATTCATATCTTTTGACATACCTCGTATAAGATTAATAAAATTCAATATCTGATGGTTGCATCATAGGTTTTAGACCATGCAGAATTTTTTATGACGAATAACTTTTTTTCGCAAAATCAATTAAAAAAAAGTTTCCCATATGTAGCCAACTTAAGCAGACTCACTATATACCGGTATATACCGGGTGGCTACGGAAGTATTGCCTACGGAATATCTCAGTTATTGTATGAAGTAGGTTTGTGGAATTTGGAGCGTCGATATAATGACATAAGAGCTAAAATTTGAGCATATTGACATGTCGAAGTTAACTTCCGGTCTGACCGGAAGTAACATCAACTTTCTTATTTTAAATGGAAACCCTATTTTTTTTCTTTTCGTTTTATTCAGCATTCAATTCCCTTTCTAATGACATATCACAAGTTGGTATCTAACCAGAAACTAGATCAGAAAAAAATTATTATTGAAATTCACCGAGTAGGCCGTGGAAGCAAAATGAAAGCCAAAAATTGAAAAGTTGGCTCTGGAAACCATACGTCACTTGATAACAGTTGCTACTACTGTGATATTTTATTTTCATTCGTCGGCGTTATAAAAAGCCGCCAAAAAAAGTATTGGAAAAATTGGGAAAAAAACAATACCCTGTAGGTCCATAACTTAAATAGGAACATACAACTTTTTCTTGCCTGTACTACTCAGCATAACCATTCCTTTCTAATGATATAATAGAAAATAATTTTTGGAACTGAGATACCGAAAAATCCAATTATTATTCTTCAAATAACAAAACAGATTATCGCCATACGCAAAAATAAAATTAAAAATAATGTGGAATGATAAATTATATCCTGTAGGTTCTAGGTTGAATAGGAACATAAACGTACTTGGTCTGTGCCATCGTCCATAGATATTCTAATATCTACCTATGGACGATGTTTGTGCTATTCAGAATAATCATTCCATTGCAATAATCATTCGAACCAAAATATTAACAAGTAGGCTGATTAAGATGTATTTTGGAATGGAACAAAAAACAAATGAGAGCTGTCACGAACGCTGCTATCCATATTATTTTGACGTTCGAAGTAGTGTTTTTGATTCTGCCATTTTAAAAGGGTTTGGAAATCGAAATCAGTTAGTGGAATATTCAAAAAATGCCCCGTTATTCAAGAACCGAACAAATTGACATGCTTCTCATTTATGGTGAATGTTTAAAAAATTCCTATGCCGCTGAACGATTCTATTTAGAGCGATATCCAGGGTGGCAGCAACCGTCAAGAAGGTATTTCCAGTGGCTTGAAGAAAAATTAAGAACTGAGCCTGATGTTCACGAAGACCAAGAAGCATTCGTTATTAATGAGGAACCTGAAATTAATGTATTAGCTTTAGTATAATATGATAGCACAATTTCCTCAAGGCAGATTGGCGCCGAATTAGCTATAAGTAAGGACTCTGCTAGGAAAATTTTGAAAAAACATCGATTGAAATCCTTCAAATATCAGTTGCATCAACATCTGTATGAAAGTGACGGTGAAAGGCGCCTGGAATATTGTAATTGGTTTCTTCGACAAAATGCTGAGAATCACCTATTTAACTATTATATCTTGTTTACGGACGAGTCAAGATTTACCAACAGGAATAATACAAGGTAGGTACTGTACTTTATTTAGATTATTGTCGATAGTCGAAGTGTAAAGTGCTAAAAGTGTGAACGGTCTTTTGTTCCAGGTACTGGGCAATAGCAAACGAGCACCGGTTTCGACAAGGCGGCTTCCAGGAGAGATTTGGTGTGAATGTTTGGGCAGGAATAGTTGGAACTCATATTGTTGGCCCCATTCTTTTTCAAGGCCAACTAACCGGAGAGAGATACTTAAATTTTTCAACGAATGAAATTTCGGAATTCATTAACAACCTACCAGCGGAAATAACTGAGAGAATGTACTTCCAGCAAGATGGCGCCCCTCCGCATAATTCAAGAATAGCGAGAAATTATCTTCAAAATCGCTTTCAAGAGAGACTTATAACAACCCATGGTCCAGTCAGGTGGCCACCAAGGTCACCTGATCTTACTCCGTGCGACTTTTTTCTATGGGGGCATCTTGAAAATAGGGTGTATTCCACACACCCTACAACTCTACATGAGCTAGAAGTAAAAATTCGTAGAGCTTTCCAAGATATCACACCCCAAAAGTTGAGAAACGTTTTACATGAAAATATCACCAGAGTCAATAAATGTATTGACGCTGAGGGAATGCATTTCGAACATTTGTTTTGAATTTATTTTATCTCTTATCCTATCAATTTGAATTTTTTTTTCGATAAATCTGTTTTTTCGTTATTTGAAGAATAATAATTGGATTTTTTGGTATTTCATTTCAGAAAATTACTTTCTATTATATCATTAGAAAGGAATGGTTATGCTGAATAGTACAGGCAAGAAAAAGTTGTATGTTCCTATTTAAGTTATGGACCTACA
This sequence comes from Chrysolina oricalcia, assembly GCA_944452925.2. Taxonomy (NCBI): domain Eukaryota; kingdom Metazoa; phylum Arthropoda; class Insecta; order Coleoptera; family Chrysomelidae; genus Chrysolina; species Chrysolina oricalcia. The sequence goes on along the minus strand of OX101822.2, from coordinate 32,264,917 downwards.
GAGTATTGTTTTTTTCACAATCTTTCCAATATTTTTTTTGGCGGCTTTTTATAACGCTGACTAATGAAAATAAAATATCACAGTAGTAGCAACTGTTATCAAGTGACGTATGGTTTCCATAGCCAACTTTTCAATTTTTGGCTTTCATTTTGCTTCCACGGCCTACTCGGTGAATTTCAATAATAATTTTTTTCTGGTCTAGTTTCTGGTTAGATACCAACTTGTGATATGTCATTAGAAAGGGAATTGAATGCTGAATAAAGCGAAAAGAAAAAAATAGGGTTTCCATTTAAAATAAGAAAGTTGATGTTACTTCCGTATATGCATGAAAACATTTCAGCGATATGCCTGAAATGAACAAAATAAGTTTGGATATGTTCAATATATTGATGAACAACCCTGTATGAGAAAAAAATTGATATAAACTACTTGCCAGATGAAGTGGGACAGCCGAAAAATTGCCTAATTTTGACCAGCTATAACTTGGACATTTCTTGACCGATGTTGAATTTTCAACCGAATTGGCCTCATCCTTGGCCTATGCGTCATTGGCATCGGGTTTCTTTTTATGCAATTCGTTCTTTTTGTACAGGGTGAGAATTTAGAGCCGGAAACATTTCAAATTTTTTACCAATAATTTGGGAAATGTAAGGGACCGCAGAATTTTTTTTTAGATGTTTGGTGAATTGTTGGGCCGATTCCTCAAGATATCTTTGAAATATTTTTGATAAATTGCGTTACTATTGAAATATCGCCATTTTATGAAATTCCTTTTTTATTTTAAAAGGTGGCATATTTTAGTTAAAAAATAGCAGCCACCATCTGAACTGCAACAAGGGATATTTCTCCTAAAGATAATTAACACCAGTGGCGCGCAAAAGAGGATTTCTGATATTTAGAAACGAATATTCGTTTCTATTGAAAAAAGTTTTATTGATCATTACAGTTCAAAAGATGCCATATCTTCAATTAGCATGATGCTTATAAATTCAGAGGCGTGCAAAGGGGGATTCTGTATTGTGGACAAATTGAAATTCCAGTTTCATTATTTTTTTTTTACTTTTCACTTATTTAAGATGAGCATCCATGGAATTTATTGGCGTATAAAGATCCACTATACAAGGCGAATCAAAAAAATTGATTCATATGGAAACATTTTTAAAAATTCGCCAAGTGAAAAATATATTAATCGTGGGTATTTCTGACAAGCCTTTAATTCCTGACCATGTACGGGCCTACTGATATTGTCAGTAAGCAGTAGTAGACCTTTGTTAACTTTCATGTTTATCAATTCTGCATTGGAAAGTCGCGACATTTCTTTCGACTTAAAAATAATGCAATCTAAATGTCAAAATTTTATTCTGCATGTTGATGTTAATGAAAATGTCACTAAGAAAATAAGGTTTCGACATTAGATTGTTTGTTTTGACTTGAAAGTCGGAACAAATATCAATTATTGTTATCGTCTAAATGCCACGACTTATCAGTGCAGATTTGGTGAAAATTTTAAGATTGCGGCAAATAAATTATACAATAAGAAAGATTGCCGACTTACTTGATGTCAAGAAATCATCTGTTGGAAGAGCTTAGCAAAGAGAAGCTACCAACGTTACAACTGCCTACCGACACGGCGGGGAAAGTAAACAAATAACAAATCCCGTCAGGACCGAGCAATAGTACGCACTGCAATCAGAATTAGGGTTTGGACCGCCAAGAGAATCCGAGCGCACCTGCAATTGAATGTTTCAGCAAACCCTATCAGAAGGCGCATACATGACCAGGGATTAAATGCTCGTCGTCGGGCAAAATGACCACTTCTAACAAATATTCACCCGGCGAACAGAAGATGGTTCGAAGAACACATGCATTGTCATCTTCGGTGGGAAGACTGTCTTTTCGCTGATGAATGTCGTTTCAACCCGTATAATTCCGACGGCCGATTGTTAACTTGGCGGGACGAGGAGAACGTTTCTTAAAAGAAACCATGTGTCCCCAAGTTGCATTTGGTGGTGGATTGAAAGTTTGGGGCGGTATTCAACACATCGGAAAGACAAATCTTGTGGTATTTCGAGGCAATCTTAACAGCAGAGTCTACCTGAATGACTGATTCAGAAAGTTTTTTCGCATGCTCGAAATTATGGCGTAGATTTTGTTCTTGTGGACGATAATGCTCGGCTTCATCAGGCAGTATTAGTAAACAGTCATCTGTAATCGTAGTGAATTGTCTCCCAGATCTCCAGACTTGAATCCTATTGAGCACGTCTGGAGTTGGATGAAGTTGGAGTTTTCCCGAAGGGAACGTCAGCCAAAAACTCTTGACGATCTCGAAGGGATGAATCTGGACCTCTGGGAGGCAGTTCCTATAGAACTACTCAACGAATTAATTTCGAGCATGCCAAGTCGTTGCCAGGCAGTTATTCAGGCTAGAGTGTGGCCAACGCCTTACTAAATAGGATTAATATTCTTGTTTTATAAATATTTGGGTTTTCTTTTTAGTTTTTTGAAAAATGTTTTCTTATGTACGTAAACATATGAATCCTTTTTTGTACGACAATCATTAAAAATAAATTAATAACATATACACACCTTGTAATAAGTGATAAAAAAATAATTAAAATGAAATTTTAATTTGTCTGCATTACAGAAGCCCCGTTTGCACTCCTCTGAATTTGTCAGCATCATGCTAATCAAAGGTATGGCACCTTTTTAACTGTAACGATCAATAAAACTGTTGAATTCTTTTGATAAAAACGAATTTTTGTTTCTAAATATCATATACCCCTTTTTCGCGCCATTGGTGTAAATTATCTTCAGTAGAAATATTCCTTGTTGCAGTTTAGATGGTGGCTGCTATTGTTTAACAGAAAAGGCTACAGTTTGAAATAAAAACGAAATTTCATAAAATGGCGATATTTCCATAGCAACGCAATCAAAAATATTTTTAAAATATCTCGAGGTATCGGCCCAACAATTCACCCAACATCTAAAAAAATTCTAGGGTCCCTCATATTTCCCAAATTATTGGTCAAATATTTGAAATGTTTCCGGCTCTAAATTATCACCCTGTACAAAGATAACGAATTGCAGAAAAGAAACCCGACGCCATTGATGCACAGACCAAAGATGACACTTTAACCTCTGGTTAACAAACCAACATCGGCCAAGAAATGTTCAAGTTATGGCTAGTCAAAATAAGGCAAATTTTTGGATGTCCCACTTCAGCAAGTAGTTTATTCTGACAAATCTGACAGTTTTTGGAAAGGGAGCAAAAGAAAATCTGTGAATTTTTTGGAGAGGGCAACAACTGTAACTATAATATGATTGTTAAAACCTTTGTAAGTAATTTAAGGAAATTGTTTCAAAAATAATACGTAATGAAAAGGTAAAATAACAGTGATGAACAAATTTAAAATCTCGTAATAATAATATGTGAATATTGAGAAAAAAAAGAAACAAATCATCGAAAGTTTGTTGCAAGAAAAGATAAGTGTAAAAATATAACCTTATTCGGTAATACAGTTTTCTGGGTAGATTAAAACAATTTTGTGTGTGTTTTTCCAACTGTTTTGTTTCATGGATGTGCATCTGAACAATAGAGGGCAGCACACATTTCAATTTTGAATATATTGTTCGCATTTCTATGAATTTGTACCATTATTTAGTCATAAAACTTTAGCAAACAGAGTAGGGTATTTTCCAGGTTTTGATAAATATAAATTTCTTTTTCTTTCCAACAGGATTTATTGACAATATAATAAATTTACAAAATTTCTTTTTTTGAACACATATTTTAATCAAAGCAGTATAAGAAAGAAGTGAGTTTCATATGTTTCTGAACCGACACCACTGAGACCAGAGTTCATGCAGATTTCATCCGACGAGCTGGAAATGAAAGGTTTGTAATTTTACAGAAAATATTGCAGTATTTATTAGTATAAAAATTTCACTTTCTTTTACTTGAATTTATAAACCCTGACATCTGTTCATATAGTTTTCAATAGATTTTCCAAACTCAAATACTATATTTTTTCTACGATATCCAAACTATTTGGGCATATAAAACTCAAAAATTTCCATTGACAACAAAAACATTTTATATTTGCATTTCTGTCAGGATATCAATTTACTATATCATCACAGTATATTGCTAGTAATAAGAAATAATAATATTATTTCATATATGGTTAGAATATGGTAATAAGAAATAATGATATTATTTCATATATGGTTAGATCGAATGTTTTTTGTCGTGTTCCTTATATGGAACACTAGGCTTTCAGTATGCTATTGCAATGTTGATTTTGATTTCAGCTTGACAGTCCAGCGAATAGCAGATTTGCTAGAATGTAATGACTTTTGGGAGCATTTTAAACCCAAAGATGGTTTGCAAGCTGTGTATATTGAACCACCAAAAAATAGGGACTTCTCTGACGAGGATTCTGCAGATGTAGATTTTGGAGGTCGTTTGGATAATCTATCTGGAAAACAACTTGCTTTATTTTTTTTGAGACCTGATTACTCAGTCAGAGAAAACTTAGAAAATTTTGATGGAATGGATTGAATAAAACTGAGTTTATATCGTAGGTATACAGAAACCAGCAAGAATAACGAGAAACGATATGACAGGTTTTCTATATTGAACAAGTACTGAATACATCTTTTTATAAACAATACATGGTGACAATATAAAACAGTAGAGTTGAATATACAGGATGTTCTTCAGTCCAATACCCCCACTAGAACATCATCACGTTGATTGGGAAACAACAAACCCATGTTTGTGGAACAAAATATGTGTTTGTTAGAACTCAATGGTTTGGTTATTGCATCCGCCACCATTTCTTCAGTACTGACATATTTGACCATTATATCATTGCAGGAAATTATTTCCCTGATGTAATGGTGTCGCACATCAATGTGCTTTGTCCTGCCATGATACCCTACTGATTGCGATTGTCACAGAATAGAACAGTGGTATCTCTTCAGTTCGGCCAGAACTCTTGAAAAAATTGTCGCAGCCACATTGCTTCTTGGGTTGCAGTAGAAAGTGACATGTACTCGGCCTCCGTGGTTGATAGAGCAATTGTTGGTTGCCTCTTGGATGACCATGAAATGGCACCTCCTTGCATCAAAAAAACATACTCGGAACATGAACGTCTTTCGTCAGTATCACTGACCCAGTCAGCATCGCAATATCCAAATATTTCATTGGAACCATTTTTATTGAACTTCATTTTTATATCCACTGTACCCTTGAGATAGCGAATTAGTATTTTAACTGCAGACCAGTGTGCTCTACCAGGGTTATTGTTGTATTTGCTAAGAGTATTTACAGCATAGGAAATATCCGGTCGGGTACCTTGAGCGATATACAGAATACTGCCTATTGCTTGTTGATATGGTACTTTCTTCATATACTCTGCGTCTTCTTCATTTTGTGGAGACATTGTCTTGGTCAATTTCTGGTTGAGATCCATCGGTGTACTGATGGGCTTACAATCAGCCATATTGTATATGACAAGAAGCTCATTAATATGTCTCTTTTGACTCAGAAAAATTTGTCCTTTCGCACGATTTCTTGATATTTCCAATCCAACACAACTATTTGTTTCTCCCAAGTCTTTCATCTTGAAATTTTTATGTAACTCATTTTTCAAATAGTCTTTCATCCCTGCTTGCTTGCTTCAAACCATAGATGGCTTTCTTTAGTTTGCAAACTTTGGTTGGATTCTGAACGGACAAAAAGTCTTTGGGCTGAACCATATAAACCTCTTTACTTAGATCACCTTGAAGGAACGCAGTAACAGCATCCATTTGCTCTATGTCCAAATTAAATTTTAAAGCTAGAGCTATCAGAAATCGTATGGATGTGTACCTGACTACTGGAGGAAAAATCTCTTCGTAATCAATTCCTTTTCTTTGAGCACATCTTTTGATGACGAGACGTGCTTTGTAGCGCAGAATATTTCCTTCAGTCTTTTTTCGTTTTGAACACCCATTTACAATTTATTGGTTTTTGATTTGGAGGTAAATCAGTCAAAATCCAAGTCTGATTCTCTTGTAAGCATGAGTATTCTTCTGACATCTCCTGTTTCCATAGGTCGGCATCGTGTCTCTCCATCGCCTCTTCAACTGTCAAAGGATCGGCTAATTCTGTAACATCGGAAAGCTGATACATTGCTGATACATTGTCATCGATTTCGGTTTTGGTTCTCTGGAAGATCTCCGTAGAAGTTGAATTTCTGATGTAGGATGGGGTGAATATGACGAACTTTCATTAGAGCACATATTCTCATCATCTGCCCCCACTTCAATTGCATTTGCTTCATTTTCTATGGAGATTTCTTCGGAAGCATGGGAAGGTTCTTCGAAAATCGGCATGAATTGAATGGAATTATCAGTCGAAATGCTGTTTTTCTCTGAAATACTGTTTTTGATAAAATGCACATCTCTACTCTCAACAAGTTCCTTTGTTTTGGGGCAGATGAGTCGATATGCCTTCGAATCCTGACAGTATTCAACGAAAATCATTTCGGTTGATTTCGAATCCCATTTTCTTCGTTTCGGCATCGAAACATGCACCATTGCTTTGCATCCAAATATTCGGAGATGACTTAAATCCGGAGTATTATTAGTCAGCAGTTCTTCTGGGGTTTTCTCTGAAATGCCTTTAGTTGGTGAACGATTTTTTATATACACAGCGGTTGAAACAGCCTCGGCCCAGAACTCCTTTCCTACTTCTGCATACTCTATCAAACATCTAGCTTTTTCAACAATGGTTCGTTTGGAGCGTTCGGCCAAACCATTTTGTTCAGAAGTATAAGGAGTTGTGGTTTGATGTTGAATCCCTGATTTACGCAAAAATGACTCAAACTCTTGGTTGCAGTACTCTGAACCATTATCGGTGTGTAAAATTTTGATTTTCAAACCTTTTTGGTTTTCAACCGCATTTTTAAAATCTTCAAAAAATGTCTTTACTTCACTCTTACATTTTAAGAAATAAACGAAGGTTTTTCGAGAAAAATCGTATATTAACGTGAAGAAATATCGTTCTCCTCCTAGTGAAACTACTTCCATCGGCCCAGAGAGATCACTTTGAATAACTTCCAGGAAATTTTCTGCTCGTCTGCCAACATGATTGAATGGCAATCTGCATTGTTTACCTTTCAGACAAGCTATGCATGTATCTAACTGTCGCTCTTCGAAGTTGATTTTTTTCAGATCGGAGAAATTGATATGAGCAAGCCTACGATGCCTCAATAAAGCGTCCGATTCGGGGGAAACCATGAAATTACATTTTTCTTGGGAAGAAATGTTTAGCTGGTACATGTTTTCCACCAAATTTGCATCAGCTATTATATCATTCCAATTATTATCCTTTCTTAGTGATAATAAATTAGTCGAAAGTCCGGCAACCAGTAGAACATTTTGATTTTGGATATTTTAGACGGATTCATTCAAAATTATTCTCAAATTGATTGTTCCCATTGCAGTAACTTGGAGCTTCGAATTGTTCGCCACAACTATATCTTTCACTAAAGAAGATACTTTGATTTCGAGCCAATCATCACGCATCGTCATATGCGCAGATGCGCCAGAATCGATGTACCAGTTCCTAAAATCGGCTTTTCCAGTAGAAAATACTGCTGATAAACCTGACTGTGTCTTGGTAGCTTTCGATTTTTCGAATTTGTCACTGTGCTTGATGTTTTTGTTACATTCGTATACCTTATGGCCATATTGGTTACATCGAAAGCAACGTGGCCCTTTTTTGTGCAGAAACTTCTTATTTTTTGCCTAACTGAGGAATGCGGAATCATTATTTGAACACTTCACATCTTGAAGGAGCTTTGTCTTAATAGAATCCCCTGCGATCTTCACACCGGAACTTTCAACGACCATGATCATGGGTATTTATCGGGCAAACTGACTATGAAACCAACACCAGATAGTTTGTGAACGGTAATGATTATCAAATTAATGTATTCCTCCACTGAATTGCAAATTTCGAGACGTGTGATTATCAATGTTCTGAGGAGACCAACTCTTCTAGTCAAACCGGAGTCTTCAAAAGCTTTTTTCAACTTGTCCCATACCTCTTTAGCTGTCGTTGCGCTTCGGACGTGAATGTAATTAATTGGGTCGATGAGTAAAATTATCTTGGACTTAGCTTTTGTAATTTTCTTCGGATCCGTTTCAGTACCAGTTACACAATCCCAAAGCTCTTCGTGTTCCAAATATGTTTGTACAGCAAATTGCCAGGTATTATAAATCTCACGACCCCTGAGCTTTTCTATCGATGGCAAACTCCCCAATCCACTTGATGAAGCCATTTGTACGTTCAGAAAAACTTGATCTTGGAAAATTATTTTTCAACTGACTTGACAGCTTGTCAAAAATATTTTGAACTTTTTTGATATTTGAATCGTATCAATTTATTCTTGAACTCAATATACCAGCCTGATAGTTCTGCATACCAGATATCTCTCCTTGACCGCTACAAAGAACGAAAAGAGCATGGGAATTTGTTTTTCTTCTCCGCCGTTACTGCTGGCATTGTTAAAAAATATATAAATAAAATAAAGAGCAATGCGACAGGCTCCGACAACATTTCAGTACGGATGATCCATCTTTTTGATAACTTTCTACTGAACCACATAACTCACATTAATAATTCTGTAATAAATATTGGACAGTTTCCTTACTTGTGGAAAAGCGGCTTAGTCATACCACTGCCAAAGTGTAACTCTCCCTCTGACCTATCGGATCTCAGACCAATTTTCATTTCACCCTCTCTTTCCAAAGTGATAGAAATGATAACGAACGATCATATGAATCTCTTTGTGAACGAACAAACGAACAAAAAATCATTTTCTCTGTTCAGTCGGGATTCAGGCCGCAACATAGTACCACCACAGCTCTTCTTTCGATTACAGACGATATTTTCAGAGCTGTAGATGAGGGTAGTGTTTCTTGCTTAGTATTACTTGATCACAGTAAAGCGTTTGACACTATCAACCACGATATCCTGTGTGAGAAGTTAATCGCTTCCGGCTTCTCTCAGGTTGCGGCACGCTCATTGAATACCTAATTATTTGTATGACCGTTTCAAAAAGGTAATCCTGGACGGAGTAATTTCAGACGCCTCACCTATCTATATTTATATATATATATATATATATATATTCGATTCCAACCCAGATTTATTTCTCATTTCATATTCGTGACCTAGACCTGGCACAAACTCACGTAAATACTGATCTCCAATCTATCGTCGATATTTCTTCTGCCCTTAAACTTAAACTCAATCCAAAAAATTCCGCAGTGATGCTATTCGGATCCAGGAACAATAGAGAACTTTCATTCAAATACACCTTGAAAATGAGTTAATTGCTATTGTGAAGGAATTCAAAAGTTCAGGATTATGGCTTGATCCTGAACTCAGGAATACTAAACACGTCATTCATCTCAGTCAATCATCCTAAAATATCTTAAGGCAACTTTATGCAAACATGGACTTAATTTCGACGGAATTAAAGCTTAAACTTTGCGAGTCACTTATATTTTCCAAAATATCGTACTGCGACAGTATATACGGGCCAGCCTAACGCCCAATTGATCGTCACCGCTTGCTACGCATTCAGAATAATTGCCTAAGGTTCTCTTTCGGTATTCGTAGATTTGACCATATTTCCGTGTCGATGAAAAAATCAGGTTGGCTGAATCTGGAGAAACTTAGAGAATTACACTCCTAACAAATATTCACAAAATTCTAACAAAACAAAAGCCAGATTATGTATTCAAAAGGCTTGATACATTCTCGGACAAATTTTCGACTCGTAATAAAACAACACTCGTCATTTGTACCAAGTAAATTGGAACATATCCTTTGAATCATTGAAATTCTCACATCACATCAATTCTTTCTCAATTATCTACAAATATTACGATAACTTTTGTTTGATACGCAAATAAAAGCCTATCCTAATGCTCGCAAATGAACAACTATTTCAATACTCGCCAATAATAATAATAATAATAATAATAAATTTATTTCTTTGTTCAACATACACAGAGTATAAGGACATTACACAATGGAAATGTAACAAAGAAAACGTCATCATAAAGTATAGATAAAAAAAACAGAAATGCACAATACACTACTTTCCAAAAAAGATAATCCTGAAACGTACACGAAAGAAAATACAAAAAATACAGTAATTTCCAATAAAAATAAAATACATTCAACATATAGAATATTATATAAAAAACTCATCAAGAGTGTAAAACGTTTTATCAATAAGGTGTTTCTTCAACCGAGACTTGAAAATGTGTATATTGGAGGCTTCCTTAATATACTTGTCAATCTTATTATACACCTTACAACCCATAAAAAGATGCGACTTCTGATATGATGTTGTACGATGTGCATCTGGTACAAGAATACTCCCATTTCTTGTGTTATAGGTAGATTGTGGATTACTCTTAAATTTATCATGATTTTTGTAAACATATATGCACAATTCATAGATATATACACTTATGAGTGTTAGTATATGAAACTCTTTGAAAGCATTTCTACATGAATCTTTCCACCTCAAACCAGCAATAGTCCTCACTGCGAATTTTTGAAGAACAAATAATCTATTGAAACCAGTAGATAAAACCCAGTTCAGTATGCCATATCTCAGGTGACAGTGTATATTTGCATAGTAAAGAGTTAACAGTACTCCAGAGTGACAGTGACTCGAAAGAAATTTCAAAGCATAACAATTTTTCCGTAGTTTACTACAAAGTGAAACAATATGGGGTTCCCAAGTGACTTTATAGTCCAAGATTATTCCTAGCAACTTAGTTGTCTCAGATGGATCTACTCTCCTTTCATCTTCACTAAAAATAATGAAATTGTCTAGTTCTCCACGGAGATTAAATTTCATTTCAGTTGTTTTTTGCGTATTCAGTTTTAGGCTGTTCTTTTTAGACCACTCACCTACTTTAGTGTATACCATTTCCGTCATTTCTAAAAGTTGTTCACGCGATTCAGGGACCTTTATAAGAATATTCGTATCATCTGCATATGATACTACATGGGCAAAATGTAAGTTATGTAGCATTAAAATCAGGTCATTGGCATAAATGAGGAAAAAAAGAGGCCCTAATATTGATCCCTGTGGTACTCCTTGTTTTATCATCTGTTGTTTGCTTTGGACATTATTTATTCTCACACATTGTGGTCTGTTTGACAAATAAGATTTCATTAGTTCGAGGGCTCTACCTCTAATACCATATCTATTCATTTTGCAAATGAGAAGTTCATGATTTACCATATCAAAAGCACGCGAAAAATCTATAAATAGTCCACAGATCTGTACTTTTGCATCAAGAGCCATTATTATGTGTTCATGAAAGTCATACAGTGCTGTCTCAGTACTTTTATTTGCCATGAAACCATGTTGATTTGCGGACAATAGATTATTTTTCATCAGAAAAGAGATTAATTGATCTTTTATATTCATCTCAAAGATTTTACCAATACTTGAGAGAATACTTATTCCTCTATAATTTTCAATTAGGCTCGGATCATTTCGTTTGAAAATTGGATTAACCAATGCTAATTTTAATTTGTTGTTGAGTTGATAGAGTCATCAGATAGGCTAGAGGACAACTTAGTTCCGTGCTACATTTTTTAAGAAGGTTGTTTGAAATGAGGTCATGACCAGTTGAGTATGAGTTTTTTAGTCGATTAACAATGTTCACTACTTCCTGTTCTGTGACTGGAAAAATAAAAATAGAATTGGGGGACATACTAATTCCATTTTGCTCATAGTCAAGATCATGTTTGTCATCTGGAATTAAAGAGAAATATTCATTAAACTTATTTACCATATCCATCATAGTAAGATTCATACCGTTTTCAGTGATAGTACAAACGGGTTTTTCTTTTGTTTTTTTCTGAATTTGATTTATCAGTTGCCAAGTAGTTTTCGATTTATTGTGAGAATTAACTATTTTGTTATCTATCTAGCACTTTCTGTTTTCTTTTAGTGTTTCTCTATATATTTTTATTAAAACTCTACTCCTCTCTTTATAGTTAGCATTAACTTTAGCTAGTTCATTGTAAAAACTGACCTGATTTTTCAACTCAGTGATTTCCGGTGATACATGATAATTATTGCCTGATTGGCTAAGTCTTGTTCGTCTTATAGGAAATGATATCTCTAGGTAATACATGAGTATCCTTTGAAAAGTATCATAGGCTATGTTTGGTTCATTTTCTCTGGTAACTTCATTCCAATCCTCATTTTCTAGAAACAGTTTGAAATTTGTTATATTTTCTACTGAAAAATCTCTCTTAAATTGGTAGTCATTTTTAGGAAGCTCGCGAGCATTATTGGCCAGAGGTATTTCTAGGTATTGTGCATTGTGATCTGATAGACATAAATCCATAGTTTTCGCAATATACTGAGAATTCTTGACAACCAGAAAATTGTCGATACAAGTACTAGATTCGTTAGTGACCCTAGTCGGGCTGGTTATCGTCTTATGCATGTTATAGCATTCTAATATGTCTAGGAGACTATGTAGGTTCCTACTTTCTGAATTGAAATTTATATTAAAGTCACCTCCAACAATAACATCAACACTTCCTGTACTAATTTCAGATAGAAGACCATCAAGTGACACCAGAAAAATATCAAAATCACCATCACACAACAACAGTCTTTGTCTTAGTCAATCTAATTCCACAGCATTCAAAAACATGTTCAACGCAGTACTTATCTAGATTCAGTGGGGTATAGCTTAAGAGACATTCATCATGCTTATAGACAGCTACCCCTCCACGGGATATATTTTTTCTACAATAACTGGCACACAAACAAAATTTTCTTAATTTTAACGCGTCTATCTGGTCATAATTTTGCCAATGTTCTGAGATGAGGAGAATATCACATACATAATCCTTCTCAAAAATCACATCAAGTTGCAAAACTTTATTATTCAAACATCTAATGTTTTGGTGCAGAAATGACAGTATGCCTGTTTGATTCTCTAATTTAACATTTGTGATTTGCTCATTGCTAGTGTTCGGAATAATTTTTCTGTTGGGAACAAAAGAAAACTGACAGTGTTGTTTATTTACAGATTTCGGCAAATTTAAGTAGTTACTTGATTTGCCTGAGAGTTCTCTAAAAAAGGTGATTGAGCAGAGAGTGTGCTTGGAACTGAAGCTCCAACGGTATGATTTGTTTGAACAGTTTTGAGTATCACCTGACAGTTAGCTTTCGCCAGACAATTTTTAATATCTGCAAGTATTTGAAATTTAGTACCTCTTTGTCTGCAGTCAGTAAAAAATTCTATAGAAGGATTTCTATTTTGTTTCTTGTACCTAATTATATCTTTTAACATTTTAATCAATATTTTTTTATCAATCAAATTATTTCTTTCACCAATCAGTATTAAATTCGTCAGTTTGCTGAGAGGTAAGATTTGCCTCACAGCTTGATTAAGTGATCTCTTGTTACTTATATTATTAGTATTGAACATTATAATTACATGATCATTCTGTCCATAAGAAATGGTTTCAGTGAAGATATTTTTAGTTATAAGACATAGTTCTGCTTTGGGCTTAGTATTACCTTGTATTATTACATTTTGATCACCCAGAGCACACCTAAGAGCAACAGAAAAATGTTTAGCATATTCATCACCTAAAACTAGTATTCTCTTTGAAGGATATTCACTGGGACACTCGGTCGTACAATAAACGACTATTGATCGCAGTTCTGTGGTTCTGTCTTCTGTCACAGAATTTTTTCGATTAAAAATGATGGAAATGTATTGTCGACCGGAAATAATTTTTTGTGTGGTGTAAATAAATTAATAAAACTAGTGAGCACCTTGCCTCATATCCTTTTTGGCTGGCGAATTTCAAGTGCTACGAATCAGGGGCATAATTGTTGTGTCTGTGCACGGGAAGCTATTTTGATCATCTATTAATTTGAAAATTTTCGCAATTTCCAAAATTTCATATTCCTAAAGGGGCTGAAAAAGGTCCCTATTTATCCGGGAGTAAATCCCAACCAAGTTCCCATTCAATACTGAGGATCCACCACATTCTCTCGTGAGCTGCTGTCTTACTCAACAGTGAGGATCCATGATAATCTTTCCTGAGCTGCTGTCTTACTCAACAGTGAGGATCCATGATAATCTTTCCTGAGCTGCAGTCTCACTCAACAGTGAGGTTCCACGATATTCTTTCCTGAGCTGCTATCTCATTCAACACCGAGGATCCATGACAATCTTTCGTGAACTGCTGTCTTATTCAGCACTGAAGATCCACGATAGTCTTTTCTGACCTGCAGTCTCATTCACCTAAGGATACATCGATTGGAGCAACAAGTCCCTCCAAAAGCTAAGTACACATAATTGTGTGCTTTCAGTGTTTCTACGAATTTCTGCAAATTTCTACGCTTCTACAAACTAATTGTTCCTCTGTTCACTTTTTTGTAAAAATAAATGTCAACAAATTTTATACACTAGGTGTTGCTTAATTCTCTCTAACTATTGATTCTTGGTGGTGGCGCCATTTTATAAATAAACATTGTAAAGTCTCAATAACGGCAGTGCAATGTCCACCAGGAATGAATGGTTCCCAGTTCCCAGTTAACTTCAATAAATGGTTACCTACTTTAGGCAACACGCTTCCTATTTGAGCAACTTACGTAACACTAAATTGGCGCCCAACGTGGGGTTGGTTTTTGAGAGAATTGACAACAAGTAAAAGGAGAAACACTGGGAGATACATTTTCTTTTATTGAAGTAGTTTCTTTATTTAAAGTATCTTTACAATATTTTGAATATCAACCATTTCCTTACCGTCCATAAAATTCTCAAATTTAAGACTATTTAAATTTATCTTTTATTCTGATCTTCAGTTATCGAGTCTTAAATAGAAGAATATTACCTGTTATCTCTATTATTTTTTAACATAATCTTTACAGAATAGGTATGTTATATCTCACTTTTTATTATTAAGTTTTTAAAAAATGAATATATTTTACTCCTCCAAACTTTATTTGAAGTTACAGTACAATAAAAGTTAGATAAATACTAGTGCATTTTATTGCCTCGCAGGGTTATTTATAACATTAACAGAATATGATGCTGCTGAATACAGCGAAACACAATATAATGTCTTTAAGATCGGACGCACTGGGTTGATAACGACTCAGCGGTTTCTCCGAAGGTGACCCCATAGTCCTGGAAACGGCGTCATCAAATTGGCATATAACAGCTCCCTCCATAAAGAAAAAGTTGGAGCCATGCATTAACTTTTAGGGTTATAGATCTTCTAGTATGATGTCTTCTTGGGTTTCTTCTTCACGAAGACTCGGTCTTCTTCTTGGGAAGATTCTAGAGATTCCTCTTAGAGCCTTGAATTGTCTGTTTGGTGGAGGTGGTGGATCACTTGATCCCATCAGAGCCAGTCTGGTTCTTCTTCTTCTACATTTGCAGAATAGGTAAGGTGCCAATAGGGATACAATTAGGGTAATGGTAAAATAGGTAAACCATGAAATATTCTTCTTGACCAAGGGTTGTTGAATCAAGTCATCAAGGGTTTTAGAATACGAGTCTAACTTATGTATGACGATGTCCAAGTCATCGACATTCAAGTCGTTCAATTTGAGCGGCTTCAGTTTCGGCAATTGCGATTTTTCAGGAATATCCGCACAACATTCGTATGGGATTTCAACTGGATGGGTACCGAAGTTAACGTGGGACGTTTTTGATCCTCGGGAATTTGCTTGAATTTTTGTGATTCCGATAAACGCACTACAGTCAGGTTGGAGTTTCACAACTGAGTTTTTGTAAATAATTTCGGTAACTGTGTTTATATTAGGGCAATTCACGGTCACTTGTTAAGGTTTCGGAAAGGATCACTAGCCAAAGATTGCTTTCAAGTTTGTGAACATTATAACCTTGGCTAAAAATTAAAGAACTTCGGCAATTTTGCGGAATTTCTTTGAAGCTTTTGAAAATTTGAACTTCACAAATCGAGTTAGAGTCTATTGGGTACGCGAACATGTCGGAGCACAATTCAGTTCTATGGAAAAGTGGTTTGCATGTTCGTCAGTCCGTCGCTGGTATGAACATTAAAGAATCATCATCTTTCGCGATTAATTTTTCAGAAATCATTAAAATATGATGGAGGCCAGTTCTGTTATCATATATTGGGATTGTATATAGTTGGTACAGGGAATAAGTTTGAGGATCTATTAACGGAATTTTCAAAACAAAAACTATTTTTGATTCAGTTTGAAAAGATTCCATTTCTATAATTTCCAATGTTGGAAAGTTTCGGATGGAGTGGGAGATTATTTCTCCGTAGATTTTGAGTAATATCTTGTAATGCAGTGACCAAATGGTCAGGTGTAATTATTGAAGAATGAATAATATTTAAACGCGCAAAGGAAATTGAATCTAGCATATCATCAACATTTTCTTCGAAGAATAGAAAGCTTTCCATTAGCTTTTCACAGATATCAATGAATTTTAATTTTGCTTGAACCTGACTGATTCTGTCATTCAGTTCACTAATCGTATGTTCTATGACTTTAATGTCGTAATTGAAAGTATTTTCATCAACTTGTAATTTACGAATTGTGGTATTGAAATTTTGTATAACAGAAGTTGTTACTGATATTTGATTTTTCAATAAATTTTCTAATTGGTGTTCATCGTTATTCAACCTATTGATTGAATTCGTGTAGTATTCACCATCTGAAGCATCTAAGTTGCCTGTAATTGACTTAAAAATGCTACCTATACCATAAATTAGGCCTCTTTTATATATTTTAGTATCTAAACTTATTTCTTCAAGTTCTTGAACAATGGAATTTGAAATTTGGGTCAAGAGACTGATATGAGTCTTTACTTCAGATTGAAATTCGTTCATACTATGTCGAGTAAATTGAATTGTATTGTTGAGTGTTTCTAAAATTTTACGATTATTTTCGTATGCGTCTTTAAACACGAAAGTGTCTTTGTTTTCAAGTAAAGTCCATTTTCATGTTAATATACACCAATCGTGTTATTAATTGGTTTGATTTGGTATTGTACACTACTGATCCGACCAGCAGCAGCAACCTGAAAATAAATTATTCTCCAGTATAAGGCTTCATGCGGTCGAGTTTACTTTTGATCTTTGATTCGTTTTAGGGTTTAAAAGTATTGCAGAATTTTGAAGAATTTGTTCAATTATGAATGGTCCATTAAATTTATTTTGTAATTTGTATTTTATTTGGGATTCTTTGACGTAAACTTTATCCATAACTTTATATTCCGGGGTTTCGCCTGATATATTCCGGTCGAAACGAGCCTTAGCTTTTTTTTTGTCTAAGGGTACGGTCGCGGGCAATTCTATAAAAATAGGAAATCTTATTATTAAGGTCTTTAACGTATTTGGTAATAAGTTGTTCTTGGTTGTAGAGAGTTTCAGGAGGTCTACTAGCTGTGTGACCAAAAACTAGTTCATGGGGAGTAAATCCATGAGTTTTATTTACAGAGTTATTATAACAAATACATGCATAGGGGAGAACATTGAATGGATATTCGTCTGGGTGTTCGGCCGTATGTATCCGAATCATTTCAAGGAGGGTTGCTTGGAATCGTTCTACTGAACCGTTTGATTGGGGGTGATTCACACTAGAATATGTCAGTTTTATGTCGTAAGAAAGGCAAATATCTTTGAGGATTGCATTGTCAAATTCTCTGCCATAGTCGCAATGAATTCTTAAAGGTGTTCCGTAATGTTGAAAATACAAAATTAAGGTGTTAGCTACAGTTCGTCCTGTTTTATCTTCTAGCGCATACACTTGCGTAAATTTCGTCAGTTCGTCTCGTATGCTTAGTGCATAATTTCTAGTCGGAACTTCCACTATGTCTACGTTTATTTTTTCAAATGCAGTTCTAGGTGTTTCAGTTATGACAAGTGGATTATTAAGATTTTTCCTACATATTTTGGTTTTTTGACAAATTTCGCATGTTTTGATGTAATTCTCGACACTTTTCGTTGAACCGGGCCAATTATACTTTTCTTTTATTCTCCGAATAGTTTCATTGATTTCTCTATGGAGATTAGCTTTTCCTTTATGATACTGATCGATTGTTATTGAAATTTGGCCAGGGTCTGGAACAGTAACAATATTTTGACACACCTTAAATTTTATTTCCTTTTCAGCGAAAATAAAACAAAGTATTTCAAGTATCGGTAATTCGAGATTATTCTCAACACAATAGGTGTGAGAAGGGTCGAGTTTATTTTGATTTCAATACAAAGATAGAAACAAATGTTCTACCACAGAATCTACATCAAATGTTAGTGGAACAATATAGTATTTTCGGTTTTTAACAGATTTACTTGACAAAATATTGATTTTGAGAAAGTCATATTCGAATATTGCGTAGTGAAAATCTTTAGCATTCTTTTGTTGGGAATATATCAGGATATGTTTGTTTTCTTTATCAAATAATTGTCAATTTGAATATTCAACTTTTGAATAGTCAATAAGAGATCTTGTTTTATATAGGTTTACAAAATTTCGTAATTCTTGTGCTGTTTGTTCGATGGAAAATGTCACTTCTTGATTATCCGAAATTTCCTCTGTCTCAGAAGTATTTTCTGGGTCAGGTGGTTTTTCTTTAAGTTCAGGGTTCGAATTATTTTGCTCTTCTTCGCTATCTGTGATTATTTGTATATCAGGGTCTTCATTCGAGGGTAATATTAATGTACCGGGGGTAAGAATTTGTGAAATTATGACGAAGCATTCTTTGGGTGAATCAATTTTGATTCCGGATAGTGCGTCAGCATTTTTATTGATTTTTCCTGGTTTGTAAATAATTTCATAATCGTACTCCTCTAATTTGAGGCGCCACCTGGCAAGTCTGCTTCCAGGGTCCTTGATAGAAAATAACCAAGTAAGTGGGCGGTGGTCAGTGATCGAATTGAACTTTCTACCAAATAGGTATTGTCTGTAATGTTTGACAGCCCATACTATAGCTAGAAGTTCCCGTTCTATCGTGGAATATTAAGATTCTGTAGAACAGAGTGTCCTTGAGGCGTATGCGATGGGTAGGTCTTTACCAATCGGGCCTTGGGAGAGGACAGCTCCAATAGCAAATGCACTGGCATCTGTGGTGAGCAGAAATGTCTCCTCAAAATTAGGGTATATGAGAATAGGTGTCGAAATGAGTGTTTGTTTCAATTCTTCGAAAGAAGTTTGACATTCATTGCCGAAAATGAATGGGGTGTCTTTTTGAAGTAATTTGGTGAGTGGTTTCGAGATCTTGGCAAAATTTGGAATGAAACGCCTGTAGTATCCAGCCAATCCAAGAAAGGATTTAATCTCTTTCTGGTTTTTGGGTTCTGGAAAATTTATTATACAGTCGATTTGGTTGGATTTGGTTTCACACCATCCTTGGTAATGAGATGACCAAGATATGCTACTTCCTTCCTGAGGAATTCGCACTGTCTGGCTGTATTTTCAGATTTGCATGCCTGAGTCTTTTGAAAACTTCTTTTAGTCGAGAAATGTGTTCGTGTATCGTGGGAGAGTATATAATGATGTCGTCCATATA
The DNA here is from genome assembly GCA_944452925.2 of Chrysolina oricalcia. Taxonomy (NCBI): domain Eukaryota; kingdom Metazoa; phylum Arthropoda; class Insecta; order Coleoptera; family Chrysomelidae; genus Chrysolina; species Chrysolina oricalcia. The sequence continues at coordinate 32,245,279 of OX101822.2, read as the reverse complement.
GACGAGGCATCGCTCATTCTGGATTCCAAGTAATATGTTATCCATCACTCTCTGAAATGTCGCAGGAGCGTTCTTCAGTCCAAATGGCATTCGAATGAATTCGTTATGACCATTCTCAACTGTGAATGCAGTTTTGGAAATGTCTTTGGTATCTATCTCTATCTGGTGGAAGCCAGAAGCTAGATCCGAGGTTGTGGAATATTGGCATTTGCCAAGTTGGTCTATGAGATCGGATATCATTGTAGTGGGTATTTATCGTCCACAGTAAGTTCATTCAACTTTCTTTAGTCGACGACGACTCGCCATTTCTGTTTACCAGAAGCATCGATCTTCTTTGGGACATCCCACACAGGGGATGACCTCGGCGAAATAGAAGGGCATAAAATGCCATCTTCTAGCATTTTATTCATCTGTTTTTTCACCTCTTCTTTATGAACCTGAGGGTACCGATATGACTTCGTAAAAACAGGTTTCGCGTCTTTCGTGTCAATGGAGTGTTTTATTTCGTTGGTGAACGTTAGTTTGTCACCTTCTAAATAGAATATGTCAGAATATTCGAGGCAAACATTCGTAATGAGTTCAGCCCTTCTTCATTCAGTTTTTGCCTTTGTGATTTACTTTCACTAATGCGTTAGGTAGTCTCACACTTTCCTTTACCTGGGCTAACAGTATAGCATCGGTATTGAGAAGATTACATTTGAGTTTAAAAATCCGTTCTGTACGAGCTTCAATTGAAATTGTGTTTTGTATATTATGGGCGTAACGATTATATTTTTAGTAGGTTCTTTAGGGTCAGTTACTTTGATTAAGGGTATAGTTTTGAAATCAGTTATGAGTTGTTTATTTTTTAAATCAACTATACAGTGATAGTGTTCCGAAAAATCGGACCCTAAAAGACCAACAAATTCTATGTCTAAATTGTAAATGAATACCTTATGAGGGTTACCTATACAAAAAAGGTATCAGTACTGATTCTGATATTAAAATTTTTTGGTCAGTAATGCCCTGTATTACCATATTTTCGTGTGATTTTAAACTGTTTTTGGTTTGAAGGTAGACAAACCGGCACCTGCATCTATTAGTATTCTGAAGGTATTGGTTGCGTCCATGATGTAATATAAATTTTTGGAATTTATTGTGAGCGATTGGGTAACAGGAAAATTTGTTCCGGGAAGTTCAAGTTCGGGTTGAGATTGTCCGATATATTCAGAGTTTGTACCTGTGCTTGGAGTTCTGAAATTGGGTCTGTCGATTGATTGATTGGTGGATCGAAAATTGTCGGACCCAGAGGAGAATCCTGGCAGTTTTCATACGAATTTGCTTCCAAATTTCCAAGTTTCCAAATATTCGGAGTTATAAGAATCAGCTGTATGATCGTAAGAGTTGGATTGGTAATTCGTATTATCTTGGTATTCTTGATAGTCATCAGTATAACTGTCAGTACCAAAATCTTGATAATCACCTGTATGATCATAGCTGGGGTATTGCGGTTCTTGATAATTAGCTATATAATTATCAGAATTCGGATTTTGGGAATTTAGGTGATGAGTTCTTTGTGTATAAAATCTGTTAAAAGTTGGATTTTGCTGAATAGCTAAGGGCCTTTGTTGAAAAGCTGAGGGCCTTTGCTGGTTAAAATTTGGGTTTGGCCTGATTACTGGTGGCCAAATTTGGAATTGATTTTGGTTCATTGGTTGATTTGATTGATTCGGTCTTAGATTCTGGTTGAACCTGGGATGTTGCTGGTATTTCGTATTATGTTGAGGGATGTTAGGTCTTTGGGGGTTTTGTTGTGAATGATGAAATGGCTGAAATTGTCTTGTTCTACATTCATTCAAATTATGGCCTTGACGTTTACAGAAATGACAAAATTTCTGTTGGTTCAGGTTTGGATTCACTTTTCGCTGTTGGTTAGAATGTGTGTTTGGACTTTTGTGCAATGAAATTTCATGTTGTTGAAAATAATTCAATTGCATTTCCCTTCGCACTCTCTGCGTTGCAGTGAGCATGTCACCGGGGTTACCTGCCCTAACAATTTGAGGATCTAAACCTGCCAAAAGAGTGTTCAACGTCATGGTCTCAATAAGTGCAGATTGTGAATTTTTCTGTTCTGGAGTATGATTTTGTTTCTGAACATTTGAATGCATTTTTGCGTTGTGTCTGTAGCCTATTTATAAATGTCAGAAGTGATTCGCCAGATAAGTGGTGAATTCTCTGTAAGTCTTGAATCAATGAGGTCAAATCACGTGTATCACCAAAATATTGATTTAGAAGAATTTAATTTCATCCCAAGTTTGGGGATTTCTGGAACTAATTACTTCTGCAGCTTTTCCTCTAAGTTTATTTTTGATATGCAAGATTACTAGCCTTCTTTGGTCATGAACGGCCATGCGGTAAGCAGTATCACACGCTTTCGTAAAAGTATTGAGGAATATTTGATCGCCATCATATTCCGGAATTATAGAAAATATTTCACTTAATTTGTAGGGTTCAACCTCAGCTCGGGGAGTATTTTGGGGTTGACCCATTATTAAGTAGATGAAAGAACTGGTTTTTCAAAATAAAATCACTTGTAAATAAATGAGATGATTCTTATAGTTGCTTCCCAAAGAATGTCCATGCGGAGGATGCAATCCGACTTCACTAGCGTTGCTCCGGAGAAAGTTAGCGTTCGCGTTTTCTCTTTCCGTTGAAGAGACCGTCCTTCCGAGGTTCGTTGCTGTCTTTTGTTGCTTGTAGTGTAGCTGTACTTCGTGTTAATGCTTCTTTCTTTGAAGGATTGAAATCCACCTCCTTCGGTTAGGTTTTTCCTTGTTCCGCAGGAGTTTAAGGATCCGTACGACTGCGCCAATTGTTATATCTCACTTTTTATTATTAAGTTTTTAAAAAATGAATTTATTTTACAAGAGGAGTTTTATTTTACTCCTCCAAACTTTATTTGAAGTTACAATACAATAAAAGTGACTGAGTACTGGTTAGATAAATACTAGTGCATATTATTGCCTCGCAGGGCTATTTATAATATTAACAGAATATGATGCTGGTGAATACAGCGAAACACAATATAATGTCGTCTTTAAGATCAAACGCGCTGGGTTGATAAGGACTCAGCGGTTTCTCCGAAAGTGACCCCATAGTCCTGGAAACGGTGTCATCAAATTGGCATATAACAGGTATATTATCATATCTCACTTTCGATTAAACGTTGAATATTTGCACACTCATGTATTAGAGCATGAAATCAAAGCTCGTGGTTTAAAGGTTCTTTTACTAGCTAGTGACCGTAGAAAACTATTACGAGGTCAACTTAAACAAGAGGCTGACAATCGTAGCACACTTACTTTTGTGGAAAATCTAGATTTTGACTCTGAGAAAGTAGGCACCGAAGAAAGTATTAGAGATTTGTTCGAATGTTTTAGACGATGTAGTAACTTGATTACTTATATTTCGGACGTCCGTCATATTAATGGTTGAAAGATTTCTATCTCTTTCAAATTTTTCACAACGTTTCAATTGCTTGAATCCGCAATTGTCTTCTGGTGAATAATGACAAAATCAGATGCTACGCGACCTTTTATAGGTCTCTAATTAAAGTGTAATTACGCGTGGTCTTGTGGCGCGCGTGGTTTCACGCTTTTTCTCTCTCCAAAACGGTCCATGAGCGGTTTCCATACGTTTTTAATTTCCACACTTGGTTGACTGAAGGCACTATTGGCTTCTATATAGGTGGTTTCCATAAATTTCCGTTTGAACCAATTTTCCTCTCTATGAAGAACACTAGCTTCGTCCCAAAGAGTTCGTGGTGTTTTGTCTAGGCGTGGTCAGCAATTCCAGATTTTGATGTTTCCCCTCGTTGAGTCCACTTTTTGTGTTCGGCTATGAGGGTTACCTATACAAAAAGGTATCAGTACTGATTCTGATATTAAAATTTGTTGGTCAGTAATGCTTGTATTACCATATTTTCGTGTGATCTATTGGCATAGTTTTGAACTGTTTTTGGTTTGAAGATAGCTATTAGAATTCTGAAGGTATTGGTTGCGTCCATGATGTAATGTAAATTTTTGGAATTTATTGTGAGCGATTGGGTTACACGAGAATATGTTCCGGGAAGTTCAAGTTCGGGTTGAGATTGTCCGATATATTCAGAGTTTGTACCTCTGCTTGGAGCTCTAAAATTGGGCCTGTCGATTGATTGATTGGTGGATCGAAAGTTGTCGGACACAGAGGAAAATCCTGGTAGTTTTCATACGAATTTGCTTGAGTTTCCAAATATTCGGAGTTATACGAATCAGCTGTATGATCGTAAGAGTTGGATTGGTAATTCGTATTCTCTTGGTATTCTTGATAGTCATCAGTATAACTGTCAGTACCAAAGTCTTGATAATCACCTGAATGATCATAGCTGGGGTATTGCGGTTCTTGATAATTAGCTGTATAATTATCAGAATTCGGATTTTGGGAATTTAGGTGATGAGGTCTTTGAGTATAAAATCTGTTGAAAGTTGGATTTTGCTGAATAGCTAAGGACCTTTGTTGAGAAGCTGAGGGCCTTTGCTGGTTAAAATTTGGGTTTGGCCTGATTAATGGTGGCCTTATTTGGGATTTATTTTGGTTCATTGGTTGATTTGATTGATTCGGTCTTGGATTTTGGTTGAACCTGGGATTTTGCTGGTAGTTCGTATTATGTTGAGGGATGTTAGGTCTTTGGGGGTTTTGTTTGTTCTACATTCATAAAAATTATGGCCTTGACGTTTACAGAAAGGACAACATTTCTATTGGTTCAGGTTTGGATTCACTTTTCGCTGTTGGTTAGAATGTGTGTTTGGACTTCTGTGCAATGAAATTTTATGTTGTTGAAAATAATTCAATTGCATATCCCTTCGCACTCTCTGCGTTGCAGTGAGCATGTCACCGGGGTTACCTGCCCTAACAATTAGTCCAATTTGAGGATCTAAACCTGCCAAAAGAGTGTTCAACGTCATGGTCTCAATAAGTGCAGATTGTGAATTTTTCTGTTCTGGAGTAAGATTTTGTTTCTGAACATTTGAATGCATTTTTGCGTTGTGTGTCTGTAGCCTATTTATAAATGTCAGAGGTGATTCGCCAGGTAACTGGTGAATTCTCTGTAAGTCTTGAATCAATGAGGTCAAATCACGTGTATCACCAAAATATTGATTTAGAAGAATTTAATTTCATCCCAAGTTTGGGGATTTCTAGAACTAATTAATTCTAAAGCTTTTCCTCTTAGTTTATTTTTGATATGCAAGATTACTAGCCTTCTTTGGTCTTGAACGGCCATGTGGTGAGCAGTCTTACACGCTTCCGTAAAAGTATTGAGGAATATTTGATCGCCATCATATTCCGGAATTATAGAAAATATTTCACTTAATTTGTAGGGTTCAACCTTAGCTGGGATAGGATTTTGGGGTTGAGCCATTATTAAGTAGATAAAAGAACTGGTTTTTCAAAATGAAATCACTTGTTGTTAATAAACGAGATGATTCTTATAGTTGCTTCCCAAAGAATGTCCACGCGGAGGATGCAATCCGACTTTACTAGCGTTGCTCCGGAAAAAGTTAGCGTTCGCGTTTTCTTTTTCCGTTGAAGAGGCCGTCCTTCCGTGGTTCTTTGCTGTCTTTTGTTGCTTGTAGTGTAGCTGGACTTCGTGTAGATTCTTCTTTCTTTGAAGGATTGAAATCCACCTCCTTCGGTTGGGTTTTTCCTTGTTCCGCAGGAGTTTAAGGATCCGTGCGACTGCGCCAATTGTAATATGTCTCTTTTTGTTATTACCTTTTTCAAAAATGAATATATTTTACAAGAGGAATTTTATTTTACTCCTCCAAATTTTATTTGAAGTTACAATACAATAAAAGTGACTGAGTACTGGTTAGATAAATACTAGTGCATATTATTGCCGCGCAGGGCTATTTATAACATTAACAGAATATGATGCTGCTGAATACAGCGAAACACAATATAATGTCGTCTTTAAGATCAGACGCGCTGGGTTGATAACGACTGTTTTTCCATAGTCCTGGAAACGGCGTCATCAAATTCGCATATAACAGGTATATTATCATATCTCACTTTCGATTGAACGTTGAATATTTGCACACTCATGAATAAGAGCATGAAATCAAAGCTCGTGGTTTAAAGGTTCCTGTACTAGCTAGTGACCGTAGAAAACTATTACGAGGTCAACTTAAACAAGAAGCTGACAATCGTAGCACACTTTTGTGGAAAATCTAGATTTTGACTCTGAGAAAGTAGGCACCAAAAAAAGTATTAGAGATTTGTTTGAATGTTTTAGACGATGTAGTAACTTGATTACTTATATTTCGGACGTCCATCATCCTAATGGTTGAAAGATTTCTATCTCTCTCAAATTTTTCACAACGTTGCAATTGCTTGAATCCGCAATCATCTTCTGGTGAATAATGACAAGTTCAGATGCTACGCGACCTTTTATAGGTCTATAATTAAAGTGTAATTACGGTGTAATTACGCGTGGTCTTGTGGCGCGCGTTGTTTCGCGCTTTTTCTCCCTCCAAAACGGTCCATGAGCGGTTTCCATACGTTTTTAATTTCCACGCTTGGTTGACTGAAGGCACTATTGGCTTCTATATAGGTGGTTTCCATAAATTTCCGGTTAGAACCAATGTTCCTCTATATGAAAAACACTAGCTTCGTCCCAAAGAATTCGGTGGTGTTTTGTTCAGGCGTGGTCAGCAATTCTTGATTTTGATGTTTCCCCTCGTTAAGGCCACTTTTTGTGTTCGGCTATCCTTACTGATAATGGCTTCTTGGTCTCTCCGATATAGGAATCTCCACATTCACATGGGACTTTGTAAATACAGTTTTTGCTGGATTCTGTTGTGTTCTCTGGTTTCGACTTGGTGAGGAAGCTTCGTAAGGTACTGCCAGATTGAAAACAACTCTTGATGTTATATTTATTTCCGATCCTCCTGATCTTCTTGGAGATACCCCTGATATAGGGAAGAATGAGAACGGGGTTTTGTGGTCTTTCTTCGGTTGTCTTGGTCTTTTCGAGTCGTTTCCGAACTTCTCCTATGAGTTTCTCGGAGGATCCGTTTCGGCATAGGTCCTTTTTGATGTGGTTAATTTTCGCCTCCAATGACTCCTGGTCATTGCAAATGACATTGCTCTCTCCACCAACGTTCTTACGATTCCCCTCTTTGTGGAGTTTGGGTGATTAGAGCCGTAGTTGAGGTACTGTCCTGTGTGTGTCTTCTTCCTGTAAACAGAGGTGAGGATTCCAGTGTCTGTTCTTTCAGCTTTCACATCGAGAAACGATAGGGTACTATTAGTTTCCTTTTCCATTGTGAATTTGATTGAATCCCTCATATTATTCATTCTGGCGAAGAATTCCCCAAGGTGTTCAAATGATAAAGGTGTCGTCTACGTATCTTAGCCATAGTTTTGGTTTGTATTTTGCCTCTCTGATAGCCAATTCCTCGAACCACTCCATGTATATGTTGGCGATTACTCGAGAGAGATAAGATCCCATCGGCAGTCCATCAACTTGGGAGAAGAAACGGCTCTTTTCTTGAAAGTATGAGTTGTATAGGCAGCATTGCAGTAGTTGCAATATCGCTTGTACGGGGAAGTCAGTCAGGACTGATCAGTAAGAATAGCCGAACACAAAAAGTGGACTCAACGAGGGAAAACATTAAAATCGGAAATTGCTGACCACGCCTGGACAAAACACCACCGAATTATTTGGGACGAAGCTAGTGTTCTTCATAAGGAACATTGGTTCAAACGGAAATTTATGGAAACTACCTATATAGTGCCTTCAGTCAACCAAGCGTGTAATTAAAAACGTATGGAAACCGCTCACGGACACTTTTGGAGGGAGAAAAAGCGCGAAACCACGCGCGCCACAAGACCGCGCGTAATTACACCGTAATTACACTTTAATTATAGACCTATGAAAGGTCGCGTAGCATCTGATTTTGTCATTATTCACCAGAAGACGATTGCGTATTCAAGCAATTGAAACGTTGTGGAAAATTTGAAAGAGAAAGAAATCTTTTAACCAATAAGATGATGGACGTCCGGAATATAAGTAATCATATTAGAGATTTAACTACCAAAATTCAATCTTTTCAAGGAATCACCTCAGATGTAGAATTCATGCGGCTTACTCATAGATTAACTCATGTTTCTGGCCGAATCATTAAATTATCTTGCACTTCTGACGATGAAGGACGTGCTAAGGTAAAGTATTTCCTTTATTTTTAATTTTAACTTTAGAGGGTGGACTTGATATAAAAGTACTTCCACAACCAGGGGCTCACTCTACACCAAATCACACTACTTTAGGGGCCACAAATTTTCCTTTTGTCAAACCAATTCTTATCCATAAATGGGGAGTTCATTTGACTGGGATTAATGATAAATAATCCGTGGTTGAATTTTTAGAGAAAGTTGAATGTTTTCGAGGTGCTCGAGGAGTGTTAGATGCTGAAATCTCTGCTAGTGCTGCTGAATTGTTCCAAGATGAAGCTTCTACTTGGTATCTCAATAACAGATCTGGATTTATTTGTTGGGGAGATTTGGTTTCCAAACTCAAATCAGATTTTCTTCCCTACAATTACCAAGAAGATCTCTTAGGAGAGATAAAAGGTAGAAAGCATGGTTCAAGTGAAAGCGTTGCCTTGTATATTAATGCTATGAATGGACTTTTCAATCGACTGGGAAGTAAACCAGATGAAAAGTCTTTGGTTCGTATAATCCAACGTAATCTTCTTCCCTCATATGCACAGCCTTTGGCCTTGTTGGACATCAATACGATTGACGATCTCACTGACAAGTGTAGGCGCCTTGAGGAGTCCGTTACCTGGTCTCACAGACCTCAGTCCTTCCCTGTGAGGAAAACTGGCTTATTAGAGCCTGATCTTAGTGCTCCTAGCACATCAGGGCACCGTTCCTTTTCTTCTTCCATATTTCGATAGTGTCTTCCAGCACGAAATGTTGAAACTGTAACATTATGGGGCATACTTATAGCTCATGTTCTAGGCCAAATAAGGTGTTTTGTTATGGCTGTGGAAGATCAGGAATAACTAAACCGAAGTGCCCTAATTGCTCAAAAAACGAGGCAAGCAGTGTTGTGTCCCTGGACAACACAACAGCTTCTCCTCAAACATCAGGAAGGGAAGGCCAACAAAGCAAAACTCAAAAGGGAAAGAAGTCTCAGGACAGTCAAAGCACAAGCAGAGATTAAAGATTAAATCTTTTTCTCCAAACCCAAATTCTAAGTCATTATTTATTCCTACAGAATAACTTAAATTAGAGTGGGGTAATTGTCTTGATAAGGTTAGGAAATTTTACAAAAATTCTATAATAACTCTTGATCTGGCTTCTCTTTTGTTCAAGAGGGGACATGATAATAGACCATTTATTAACATTGAAATAAACAATCATAAAGTATCTGCTTTAATTGACACAGGTTCTAATCTCTCCGTGATAGGAAGAAATTGTATAAGCCTTCTCAGGGATGTTCCTATAAATGATATTTGTGTCAAGGTGTCAACAGCTGATGGACAACTTCAGAATGTCCAAGGTTTTGTTGAAATTAACATTGTTATGCGGAGTGTCTCTAGAAAGGTTGAGTTTTATCTCATTCCGTCTATAACTCATGATGTGATCCTGGGTATGAATTTTCTCAGAGCTTTCAATGCCAGTATGGACTTTATTAATTTCACTCTTGATATTAACTCACTATCTCTGTTTGTGATAAATACTATACAGGATGTCTCTAAATTATCGATTATCCAAAAAGAAAAACTTGAGCAGATTATTGGTAGGTTTGAAACTTTATCTCCTAAAGGTAAATTGGGTGAAACTCATGTTCTTGAGCATTACAATGACACTGGAAATTCCCCTCCATTCAGACAAACACAGTATCCTCTTCCACAAGCAATGCAGGAGTAGATTAACAAAAAAAAAGATGAACTTCTTCATTTGGGAGTTATTCAGGAAAGTACTAGCAGTCATTGCAGTCCCTTATGCCTTGTTAAGAAGTCGAATGTGTCATATAGAGTTTGTTTTGATGGGAGGAAATTAAATAGTGTAGGTATTAATAGGGATGCTTACCCTCTTCCTCGAATTGATACTATTCTGAGTAATTTCGTGATGCGAAGTACATTTCCTCTATTGACCTGAAACAAGCTTTTTTCCAAATTCCTTCAGAGAAGTCATCCTGTCAAAAGACGGCTTTTGCAGTCAGTGGTAGAGGTTTATATGAATTTGTGACCATGCCATTTGGATTAATCTCTGCTTCTCAGAATATGTGTCGGTTAATGGACATCGTGATCGGTCCATCCCTAGAACCCCATTGTTTTTATTACCTAGATGACTTAATAATTTGTACTCCCAATTTTGAAAAACATCTGGAAATTTTGGAGAAATTTTATGTAAAATTGAGGGATGCCAACCTAACTATTAATTTGGATAAGTGCCATTTTGTCTTTCCTCCCTAAAATATCTAGGTTATGTTGTAGATGAAGTCGGTCTCAGAACTGATCCTGATAAGGTATCGAGTATCTGTAACTTTCCTACTCCTCAAACTACTACCCAAGTTCGTAGACTGATAGGCATGATATGATACTATCGTAGATTTCTCAAAGACTTCTCAACATTAGCGTCTCCTATTACTGATCTGTTGAACAACAGGAAGAAAGGACAGTCCATAACATGGACACCTCAGGCTAACGAGGCATTTGAAAAAATCAAAACATCTCTTACCACAGCTCCTATTTTAAGCAGTCCCAACTTTTCTAAAGAATTTTTTTTGATGTGTGATGCCAGTGATTACGGACTGGGCTGTGTCATTTTCCAGATGAAAGGCAATCTGGAACACCCAATAGCCTATGCTAGCAAAAAACTCAATAAATGCCAAAAAGTTTATTCAACAACTGAAAAGGAACTCCTAGCAGTTTTGTTTCGCATAGAGCATTTTCGATATTACCTTGAAGTCCGTCATTTCTCATTTCTCAGTCATCAGTGATCACGTATCTTTGACCTGGTTGCACAATATGAAAAACCCCTCACCACGACTAGCTAGATGGATTTTGAAACTATCCCAATATTATTTTACGATTATTTACAGAAAAGCTTCAGGTACCGTGGTTGCAGATGCCCTATCTCGTATTTATGATTTGAATATAATAGACCTAACCTAAGATGTAAGATTTGTGCATCATGTAAACCCACAAATTCACCCCAAGCGGGTCTGATGGGATCATATCGAAACGTTAACTTCCCGTTTCAACTTATTTTATGTGATCTGTTGGGTCCATATGTTAGGTCTCGTAAAGGCAATCAATACTTGTTTGTCGTTGTCGACTGGTTCACCAAATTTCCGTTAGTACATGCCTTATCTAAGGCTACGGCTACAGATATCATTAAATTTCTTGAAAACCAAGTGTTCCTTACTTTTGGAGTACCTCAAGTAATGGCTGCTGATAATGGCAAACAGTTCACTAGAAAACTTTTTACGGATTTGATGGAGAAGTATGGCGTTCAAAAGATCTGGTATAATGCCAATTATCACCCACAAATTAATCATACCGAAAGGGTAAGTCCATTGTTACTGCCATCGGATCATTTGCCCATGAAGATCATAGAACTTGGGACGAAGAAGTCTACAAAATTGCTCAAGCAATTCGTCTATCAAAGCATGAAGTAACGGAACAAACCCCTTCTTTTCTTGTTTTTGCTCGTAACGTACCTGTTTCTGGCGATTTCTTTGGTAAAATTTCTGACAACGCAAATAATCAAAGTTCATCGATTAGATGATATTCAAGAAATGCCTTTAATGTTTGATAGAGTTAGTAAACGTCTACATGAATCTTACCTTAAAACTAAAAAACATTACAATCTTCGGAAACGAGATGTTGAATTTCACGTCGGAGATTATGTTTGGAAGAAGAACTATCTTAAGTCAGATAAATCAAAATTCATAACAGCTAAACTTTGTCCTAAGTATATTCCTCGTGTAATAACTAATGTAGTATCACCTCTTGTATATGAACTTAATGATAGAGATAGCAATTGCCTTGGTAAATGTCATCTAAAGGATCTCAAGGCAGATGTTACTATGAGTGACGAGGATGAACTTTCGTCTGATGACCATCATGACGATACTGAGTTGCTCCAGTAACATTCCTGCATACCCTAATGGCCAATTTTTTGCACACATTACCAGCTATTTTTGGCCAATTTTCTCAAGGTTTTGCACATTCTATTTGAAATTTTGAACAACTTTAAAATAAAATTTCGTAGCTACCTTTATAGCCAAAATCACTTAACTAGTTTGCTGGACAATCTTGAGTAGTTCGTTTTCCTTCTCAATTTTTGATTTGATGTAAATCTACTTTGTAGATTGAGCAACATTATGTTGCAAAAGATTCATGTCGCTGTCAAACCTAACATTTATTGTATACAATATTGGTCATAATTTATGGAGACACCCTGAGTAGTACCTCATAATTTTTCATTCGGAATTCAGACCAACTTGTGGATGGTTGTTCTTGATATTATATACCTCGCCTTCAGAGATTCAAATAATGTATTTAGTCCAAAATTATTGTGTTCATGTAATCTAGTGTTACTGAAGTTTTATAATTAGATTTATCGTTTAGTGCAATATAGGAAATAATAACAGGTGTGGCAATCATGGATATTCAGTAATGACCGCTATCGTTCATTTAGAAACAGGGTTCCATTTTTGTGCCAGAAAATCACAGTTTTTTCTTAGAATATTTTGTAAATCCAGAAATTTTTAGTATTGGAATATCTTGGAGATTGAGTCTTGTTATTTTTTTTATATAATTCAAATGACATTTGGAAATTTAGTTTCCTTTATTGTGAGCGAAAGAGTGTTATTATAAACTATTGGAGGACATAGAGTCTTGAATTAGAATCCCCAATTAATTTACCTAACGTACTGTTCACACTATATTATCGTAACTTTCTCATTTATTGTAAGAAGATATTTTATCTTTGATAGGCATATTGTTCCTGTATTATATCCTGTAATGCAAGATCCTTGTTTGATTGCACATTTGCATAGAGCATGCTTTTTCAATTTCTGAAGGAGTAATATTATTTATATCCGATGAGATTGTTGAAGGTTGGTTTTGGGTTACATATCTTGGACTACATCACTGTAAAATAGATTTGATTCATTGACTGTTATTTCAGTACTTTGAAGACTTTGCTGTGAGTATAAAATATAAATTCCCTGATTCTTAATGTCCACACCTTGCAATAGATACTCTAATGAAGGAGTCACTAGGAAGTTTTTTCCCTTTCCTGATTAAAAAAGGATGATCAATGTAATTTTTTTATTGTATAGGGACTCACTCTGGCGGGGTGTCGGCATCGCTCGGATGCGACAGCTAGCTTGCTAGAGGGATCCATGGAAGGGTGATCTTGGGGAGTATCGTCAGGCTAGCGTGGTGGTCTAGGCTGTTCAGCGTGTGAAGCCCTCCAAAGGGCGGTCGGGCAGTACTACGGGGGAATCTGAGCTCCATGGATCTGTCGTAGCTGGGGACTTGTCGGCAGCACCAGAGAAGAAATGAGAGTATCCCGAATTTTGTTTCTTGCAACTAGTAAAACATAATTTCCCTATTTCAGTTTGTGGCACTATAGCCCACACCAGTTGAAGGTGACAACTGGCATTTTGTTCTTATTATATATAAATTTTTTTTTGTTTCACCTGGGGTGTGGTTGGTGATGGTCCTCCGGGTTCTGACTTGGAGCAGCCGGTGGTTGTCTCAGATAGTCTGGAGGCGAGTGGTTGCAGATGTTCATTCACCGGCGCCGCAGACGACATCTTGCAGCGATGAGGGCATCTTGGCCAGATTGTCTGAGAGGACTCCGACTGCGCTGGGTTTTGGCTCGGGGATGGTCATCAGCTAGACTCTATTATATTAACCTTTCACTTGTATGTCTGCCATGAGTGCAGAGAGTTGAAAGTTTCAGCAATGTAAATGCTATAATTTACAAATTCAGTTTTCTGTATTGAAAATTATTAAACATGTAATCTTTCTCACTTTAGAGAATATACAATTTACTTTTCTCTTAGTACCAAATTACAACTAATCTTTCTCAGAACAACGTTAATTCAAATTTTCCCATCATGTTCCAAGTTTGAATTTTTCATTTTGACGATTGTATTGCCTGTTTTTGTCCTGGAAGGTTGCACAATGCATTTGGTTTTCCATTTTTGTTTTGCCAGAGTATTGAGTGGTCTTGAAAAGAATAATGTGAAAATTTTTAAACTAAGTTGAAAAATTTTCTTACCAACATTGGGGGGTGTGTAACAAGTAAATTGGGACACATCCTTTGAATCATTAAAATTCTCACATCAAATCAATTATTTCTTAATTATCTACAAATATTTCAATAACTTTTCTTTGAGACGCAAATAAATGCCTATCTTAATGCTCGCAAATAAACAACTATTTCAATACTCGCCAATAAACGAATATTTTTTTTTCTTTGGTGACGGCATCGACTGCTATGGTCATTAGCCACGTGTTCTGGATAGGCCTTGTTACTAACTACATAAGCCCCTTAGGAGCAACACTGTTAATTGGAACGCAACAGTGAATCGTGCAGGGCTCACCCCAGTCCAGCCACGAGATTTTGATAATTTTAATCGGTCAAATTAAATTAAAAAATCCCAGCCGCAACTGGGGCTCGAACTCCGGACCTTTCGACCCAAAATCGGACGCTCTAACCACTACGCCACGCCCCGACATAATAAACGACTATTGATCGCAGTTCTGTGGTACTGTCTTCTGTCACAGAATTTCTTCGATTAAAAATGATGGAAATGTGTTGTCGACCAGAAATAATTTTTTGTGTGGTGTAAATTAATGAAACTGTGAGCACCTTGCCTCATATGCTTTTTGGCTGGCAAATTTCAAGTGCTACGAATCAGGGGCATAATTGTTGTGTCTGTGCACGGGAAGCCATCTTGATCATCTATTAGTTTGAAGATTTTCGCAATTTCCGATACTTCATATTCCTATAGGAACTAATAAAGGTCCCTTTTTTATCCGGGAGTAGATCCCAACCAATTTCCCATTCAATACTGAGGATCCACCACAGTCTCTCGTGAGCTGCTGTCTTACTCAACAGTGAGGATATATGATAATCTTTCCTGAGCTGCAGTCTTGCTCAACAGTGAGGATCCATGATAATCTTTCCTAAGCTGCTGTCTCACTCAACAGTGAGGATCCACGATAATGTTTCCTGAGCTGCTATCTCATTCAACACCGAGGATCCATGACAATCTTTCGTGAACTGCTGTCTCATTCAGCACTGAAGATCCACGACAGTCTTTCCTGACCTGCAGTCTCATTCACCTAAGGATACATCGATTGAAGCAACAACTTCGTCCACAAGCTAAGTACACATAATTGTGTGCTCTCAGTGTTTCTACGAATTTCTGCAAACTTCTACGCTTCTACAAACTAATTGTTCCTCTGTTAACTTTTTTGTAAAAATAAATGTCTTCAAATTTTATACTCTAGGTGTTGCTTAATTCTCTCTAAATATTGATTCTTGGTGATGGCGCCCTTTTATAAATAAACATTGTAAAGTCTCAATAACGGCAGTGCAATGTCCACCAGGAATGAATGGTTCCCAGTATAACCCACCTGAGAAGAGTCTCTGCTATAACTTCGCTGAATGGTCACCTACTTTAGGCAACACGCTTTCTATTTGAGCAACTTAACGTTACACATTCCGAAGCAAAAAACTTCTTTTTAAACGCGTAGCTTCTCGTACAACGCTCCGAAATTTTACAACTCTCTGCCCAGTGAATTAAGATCCTTCTCGTTGTTTAACTTCAAAAAAAGACTGAAAGCTCACCTCGGCCAATAGATTGTCTTTACGCTCAAACTGCCTTGACTAACTACCAAATATACATGTCCTGATATTATTTAATTTGCACCTTGTGGTCCATACATAAATTTTATATTTAATTTTATACACGACCAACTTCACCTAGTCATTTCTCATAGTATTTATTCTGAGAGCTTTCACCTTTACTTGTTGTTATATTTATACATTTCTCCTATCTTTACTGTAACATTTATATATTATAAGTAGTATTTTGTTTATATTTCTCGCCCTTCAGGTATATATGGTTGAGTTTGAAAACCGCTCACGCAGACACTCCGCCTTTTCATCATCATGCATGATTATATTATACTTTGACCCTTAAATATTTTAATATGTAGTTTTAAATTATATTTTAAGTTTACATATGTGTGTATTCGTGTTGACTTTAAATATTTTTAAATATTTAATTTTTTTTATATTTACAGTGCAGGCTCTGACATTTTGTTACTGCTACTTCTATTTGACTATTCCTATACATATTCATATGTCTTGTTGGAAAATAAATATTATTATTATTATTATTATTATACTTTTATTATTATATTTAATACTTGATGAACAAAGACGAATTATTATTGTCACTTTCAATGTCACTCTTTTATTTCTAACTAAAAGAGGCGCAGAAAGATTCCACTTCTGAAATGTTACTACTCGAAAATAGGGCACATGCGTACGGTTCAACGATTCATACTATACTGTCTTTAACAATCAACAGTTTCACAGTTTCATACTGTGAATAACACCTTAGTCACTCTTAATCGGGTCACGCAAGCGAACCAGCAATCGTACCCGCTCGTCCCTAATCCTATTGAATTGAATATGTACAGAGTACTTCCACAAAGCACAGCAGTTAGATACAATTATGGTGACAACAATAATGCTAATGGTGATACTGACAATGATAGAAATGATTACGATAATAATAATGACAACAATAATAACGACAGAACCAATAATCAGCCCTATGCTGTATCACTTCCATTATGTTTAGCGGTCAGAGGTTATTCCATCTTAATGGCAAATTCCCATTAAGTAGGGATAACGTCTGACCGCTAAACATAACGGAAGTGATACAGCATAAGGCTGAATGATAACAATAATACCGGTACAACCGGAAATTGTCGTCACAACTGTTTCAAAATCAAAGTAATTATTATTGGGATATACTTCTACTTGCTAGTAAATCAAAAACATTAGACAGCTAGTTGTTGTTGGCGATAATCTTTCTAAAATGATGCTCTAGGTTTTATAATTCTTATTTATTTGAAACATGTCTGCGCAGTGCTGATGAGATCCATAAAAACTGAAGCAGCTGTCCATTGGAAGTTTTCGTCGCTGGAAATATTCAAATGCTTATAACATCCCCCTATTACTTAATAAGGGTACATACCTAATTATTAGGACAGATGAAGATGATTTTCATTTGTTTTCGATTCTCTCTCATGCGAACGTATACAATTTTTTCGTTATAGAATTCGAAGATCTTTTTAGAATTGTTTTCTGCTCCTTTTTTGCATGAGTTCAATAACCATTATGTTTCATTAAATGTTATGATTATTCGACCAATATGCCATGTATTATCATTATTAAATGTCTACATATGTGAAACATTGCTATACAAAATAATTTCATAAAGTGGATGAGTATTTCATCATAAAGACCTGTGGTTAGATCAGGAGTTCCGGTATAATTTTATCACAATTTAACATAACAATCCCAATTTTACTTCAGTCATGAATGTCGATTTTTTTCAAACGGTTTATACCATTATTAAGTATGTATTGTGGCGATGATACGGGCGAGTGCGGACCTGTCGCCTTCACTGATATACAAGCTTGCAATCCGAAAGAATTTATCGGAAATTCTCGTTCCTCCGGCATATATAAAATGCGTCATCTAGATGCGAATAGATGAGGAGGTCCGAAAACTTTCCGGTTCTATTCCCTTCGTGAATATAGGAATCGTGGCGAGCAGTCAAAGTTGGTTTTAGATTTTTGAAATTTGTGGTCTATCCTGCAAAAAAGACAATAAGAGTACAGTCACTTTAACATGTTACCGTTCACCTAGCGGTAACATGAATGTTTTTATGGAAAATATTTTGAAAGTTTTAGAGGAGGTATATTCACCGCATGTGAATATCACTCTAACTGGAGATTTCAATATTGACTCCACTATCAGTTCCAGAGATTGTGCAACTTTCAGTAAACTCGCACATATTTTAGATAGTTTTAATATGGCACCAGTAGTGAACTGGCCTACGAGAGTCACATATCATTCAGCGACTATCATTGATCACATATTCACTAACGTAGTTGATCCGGTAGTGTGTGTCATTGACAATGATTTGTCTGATCACCGCACTGTATTACTTGAGATTCCTGAACATGATTCTGAAAATTGCAAAAAAACTTTTCAAATTAGAAGAAGCTCCAACCAGCAAGCTATTCTCAATTTTAAAAATGATCTCTTAAAAGAAAACTGGAGCAAGATTCTCAATCACTCAAAACTTTAGCTATCTTACAATTTATTCATGGATATTTTTCTATTTCATTTCAATATACATTTCCCTTTAAAAAAATATTTTGATAATAATGATGACAGTAACAAAAAATGGATTACAGATGAAATTAAGAAATCTAGTATAAAACTGAACGATTTACACCATCTTAAAAAATATTATTCCCAATTAACCATTCAGTACAAAAAAGCTAAAAAAGAACATGAAGTTTTATTGAGAGATTCAAAGAAAAGATACTACCAAAATAGAATCGCTAATTCCAGTAACGTCAACAAAACGGCCTGGAATGTAATTTCTGAATTCAGCAACAAGAACAAGAAAAGTCGTCATCCTATTATTATAAAAGAAGGTGAAATGACTTACGAAGTCCCAAATGATGTATCAAACTTATTTAATGATTTTTTTATAAATGCTCCAGTACCAAGCAAACAAAATTAAAAAAGTAATATTTCCAATGATATCGAGGTAGATATGAATGAGTACTCTTTTTTTCTTGAACCCTTTCCCAGTCTCGAACTGATAACAATTTTAAAATATAAACTGAAAAATAATCATTCATCTGGGCATGATGAAATTCCTCTTTTTATAATAAATGCTTGTTTAGAAAATATTATTGAACCTCTAACACACTTAGTGAATCTGTCCTTTCTGAATGGGGAGTTTCCACAATGTCTGAAAGTTGGAAAAATTATTCCCATCTTTAAAAAGGCGTGTACAACTGCTATGAATAATTATCGTCCAGTTACTATAACATCAAGTTTTTCTAAAATATTTCTCAACCGTCTTATGACATTTTTATATAGATTCAATATCTTCACGGAAAATCAACATGGATTTTTAACCAACCGTTCTACTAATACTGCCATTAATGCTTTTTTTGAAAAGGTCATACATTTTATGGAGGCAGGAGAGTGCCCTGCTAGATTTTTTTGTGTTCTCAGCAAGGCATTCGACTGTGTCAATCATAATCAGCTAAAATCTAAACTATATAATTATGGAATACGAGGTGTAACATTGGAATGGATTTCCTCATTTTTGGAACACCGTCATCAGTACGTATGTGTACCAAATATTCAATCTCAGAGTGTTGGTTACATCAATTCGAAGAGTAAACTCGTTAATGTTGGTGTACCACAAGGTTCCGTCCTGGGGCCTATTTTATTCTTACTTTATACTAACGATCTGGATAAATTCTTGAAAGGTGTTCACGTAACAATGTATGCAGACGACACGTCATTGATATTATCACACAAAAATGAAATTCGTATTCATCAAGAAACAGAAAAAGTCTTAGAGCTGATGCAGGACTGGTGCAGTACCAATTATCTGCATTTGAACGCTCAGAAAACACAAATTATAAGATTTCACAACTATCAAAGAAAGTGCGATCCTGTCAGAATTCAGTTAAATGATGATGTTATCATTGATAGCTTAGACGAAACCAATTTTCTTGGTCTTTCTATCGATAAACACATAAGTTGGAAAGGTCACTGTCAAAATTTGATGAAAAGGTTGAATTCCTTATGTTTCATGTTCAGGAATCTCAAACATATACTTGAAATTCCTCAACTAGTGGCCCAATACCATGCACAGGTTGTTGCACAAATTAAATATGGATTATGTTTGTGGGGCAACTCCACCTTGGTGAAAGATGTTTTCGTAGTACAAAAAAGAATATTAAGGATAGTAGCTGGAGTTCCTAGTACACATTCTTGTAGAGAAGTAGATAACAAATGAGAGAGCAACGGGAGGAGGGTCTATACAAATGAGAAAGCAACGGGAGGTACACGTCAGCAGAAAGTGCACGTGTCAGGTATCAGATTACATTTGATAACATCCGGTCAATGAAATTTGAAATGGGTTCAATGACCTATTTCAAAGTAAATGAATGCACGTGTTGGATATCAAATTACTTGGAATTTGCTGACGCCATATTTCCGGTCAATAAAATTTGAAACGGATTCAATGACCTCTTTCAAAATGAATGCACGTGTTGGATATCAAATTACTTGGAATTTGCTGACGCCATATTTCCGGTAGGCGAAATTTGATACGGGTTCAATGACCTCTTTCAAAATGAATGCAGGTGTTGGATATCAAATTACTTGGATTTTACTTACGCCATATTTCCGGTAGGCGAAATTTGATACGACCTTTTTTAAAATAAATGCACGTGTTGGATATCAGATTACCTGGAATTTGCTGATCTCACGTTACAGACAAGTCTCAACAAGTAAGAATAATTCAATATGGCTTCAAGGACCTATTTCAAGGTCAATAAATGCACGTGTTGGGTATCAGATTACCAAGAATTTACTGACGTCACGTTTCATACAAGTCTCGAGAAGTAGGAGAAATCCGAGATGGGTTCAATGACCTCTTTCAAAAAGTGCACGTGACAGGTATCAAATTACTTGGAATTCGCTGACGCCATAGTTCCGGTAGGCAAAATTTGATACGGGTTCAATGATCTATTTCAATAAGTGCACGTGTCAGATATCAAATTACCTGGAATTCTCTGACGCAACGTTACAGACAAGTCTCGACAGGTACGAGAAACCTGAGATGGGTTCAAGACCTATTTCAATAAGTGCACGTGATGGGTATCAGATTACCTGGAATTTGATGACGTCATAGCTCCGGTGAACAAAATTTGATACGGGTTCAATGACCTATTTCAATAAGTGCACGTGTTAGGTATCAAATTACCTGAAATTTCCTGACGCCACGTTACAGACAAGTCTCGACAAGTAAGAGAAATCTGAGATGGGTTCAATGACCTATTTCAAAAAGTGCACGTGTCAGATATCAGATTACCTGGAATTTGTTGACGTCACATTACAGACAAGTCCCAACAAGTAGAGAAACTTGAAACGGGTTCATTGACCTCTTTCAAGGTCATGAAGTGCAAGTTCATGATGTGCACGGGTCAGATTTCAAACTACTTGGTATTTGCTGACGCAACAATTCTGGTTACAGTGCACGTGTCAGGTATCAGATTATCTGAAATTTTATGACGCCACGTTTCCGGTTATAGTCAAGTTTTGACAAGTAGGAGAAATCCAGAATGGGTCCAATGACCTCTTTCGATATCATGAAGTGCACGTGTCAGACATCAGAGTACCTGGGATTCGCTGACACCATGGTTTCGGTTACAGAGAGGTCAGCAAAATTCAATACGGGTTGAATGACCTATTTCAAGATTGATGAATAGTCGTGTCAGATATCAAATTACCTGGAATTTGCTGACGTCACGTTACAGAAAAGTCTCGACAAGTACGAAGAACTTGAAACGGGTTCAATCCGTGAGTTCACGTGTTCGAGTGTCAGTGTGTTCGTGTATTTGTTTGTGATTATGTGTTCTTGTGTTGAAACCTCAGATACACATAGAGCGCCACAGACAGCTGTTTGATCGCGTGTTCTTATGTTTGTTTGTGTGGCTGTTTGTTCGTTTGTTCGCTTTTTCGCTTGTTCTTGTGTTCTTGTTTCTACGTGTGTTCAACTGTCTGTGTGTTCGTGCTTGTTCGTGTGTTCGCGTCTTCAGGTGTTCGAGTGTTCGTATTTGTTTGTTCGTATGTTCGCGTGTTCAGGTGCTCGTGTGTTCTACTATCCGTGTGTCCGTGTTTGTTCGTGTGTTTTCCTGTTCGCATGTTGGTGTGTGCGTGTGTATGTGTTTGTTCGCGAGTTAGCATGTTCATAAGTTTTGTGTGTGTAGGTGTTTGATCGTATGTTGATGTGATCTTGTGTTCGACTGTCTGTATGTTCGTGTTTGTTCGTGTGTTCGTATTTTTTCGTGAGTTCGCGTGTTCGAGTGTATGTGAGTTCGTGTATTTGTTAGTGACCATGTGTTTATGTGTTCAAACCTCAGATACACATACACATACAGATGTTTGTTCGCGTGTTCGTATGTTTGTGTGTATTTGTTTGTTCGTTTGTTCGCGTGTTCTTGTGTCCTTGTTTCTTCGTGTGTTCAACTGTCTGTGTGTTCGTGCTTGTTCTTGTTTTCGCGTGATCGAGTGTTAGTGTGTTCGAGTGTCTGTGACTTCGTGTATATGTTGGTGTTCATGTGTTTCTGTGTTCTAGTCGCAGATGGTCATAGAGCGCCACAGGCAGCCTCAAATAACCACGGATAACCTCAGATCCCCACAGCTAGCCACTGCTACAACAGAAAGCCACAGTTAGCGATGAATAGCCACAACTCAGTTCTGCTGGACACTGCTACCCACAGAAAGCCACAGATAACCAATGATAACCTCAGATCTTCACAGCTAGCCACTACTAACCACAGAAAGCCACAGATAGTCACGGATAGCCACATATGACGATGAATAGCCACAACTCATTTCTTCACAGATAACAACCCATATTGACTTTTTCTGACCTTTCTGCTACCAGAACTATGGCGTCAACGAATTTCAGGTAATATGATATGCGACACGTGCATTCATCAACCTTTAAATAGAACATTGAACCCATCTAGGATTTCCCCGTCTAGATGAATTTGTAACCGGAAATGTGTGAAATATAATATCGTCCTACTACTCCAGTAAGTATTCTTTTAAGTCAAATCGACATTGTCTTCAGCCTTTTGGAGTAATTCATCTCGTTGGTGAAGTATTTTCCACAAACTTGCTTACTCAAGCATAGTACGAGCCTTGTTTAATTGAAACCGATGAATATCCCACCCATGAAATCTCGCTTCGGGCTCATTTCCACTCATAAGCAATGACATTCAGTTCACTTGAAAATATTCCAAGTCAACTTGATAATATACTTCAGGTTTTTGAAGTTATTCATCTGGTAAAATCTCACTCAAAAACTTTCCTTCTAACACATTGCACGGACCTTATTATGGCAATTAAATTGAAAAATGCTAAAGTCTTCGCTAAGTTTTCGTTCCTCGAGGCACAAAAACTGAAATCACTTATTATAATGGAAAATGCACAAATTCCTGGTCATATAGGCTTACCACATTGAAATGATTTACGATATAAACAAAAATGGCCAGAGAATTGGTCCTTCAAGCACACCACATTGTAATAAAAAAATGCCCAGAGAACTGGTCCTTGAGGTGTACCACAACGAAATTTGAAAAATGGTGGAGGCACGAAAACTTAAATGATTTGTACAATAAAAACTCCTATAAAACTGGTCCTTGAGGCTTACTACATTAAAATAATTTATTATATATATAAAATGCCCAACGAACTGATTCTTGAGGTATAGCACATGGTAATTTGGAAAATGTTGAAGACTCTGTCTATGTGATTGTTCCTTAAGGCACAAAAACTGAAATAACTTGTAATAGAAAAATGTCCGGAGAACTGGTCCTTGAAGTACATTACATTAGAATAGCTTGTAAAAGAAAAATGCCCAGAGAACTGGTCCTTGAGACTTACCTCATCGAAATAATTTATTATTTATAAAAAACGCTCCAAGAACTGGTCCTTGAGGTATACCACAACAAAGTTTGAAAAATGGTGGTTATGTGATTGTTCTTTGAGGCACGAAAACTGAAATAATTTGTAAAAGGAAAATGCCTAAGAAACTGGACCTTGAGGCTTACCACATTAAAATAATTTATTATAAATATATATAACAATAACAAAAACAACAATCTATAAAATGCCCAACGAACAGGTCCTTGAGGAATAGCACATTGTAATTTGGAAAATGTTAAAGTCTCTGTCTATGTGATTGTTCCTTGAGGCACAAAAACTGAAATAACTTGTAATAGAAAAATATCCAGAGAACTGGACCTTGAAGTACATTACATTAGAATAGCTTGTAATAGAAAAATGCCCAGATAACTGGCCCTTGAGGATTACCTCATCGAAATAATTTATTATATATAAAAAATGCTCCAAGAACTGGTCCTTGAGGTGTACCACAACGGAATTTGAAAAATGGTGGAATAATTGTCTATGTGATTTTTCTTTGAGACACGAAAACTGAAATAATTTGTAAAAGAAAAATGCCTAGAAAACTGGACCTTGTGGCTTACCAAATTAAAATTATTTATTAAATATATGAAATGCCCAACAAACTGGTCCTTGACGAATAGCACATTGTCATTTGGAAAATATTAAAGTCTCTGTCTATGTGATTGTTCCTTGAGGCACAAAAACTGAAATAACTTGTAATAGCAAAATGCCCAGAGAACTGGTCCTTAAAGTACACTACATTGGAATAACTTGTAATATAAAAATGCCCAGAGAACTGGTCTTTGGGGTGTACCACAATGAAATTTGAGAATTGGTGAAAGCGTTGTCTATGCTATTGCTCTTTGAGGCACAAAAACTGAAATAATTTGTTGAAGAAAAATGCCTAGAAAACTGGCCCTTGAGGCTTACCACATTAAAATACTTTATTGTATATATAAAGTGCCCTACGAACTGGTCCTTGAGGTAAAGCACATTGAAATTTGAACAATGTGCAAGTCTCTGTCTATGTGATTGTTCCCTGAGGCACAAAAACTGAAACTTGAAATAGAAAAATGTTCAGAGAACTGGCCCTTGAAGCACACTACATTGGAATAACTTGTGATAGCAAAATGCCCAGTGAACTGGTCCTTGAGGCTTACCTCATTGAAATAATTCATTATGTTTAAAAAATGCTCCAAGAACTGGTCCTTGAGGTGTACCATAATGAAAGTTGAAAAATGGCGAAAGCGGTGTCTATGTGATTGTTCTTTGAGGCACAGAAACTGAAATAATTTGTTAAAGAAAAATGCCTAGAAAATTGGTACTCGAGGCTTACCACATTAAAATGATAAAATCCTTGTTTCGCAGCTATTGAGCTTGACACAGATATGCGAAATGTTGGAAGGACTAATCAGCTAGATGTAAATGAAACTACTGAGAGTGGAATATTTCACAATATTTCAAGCATTGGAGTTGATAGGAATAACAGGTGAAGGAATGGAATTGTCACACAGGAGAGAAAATAATGCTAAACATTTTTGATAGAGATATTGTTACATGCACACATTGCACACACGTTCGGTAATGGTAAGGTCAACGCATGGGTACTGAAGGATGGGAAGACAGAGCTGGTAGTGTCGATTTCGATTAATCTACCGAGCGTGGAATGATTGACAATAATAAGCCTGAAAACTAAATACTTAAATGGTTTATATCAGAGATTTCCTTCGAATAATACTTTCATTTTCACATCTCTGAACCGTAAGTGAATATTTTTGTGCTTTCATACACTATCAGATATCTCACCAGTACCTAGACAATTGGGCAGATCTCAATTCAACTACTTGAATCGGATTGAATGGTAATACCCCAAGAATCTTTCGTCCTTCTTACGACACCAGAGGTTCTGAAGGGACCACATCTATGCAGGTTCATTTTGTGAGAGTATATTGTGACTTTGAAGACATTTCACACTTACCCAAAAGATGTAACGGTTGAGTAATTCGTGTTCGAAAAAACACCAAACATTTCGAAATTATTAATTTGAATTTCCAAAAAAAAATTGGTGAACGCTGGTTTGATTTTACCTGGAGAAAATGATACAGTCCTATATCGCATTTGAGAAAATTGAAAGATTTCAGTGTGCCCCGTTTTGCAGATTTTTACAAGATATAAATATATTTATGAAAAGAATTACATTACCGATACTCCTGTGTCTGATTGATTTGGAAACTCGAATAAAAATGTTTTACTAAATGGCATATCAATCTACTTAAAAAACTCAAATATTGTTTGAAGCAGTATTATTTTAAAGAGAAATAGAATTTTTTTTGTGTTTTCATCATAATCTTAAAAGAAGACAATGGCTACCTGAAGATGATGGAATTTTCGATAGCAAGTGTGTATTATCTTCATTGTCAAAGCCCTGAAACACCTAAGGCTATGGCAACTGATGAGGCCCTATGACGGCCTTGGCAAATAGCTGGGACCACAAACAGGATTTTTATACTTCTTCGTTAAAAAACGGTACTTGTGGATGATTAAATCTTCTCATGAACTAATGTTTCCTTCGAAATTACCCTCTAAACTATGTAGAAGACCACGTGCCAAGAAAGCTATTCGTAGAAAATGTTATATTTTGCATAATTTTAGATAATTTGAACATTGGTTCAACCATAGTCTTTTAGCGGTAAGGAATGTAATGTTATGGCTATCTACCACAAGGTATTGAAACTGATTCCATCTTCTTGAAACTGTGTAAAATTTCCTTCATTCTTTCCACATCTGGATACTAAGTTCCTGTAAAATTGCATCTCAATCAGTTGAGTTGTTTTTCCGTAAATGAGTAACAAATGACTCACAGTGACAACTATTATTATTATTTATCAAAGCACCGATTATTGGTTGAGTGGAAGAATAGCTCAGCAAAACTCCGCCAGGAGAAAAAAGACCCTTTATTATTATTATTATTATTATTATTATGCTAGCAAATTAACTATATCAATTATAGGTGAACCCGTCAAATTCCACTGTCTTCTCAGTTGCAGTGCCTCTGGATTCACACAGATACATTATTCTTGCTCATAATGCTTTATTCTTTTTTGGAGCAAGGCATTTGTTCAGCCCACGTAAGGTCTGGATTCTGGATTACCACTGAGTTTTGTTTACGAACTGAACCACCAAATTTCCAAAAACTTGTGTCAACTAGTTGTCAAAACACCAATACATTTTCAATTTTTGCATGTTTAGTTCCCACTGATTTTCTGGTAGTAAGTGGTTTTTCTCAATCAATAGAAGTCATGTTTCAGTGTGCGCACTGTAAAAAATGCAATTCTGGATTATCAATTTTCACAAATAATTATTATTGCAAAAATACATGACAGAGCGATCGGAAATGAAACTGAATCTAACGTGGCGACATAATGTCTGGAGGTGTACGGTTTATTCAGTTCATTAACATTAGAAATTCTCGCTTATAAAATTATAATTTTTGGTAAAATATATCAGAAAGTAGGTACAGTGTGAAATCATCCGAAATTCAAACGCCTTTTGGAAATCGAGTTTTCACAAATCGAAATCGAATAGTTTCTGGTATGAACATGGCATTTTCTTCAGCCTGATTATTTTAATGGCTATGACGTGCTCATTGCTTTACTGAGAAAGTAAAATGTGAAATGTTTTTTAATATTTAGGGAAGTTTGTCAGTACCTACCTACTTATTTCTTATGACTGTTTCTGACATCTGAGATTGGGGTAGGATAATAAAACAGACCACTTATAAAAAATATACTTGGTGAACTGGGATCAAATGAATTGCTGCTAATTAGAAATACCTATACCGGGTGAATTAAACATCGAAGTTGATTCACAGTGAAATGGCAAATGTAATGTGTAATGGGGTTGTAGTTAAAATAAAATATACAGACTAATTACATATATTTATACAGAGCGAATAGCAAATCTAAGATATTGAAGTGGGCACATGATACAGGGTGAAGAGCAAATGAAAAAAAAATTAAAATAGGAGGGTAACTGGAGAAATGAAGGACAGGACATATTCAGACGTATACCGAGGCTTAATTATTGAAAATACACATAGGATAGCGATGGTTTAATCGAGTTCTGCCTAGCTATATGAAAAACATGACTTCTATTGATTGAGAAAAACCACTTACTACCAGAAAATCAGTGGGAACTAAAAATGCAAAAATTGAAAATGTATTGGTGTTTTGACAAATGGTTGACACAAGTTTTTGGAAATTTGGTGGTTCAGTTCGTAAACAAAACTCAGTGGTAATCCAGAATCCAGACCTTACGTGGGCTGAACAAATGCCTTGCCCCAAAAAAGAATAAAGCATTATGAGCAAGAATAATGTATCTGTGTGAATCCAGAGGCACTGCAACTGAGAAGACAGTGGAATTTGACGGGTTCACCTATAATTCATATAGTTAATTTGCTAGCATAATAATAATAATAATAATAAATGGTCTTTTTTCTCCTGGCGGAGTTTTGCTGAGCTATTCTTCCACTCAACCAATATTCGGTGCTTTGATAAATAATAATAATAGTTGTGACTGCGAGTCATTTGTTACTCATTTACGGAAAAACAACTCAACTGATTGAGATGCAATTTTACAGGAACTTAGTATCCAGATGTGGAAAGAATGAAGGAAATTTTCCACAGTTTCAAGAAGATGGAATCAGTTTCAATACCTTGTGGTAGATAGCCATAACATTACATTCCTTACCGCTAAAAGACTATGGTTGAACCAATGTTCAAATTATCCAAAATATAACATTTTCTACGAATAGCTTTCTTGGCACGTGGTCTTCTACATAGTTTAGAGGGTGATTTCGAAGGAAACATTAGTTCATGAGAAGATTTAATCATCCACAAGTACTGTTTTTTAACGAAGAAGTATAAAAATCCTGTTTGTGGTCCCAGCTATTTGCCAAGGCCGTCATAGGGCCTCATCAGTTGCCATAGCCTTAGGTGTTTCAGGGCTTTGACAATGAAAATAATACACACTTGCTATCGAAAATTCCATCATCTTCAGGTAGCCATTGTCTTCTTTTAAGATTATGATGAAAACACAAAAAAAAATTCTATTTCTCTTTAAAATAATACTGCTTCAAACAATATTTGAGTTTTTTAAGTAGATTGATATGCCATTTAGTAAAACATTTTTATTCGAGTTTCCAAATCAATCAGACACAGGAGTATCGGTTGTTACAAAACGGTTTCTCAGGGGTTTCGTGTTGGGCTCTCAGAGGAAGAAAAAACGCAGAAGAAGAGGTGATGGGTTTATTTCGTCAGTAGAGTGTTGACAATAAGTGGGCTAGAATAAATTAAATTACAGTTAGCTACGTAAACTTATTATAACATGTATTAAAAGTTACAATGTCCAACAACATGGACAGAAGTAGTAGAAGGAAAGTTACCTACCTAGAATAAATTACAGGCACAGAAAAATATATTCCCATAGGGATATATTGATTACTTTTAACCACGAGTAATTAACCAGAGCCTCACTCAAAGCACTAGAACATGGCTCGCAAAGGGAAAAGAAGAACTCTTGACTCTACCTTGAAGAGGCAAGCACGCAGTTTTTACTTCACAGCGAGTTCAAAAAACGTAAAGAAAAAACAATGAAGGTAGGATGGGAGTTATACGTGAATCCGTTGACCCCTGATATCAATAAACGATAGGCAACCCACGTTGACGACGTTTATTGTGGTCATCTATCCCATGGGTGTATTGGGACCTTTATTTTGATTCATAAAACTCAGTGGCGGCGACCGTTGTCTCCCGACAAAAGCTACAAACCCGACCGACAAATCTTACTGTTAAATTTGGCATCTCTACATCTGACCCTCCCTCTAGAACAACCGCGAGGGCACCTGAGGGGGTGTGAACAAGTTACATTAAAATTATTTTTTTTCTAACGTTTTCAAAAATATGTAACCAACATAAAACGTTTTCAAATATATATAAATAACATAAAACAACCTCAAACTTCAGGTGGTACCAGATACGGCTTCAGGTGAGAGGCTGAGAGGCATGAAACACGCCCCGCTCGGAACATCCATCAGGGCTTTGTAAGACATAGGTATCTTCACGAACTCTTTTTTTCACACGGAATGGCCCTTCGAAAATTAATAACAATTTTTTGGTTTCGGCCCGTTCCGCAGAGGAAACGTTATTGGCTTTTAGGAGGACTAATTGTCCTACTTCGAATTTCTTGTAAAGACGACCAGGGTGCTGCAAAGCGCGGCGACTTGCCTTTTTTTGGAAATTCTCAGCGGCGAGGATAAGTTTTTGCTGGTGAGGTAATCCAGGGGGTATTTCCGGAAAGACACTCACTGGTAATAGCCGGATTCGATCTTTACCGAATTCGAGTTCCTCAGGTGTGAAGCCTGTGGTTTCATGTACCACCGAGTTCAGGAATTGTTGGAAAGAAGGCAGAGCAACAGCCCACTTACTGTGTTGGTCATGACAGTAGGTCCTGATGATTCTGGCAATTTCCCGCATACACCTCTCGGACGGATTGGCACAAGGGTGCCTGACTGATACATAAACCTGTTGGATACCCAAATCCTGGATGGTATTCTTCCATGTGGCAGAGGTAAACTGAGTCGCATTATCGGAAAGCAGCCTCTTTGGATAACCATGCACGGGGAAATAGTTGACCGTTAGCCTGTTCATTATGGAACGGGAGGTGGCCTTTTTTATTGGAAAAAGTGACACATATTTGGAAAAAACATTCAGTACGACGAATATATATCTAACTCCGCCCCTGCTTCGCACTAGAGGGCCTAAGACGTCAATGGCAATGAGGTCATCTTTAGAACTTGGGACTATCTGTTGTTGCGGAGGCTTTGGCAAAACAGAAATTTTGGCACGCTGACATATGTCACAGCACTTTACGAATTTTTTTGTCAGGCGTTGTAAATTGGGACATGATATTTCTTCCCTAAGGGCTAGCCATGTTTTATATACCCCAGGATGACCTAGTGTTTCATAGAACCCTATTATAAAGTCCCTTATACAACTCCGGGGGATACAAAGCAAAGGCTTACTGTTTTCAGATATACAATGGAACAAAATATCACCATGTAAGACGTAACCGTTTACATCAGGGATGCCACCCAATATACCTTGTATCATTGTATTTATTCTGGTGTCCTGATTCTGCAAATTTTTTATATTTTTTATGATTTTGGATGAGGAAGGGGAAATGTCCAGAGAAAATATTTGGAAACATTTGTCCGGTGGTGTCGGTAAACGGGTACAGGCGAACCGTGATAGAGCATCCGCAGAAATATTTTCTTTACCAGCGATATGGCGAATCTGAAACCGGTACTCCTGAAGTGCAAGAGCATATCTGGTTATTCTTGGGGAAAGTAGTCGACAAGAATTCAAATAGGAGAGAGTCCTACTATCAGTATATAAGATAAATTCATTTACCAAGAGGTAAATACGCCACCTTTGGATGCACCACACTGCAGCCAATACCTCTTTCTCATTAGAATTGTAACGCCGTTCTCTATCCAAGAGCAACCTGCTGGCCCAAGCTACTGGAAACCTCTGACCATCCACTACCTGGAATAAATGTCCAGCTATACCTTTGTCACTAGCATCGGTCTCCAGGTGCCAAACCAACGACGGATCTGGATGATACAACAAAGTTGCCTCCTGCAACTCTTTTTTCATCTCCCGAAAAGCTTCCTCCTGGTCAACTGCCCATTTCCAAGGAGCCCCTTTCCGTAGTAACCTGGTGAGTGCTTCTGAAATTTCAGAAAACCTAGGGGTAAAGGCGCGGTCATAATTACAAAGACACAAAAACTTTTTGATTTCATTCACGTTTTTGGGAGCCCTGTAGTCCTGAATCGCCTGTATTCGACCTGGATCTGGACGGAAGCCTACTGAAGAAACCAAATAACCTAAAAAGTGCATCTCATTTTGGAAGAAGCGACACTTAGAACTTTTGATTGTAAATCCAGCCTCCTTCAATCTGGAAAATATGCTTTCCAAATGCAACAGGTGCTCATCCAAAGTTGCCGACATGACTAATAAGTCATCGATGTAAGTTATGAGGAAGTCAGAATACTCATCGCCAAAAATGGTACTGATTGCTCTAGAAAAAGAACTCACAGCTGTCGAGATCCCAAAAGGAAGGACACACCACTGGTATGTTTTTGTTCCTACCATGAACCCGCCATATTTCCTGTCCTCCTTCCTGATAGGTATCTGCCAGTAACTTTGTGTTAAATCAATCTTTGAAAGAAATTTCTTTCCATGTAATGAGCGGACTATGTCATCGATCCGAAGGGGAAGTTCCCTATCTGCTTCCATAACGGAATTAAGGTGTCTTGCATCTAAACAAATCCTTATATCGTTTGATTTTTTTATGGTTGTCGTAAGGGGGGATACATAGGGAGTGGACGCGCGTTCAATAACACCCCAATTTTCCATTTGAGAAATGGCCTGGTTTACAGCATCCCTGTGCGCCACTGGTATCGGATATGGTTTTATGAAAAACTCACTTTTGTCCCGTAAATTAATGCGGTGTTCGTACAAAGTAGTCCTGCCGGGAACATTAGAGAATATTGACTCATATTTTTCTATT
Source organism: Chrysolina oricalcia (assembly GCA_944452925.2). Lineage (NCBI taxonomy): Eukaryota > Metazoa > Arthropoda > Insecta > Coleoptera > Chrysomelidae > Chrysolina > Chrysolina oricalcia. The sequence continues at coordinate 32,212,762 of OX101822.2, read as the reverse complement.
AGACCCATGAATTGTTTTTGTTTTGATTCTGGTAATATTGAACATTGAGATACCATCACAGACAAATCGACACTACTTGGGTTAAAAACCACAACGGGATTTTCAATTTTTTTTTCATGATTCTTATTTACTAGTGTCGATATTTCAACTGAAACTGGACTATTGTGATTGTGGAAAGACGTTTCCTCAGGAACTGAAAGAGTTTGCCCACCATTTTTTAAAATTAAGAGTTTTTGTTCCAAGTTTATAATTCCACCCTGTATTCTTAAAAAATCAACTCCCAAAATGATAGGAAATGAAAGGTCTGAGATCATCAAAAATTCGTGAGAAAACTCAAAATTTTGTATAGAAAAAGTGAGTAAAATCGGTGCTTTAACTTTTTTAAATTTACTTTTGAATGCTCCTATAACCCTAATGCCTGTGCATGGGAAAAAGGGGATGTCCTGGGAAATATCTGAAACCTGAGTCCAAACAGTTTCTGATATTGCGCTAACTGTTGAGCCACTATCTATCATTACTGGGTATTTGAAGCCATATAAATTAATAATAATAACGGGTGAACGAGTCTCTATTGGTTCATGTATAAACTCACATTCCTCCATTAAATCCTCCACCGGATTATTATTAATCACAGGGGTGGCCCTATCTAACATTGCTCCTACGCTAGGACCTAGGCGAGAAGACTGTCCTCGTTTCCCTGAGAGTCATCTTCTCCAGCCAACAAAGAGATATTTTTATTTGTATAGATATTTTTGTTAGCTTCGTGTTTATTTGGGAAATTACCCTTATTCCTGTAGGGGAATTTACCTTCAGGTTTATTTTCATTATTATACTGTGAATGATTATTTCCACTGTATTTCTTTTTATTATAATTATCGAAATAATTATCAGCTTGCCTCAAACGCTCCACCGCTACCATCAAGTCTGGGGCACCCACTAAAATGCACGAAATATTTGGTGGAAAATGGCGAGCAATAGTTGCCACCAGTTGATTGGCTGTATAAGGGGGTTGAAGATGTTTGGCTAAGGCAACATATTTATTGAAGTAGTCCACGAATGAACCACTGTTTTCTACATATCTGGCAGATTCTAGTTCGAGTTTTACCCTCATTTGTTCATGTGGGCCCCAAAATTGTTGAGTGAAAGCATTTCTAAAAGCTGCGTAGTTACAGAATGAGCCTATAAATGCATCGAACCATGTTTTAGCTTTTTTCTCAAGTAGTGAACTCGTAATAAGTGCAAATTGATTCATACTCATGTTATTTAAATCGATAAATGTTTCTAAGAAGTTAAGAAAGTCTAGTGGGTGAAGAGAGCCACTATTATCATAGGTAGTTAACGATCGTACACTTTTGAGGTCTTGGCAGTTATTTTGCATTGCTATTGTTTACTAGGTGCGGAACATTTGTCTGCGGCATATTGTATACAGTATGAATATTTGGATCATTTCGAACTGAACTCCAAGAGGGCAACGTGAACGTTGGAGGTAACATATTTTGTTCTAAAACATTTCTATGTGCATTCCTATTATCCTGATTGCAAGGCTGTGAATTGACAATTGGATAACCTAACCTATCTAGATTATTTGTATTTGATACTGGAAACAGTTTGATTGCTTTAGAAACTTCAGCTGCAATTAACTTAGATAATTCTGATTTGCTTATAGAAATAGTATGAGTTGAAGATAAGCTACTCAAGTTGTTTGCCACAGTAGTTTGGTTTGGGATGCTCGGAACCCTATGTTCTGCCTGCGTAGTGACTGGTAAGGACCCAGCCTCATCTTGGAGTAATGGTTCGTTTGTATTCGAGTAAAGTTCACTGCGTGGTAATGTGTACAAATCTTTACCTTGGCCATATCCTACGTTGTCCTGTAGGACTTCAGTACTTGCCGAGTGATCAGAGTTTTCCTGGGCCCCAGGATTATTGAGGTTATGCTCGAACCTCCTATTTCTCGAGTTGTATAAGGATTCTGGAGGGGTTGAATTCAGCACCATCCTGTTGTTAACTGCAGGGTTCTTCTCTGGCCGCTAGGTGGTCGCCAAGATGTTACAAAACGGTTTCTCAGGGGTTTCGTGTTGGGCTCTCAGAGGAAGAAAAAACGCAGAAGAACAGGTGATGGGTTTAGTTGGTCAGTAGAGTGTTGACAATAAGTGGGCTAGAATAAATTAAATTACAGTTAGCTACGTAAACTTATTATAACATGTATTAAAAGTTACAATGTCCAACAACATGGACAGAAGTAGTAGAAGGAAAGTTACCTACCTAGAATAAATTACAGGCACAGAAAAATATATTCCCATAGGGATATATTGATTACTTTTAACCACGAGTAATTAACCAGAGCCTCACTCAAAGCACTAGAACATGGCTCGCAAAGGGAAAAGAAGAACTCTTGACTCTACCTTGAAGAGGCAAGCACGCAGTTTTTACTTCACAGCGAGTTCAAAAAACGTAAAGAAGAAACAATGAGGGTAGGATGGGAGTTATACGTGAATCCGTTGACCCCTGATATCAATAAACGATGGCAACCCACGTTGACGACGTTTATTGTGGTCATCTATCCCATGGGTGTATTGGGACCTTTATTTTGATTCATAAAACTCAGTGGCGGCGACCGTTGTCTCCCGACAAAAGCTACAAACCCGACCGACAAATCTTACTGTTAAATTCGGCATCTCTACACGGTAATGTAATTCTTTTCATAAATATATTTTTATCCTGTAAAAATCTGCAAAACGCGGCACACTGAAATCTTTCAATTTTCTCAAATGCGACATAGGACTGTATCATTTTCTCCAGGTAAAATCAAACCAGCGTTCACCAATTTTTCTTTTGGAAATTCAAGTTAATAATTTCGAAATGTTTGGTGTTTTTTCGAACACGAATTACTCAACCGTTACATCTTTTAAGTAAGTGTGAAATGCCTTCAAAGTCATAATATACTCTCACAAAATGAACCTGCATAGATGTGGTCCCTGCAGAACCTCTGGTGTCGTAAGAAGGACGAAAGATTCTTGGGGTATTACCATTCAATCCGATTCAAGTAGTTGAATTGAGATCTGCCCAATTGTCTAGGTACTGGTGAGATATCTGATAGTGTATGAAAGCACAAAAATATTCACTTACGGTTCAGAGATGTGAAAATGAAAGTATTATTCGAAGGAAATCTCTGATATAAACCATTTAAGTATTTAGTTTTCAGGCTTATTATTGTCAATCATTCCACGCTCGGTAGATTAATCGAAATCGACACTACCAGCTCTGTCTTCCCATCCTTCAGTACCCATGCGTTGACCTTACCATTACCGAACGTGTGTGCAATGTGTGCATGTAACAATATCTCTATCAAAAATGTTTAGCATTATTTTCTCTCCTGTGTGACAATTCCATTCCTTCACCTGTTATTCCTATCAACTCCAATGCTTGAAATATTGTGAAATATTCCACTCTCAGTAGTTTCATTTACATCTAGCTGATTAGTCCTTCCAACATTTCGCATATCTGTGTCAAGCTCAATAGCTGCGAAACAAGGATTTTATCATTTTAATGTGGTAAGCCTCGAGTACCAATTTTCTAGGCATTTTTCTTTAACAAATTATTTCAGTTTCTGTGCCTCAAAGAACAATCACATAGACACCGCTTTCGCCATTTTTCAACTTTCATTATGGTACACCTCAAGGACCAGTTCTTGGAGCATTTTTTAAACATAATGAATTATTTCAATGAGGTAAGCCTCAAGGACCAGTTCACTGGGCATTTTGCTATCACAAGTTATTCCAATGTAGTGTGCTTCAAGGGCCAGTTCTCTGAACATTTTTCTATTTCAAGTTTCAGTTTTTGTGCCTCAGGGAACAATCACATAGACAGAGACTTGCACATTGTTCAAATTTCAATGTGCTTTACCTCAAGGACCAGTTCGTAGGGCACTTCATATATACAATAAAGTATTTTAATGTGGTAAGCCTCAAGGGCCAGTTTTCTAGGCATTTTTCTTCAACAAATTATTTCAGTTTTTGTGCCTCAAAGAGCAAGAGCATAGACAACGCTTTCACCAATTCTCAAATTTCATTGTGTTACACCCCAAGGACCAGTTCTTGGGACATTTTTATATATAATAAATTATTTCGATGAGGTAAGCCTCAAGGACCAGTTCCCTGGGCATTTTTATATTACAAGTTATTCCAATGTAGTGTACTTTAAGGACCAGTTCTCTGGGCATTTTGCTATTACAAGTTATTTCAGTTTTTGTGCCTCAAGGAACAATCACATAGACAGAGACTTTAATATTTTCCAAATGACAATGTGCTATTCGTCAAGGACCAGTTTGTTGGGCATTTCATATATTTAATAAATAATTTTAATTTGGTAAGCCACAAGGTCCAGTTTTCTAGGCATTTTTCTTTTACACATTATTTCAGTTTTCGTGCCTCAAAGAAAAATCATATAGACAATTCTTCCACCATTTTTCAAATTTCGTTGTGGTACACCTCAAGGACCAGTTCTTGGAGCATTTTTTATATATAATAAATTATTTCGATGAGGTAATCCTCAAGGGCCAGTTCTCTGGGCATTTTTCTATTACAAGCTATTCTAATGTAATGTACTTCAAGGTCCAGTTCTCTGTATATTTTTCTATTACAAGTTATTTCAGTTTTTGTGCCTCAAGGAACAATCACATAGACAGAGACTTTAACATTTTCCAAATTACAATGTGCTATTCCTCAAGGACCTGTTCGTTGGGCATTTTATAGATTGTTGTTTTTGTTATTGTTATATATATTTATAATAAATTATTTTAATGTGGTAAGCCTCAAGGTCCAGTTTCTTAGGCATTTTCCTTTTACAAATTATTTCAGTTTTCGTGCCTCAAAGAACAATCACATAACCACCATTTTTCAAACTTTGTTGTGGTATACCTCAAGGACCAGTTCTTGGAGCGTTTTTTATATATAATAAATTATTTTGATGAGGTAAGTCTCAAGGACCAGTTCTCTGGGCATTTTTCTTTTACAAGCTATTCTAATGTAATGTACTTCAAGGACCAGTTCTCCGGACATTTTTCTATTACAAGTTATTTCAGTTTTTGTGCCTCAAGGAACAATCACATAGACAGAGTCTTCAACATTTTCCAAATTACCATGTGCTATACCTCAAGGATCAGTTCGTTGGGCATTTTATATATATATAATAAATTATTTTAATGTAGTAAGCCTCTAGGACCAGTTTTATAGGCGTTTTTATTGTACAAATCATTTAAGTTTTCGTGCCTCCACCATTTTTCAAATTTCGTTGTGGTACACCTCAAGGACCAGTTCTCTGGGCATTTTTTTATTACAATGTGGTGTGCTTCAAGGACCAATTCTCTGGCCATTTTTGTTTATATCGTAAATCATTTCAATGTGGTAAGCCTATATGACCAGGAGTTTGTGCATTTTCCATTATAATAAGTGATTTCAGTTTTTGTGCCTCGAGGAACGAAAACTTAGACGAAGACTTTAGCATTTTTCAATTTAATTGCCATAATAGGGTCCGTGCAATGTGTTAGAAGGAAAGTTTTTGAGTGAGATTTTACCAGATGAATAACTTCAAAAACCTGAAATATATATATTATCAAGTTGACTTGGAATATTTTCAAGTGAACTGAATGTCATTGCTTATGAGTGGAAATGAGCCCGAAGCGAGATTTCATGGGTGGGAGATTCATCGGTTTCAATTAAACAAGGCTCGTACTATGCTTGAGTAAGCAAGTTTGTGGAAAATACTTCACCAACGAGATGAATTACTCCAAAAGGCTGAAGACAATGTCGATTTGACTTAAAAGAATACTTACTGGAGTAGTAGGACGATATTATATTTCACACATATCCGGTTACAAATTCATCTAGACGGGGAAATCCTAGATGGGTTCAATGTTCTATTTGAAGGTTGATGAATGCACGTGTCGCATATCATATTACCTGAAATTCGTTGAAGCCATAGTTCTGGTAGCAGAAAGGTCAGAAAAAGACAATACGGGTTGTTATCTGTGAAGAAATGAGTTGTGGCTATTCATCGTCATATGTGGCTATCCGTGACTATCTGTGGCTTTCTGTGGTTAGTAGTGGCTAGCTGTGAAGATCTGAGGTTATCATTGGTTATCTGTGGCTTTCTGTGGGTAGCAGTGGCCAGCAGAACTGAGTTGTGGCTATTCATCGCTAACTGTGGCTTTCTGTTGTAGCAGTGGCTAGCTGTGGGGATCTGAGGTTATCCGTGGTTATTTGAGGCTGCCTGTGGCGCTCTATGACCATCTGCGACTAGAACACAGAAACACATGAACACCAACAAATACACGAAGTCACAGACACTCGAACACACTAACACTCGATCACGCGAAAACAAGAACAAGCACGAACACACAGACAGTTGAACACACGAAGAAACAAGGACACAAGAACACGCGAACAAACGAACAAACAAATACACACAAACATACGAACACGCGAACAAACAGCTGTATGTGTATGTGTATCTGAGGTTTGAACACATAAACACATGGTCACTAACAAATACACGAACTCACATACACTCGAACACGCGAACTCACGAAAAAATACGAACTCACGAAAAAATACGAACACACGAACAAACACGAACATACAGACAGTCGAACACAAGATCACATCAACATACGATCAAACACCTACACACACAAAACTTATGAACATGCTAACTCGCGAACAAACACATACACACGCACACACCAACATGCGAACAGGAAAACACACGAACAAACACGGACACACGGATTGTAGAACACACGAGCACCTGAACACGCGAACATACGAACAAACAAATACGAACACTCGAACACCTGAAGACGCGAACACACGAACAAGCACGAACACACAGACAGTTGAACACACGTAGAAACAAGAACACAAGAACAAGCGAAAAAGCGAACAAACGAACAAACAGCCACACAAACAAACATAAGAACACGCGATCAAACAGCTGTCTGTGGCGCTCTATGTGTATCTGAGGTTTGAACACAAGAACACATAATCACAAACAAATACACGAACACACTGACACTCGAACACGTGAACTCACGAATTGAACCCGTTTCAAGTTCCTCGTACTTGTCGAGACTTGTATGTAACGTGACGTCAGCAAATTCTAGGTAATTTGATATCTGACACGACTATTCATCAACCTTGAAATAGGTTATTCAACCCGTATTGAATTTTGCTGACCTCTCTGTAACCGAAACCATGGTGTCAGCGAATCCCAGGTACTCTGATGTCTGACACGTGCACTTCATGATATGGAAAGAGGTCATTGGACCCATTCTGAATTTCTCCTACTTGTCAAAACTTGACTATAACCGGAAACGTGGCGTCAGAAAATTTCAGATAATCTGATACCTGATACGTGCACTGTAACCAGAATTGTTGCGTCAGCAAATCCCAAGTAGTTTGAAATCTGACCCGTGCACATCATGAACTTGCACTTCATGACCTTGAAAGAGGTCAATGAACCCGTTTCAAGTTTCTCTACCTGTCGGGACTTGTCTGTAATGTGACGTCAACAAATTCCAGGTAATCTGATATCTGACACGTGCACTTTTTGAAATAGGTCATTGAACCCATCTCAGATTTCTCTTACTTGTCGAGACTTGTCTGTAACGTGGCGTCAGGAAATTCCAGGTAATTTGATACCTAACACGTGCACTTATTGAAATAGGTCATTGAACCCGTATCAAATTTTGTTCACCGGAGCTATGACGTCATCAAATTCCAGGTAATCTGATACCCATCACGTGCACTTATTGAAATAGGTCTTGAACCCATCTCAGGTTTCTCGTACCTGTCGAGACTTGTCTGTAACGTTGCGTCAGAGAATTCCAGGTAATTTGATATCTGACACGTGCACTTATTGAAATAGGTCATTGAACCCGTATCAAATTTTGCCTACCGGAACTATGGCGTCAGCGAATTCCAAGTAATTTGATACCTGACACGTGCACTTATTGAAAGAGGTCATTGAACCCATCTCGGATTTCTCCTACTTGTCGAGACTTGTATGAAACGTGACGTCAGTAAATTCTTGGTAATCTGATACCCAACACGTGCATTTATTGACCTTGAAATAGGTCCTTGAAGCCATATTGAATCATTCTTACTTGTTGAGACTTGTCTGTAACGTGAGATCAGCAAATTCCAGGTAATCTGATATCCAACACGTGCATTTATTTTAAAAAAGGTCATTGAACTCGTATCAAATTTCGCCTACCGGAAATATGGCGTCAGCAAATTCCAAGTAATTTGATATCCAACACGTGCATTCATTTTGAAAGAGGTCATTGAATCCGTTTCAAATTTCATTGACCGGAAATATGGCGTCAGCAAATTCCAAGTAATTTGATATCCAACACGTGCATTCATTAACTTTGAAATAGGTCATCGAACCCGTTTCAAATTTCATTGACCGGATGTTATCAAATTTAATCTGATACCTGACACGTGCACTTTCTGCTGACGTGTACCTCGTTGCTCTCTCATTTGTTATCTACTTAGAGACATTTTCAAACAACTGAGAATATTGACTTTAGTATCTGTTTATATTTATGAATTGTCAATATTTATTTTTAAATATAGACACAAATTTGTTCTCACTGGAGATTTTCTCTCCGTTAGCACACGTCAAAAAAAAATTACCATATTCCATTTACAAAATATATGGTTTCAGGTAATTCACCTACAATATTGGGATTGTCTGTTTTCAATCATCTACCTGAAAATATAAAAGAAGCCACATACTTAAAAAAATTCAGTAGTTCACTGAAACAATTCCTGACTGAAAAATGTTTTTATTCATTAGAAGAATATTTTAATATGTAGTTTTAAATTATATTTTAAGTTTACATGTGTGTATTCGTGTTGACCTTTAAATATTTTAATATGTAGTTTTAAATTATATTTTAAGTTTACATATGTGTGTATTCGTGTTGACTTTAAATATTTTTAAATATTTAATTTTTTTTATATTTACAGTGTAGGCTCTGACATTTTGTTACTGCTATTTCTATTTGACTATTCCTATACATATTCATATGTCTTGTTGGAAAATAAATATTATTATTATTATTATACTTTTATTATTATATTTAATACTTGATGAACAAAGACGAATTATTATTGTCACTTTCAATGTCAGTCACTCTTTTATTTCTAACTAAAAGAGGCGCAGAAAGATTCCACTTCTGAAATGTTACTACTCGAAAATAGGGCACATGCGTACGGTTCAACGATTCATACTATACTGTCTTTAACAATCAACAGTTTCACAGTTTCATACTGTGAATAATACCTTAGTCACTCTTAATCGGGTCACGCAAGCGAACCAGCAATCGTACCCGCTCGTCCCTAATCCTATTGAATTGAATATGTACAGGGTACTTCCACAAAGCACAGCAGTTAGATACAATTATGGTGACAACAATAATGCTAATGGTGATACTGACAATGATAGAAATGATAACGATAATAATAATGACAACAATTATAACGACAGAACCAATAATCAGCCCTATGCTGTATCACTTCCATTATGTTTAGCGGTCAGAGGTTATTCCATCTTAATGGCAAATTCCCATTAAGTAGGGATACCGTCTGACCGCTAAACATAACGGAAGTGATACAGCATAAGGCTGAATGATAACAATAATACCGGTACAACCGGAAATTGTCGTCACAACTGTTTCAAAATCAAAGTAATTATTATTGGGATATACTTCTACTTGCTAGTAAATCAAAAACATTAGACAGCTAGTTGTTGTTGGCGATAATCTTTCTAAAATGATGCTCTAGTTTTTATAATTCTTATCTATTTGAAACATGTCTGCGCAGTGCTGATGAGATCCATAAAAACTGAAGCAGCTGTCCATTGGAAGTTTTCGTCGCTGGAAATATTCAAATGCTTATAACATCCCCCTATTACTTAATAAGGGTACATACCTAATTATTAGGACAGATGAAGATGATTTTCATTTGTTTTCGATTCTCTCTCATGCGAACGTATACAATTTTTTCGTTATAGAATTCGAAGATCTTTTTAGAATTGTTTTCTGCTCCTTTTTTGCATGAGTTCAATAACCATTATGTTTCATTAAATGTTATTATTATTCGACCAATATGCCATGTATTATCATTATTAAATGTCTACATATGTGAAACATTGCTATACAAAATAATTTCATAAAGTGGATGAGTATTTGTCATAAACACCTGTGGTTAGATCAGGAGTTCCGGTATAATTTTATCACAATTTAACATAACAATCCCAATTTTACTTCAGTCATGAATGTCGATTTTTTTCAAACGGTTTATACCATTATTAAGTATGTATTGTGGCGATGCTACGGGCGAGTGCGGACCTGTCGCCTTCACTGATATACAAGCTTGCAATCCGAAAGAATTTTCGGAAATTCTCGTTCCTCCGGCATCTATAAAATGCGTCATCTAGATGCGAATAGATGAGGAGGTCCGAAAACTTTCCGGTTCTATTCCCTTCGTGAATATAGGAATCGTGGCGAGCAGTCAAAGTTGGTTTTAGATTTTTGAAATTTGTGGTCTATCCTGCAAAAAAGACAATAAGAGTACAGTCATTTCAACATGTTACCGTTCACCTAGCGGTAACATGAATGTTTTTATGGAAAATATTTTGAAAGATTTAGAGGAGGTATATTCACCGCATGTGAATATCACTCTAACTGGAGATTTCAATATTGACTCCACTATCAGTTCCAGAGATTGTGCAACTTTCAGTAAACTCGCACATATTTTAGATAGTTTTAATATGGCACCAGTAGTGAACTGGCCTACGAGAGTCACATATCATTCAGCGACTATCATTGATCACATATTCACTAACGTAGTTGATCCGGTAGTGTGTGTCATTGACAATGATTTGTCTGATCACCGCACTGTATTACTTGAGATTCCTGAACATGATTCTGAAAATTGTAAAAAAACTTTTCAAATTAGAAGAAGCTCCAACCAGCAAGCTATTCTCAATTTTAAAAATGATCTCTTAAAATAAAACTGGAGCGAGATTCTCAATCACTCAAAACTTTAGCCATCTTACAATTTATTTATGGATATTTTTCTATTTCATTTCAATATACATTTCCCTTTAAAAAAATATTTTGATAATAATGATGACAGTAACAAAAAATGGATTACAAGATGAAATTAAGAAATCTAGTATAAAACTGAAAGATTTACACCATCTTAAAAAATATTATTCCCAATTAACCATTCGGTACAAAAAAGCTAAAAAAGAACATGAAGTTTTATTGAGAGATTCAAAGAAAAGATACTACCAAAATAGAATCGCTAATTCCAGTAACGTCAACAAAACGGCATGGAATGTAATTTCTGAATTCAGCAAAAAGAACAAGAAAAGTCGTCATGCTATTATTATAAAAGAAGGTGAAATGACTTACGAAGACCCAAATGATGTATCAAACTTATTCAATGATTTTTTATAAATGCTCCAGTACCAAGCAAACAAAATTAAAAAAGTAATATTTCCAATGATATCGAGGTAGATATGAATGAGTACTCTTTTTTTCTTGAACCTTTTCCCAGTCTCGAACTGATAACAATTTTAAAATATAAACTGAAAAATAAGCATTCATCTGGGCATGATGAAATTCCTCTTTTTATAATAAAGGCTTGTTTAGAAAATATTATTGAACCTCTAACACACTTAGTGAATCTGTCCTTTCTGAATGGGGAGTTTCCACAATGTCTGAAAGTTGGAAAAATTATTCCCATCTTTAAAAAGGCATGTACAACTACTATGAATAATTATCGTCCAGTTACTATAACATCAAGTTTTTCTAAAATATTTGAGTATTCATTTCTCAACCGTCTATGACATTTTTATATAGATTCAATATCTTCACGGAAAATCAACATGGATTTTTAACCAACCGTTCTACTAATACTGCCATTAATGCTTTTTTTGAAAAGGTCATACATTTTATGGAGGCAGGAGAGTGCCCTGCTGGAATTTTTTGTGATCTCAGCAAGGCATTCTACTGTGTCAATCATAATCAGCTAAAATCTAAACTATATAATTATGGAATACTAGGTGTAACATTAGAATGGATTTCCAATTATCTGCATTTGAACACTCAGAAAACACAAATTATAAGATTTCACAACTATCAAAGAAAGTGCGATCCTGTCAGAATTCAGTTAAATGATGATATCATTGATAGCTTAGACGAAACCAATTTTCTTGGTATTTCTATCGATAAACACATAAGTTGGAAAGGTCACTGTCAAAATTTGATGAAAAGGTTGAATTCCTTATGTTTCATGTTCAGGAATCTCAAACATATACTTGAAATTCCTCAACTAGTGGCCCAATACCATGCACAGGTTGTTGCACAAATTAAATATGGATTATGTTTGTGGGGCAACTCCACCTTGGTGAAAGATGTTTTCGTAGTACAAAAAAGAATATTAAGGATAGTAGCTGGAGTTCCTAGTACACATTCTTGTAGAGACATTTTCAAACAACTGAGAATATTGACTTTAGTATCTGTTTATATTTATGAATTGTCAATATTTATTTTTAAATATAGACACAAATTTGTTCTCACTGGAGATTTTCACTCCGTTAACACACGTCAAAAAAAAATTACCACATTCCATTTACAAAATATATGGTTTCAGGTAATTCACCTACAATATTGGGATTGTCTGTTTTCAATCATCTACCTGAAAATATAAAAGGAGCCACATACTTAAAAAAATTCAGTAGTTCACTGAAACAATTCCTGACTGAAAAATGTTTTTATTCATTAGAAGAATATTTTAATATGTAGTTTTAAATTATATTTTAAGTTTACATGTGTGTATTCGTGTTGACTCTTGAATATTTTAATATGTAGTTTTAAATTATATTTTAAGTTTACGTATGTGTGTATTCGTGTTGACTTTAAATATTTTTAAATATTTAATTTTTTTTATATTTACAGTGTAGGCTCTGACATTTTGTTACTGCTATTTCTATTTGACTATTCCTATACATATTCATATGTCTTGTTGGAAAATAAATATTATTATTATTATTATTATTATTATTATTATTATTATTATTATTATTATTATTATTATTATTATTATTATTATTATTATTATTATTATTATTATTATTATTATTATTATTATTATTATTATTATTATTATTATTATTATTATTATTATTATTATTATTATTATTATTATTATTATTATTATTAGATACACACACAGAGTGAGTTAGTGAAGCTATAGACAATCTTGTTTTAAATAAAATAGTGAGATATAATTGTTATATAAATTACCTAGTACTTATAGTTTGTATGTGAAATGAATGAATTAAAAACATATAGACTTTAAATATACTACAGTGGTGATTAGAAGTGGATTTTTAAAATAAACAGAGTGTCCATGTGAGGACACAGTTGTGTATTTCGTTGTGTTGTTCGAGTTTTGTTTTCGCGAAAAATAGACAGTCACTGATAGACATTTTTCGTGAAGTGGACAGTTGTGTGAATTAACATAAGTATACTTCTCGAATGTAAAAAATATGTTAATTGTGAACTGGTGGCCCGTGAAAATATAATATCATGTTCAATGACATAAAAATACAAGATGTGTTCGAGGAGAGTTTGCCTGGTCGATTTGAATGTCGTGGAATTGAAGCAAGAGCTGGAGGAACGGGAGTTAAAAACAAGTGGTGAAAGGCTGCGCTTCAGACAAGACTTGCAGAGGGATTTATCCAGGAGGGCGAAGATCCGGACACCTTTTAATTCCGAATTTCTGGAATGTACTTGAGTACGATAACGAATAAACTTGACGAAAATTTGGTGAGTTTGACACAAGAAATTGTGAAGAGTTTGGAAGATAAACTTTTGGAAAATTTTAATAATCTGGAAGATGAACTGCAAGAAAACTCGAAAAATCTGGAAGAAGAGCTGCTGGAAAATTCGAATACTTTAAGGAAAGAACTTCAAGGAAACTCAAAAATCTGAAATAAAAGCTGCTGGAAAATAAGGAAGGTTTAAGGAAAGAGCTTTCAGAAAATATAAAAAAATCCGAGAGAATGTATTCTAGAAAATTAAAAGATTCTAGAAGACAAACTCCTCGTAAATACAGAAGGTTTGAAAAAATTACTTTCTGGTATGGTGAATCGACCTGAAGGAAGAATGGGGATTGTCGAGACAGAGATGGAGAAAATCAAAGATGAAATTGAGGAAGAGATGGGAAAATTTGAGGAAACAATCAGTGACGAAATCAAAGGCGGACTCGATGCGGGAATCAAGAAAACGAAGTAGGAAAGTTGGAAAACCAGATTGACACTACCCACACCACAGCATCTGTCAATGAAAATTTAATGCTGGAACCTCGATGATGTGAAAATTTAATGCTGGAACCTCGATGATGTTCGAAAAGGTCTGGAAGATGTGGAGATCAGTTCAGAAACGGGAAAGTTCTCCATGAAACCTCCTCAGTTTATGGAAAAACACCATGGGCAAATTATCGCCGACAATTTGAAGCGGCAGCAAAAGCGAATGGATAGAATTCAGTAGAAAGAGCTGTGGCACTAACACTGGCGTTGAGTGGCGGAATAACGAACATTTTACACATCTTCACGGCCCAAGAACAGGAGGACTACGAGCAGCTGATTGAACATTTAGAGTTTCGGTATGGACAGACCCATCTAGAACATGTATATCACTCACAGCTCGCAACCCGCTGCCAGAAATCAAGCGAATCCTTACAGGAATTTGAAGCAGACATTGCACGCTTGGTTCGCCTTGCATTCTGAGCCAAACCGGAAAAGGTAATGGAGCGACTAGGAGTTCAGCCATGCTTAGATGGACTTTGGACCAGGAAACCAGACAAACATTGACATATCTCGTAGATGCTCTGGCACGCGCTTTGGAATTTGAGACAGCAAAACAATCGTGCAAGAGCCAAAGTAAGGTTCGGATAATAGAAGATCTACAAGAGCCTGCTACACTAAAAGCTTCCATAAGAAAAGTGATGAAGGAAGTGTTGCCCGAGAAGTCACTGAAGTGAATGAGTAAATTGGTACGAGGGATCGCATTAGGGAAGACCTTCCTGTGTGTTGATAAATTTGTGAGTAAGGGTGATGAATCTCAATTATTTCCCAGTGACCATGAAGAGCAGAATTGAAATAGTTAGTCACTATCTCATCGAAGTACATAGCACCAGCTCAGCAGTCCAAATTAGGGGATTCAGTCAAGGAGTAAGAGGGCTTCTTCGATGATGGACAAGGAAAAGGAGGTAGAACTGAGGTGATCCAGCAGAAAATTGTAACTGGGGATGCTTGACCAATCCGTCAATCAGCCAGAAGACTCCCTCTTGCCACGAAGGAAGAGCCTGACGAAATTGTCAACGATAGGGGAAGAGGAGGGATAATTGAACCGTCCGACAGCTCCTGTCCATCCCCAGTTGTACTGGTAAAGAAAAAATACGGATCGACACGATAATGCGTAGACTATCGTCAACTCAACAACGTGACGAAGAAGGACAGGTACTCTCCTCCGAGAATAGACGATACCTTAGACTCATTAGCTGGCTCAACAGTTTTCTTGACTCCACATTTGACGAGCGGATTCTGGCAGGTAGAACTGGTTCCAAACGATAAAGAAAGAACTGCTTTCACTATCGGCTCAGTTATGCCATTCGGACTTTGTGACGCTCCAGCGATCTTTGAGAGATTGATGGAGACCCCGTTGAAAGTTCTCTCATGGAAAACGTTCCTGATATACCTCGACGACATCATCGTAATCGGCAGATTGTTTGAAGATCACGTGAGGTATTTAGAGGAGATACTCCTGCGTCTAAAGAATTCTGGACTGAAACTGAGCCCGAAGAAATGCCATCTGTTTCAGAAGTAAGTTTATCACCTTGGCCACATTGTCTCTGGGGAAGGAGTAGCAGTGGACGACCAGAAAATCAAAGCTGTCAGGGACTTGCCCATTCCAGGAGACATTCACCAACTTCGGAGTTTTCTTGACCTGTGCACCTATTACCGTCGATACGTGATAACATTGCCAAACCACTGAAAAGACTGACCGAAGGACAGACTCAGTTCCAGTGATCTCCTGAATTCCAAGAGTAACCCAAGAAGCTGTAAGGAGTCTTGATCAACGCACCGATTCTGAGCTATTCCCTTCCTAATGGAAAATTAATTTTGGACACTGACGCCAGTAACGTAGGACTCATAGCCGTCCTGTCCCGGACTCAGAAAGGACAAGAGAAGGTCATTGGGTATTCCAGCAGAACCCTTAGCAAACCGGAGCACAATTATTGCGTCGCCAGATGGAAACTGTTGGCTGTAACGGAGTAGAACATTCTTACAAATACGTCTACGGAAAAGAATTCCTGGTGAAGACTGACCATGCAGCCGACAATTGGATTTTACAGTTCAGAATGCCGAAGAACAAGTAGCACGCTGAATTGGGCGACTTCAAGAATTTGATTTCGACATCACACATGAAGCAGGGAGCAGTCACAAGAATGCCGATGCACTATCACAAATACCATGTTCAGACGACTGCTCACACTATCTTCGAGTCAAGGAGAAGGATGCAGCCGTTCGTAGGACCACAGTGGTTGATGATAACTGGAAAAATGACAAAGCGAGAAAGACCAAGAAAAACATCCAGACCTTGGACTTGGATGCACGACGAGATCACCGGAGGATACCTGAGAATTCAAAAGCATCCCCCAAAAAAACCTAGAGTGGTCCATTTCAATAGGTTGGCTCCTTCGTCCCCTCTGATCAACAGAAGACGAGATGACACTCCAGCAGTTCATGTCCCTATATTCCAACGGACATATAGTTTTACCAGGGGTAACTCGAGAGAAGCCACGGGACCTCATCAAGGTACCAGTTGATTACGCCCTAGCATATTGCGTCGCTGAAGATCTCAGAATATTTACAGGTATCACTGTGGTGTTTCCCAAGAAATACTCAGAAACAGAATCCAGAAATTGGAGATGTGCTGTGGTATTGATGGGCTGGATTGGAGAGTTATAAGAAGTATGTTTGAGATGATATTCAGATCCAGCGACGTCAATATTTGTTTGCTGTAGCCTCTTCCACGACCGAACATGAAGACTATGGAATGTTATTTCCATAGAACTTTACGATGCAGATATGGAGAATCCTGCAAATTTTAAAACACTCCAAGGTTGAGATTTCGGAGGGAAATATCTCTAAGCAGGGGGCAATGGGGCGATGCTACGGTGAGTGTGGAACTGTCGCCTTTACTCATAAACGAGCTTGCAATTCGAAAAAATATTCGGCAATTCTCGTCTCTCCGGCATACAGAAAATGCGGCATCTAGATGCGAATAGATGATGCGGTTCGATAAATTTCCGGTTAGATTTCCTTCGTGTAAATAGGCATCGCGATGTGGCAAGCAGGCAGAGCTGGTTTTAGATACACTTAAATAGAGAGAGCTAGCAAATCGATAAACAGTCTAGTTTTAAATGAAATATTGAGATATAATTGTTATATGAATTACCTAGTACGTATAGTTTTTATGTGAAATGAATAAATCAAAATCATTTAGACTTAAAATGTACAACTGTATATTATTAATGCATTACTTGGAATCATATTCCATTTATACGAAGAGTAACATTTTTAAGATCAAGTTGAAATTCTTATATCCTTCTCCTGACGCCTGACGGAAACCCTGATACGAAACCACTATTCCACTGATAAAAACAATTGCTTTGAGTATCTGTAGTACTAAAATTTTTCATTTTTTATAGTTGATGGTTGGAAAAACGCCTTCTCCAGGAACGATTGGACCCCGATCATTCCTCTCCATCGGTATGGAAGTAAAGTGTATTACCTGGGCATCCAGTTCCTAGTAAGTTTCAGTAGTAATAATTTACTTTTATACTGCATTGAATAGATATAGCCGGTACTTCATGAAATACTTCATTAAGTCATATTTTGGAGTGTTGATGTTAGATACCAACCATTCGTTAGTAGTGAAATTAAACAATTATACTCGAAAGGGCTTTAGGCATTACGTTTCGGGGCATATTTTGTGGGTTGTTGAAGTAGAGGCACAAGGAAAATCTCACCAGAATCAACCAAATTCAATAATGTTATCACGTCGATTGATCCAGAATTCGCCATGGAAGTCAGAGACATAATCATAATCATTCCTCCTTCTGGAGGAACTCCTTTCAAAAGGCTCATCCCAAAGTAAACACTTCAAACAATTATTAAGGGGTAGATCACGAACTTCAAAACAAGTTCTGTTCTCAATCAAGAGATCCCGAATGAAAGAAGTGGACCTGTTTCATGCATTTATCATTTGGCTCAACAGCTAGAAAATGTATGGATCCATGTTTGGAGTCAGAAAACTACAAAACCGCGAGAAGGAAATTCAAGAAGGAACTAAGTAAAAGTGAAAGAGCTAGCTGCAGGTCTTACTGTGGGGAAATCAATTCCCTAACAGAAGCCTCTAGGTTCATGAGAATCCTGAGCAACGAGACAGAAGGTTCCATAACAACCTTGAAGAAACCAGATGGGACTTGGATAGCAAGATTCGCTCAGATATCTGCTGGAAGTACACTTCCCAGATGGTGGCGGGGACGACGAACGGGCTCTGCCAACACAGCAGGTCCCCCAAGGGACTGGAAACTGGCAGAGAGGGTCATTACGTCTGATGCAATAGCCTGGGCAGTGAATGAGTTCAACCCATATAAGGCAGCAGGACCCGACGGAATTTTCCCGGCAGTGCTACAGAGGGGCCTGGAACTTCTTACTCCAATCTTGGGAAATATATTTCGGTCCAGTATAGCGATGGGGTACGTACCAAATGTCTAGAAATCAGCAAGAATAGTCTTCATCCCCAAGGCGGGAAAAAGAGACTACACAATAGCAAAGTCCTTTAGACCCATCAGCATAACACTGTTCCCGCTTAAAACGCTGGAAAAGGTGGTGGACAGATTCCTGGTGAGCCCTTTCCGCAGAAATCAGCACGCATACTGAAAAAAAAAGGTCGACCGAATCGGCCCTCCTCGCTGTAGTGCGGAGGATCGATAGGACATTGAGGTTCAAAGAGGTAACATTAGGAGTATTTTTCGATGTGAAAGGCGCATTTGGAAGGCGCATTTGACAAGGCAAAAACAGCGACAATAGAGGCAGCACTAATGGCACTAAGTAGCAGGCATACGCGGACGATGGAGTTGTCCTAATCAACGGAGTCGTCTGCGACCATATGCAGGCTGCCTGCAGAATAATTGAGAGATGGTGCGGTGATGCAGGACTCTCAGTGAATCCGACAAAAACAGAGATGATCCTGTTCACCAAACGGAGGAAAAAGATGGATCATGTTTGGGCTCTTGCTGGAGCTAGTTCAGCAGGTCAAATACCTGGGGGTGGACCTGGACTCCAAACTCTCATGGGGGCCGCAAGTTGATAGGGTTATTCAAAAGTCGGTAGCAATCCTATTGCAACTGCGGAGAATTGTGGGAAGCAATTGGGGCACCAATCCAGAGATCATGCGCTGGCTGTACACGGCAGTCGTAAGACCAAAGATCCATTATGTGTCAGCCGTGTGATGGCCAGGTGCACAGGGCAGCACAATAGGCCAAAAACTCAGCAAGGTTCAGAGGTTGGCCTGTTGGTAATAACGGACGCAATGAGAACGACTCCAACCGCAGTGTTGGGGGTACTGCTGAGGCTGCCGCCGCTTCTAGTCTGGATCAAGAAGGATGCAATGGTAGCCCATTTGAGGATGCGGGACTCGGGAGTCTGGGTGAACGAAGGAACAATGATAGGTCATGCGGAAATCGCGAAGTGGGCGGAACAGGAGATCCCGATCTCCGCCCTCAGAGTAAAAATCGTACAAGACAGACTGCGATGGAACAGGGAGTTCACTCTCACTTTTCCGAGCAGAGAACAATGGAAAGGAAACACGGTGGAGTTTAGAACAGAAAGCCTAATATGTTACACGGACGGTTCGCATCTGACTGACAAACAGGCATCGGGTGCCAGAATCTACCTGGAGGGAAGAGAAGTACGAGAGAGTTATGCTTTGGGCAGATATACAACAGTTTTTCAAGCTGAAGTGTTCGCCATCAATAGGCCATCAGCCGCAGTGGAGGGCCTGATACGGGCCCACTCACGTTCAAACCTTCGCCATCCTATCCGTAGCTAGAGGCAAGAGGTGAAAGAAGGGTCCCAACAGAGATTTTACATCTGTTCGGACAGTCAGGCAGCGCTCTGAGCGATCTGCTATCCTAAACCAAGCTCAGTGCTTGTACAGGAATGTGGATATGCGCTCGAGAAGCTAGCTGAAACGACGGATGTTCAGCTGGTATGGGTTCCGGGTCACAGAGGGGTGCGCGGAAACGAGGTGGCAGACGGACTTGCCAGAGCCGGATCCACAACGCCGTCATGTGGGCCAGAGCCGGTACTAGGTATCTCAAGAAGCCAAACCTCTTCAGCCCCCGACGATGTGCAGAAGAAGAGCTGAATAAACTTTGGAGGGATAACACCGGCTGCAGGCAGTCGAAAGACTTCGTGGCCTGCTCCAGTAAGTCAAGGACGACATGGCTCTCAGGCAGAAACCGCCAAGCACTACGCTTCCTTATAGGAATACTAACAGGACGTGACAAGTTAGGCAGACACCTATCACTTATAGATACAGAAGACAGCCCCACTTACCGCAAATGCGAAGAAGACGAAGAAACTTCTTCTCACTTCCTCGGCGAGTGTGAGGCATACGGCAGACTAAGATTTAGAACCTTTGAGTTGAGAAACCCCAACAAAAGGAACTAATCAACTCGGAGTGGTCGGACATACTGACCTTCATTAGAAGATTGATGAATTTTTACTATTCT
This sequence comes from Chrysolina oricalcia, assembly GCA_944452925.2. Classification (NCBI taxonomy): domain Eukaryota; kingdom Metazoa; phylum Arthropoda; class Insecta; order Coleoptera; family Chrysomelidae; genus Chrysolina; species Chrysolina oricalcia. The sequence goes on along the minus strand of OX101822.2, from coordinate 32,191,814 downwards.
TTGTTATTCCTCGAACTACCTGGCCATAATAAAAATAGCAGAGAAATCGTATGATATGAATGTGTGACAGATACATTATGTAATATGAACTGGTATGCCTGTCTCACGAGTACACTATGAATGATCATATTATAATACAAGCAGGATCAAAAAAGTTCGAAATCAATGAATCTCCAGAATATTTAACGGAGTTATCAAACTATGTACCCACACCAACATTATTTCAACCTCAGTACCCTACATGATCAGCTATGGAATAAATATAAGTATTTATGAATTTGATATCGCTTCAAACAAATATGCAGTGATATCTATTTTCTGAAGGCACTGTTTCTTTCGTGGATGTTAATAGCAAAACCGCTTATATTTCAAATAACAGTGAAATACTAAAAAAACATCAAAAACATGACACATTTTTTAGGCTCACTCATTCCTAGGAGATAAAAATATGAATGATATTGGAGTATATAAACCACAAGCAAATTTCTCTTGAGTTTCAACAAAAAGTCAATCAACATGGCTTATCAAAACGTAAAGTAACAAAATTCCCCAACTTGAGTTTTTTCTTGAATGCACACGATGTAACATACTATGTGTTAGTGATCATTGGTGTAACAGTAATCAAATCGATTTAATTAATATAGACGACTTCATACTAAAGAACTCTGCAGAATGAATATGAATCAAATAACAAATAGGTCGTTGAATCCAATAATCTCAAATTTATACAGAGTATAATCGATGGAAGAACATTTCGAAAGCACTGATAGTATGCAAATTTAACACTAAGTATTATCATGACTTGCCGTGCTGGTTGATGGGTCGTGAGTTCAATTTTCTGCATGGTCACCAGATCTATTCAAAGTCTGTCAGCATGAACCGATCTAAATAATTCCAGTAAAACCTCCCCTTATCGTTATCTGAGAATCATCAGAAGCTATATCTGTTTAGTTTTTATGAATTGTCAGATTCATTTTATTCAATTCAAATTGCCACGTATTTGAGAGGAATAACATATTTTTGTGGTTCTTAGATGCTGCCGCCCTCTATAGACATGCAAGTAACGAATAATTTTTCATCGAGGAACAAGCGCGATTAAAAAAATACCATCGTTGAAGTGATATACGTCTATCAGCTGAACAAACTCGTTCATTAGCATGACTTAGTGACTTGAATATTCTGAAACTCCTCGCCTGAGTTTGCGCATCTACCGAATTGTTGAAAGATTATCGATATGCGCCGGCCAGGAAGACCAAAGAAAGAACCATCAAATCAGTAAGCCACGACATATTATCTGCCAATCAATCTCTGAGTTCGAACTAGTTTCAATTCAATATAGAACTTCACAGTCCGCGCTCTAGAATTCGAACAATATCCGTTTATCGAGAATGCGAATATTCAAAATCAGCAACTATGGTCTTATTGGCCATGTCTCCAGGCAGGCAGAGAAACCACTAATTATCATTGATATTCAGTATTGTTTAGTTTATGAGTATAAACTCCCATGATATTTAGTCTGCATCGCAGCAAAATGTCCGTTAGGCGATTAATGAAACTGAGGAACACAAGGAAGCGTAGTATACAGGGTACACCATCAATACATAACAGTGCACACTGTTACATTTCAATCACAGAATAACAAATTTGTGTCAGTTTCCCACGTAGTTAGCAGCGCCAGACCAGCATAATTTTTCATGCAGACTATAAGCCGTAACATCAAAAAAACACTTGAACCAGAGAGTGTGGATTCTTCTTTTTAGCTCACAGTGTATGCTATGCTTCAACTTCTGCAGCCCTACATGTGGGTGTTATCATAGAACATAGAGTTTTAGTACAAGTCACTGAAACTAGTGATTTTATTCCATTTGCATGAGAAAGATTCTGATGAGGGGGGGGCTAGAAACCAACCCATAGTCATTCTCTCCGACAGTCAGGCGGCAATGAAGGCCCTGCAATCATGCAGATTCTAAACTCACAAAAACCTCAGCTACCTGAGATCACAGAACAAGATACCTGTCTGGGTACCAGGTCACATGGACATCCAGGGGAATGAGAGCAAGAGCGGGGGCAGCATCAACTCTCATCAGACTGGAACCAGCCTGCGGAATCCAGTTCAGGAAAATTAAGCAGGGCACAAAGAAATGAGTCAAGAACCATCACAAAACAAGGTACCTGTCTGGGTACCAGGTCTAATAGACATTCAGGGGAATGAGAGCAAGTGCGGGGGCAGCATTAACTCTCATCAGACTGGAACCAGCCTGCGTTTAGGGAAATTAAGCAGGACACAAAGAAATGAATCAAGAACCATCACTCATCCTCCTGGCAGACCGCCTATGGCAATACTCATGAAAAGATGATGATGATGGGGCCAACCGACCGGCTCTCAAGACATCTCGTCGATCTGACCCGGAACTCTCTCAGAATGGTAGTACGACTCTCAACAGGACATTGCCATCTGAGAAAAACCTGCACATGCTAGGGATACACCAAGACTCCACACTATGCAGGTTCTGTGATGAGGACGAAGAAACAGCCTTCTACATAATATTCCAATGCGAAGCCCTGGATTGCATGACGATGGACGCTTCAATGCAGATGATATCATCCCACACGGAATCTTCGTGAGGAATCTCCAAGAGTTCATCAGACGATCAGAAGTATTCACGAAATAGACCTGGCAGCGAAGAGCAGGAAGGTTCTTCTCAGAACTAACTGTACTTCGGCCGATAGCCAGCCCTGCCGAGCAATAATAATAATTAGATTATTGTTGTTATTTTTCTTGTTTGAAATCATTCTTTCAGTCAACCAGCTGCCGTCCCCTTACGAACGGCAGCACTCAAAAGTCTAAACGTGTGCGAGCCAAGAATTAACGAGGTCTTACCTCTTTACGTTCGATTCCTAGTACGATGAAATAGCAGATTTGGTGAAAATAGGGCTGTTTCTCTCATTACATATTTGGATGCAGGTAAAATAACTCTTAGCTGAGCAATGAAGTATGTTTCTCAGTATATTCATGAATACATTTTTTCAGTTAATAATTTTACTTGGAAATCAGAACTATGTTTCTTATATAAATCTCCCATAGTACGATGGACATCTATAATTCACCTTTTATTATATCGAGCATCAACCGGAGATACATCAATTTCAATTTTCCAAGCTTGACCAAAGATATAATTCACCAGCTGCACCCTTACAAGCAACCAAGTCTTCGTGAGGCTTGCACGAGCTAGAGAAAACTAAGAATTGAACTATTCAAGAAAGAAAGTAAAGTGATGATAGCAATCACCGTTGCTTGACATTAGCTATCGACAGTACCCAACTTATCCTCTTCAATCTGTGGTAGAAGTCCATTGTATCTCGAAGTGGAGTGGTATAGTTAAGCGATGCAGCAAGAAAACACAAAGTCGTCTCCACAATTTAATATTATCAACTGGGTATTGTAATGGTGTACGGCAAGTGCTATCAATCAGCTAAACCGTAGTGTTAAAAGGACATGTTTCGAGCCTATAAGGGCACTAAGGCTCTATAGCCGCCCTCTTCTCTATTTTGTTGAAGTTTTTTGATTTCCTAATGATATTGCACATGATGGCCTATTAGGCAACATGTAGAAATACAATTTTTAACTTTCATAATATTTTATTGCAATAATTTTTCCTCTCCATGTAAGTACTTATAACATACCTTGTTACATTAAGTTATTTTGTGTTTCCTTTATTGTAGAATTATTATAAGCTGATGATGAGCCTATATAGGCTCGAAACATGTCCTTTTAACACTACGGTTTAGCTGATTGATAGCACTTGCCGTACACCATTACAATACCCAGTTGGTAATATTAAATTGTGGAGACGACTTTGTGTTTTCTTGCTGCATCGCATATCCTCTACAGTTGTCTTGTCGACTTAAAGAGAATGATAAGCTGTAGTGAGAGATTCCTTCTTGTATGATCCGAGAAAGTTCGTACTAAGGGTTTAATGGAAACAACAATGTAATTGTATTTCCGAATAATCGGTTGATATCAATTTTTTTAAAACATGATTTGTTTTATTTACTTCTTTGACGAACATATACTTTTCAGGCAACTTGGCAACAAGCTTCCGATTTTTGTGAGAGAATTCACATGTCCCTACTGACCATACAATCTGAAGATGAAAATGATAGAATATTCAAATATGCCAGAGAAGCAAGTGAGTATAAATAATGCGCCAAATTCTTTAGCAATGACGGTCAAACACCTGAGTATCAGAGTTTTGCAAATGATTGAATTCACAATCAAGTCACGAACGTTCATTAATATCCTTATTTCAGCCATTTCATCCACACTTGCAATAAACTAACTTTATTCCAATTTCAAAAAATGGCAGCTCAGGAATATCCAAGTTATAGAGAATCATCCTGTATGTTTTTGCATGAAGATATTTCCATATCAGCGTCAACCACATTGGTTGAGAACGGGAAAGATCTAAACAAACGTGACTGGTGAATTGTTATGGATTTGGTAGTTCCAGAAATGTGTTAATATCATTTGAAATGCACCAAAAGCTGTTTATGCCAACTGATTTGAAATAACATTCTTAATTTGTATGCAAAGTGAGACAACGACCGTGAAAAATATTTCCAAAAGTTATCCAAGCAGTCAAAACCTTTCCTGGAGTGAAAGCAAATTTGGTATGAATTTTAGTTTTGTGATCGGTATTTTCACTGGATAGCAAGATATAGTCGACTGATTAATTAGTACGGTATCCACTTGGAATCATCTCTGTATCAGATTTCTAGTAATTCGAAGTGACCGACTTGGCAACAGCGCATTTCCACACAAAAATAGAGCTATTAATTGAAAGTTTGATTTTGTGAACGATATTCGCTTCTTGACATTGTCTTTTGAGTGTTTTAACTTTCCACTATCTGAAACTGAGAAGTTGATTCGAAGAAATCATTAATTGATTCTGTCAGTCGTATAGTATTGATACATAGGGTGTCCGGTATCAATCAATTATCATTCTGGATTTCTGACTTCTTCCCTTAGAACAGCTCTTTGATGATATAATGTAGGCAGTTTCTTTCGACTTTCTCCTTTCTTAGTTTGATTATCTGATTCAAAATTTTATATGAGTCCATTTCATTATATGATCAGCATCAGATGTGAGATTAATTATTTTTCAATTTCTTATATACCTAATTTATGAATTTATGTTTTGTGTTCAATGGCCCCGATGTTTCTCCTGTATAACTTTCACCTCACGAACAAGGTATGCTATGTATACAATTTTGAACATTCATAAGTGTTTTTGGTTCCTGATGTGTAGGTGATATGAAGGTTGTTTTAAGTGTTATTCTCACACACCTATGGTCAAACCGTTTTGTCTCTTTATATCCGGTGATATATGGTTGTTGGATGTGTATGTGGATATGGTATTTCTGTTGGTTGAGTTGTTTGGTTGTTTAATGTTCTACTGTTTTATTTTCACATTTGCTTTTTCCACGAATTGATCTGGATTAGCATTTTCCTTGACAGACTTTATGAGATTTATTACTTCATACACATCCTGGTTTGAATGGCAAACAATGTGTGCTTTGTTGTGAATATACACTTCATAATGCCCTATAGTAGAGATATCTATTGATGTATGTTTTCTTTCGATAAACACTTGTATTGACTTCGGTAATTTTTCCATCAAAATATCGGAAAGGCAGTTGATAACCTTTTTCTGTTCATGAATGAAATGTTGTTGTCCGTTATTACTCATGAATATCATTTGAGAAAATGGTCAAGTCATCTCTACTACAATTCTGAAAGGCAATCACATCATCAACATTCTGGCCAGTTCCTTCAAAATGTTTCATGAATATATTACTCAAATGGGACGATAATGGAGTACCCATAGCCATAACGAATTCCTGTTGAAAGAATGAATTTTTAAACCAGAAATCAGTTTTTTCACTACAGAGTTCAAGCAGCTCTATTAAAATTGTTTAATTGTTTTTAATTGTTTTTTTCCGTTAACCAGCTGTCGTCCCCTTACGAACGGCAGCCCTCAGAAGTCAAAACTTGTGCGAGCCAATGATCAACCAGGGAAACCCTATAGGGAGACCTTAAGTGGTCAGGAAGTTTCTTCCAAGTCAAGTAATTTGACCTTTTCTGTATTAGATTCTAGGAAGCAAATAATTCTTGATTATGTACTCTCAAGTGTGTCTGGTGATGAACGACCATACCTTGATGTTTCTATTTTAGGATGTCCTATTACTGGATTGTTGGATTCTGGAGCATCTAGAACAATTGTTGGCCAAGCTGGTTATGAGTTTCTGAGACAACGGTGGTTAAGTTTGTATAGTTCTGTCAATGAGTGTAGAGTGTAATGGTCAAATTTGTAGAAGTGTTGGTTATGTGACCACCCCTCTGTGCTTAGTTGGCAAGATTTGTGTTATAGATATTTTGGTTATCCCCGAGTTACTCTTATTCTTGGTATTGATTTCTGGAGGTCCATGATTTTTATTCTGAGACAAAGAGTTTGGCATTCCTCCAAAGATTTTCCACAGTCAGTTGAGATGTGTGGTATAGAATGTGATGAAATGCTTTCTCTTTCTCAGCAAGAACAGCTTAGATACTTGGTAGAAGAAAAGAAAGATTTGATGGGAACTTGCTTAGGTAGAATTAATTTGGTTAAACATAGTATTGAGCTACTTCCCAATACAAAACCAATTAAGCAACGATATTATCAAGTTTCACCTATTGAACAGCAAGTTATTGATGAAGAAATTCGAACCTTGTAGACCTTGAACCTTGTAGAAGTCCATTGGCTTCCCCTGTGTGTATGGTCACAAAGAAAGATGGATCCTATCGCTTTTGCGTCGATTATCGATTAAGTTAAACGCAGTTACAATCAAAGACGCTTATCCTCTGCCATATATTTCTTAAATTTTGGATAAACTTCGTGATGCGAAATTTATGAGTTCATTGGACATTGAAAGTGCGTACTGGCAAGTTCCTATTGAGGAAGCTTCTAGAGACTATACGTTTTAAGGTTGTGCCATTCGGGTTGACCAATGCTTCAGCTACCTGGGAACGTTTAATTGAGAAAGTACTAGGCCCAGATTTGTCCCCGTCAGTCCTTGTATATTTAGATGACATAATCATTATTTCTCAGGATTTTGAAACTCATTTGAAAACCTTAAGTGAAGTGTTTGATAGGTTATATTCTGCAAAGTTAACAGTTAGTTTTGATAAATGTCATTTCTGCCGACCTGAGTTGGAATATTTAGGCTATATTGTGGATCGTTTTGGTTTGCGTCCGGATGCTTCAAAAGTGAAAGCTATTTTGGATATTCGTTCTCCAACTACAACCAAGCAGGTGAGACAGTTCATTGGCACAGCTTCATGGTATAGAAGGTTTGTACCTCAGTTTTCCTCAATAGTGTCACTATTGTGTAACCTTACCAAGAAAAATGTTAAATTTTGCTGGACGGATGAGTGTGAATCGTCATTTCGTTACCTGAAGGAGTGTTTGGTAAGCGCACCGATTCTTACGTGCCCTGATTTCAGTAGAACATTCTATGTTCAAACAGATTCTTCTGCATTTGGGGTCGGAGCGGTGTTGAGTCAGAACTTTGACGATGGTGAAAAGGTATTGCGTATTTGTCTCGATCGCTGACTGCGCAGGAGAGAAAATACAGTGCTACGGAGCGAGAATGTCTAGCTGTCATATGGGCGGTAGAAGAACTCCGGCATTATCTCTAAGGCTATCATTTTGTGATTATCACAGACTGCCATTCGTTGCAGTGGCTTCAAAACTTAAAAGATCCTCAGGGTAGATTAGGTAGATGGAGTCTACGTTTACAACCATTCGACTTATAAGATTATTCATAGGAGAGGAGCAGATAATGTTGTTCCTGATTTTCTTTCTAGATCTGTTCCTGTTTCCGTGGAATCTGTGGATGTCGATAGGTTGGTTATTCAGGGTTTTGAGAATTTTGATTATGCTGAAACTGCTGATCGATGGTATCAAAAGCTGTCAGCTGAAATAAAACAGAATCTTGCACGATACCCTTGTTTCCGCATAAATGATGAAGGTCAAATTTTCAAGTTTGTTCGTCCACAATACCCTGAATTATCAAGTCCATCTGAACAATGGAGGTTAGTTGTTCCCAAGGAGAGACGTTTGGGAATCCTCCAAAATTATCATAATGATCCAGTATCAGGTCACACAGGTATTATATTAACAATAAGTATTATTTGCCAAAATTGAAATCTGATGTGACGAAGTACATTCGACGTTGTCAAATTTGCTATTTTATTAAATCAGAGCAAAAAGCTCCATCTGGATACATGTTGAGTAAAACTCCCACTGTAGATAAACCATTCCTTCTTCTCAGTGCAGACCTTATGGGGCCTCTGCCTAGAAGTTCAAAGGGTTTTGCATATATTTTAGCGGTCTGTGACGCTTTCAGTAAATTTGTCTTGCTCTTTTCATTGAGATCTGCTACTGCAAGTAGCATAGTTAAGATTATGGAGGAACAAGTTGTTCGTATGTTTGGCACACCAAAGAAAATTATCGTGGGCAATGGTGTACAGTTTAGGAGTAATCTCAAGACCATGCTCACGGCGTATGTTTCAGAAAATCAAAAATTGTGGAATACTTATCTCCCAAAAGTTGCTTATGCAATTCGGTCGTCCAAACATGAAACAACTGCTCTAACTCCTAATTTTGTGAATTTTGGACGTGAGGTCTCACTTGAAGGAAAGAATGAAATATATGTTCCTAGCGAGTCACCTTACCCTATTTGTTCTGCAGAGGACAAGAAAAATGCGTTTTCTAGAATCTATAAAGATGTGCAAGCTTGAATACTGAAAGCACATACTGAGAGTAAACAACATTATGACCTTCGGCGACGTCCTGTAAAATTTTCAGTTGGACAGAAGGTATGGAGGCGAAATTATGCAATTTCAAATGCAGCTAAAAACTTCACTGCCAAACTAGCTGCAAATACCTTGGTACTTTCATCATTACTAAAATAGTATCACCTTGGACTTATGAATTAAAAGATGACAAGGGTAAGAAGTCTATCTGGCATGGAAAAGACTTGAAGGCTCGTCCTCCGGATGAGGGTGACCCAACCTTATTCGACCACCCAGATTAAAATTAAATTCGGTAATCTTGGGGCCGAAGTTGGCTGTCCCTGGCGTAAGCCTAAAGCAACTACAACTTGGACTCAGTTCCCAACTAGTGAGATTTTGTATCCATAATATCTAGGGAAAAGGGTTGCGATTATAAAATCTCACGACAGCAACACTGCTGCATTTATAATTTTTGTTTGGTGTGTTTTTCTGTAATTTTGAGGCCATTCAAAAATTATTGTCCATAATACTAACATCATTGGATGTTATGTTCCAGTTAATTTGTTATGAATTTAATTTTGTATCATTTAAGATGTTCCTCATGTTTAACTCCGTTTGTCCTATGATCCGAACTGACAGGCCATGCATGGCAACTTGCCCTTACGTTTTCACTCCTGGTTAATCTGATTGTTCTATGATTAGAACTAAGAGACCATGGCAATTTGTCCTTTCGTTTGCTTGAAGGTGTAGAGTGGTGTTGTGTAATTTCCACCACACCTTGAGTAGAGTGTAGTTCAGTGCAGTTAGAACAAAGGAATGAGTCAATATTAAGTATCGAGTGTAAATTACACCACGTGTAGGAACGAGCTACACTTCGATACATTTAAATGAACCAGCTTAGTTTTCCAAACGTTAATGTATCCTTTGAATTCACCTCAACTATCTCTGGTTATTCCCCAACACCTAATTGTCTACGTGATTTGACTGGCGTGTGCCTTATTGTGGTTGTGTTGGTTCGGCCAGAGATGGCGTGACTGGCCACTTTAAATTCTCCTGGCTTGCTATGACCATTATATTTCAATGACTGATTGTTCATTATCTTTTATATCGAATACAAATGTAATAGGCATGATCTGCAGTAAAAACTTGATAAAGTCATGACATTTGTATTCTGCTCAATGTTGGCGTTCTGTTTTCCAAGTTCCGAGTAGACTCATAGCAAATGACAGATGACTTAGAGAAGACAGCTGTCAGCTGTTGAGTTAATTTCCTTCGTGATACTTGTGATTCATTTTTCGACGTCGACATAGTGCTGCGTATGGAAACTTTCAAATATTTTATTCATCGTTAGATGGTTCTGAGATATTTCTAGCTGAGAGATTTTCTTATATTGTTTGCGACTATAGACGCTGTGTATTTTCAAGAAAATCTCATCCAACTGTTTTGACAGGATTTTTGGGGTTAAGGTAGGTTTCTTGTATGATTTCTCGAGCATGGCTCTGAGACTTGTCGTTATGTATTTTAGGAAGTCCATTCGCTAGTTGAGTTAATCAAGGAAATGGAGCTGGTTGTCAGACGGCAAATAGACCAACAGAGACGTACAAGAACCATCTTTCACATTGTGGTTAGTATTGTGACTAATGAGAGCCCCCGTACTCAATTGGAATCGAAAGTTAGACTGGTAATGTTTATTTTAGGGTTCATCCGACCATCTGATCGTATTCAGTCTACGTTCATCCGACCATCTGATCGTATTCAGTCTGCGTTCATCCGACCATCTGGTTATAGTCAATCCACGATTCATTCGACTCTCTGGTCATATTCATCCTACGTTCTACACCCAGTCAACGTTCGACCTTCACATCAGGTTGGAGTTTCATATTCGGATATCGAGTTTGAAGCCACTGCATTCGAATTTCAACTCCCAGCTTGGTTCCAGCTCCATCTGCAACGTCCACTCATCACTGTTCAACGTGTATTGTTTCTGCTGTCCATAGTATTCGTCCGCTCACAGTCTACCTTCTACTTTCTTCGTAACTACGTGCTTGTCTTCGTGTGTTGTGCACCTCCTAGAGCCCACACACTCACCAAGGAATCTCTGGTAAACGTATTGAGAAGCTGAGAAACCAGTACCATACAATAACAACAGCTAAGTGTTAGATCTTAAGTTGAAACCGCCCTTAAGGCATTTTTAGCTCACAGCTGTTAACTGTCAGAGTGACGTACAAATTAGGTGTGATATTTTTGTTTATTGAGGTGATACAATATACATCCTTCTCAATCACAGTTTACTCGCCCACTTGGTTGGGTACTAATTTACGACTACAGATTATTGTGTGCTCCATTTGTGCCGATACATTATAACCGTATTAATATATCTTGTGTAGTAAGGTTACTGAATATTTCTTTGATCTGATCTGATGAGTTAATAATACCAGGTACCCAGGTAATCAGAGGTGAGCAAGAACCTTTTCTCAACTATTTTTTTTTATGAGATTTATATAACCTCATACTCAATCTTTATTACCTCTCGCTCACGAATTATGAATTTTGAAGATAAAAATCTGAATATTTTTCTAAGTATCTATGATATTTTTGCAATTTTTTGATATATTTATATATTTTTTCAGAATGTCTTTTTGGCCCCTGGGGCATGTCCCCAAATGAGGACAGTGTGAGCCAACGGCGTAAAAATTCTACGAATCCTATTATATGAAATAAGATTCACATGATAATTAACTGAAGTTAGATTTTTTTGACAAACATAAATGAACATTGCACTTTCATTTGCATACCATCTTCCAAATCAGATTCATAATCATAATCACTCATACATTCAATATCTGATAAACCTTGTTCAATCATTTCCAATAGCTGCTCGTCAGTGAGAGGTCTCATAGCCATTTTTTATGCACTGAAACACATTATAGTGATATACAGTGCGACACTAATTTATGGAACAAATTCATTATTTCTGAATATAAAGATATATCGGAAAAATCCTCGGACAGGTCGATTTTCTCTTCCGATTTTTGAACCTCACCCAAAATATATAGGGTTATCCGCATTTGAGGAAGAGCGACTTTGGTGATATTTTTAAATGGGACACTCAGTATATTTGTCCATATTTGGTTAGGGATCGTCATTACAAATCCAGTGATACCAAGTTTGCTGATATTAGGTCAAACGGCTGCGGAGATATGGCCAAAAAACTTCTCCCATATACCCAATGAGTGCGACAGAGACTTTAACCTTCTGAATCGTGTGGAGTCTCGCAGTCATACTCATTAGACATACGAGGAAGTTTTTTGGCCATATCCCCGCAGCCGTTTGACATAATCCCATCAAACTTGGTATCACTGGATTCGTAATGACGATCCCTAACCAAATATGGAAAAATATACTGGGTGTCCCATTTAAAAATATCACTAAAGTCATTTTTACTCAATTACGGATAACCCTATATATTTTGAGTGGAGTTCAAAAATTGGCCCATCGGAAAAGAAAATCGTCCTGTCCGAGGATTTTTCTGAAATATGAATGAATTTGTTCCATAATTTAGCATCGCACTGTATAAAAAGGTTACGTTCATATTACCGTTGACTCACAATATCCACAAAACAGTATACCACACTATAAAAATCTTACAGTTCAAGATATACGAAAAACGAATGATGCACTAATATTAACTGAAAATCAACAAGTTTTCTCCACAATAGACTTTATTTGACAGTTGCCACTATTCGCATGTCACCAAGAATAATTACAGAACAAAGCTCTACACGGTCATATACGCACCATTCTAGAAACGTTTATTTCATTTGAATTCCGTTTTCTTACTATATTCTTTAGATGGCTGCACATGTGTTCTTTTGAAATAATATACTATCCTAATCAGAGTGCTAAAGAAGATTGCAGTGAAAACAAACAGTGCTCAACCTAAATAATGTTTGAATAGGTTGTCCTTATTTGGGGACACGGTGAGCGAAACGGTTAAGTAACATTAGTGCAGTAGGTTGTCCCATCCCATCTGGGTGGTTTCGGATTTTTACTGGCGAGGAATCCGTGGCGCTCCGGAAAAGTTAACCATAAACATTTCAGTGAAATCGAAATCAATTATTATTGTCGAACCTACTGGGACAATTAGAGGCGAGGAAACACTCTTGCACAACCACTGCTCTCATCCCAACGTTTTCCTGGCACTTTCTTGGGCCATCAGAAACATTTCTGCAGTCGCCATGGTTTGAACCATCGCCGACTGGCATACAGTGACTGAAACAATGTCGCTTCAACCACTCGACTACCTGGCCCCGTAATAATGTAGGCAATAATTTTTGTTCTGGTATTCGGTGGTCACTTTTCTATTTGGTGTCGACAATTTGTAGAGTTGACTTGATTGGTATCTTTATGAACAAGCTTTCAACATCAAAACTTACTTAAAAATCTCAATATTGAAAATGTATTTCATCCAGTGTTTCTAAGAAGTGATGGGTGTTTTTTTTATAAACACCCAGAAGACCTTGCTAATAATTCACTGAACATTCCATTAAACAAGATTTCAGCCGCTAACTGTTCTACATTATTCAGATTGATACTTTTGTGGTCTGAACTCATGTAGGTAATGTTCATGATGAACAGCTCTTGATGCATTCTATTTTGCCCATTCGCAAAGTGAATTATGATATGACAACAACAAACTGGCAACCAAATTCTTACAAAGATTGCATGTTGCATTTTTCTTATGCCGTTATTTTGATGATGGTTAAGTATTTAAAAAAAAATTACATCTCATATGGTGAACTGAATCTTCACAACAAGTATTCGTTTTCATAACTGACCAAGTGGTCATGAGGTCAGATTCTGTTGATAAAATATTTTGTTAACAACTTCTTAACAAAGCAACCTTTGTCGCTTTCAAATGTCAATACAAAACAGATGTTTTCTGAGAATTGTCATTTCGTGACAGCATTTCCGCTGAGAGCGTAAATATTTGAAAAACGTTCGATCATCTCCACCTCTTTCGTTGAAAACGAACCTATTCTTACATAACGGTTGATAGTGAATGGATTCAAATCATTCTGAGTAACCGTAATATTGTAGAGACTAGAAACTGATATGAACTGATTACCCGAGTTATTTTTTGTATGCATGAGTTATTTTCGCTTTTCTGTTAGAAATGTAAATTATTGGATATTTTGATAGCTTATATATTTATTCACTATAGCTATTAAGTGTTAATTTTCTCATATGTAATAATATCATGGGCATATGTTGAATGGAGTAGAGAACGTTTTTTTCCAAGAGCTGCGTTTGTAGAAAAAACTATTGTGTGTATTTGAGCACAACAAAGTGTAATTGCCTCTCTCCAAAGATAACCAGATTACTGTGCTCCCTTCCTCGTCCACTCCTTTTTTTTCGTTGACTCTTCTTGCCTTGATTTCCTGAAAGGTTGTTCCATTCAGATGTACCTAAAAAATCAACAAATACATTCCAAAAACAAAACCAGCATAGGTATATTTCTGTCAGATTCACAATGGAAGATTTGTATGGATTATTCATGATTTTTTTCTCATAGGTAGAATCAAAAATATTATGTTAGGCATATTTTCAGAAAAGAGTAATAGACTGACCTCAATTATCCACAAATGTGAACATATTTCTTCACTTTGTTTTTTCGAGGAACAAAGATACAGAAGTAGAAATTTATTTTATAATGAATAATTACCTATCAGCAATTAAGCCCTCTTTAAACTTCCATATTCACTTTTCTCTCTATCTCAATGCTAGCTGAACAGTGAAGCGAAGAAATTTGACATCAAGACATCTTATTAAATCGTACAGTTCCCAATTAGTCTAAAAAAATTCATCAACCTAAAAACCAGGAATAAATATATGATATTTTCTATTTATCTATTTCAATAAAAATGTTGTTTTCTCAACTATTTGCATCACTCACAGCTGCTTTGACATGTTTGTCGTTCTATAAGTATATCTCCACAAGAATAGGGTGTGCATCTGTATTTATGGAGAAGAAGAAAGATAAAATATTGATCCTATGTTTTCCTATTGTTTTTCAGTTGATGATTCAGTTTCCAAATTTTATAAAGAATAAGCTTCAATATTTTCCTCAACATGATTTGTTGCATCACCTGAAAAACGATCAATAATAAATTGAGTATTAAAAAAAAATACGAAAATATTTTATCAAAATTTTGTCAGTAGAACATTCATTTTTGTGCACTGGACAACAAAATCAGGATAGTTGATCTGAACGAAGCGAGTGTTTGAAATCAAAGCAAAACCATAAAAAGTTTCAATGAAGAGTCTGTTTGCGAATGCAAATTCAAGTCACCCCTTTGAATAGTTGGCCGCATTGAATTCCTTTCCCTACTTTAAAACCTTCACCTTGGACACAAATAATAATCAGTTTTAGAAACTTAACTTCCAATCTCTCACAGTAATAAGCAAGCAGAGTTATTGATATTTCAGCGAGACTCACCCGATAAGTACTGTGAATTCAAATCAATATTGAATATTGAACGAAGTACAAACAATAATCAGTTTTAAAACCTTTCACAATCTCCCCCAGTAATTTGCATACTGAGTTAGTGATATTTTAGCGAGACTTACCTGATAAAAACTGTGAATCCAAATCAATATTGAATACGCACACAAAGTAGTCCTATTGACATCCATAAGACGTCTTCTACGGACATTATGGACATCCCTAGGACGTTCTTTTCTGGTATGGACATCCTAGGGACTCACTAATGTCCCAAGTTTGTACTGAACTTGAATGTCCACCGTGGACACCACTAAACGTCTCCTTGGGACCATTACTAGATAACATTACAAACACTCATAGGACGTTCTATTCTGATACACTGGACGTAAGAGGAACTCAGTAATGTTACAACTTTGTACTGCATTTGGACATCTACCGCGGATATTCAATGGACGCCCCCTTGGGACTATAACTAGATATTTTTCATTATACTGAATATGAATCTGTCAATAGAATTTCTGAAAAAAATCGTATAGAAGTAGTTGACTCGAAAATATGAAGTTGCTACTTATTATCGAATGACTGGGTGGGTGAAAAAGACTCTAACTCACCCACCCAGTTATATCTCAGTTCCAATCTTTCAATGTACAAATACTTACATAACAATATCAAGATTTAATAATGCAGCTTGTTTGTTTTTGACAAGCAGGTAAAAATATTTTTTGTTTTCAAAGATATCAGAAATAAATGAAAATAGGAAGTTTTATCTGATTATATATTTCGATAAGAAAACAATAGAATATTCAAAAATATCAAAATCATTCATTCAAAGTAAAGATATTTCCAACGAAAACTGGGGATTATTCAATCTCCTTTTCTCCCACTTGTCCTTCTCCACCCATTGGATAAGGATAATCTTGAGTTTCTTTTCTAGAAGTTGACACTTTTGATTTTTCTGCAGCTTCTTTGAAATTCAATTTGAATCTGAAGTGTGATGATGAAATCGGTGCATTAGAAACTCTTTATTAACAGGTATTAACCTGTTGATTACCAAATTCCTCTGCAGGTAGGTTAATATCTTAAAAATAACTACAAACTGACCTGACAGTTTCCATTCGACCTGCTCATAGTTCGACACTT
Organism: Chrysolina oricalcia; assembly: GCA_944452925.2. Taxonomy (NCBI): domain Eukaryota; kingdom Metazoa; phylum Arthropoda; class Insecta; order Coleoptera; family Chrysomelidae; genus Chrysolina; species Chrysolina oricalcia. The sequence goes on along the minus strand of OX101822.2, from coordinate 32,175,333 downwards.
CAATAGTTGAAACTGACATAATGTTCTCCTTCCGACCTTCTCACAAGATATATCAAAACATTGTGGCAAAATGAATCACGTAAGATACAATTGTACAAATATAATAATGGCAGATAAAAACTCAAAAGCAACAGCTAACAGCATCAACTATCAAATGTCGAATGGAAAAGAACACAAAGTCGTCTCCACAAAATTTAATAAAAACTTGGTCTTCCACTTTGAGTATGGACTACTACCTTCTCATGCTGCGTATCTGGTATATGACACCAATAATTTCCAAATGGATTCAATTATTTACAATCCAATTGCTTTCCAAGAGAGATATTCGTTGGACGTGTACATCGTACCTCCAAAAGACGTTGGAGATTGTGCAAACAATGGATGATATGCAAGGACGTCCTATTGTTGTCTGAAGAAGAACGTTAGTGGGAAGTACAAATCAAGTCCGCTTTGGAACATTTTTCCATTTGGCTATTTTTCGTCTTTAAGGGATATCTATATTGTAATTGAGAGGAATCTTGGTCTAAGCTCATCGTCTGATCGCTGTCCGAGATGGATGTCCGTAGGATACACATTACATACTACCAACCCAGATAACACAGGATATCCTATGGATATCCATTTTGTGTCCAATTTTGGTCGGGATATCCGGGATCTGAAATAAATGTTCATGTGATATCCAACGAAGGATTTGAAATAGATATTCTTCAGCAGATATCCTATGGATATCCATAAGATGTCCACAGAAATTATGGATGTGATTAAATTGCAAGACAGATTTTGATATTATCAGTTTCTGAGTTTCTTCCATGCTCGTACACGAATTGAAGCATTTGAGGAATACTCTTATCTTTCGTTTTCTGGCTGGATTGGAAATGGATATCCATGAGATATCCGTCGACGGATTTGGAATGAATATCCACAGAAATTATGGATGTGATTGAATTGCAAGACAGATTTTTAAATGATCAATTTCTGAGTTTCTTCCTTACTCGTACATGAATTGAAGTATTTGAAGAATACTCTTATCTTTCGTTCTCCAACTGGATTTGAGATGGATATCCATAAGATATCCGTGGTTGGATTTGAAATGTCGTATGGATGGCCATAAGATATCCGAAGCATATGGTAAAGAAGTTTAAATTGAAAAATTGATACTTTCACACTCGTACATATAGACTAAATTTTTTGAAAAAATCTGATTTGTTCTCCTACTGGATTTGAATTGGATAACCATAAGATATTCGTCGATGGACTGAAATGGATATCCCTCAGAAAATATCATAAGGATAGCCATAAGATATCCAAAGCAATCATAAGTGTATTTTTTATGCTTTCTATTATTTGTTGGATACGAATAAATTAAAACACATATAAGGAACCTGCATTATTCTTTACACTACTAACCCACTCTGTTATCAGAAAAAATCAGTTTGTTGAAATCTAAATTTGTCTCACTTCACATGAAAACACCTCTATAATTTCTTTGATTCATCACACAGAACTGTCCATTCTCAGTAATCCTATCGATTATGCGCATTTCCCCAATCCATACAAAAATTAAGTACGGTATGGTTTTCATGTACACTACACGAACAAGATAAACGCACAACTTCTTGAGCATTCATAAGGAACGAAGCAAGATTAATAGTATGGCAATTGACACCAGACACCCTATCAAAATAGCGAATGTCATCGTGAAGAACTCTCTTGTCAGATTTCATTACACTTCGTCAACGAGATCTTATCATTTCCAAACCAAATTGAAACAGAGTTTTTTGCAAGTTTTGATAACGGAGACCATATAATATAGTTTCCTAAACGACAAAATTTTTTGAAAAAGAAACTGGAAACCCAAAAAACCCAGGAAACCTTTAAAAATAATTTTTTTCCACAAAATCAAAGTTTCAATCATTTCAGGTGTTGCATAGTTGCGTGTTGTTGAGCTGATGCTGTTGTGTTTTGCAGACTTATTATTCAATTGTTTGTCAAATTAATCACCATTTCATCATTTGTGAACATAAACCTTGATGAAATAGGTAAGAGACGGTGTATTTCACTCATTTGCATTCAAAACAATCATGCTTATATATGGTATGGATATGGATAACTTCAAGAAAGGAAAGAAAAAACTTGATCTCAAATCAAATTTACAGAAAAACCAGGATGGAATTGAAGCGATTGGCTGAAGAATCTCCGAAAGAACTTGCGAATATGGACATAAGGCCGATTTAGACAAAATTTTCACAGATGCCTTAAAACTGCGAATAATTGATACTGAGATAATTTTTTTTGCAGAAATCATGCTTTTTGGATTTTTTCGATAAAATGTGTGGCAGAACATACGCTACAAATTTATTAATTATAACCAGTTTAAATTGAACTATCCGACTGCTTCTGTGCTGTTTATTCACTTCCAACAAATGCCAATAACTATGAAATGGTCATTCCAAGCCATACAAGAAACCCTACATATATGGAACGGTTTTTTAAATTATCATTAGTTTCAATTCATTTGAAATTCATCTTTCATAACTAAAAGTGATATTGTTGTAATTGTCAAATGTCAAACAAGCGAAGAGACGGAAAGAGAACAAAGCGACGTTGCCAGATTTCTTTTGATTCCTGCACACCGGGATCTTTTTTGGAAATATGTTGAAAATATCTGAAAAATTGTTGAATTTGAGGCTGTATTTTGTGTTGATGAAATGAAGGAGAAATCTTGAGCGGTTGGCTGGAGAACGTATGAGGAAATATCAGTTTTAATTTTCTTTGGAATTACATTTTTCTGAATAAGGAATGAACCCACTTACTTCATATTTACCGAGCTCAGCATTTGCGTTTCTCACGACTCTACACACAAATCTAATGTTTTGAATAGAAAGAAGGTGGTGTTGAAGAAAGTTACTCATGATCCTATCACTTTGAGGCGTTTAAAACGTCACTGCGCTCACTGTCATTATGCTCGCTTCGCCCTCCCCTATTACGTCCAGACCTTACTGTAGACAGATCTAAACTTTTAACCTAAAAGAAGGGAAAATAACCTAACCTGTTACTTCTGTTACAGGCGTTGCTCTCGATTCGTTTAGTTTTTAGCTTTGAAACCGGTTGAAATAGTTGCTCGCTTCGCTCGCTGTCATTATGCTCGCATCGCTCGCCCCTATTCTACCCCGACAACTACAAACAGATTCAATATCTCAACGTAAAAGAAGGAAAAACCACCTAACCTAACTTTTGCATTTTTGTTAAAGAAGTTGCTTACGATCCGATCACTTTTAAGCGTTGAAAACGTGAATGTATATGTACTTTTATGTAGTAATATCTAACCCCAAATACTGAAAAATTACATGAATCGGAAGAAAATTGCGAAAATTCGCAATTGTATGAACGAGCCTTCAGGAGGTGGACGCACGCTAAGGATATTTACCTTTCTCAGTCAAAGTTGGCAACGTTGCATTTGCATGTATACACCCGATACGAGATCCGATCATGTTCATGACTTCATGACAGCTGTCATTGAATTTGTCAAATATTTATTCCCCTTTTTTTTTCAAACGATTCATATTTTGGTTTCATAGTATATATGTGTCAATTATTTTCTTAATTTATTTTGAATGTGTTTTTTTCATTGTTTTATCTACTTTCTTTAATTCGGTGAAGACATTGATTCTGTTATTTCATTATAAATTTCATAAAATGCTCCTTTTTATTTCAGCGAACTTATGAGGAATAATGATAATTATTCTTCACTCATATTCCGAACCTTTTACTCACCATGTAGTCATACTGTATCATGCCATGACCCACAAGTTGAAAGAATTGAACAAAAAACGTTGTGCATATCTCTCGCATATTCATTATATTGTCTTGTGCCATTGACGATAGACGCACAATTTAGGTGTTAGTGTTTGCGTGCTTCTGCAAAAAATTTGTGTTGTGCATAATGCCGAAGAGAAGGATACATAGTTTCGATTCCTAGGACCGACACAGAACCAAGAAGCAACGGAAATATGATAAGCTTCGAGATAAAATGAGGGAATTGAGACGAGAAATCCAGGAGTGTTCGTCATCGGACTCGGATACAAGTGAGTGATTTTCCGTTAGTTAAAAGTTGAAATAAAGGCATCCTTCAGGATAGCCACCCGAGTTGCATGACTCAACCTGTTTGAACTCTGGCACTTTTTCAAGTAGCCCCATGAGTCCTCTGACTCATTCCAATGTCGTAAACAGACAAATTTGCTTTTCGGCGATGACACCGGGGACCATCGCAGGGTTGTTACCACTGCAGACATACATCGAGTGGAATCACTAGTAACTGAACTTGAAACTGAACCAACTTCAAGAACACGCGAGCAAGAACTCGACGTGGTCCCAGTAGTGAGTGACAACATATCTTTGGATGTCTTCGGAACAGACCCGGCATCTGAAAATAAACAGGGTGACCCTATTCATGAGGGTGTAGCGTCGAGGTGGAATCATATCATAAAAAAAGGCTTATATAAAGACATCCTGCAAACATTAGTCGACAAATATCCTCCTCCTGCGAATTGCACGTTGACGCCCCCAAAACTGAACGACGAAATATCTGGTGCTTTGAAGGACACTAGAATACGAGTTCAAAAGCTTCAGAGCCAAAATTGCTGCAGGTTTAACAGCCCTTGGAGGCCATATCCAGGAGGACCTCATTGTCGCTGCCAGTGAAAATAGGCCAGGGCTGGAAAAACTGGCAGACGCCGCAAAAATATTTGTTGATATGTTTCACTCCATATCCGTACACAGGAGATATTTGATTAACCCTGATTTGAACCCTAACCTAAGAAAACACATCGACAACATTGAAATCGATGAGTTTCTGTATGGTTTTAACTTGATGGAGAAGGTTAAACGACCACCTCAACAAAAGCAGAAATTCAGGAATTATCAAGGACATTAAAGGTAAATGAATGCTATTTCGGTAATCTGAAGAATTTCGTGCACAATTGGAGAAAAATAGCTAATGCAAATATTATTTCTTGGGTTCAAGGTTATAAGATACCTTTTCTTAAACCACCCGTTCAAAGTAACATTTCAAATCATACAATTGCCATTCATAACACAAAATTGTATTCTTTGGCCATTGATCAACTACTGAAAAAGGGGACAATTTCTCCATGTTCTCCAGTGAGGGGTCAGTTTATTTCTCCTTATTTTCTAGTACCCAAACCCGATGGAGATTATAGGTTCGTCTTAAATTTGAAAAAACTCAATGACTTTATCGAGGCACATTTTAAATTAGAAGATTACCGATCGGCCTTGAGATTAATCAGTAAAGACTGTTTCATGGCCAAGATTGATCTCAAGGACGTATTTTTTTCTGTACCGATCCACAAAAATTTCAAAAAGTACCTACGTTTTATATTCAAGGATATATTATAAGAATTCAATGCCTTACCCTTCGGGTTGAATATAGCTCCTTTTGTCTTCACTAAATTACTGAAGCCAGTTTTGAGTAATTTAAGGCAGAAGGGCCTCATTTCTATAGTTTATTTAGATGATATGCTGTTATTGGGCTCATCCAAAAGGGAGTGTCTGAAAAACATACAATGGACGCTGCAACTACTTATTTCATTAGGATTCACAATCAATGAAGAGAAAAGTAAACTCACACCTTCAAAGGTCATCACATTCTTAGGATTTCAGTTTGATTCATGTAATTTGACCTTTGCACTTCCCCTAGACAAAAAAGAAAAACTGTGTAATAATATCAAAAAAATTAAAAATAAAACGCAATGTAAAATCGTAGATTTTGCTGGGTTATTAGGTCAGCTAGTGTCTGCGTGCCCAGTTATCAAATATGGCTGGTTATGTTAAAAATTTTGAGAGGGAAAAGTGGCTTGCCCTACAACGTCACCATAGCAACTACCACTGTAAAATGGACATTCCTGAATATTTGAAAGCTGATCTTGATTGGTGGCTTTTTCATCTAGCTTCAAGTTCACAAAATATCAAACATGATGGATATGTCTTGGAAATATATTCGAATGCATCACCTACAGGGTGGGGAGGTTGCTGTGATACCCAAACAGCTCGGGGTTTTTGGGACGAGAATAAAAAAAAGTGCCATATAAATTTTTTCGAATGATTAGCATCTTTTTACAGCCTTAAGTCCTTCTCAAAAGATTATAAAAATTGTAACATATTACTTCGTATCGATAATACTACAGCGATTGCAACAATAAATAAAATGGGTAGTGTAAAATACGAACATTTAAATAAAATAAGTAGGCATATTTGGCAGTGGTGTGAAAAAAGAAACATTTACATATTCGCTTCCTATATAAGATCTACTGAGAATACAGTAGCTGACTTCCATTCGAGGTACTTAAGGATTGAAACAGAGTATGAACTTGGTAACGGCTTCTTTGAAATTCTCGTGGAGGTACTGGGTAGTCCAGAAATAGATCTTTTCGCTTCTAGGCTAAATAAAAAGTGTAAAAAATACTTTTCTTGGGGACCTGATCCAGATTCGGTTGGAGTAGATGCATTCACTTTTTGCTGGTCAGGCCTAAGATTTTATGCATTTCCTCCTTTTTCCATAATTTCCAAAGTTATTGATAAAATCATTACAGAAAAAGCCGAGGGAGTAGTGGTTGTGCCAGATTGGTCCAACCAACAATGGTACCCACTATTCAATCGACTTCTTATCGAAAAAAAAAAAAAGTCATATTGGGGCCAGCAAAAAATTTACTTTTGTCTCCCTTTAGGAACCCGCACCCCAGCTACCACCACCTTACCCTGGTTGCAGGGAGACTCTCAGGCAATCGTATATGAAACGGAACATCTGCGAAAGTGGAATACCATTACTATTAGCCTCACTATGCGAGAGTACATTAAAACAATACAATTCCGTTTACAGCAAATGGTGGACCTATTGTACCAGTGAGCATATATTAGATCCGTATGAGTATAATTTGAATAGTCTGATTACATTTCTGAAGTCGCTTGTTGATAATGGCCTGTCATATAGTTCAGTGAATACACATAAATCGGCATTAGCCTTGATTATGAACATTCCAACAAAAGACGACACTATCTTCAAACGACTTTTGAAGGGTATTTACAACATTAACCCTCCATTGCCAAAATATTCTACAACTTGGGACCCTGCACCAGTGCTTGATTACTTGGAAAAACAATATCCCCTTGTTCAACTCTCTTTAGAAAATTTATCGCAAAAACTCGTTATGTTGATAGCTCTTACATCTGGGCATCGCCTCCAGACATTATCATTGATCAAAATACAAAATATTATAATGAAATGTGACTTGATCGAAATTCGTATTCCTGATAGAATTAAAACTACTGGTCCTAGAAGAACAGACCCTTTACTCTCCTTTCCTTATTTCAATGAAAAGCCTCAGCTTTGTGTGGCTTCAGTGATTACCCATTATATTCAACGAACACAGAGTCTAAGACCGACTAACGACGATAGACTAATTATCACATTCAAAAAGCCACACAAGGCAGTTTCCACACAGACTCTGAGTCGTTGGATAAGAAGGGTTTTATCAAATAGTGGTATAGATACCAAAATCTTCAAAGGTTATAGCACACGGCATGCGTCAACTTCTGCAGTATCGAGGGCAGGAGTAAACATCGAAACTATTAGACAAACAGCCGGCTGGACAAAAAAGTCCGAGGTATTCAATAGGTTTTATAATAAACCGCTAGCCCCCGATTCTACAGAATTTGCACGAGCCCTGTTTGTCAATTTCAAAAAATTGAAAAAAAAAAAAAAAATAAATAAATAAAATAAAAATAAAATTTATATGGTGAATGATTATGTGTATATATATGCTATTTCCTTCAAAAATAGGTGTATATTTCAAATAATAATATAAGAATGTGTATTTATATTATTCGTTTGTTTTTCAATGGTGATGGTTCGTTATTATTACTTATTTCAATAATTATGTTATATGTTGGCTGAAACAAATAACAAATCCATTTGTTTCTTCTTCTTTTTCTAGTATTGTCATTACAAAGTCAATTTTTGTTATTAAAAGAAACATTTTCTTAGGAGATCGTTTCTTCTTATTTACTTTCAACATCTACATGGTGAGTAAAAGGTTCGGAATATGAGTGAAGAATAATTAAAAGATTAATCGACTTACCTGAAGGACGATCAATCTAAATTATTCGAACTCATATTCCGAACCTTTTACGGCCCGCCCACCCAACACCCTAACGATCTCTTCGCCTTAAAAGGGCACTCAACAATATAATGAATATGCGAGAGATATGCACAACGTTTTTTGTTCAATTCTTTCAACTTGTGGGTCATGGCATGATACAGTATGACTACATGGTGAGTAAAAGGTTCGGAATATGAGTTCGAATAATTTAGATTGATCGTCCTTCAGGTAAGTCGATTAATCTATTAAATATGTACCCAAATCAAATTTGAAATTTTTGGACATGAAAAAATGGTGGAAAATTATGTTTTTCAAACTATTCTATGATAGTTACCGAAACTAAGATTGGATACATTATGAATATTCTTGAAAGATATCTTAAGAATCCAAAATAGTTTATGGATATCTCATAAGGATCTTGGAAGTTTATTTTATGAATATAAACATGAGAAATATTTTATGGATATCCTTGAATCATATAATCATATCGTATGGATATCTATATGAAGGACATATCATGGCCTTTTCCAAAATATATTTCATGGATATCCGATGGACATGTTAAAAGAATACATCATGGATATACTCAAGGGATATCTTGAGGATATACAATAAAAATATCTTGGATAATGACGGCTATCTAATGGATGTACAGGTTGGTACCCCTCGAACACCCAGTGGATGTCCAGAGTATATCCTTTGGATAAAAACTGAAGGTCCCTAGTATATCTTGCGTATCCATAATTGATAACCAGTGGATATCCAATAGAAATGCTGGATGTACTGTGGACGTCCAGGAAATATCCAAAGAATATTCTATGATCGTCCAATGGATGTTCGGAGGGTCTCAACCTGTACATCCATAAGATATCTTCCAAGGATATCCATGAGATATTCTTCATGAATGTCCATATGAAATCCTTCATGGATCTCCATTGGATGTCCATATGTTATCTGGGAAGGAACGTTGTACATAATTTGTATAAACAATTAATGTCCTACGATGTTTTTGCAGGATAATAAAATTTTTTATATCTGTATGGTAATGGAGCTTCCTGAAGGCGAAAATCCTTCCTACTTGACTTTCTTGGGAGTTATCCAGAAAAACTCAGAGGAGGATTATTACCTCACGTGGTCTGGCAAACGTCTTTGGACACAAAATTTGGTTTTTCCAAGTTGTATAACAGTAATTATCAACCCTGGAAATTCAAGATGAAGATGATGTTGATAAGAGAAGGGTCCTGGAAAGTCATTACTGAAACAGAACCTGATTCTGCTGCAGAGAAAGTAAAATGGAACGATTTGGACATGAAAGCTCAAAGTACAATTTCGCTTTCAGTGGAAAATAACCAGATCATCCATATATGTAATGCCAAGTCTGTGAGAGAGATGTGGGATAATCTACAGAGAGTCCACGAAAGAGCCAATCTGAGTAACAAGTTATATCTTCTTCGTAAACTGTATCACACCAAACTTGAATCTGGTCAATCGATGTCCGAATATATCAGGAATACCCTCGAAATGGTGGAATTGCTAAGAGGAATTGGTGAAGATATAAAGGATTTTCACGTAGCTGCTTTACTTCTTGGAGGACTCCCAGACAAATATAATACTCTAGTCACAGCTCTTGATGCCCGTCCCGATGATGAGTTAACTCTCGAATACGTCGAAGGCAAATTAGTTGACGAATATAACAGAAGAACTGGAGATTCTGAGTCAGATCAGACTGCTCTTAGAACTTTTGGCAGTCAAAACAAAAAATATGTTCCTAATTTAGAATGTTTCTTCTGTAAGAAATTGGGCCATGCGAAGAAAGATTGTTATTTCTTCAAGAAAAGTGAAAGGAAGCAAGCAAGAAATTATAGTAAAATTCCAAGTCACGGAAATATGGCTAAAACCACAGTTGAAAACAATACTGAAGAATATTGCTTCAGTGGAAACCACAGAGATCAAAGTGACGAAAATACGAATTGGTTCATAGATTCCGGTGCTTCCAGTATGATTTCGAATGCCAATTTTTTCGTCAATTTGGAACATTATTGCGATACAGTTACAGTTGCTAATGGAGAGCAAATGATTTGTGCCGGTAAAGGTGAAGGAATCCTGCATTGTAAAGTATCAGGAAGAACTGAGACAGTCCGTATCAAAGATGTATTATATGTGCCCGATTTGCATTCCAGTTTACTATCTGTTAAACGTCTGACAGAAAAATGTTTCAATGTCAGTTTCGAAAATGATATGTTTTCGATAAAATGTGAAAATAATATCATTGCAGTGGGCAGAATTGAAAACGGACTATATAAGTTAGTGTTAGAAACGCCAAGGGTCAATATCTCCGTCGAAAAACATATTGATTGCATCCATGTTTGGCATCGAAGATTAGGCTATAGAAATCCAGAAGATATTAAGAAACTTGTTGGAATGGGGTTAGCTGATGGAATAAAACTGAGTACTTGTCAAGAATACTTGGAATGTGTCAGTTGTGTAAAAGGAAAAATGACCAAGAAACCATTTTCAAAACATTGTCGGAAGCGATCAAATAAATGTCTTGATCTCATTCATTCAGACGTATGTGGTCCCATGAAAACTGAAACACCAGGAAAGAAACGATATTTCCTCAGTTTTATTGATGATTTCTCCCGTTACTGTACTATTTACTTGCTGCGTAATAAAAGTGAAGTTGCAGAAAAGTTGGAAGACTACATAGCTGCGGTGAAGAGTAAATTTGAAAAACTGCCCAAAGCATTCAGATTTGACAATGGAGGAGAATTTTCTTCCGAAAAAGTTGATCATATTTTAAGGAAGAATGGTATAGTATCTCAACGGACTGCACCCTACTCTCCCGAACAGAATGGTATTGCAGAACGTAAAAATCGAACACTATTTGAATCGGCAAGATGCATGCTTATTGACGCTGAACTTCCGAACACTTATTGGGGTGAGGCAATAAGCACAGCTAATTTTTTACAAAATCGACTACCAAGTAAAGCTATATGCACGACACCTTATGAGATTTGGGAAGGAGAAAAGCCATGGTTTGATCACTTAAGAAGCTTTGGATGTACTGTATATACCTACATTCCGAAAGAGAAGGGAAATAAATTAGATAATACAGCTAAAGAAGGAGTTTTAGCAGGGTACACAGAAAATCGTGGCTGTTACAGAAATTTGGATCCTTCTACTAATAAAATAACAATCAGCAGAACTGTGAAGTTTATTGAAAATCAACATTCAAGCTATAGAACCAAACAAACTGAAAGTAATTTAGTGGAAGAGAATGTTGAAGTAAATGTGAAAATACCAGAGTTGGTGGAAAGTGAAGTAAAAGAAAATATCCACAGTATTGAATGTGAAATGGAAGACAGTCCTTCGTTGAATGAAATGGAAGACAATCCTTCGTTGAATGAAATCCAAGCTGTAAGAAGATCGGCTAGACTTAAAGAGCTACCTGCAGAGAAATTTTCCTATATTGCAACGTCAAAGTATTCCAAAGAACCAGAGTGACTTGATGAAATTTCCAGAAATAGAAAAACAAAAATGGATAAAGGCGATGGAAAATGAATTAGAATCATTCCGAGAAAAGGAAGTATGGTCTCTGACAAATCTTCCAGAGAATAAGAAATCTGTTGATTCTAAATGGGTTCTCAAAATCAAAACTGATGCAGAAAGTAATGTAACAAAATATAAAGCCAGGCTGATTGCGAAAGGTTTCACGCAGAAGTATGGAGAAGATTATGATAGCATTTTTTCCCCTGTATTGAAACAAAGTACTCTCCGAATTCTGTTGACAATTGCTGCTGTCAACAAATTCAGTGTCATGCATTACGACGTGAAAACCGCTTTCTTGAACGGAAAATTGAAAGAAGAGCTTTATATGTCTCAACCAGAAGGCTTCGTGGATCATGATAGACCTCGTATGGTTTACAGGCTGCATAAATCTGTTTATGGCTTGAAACAAGCTTCAAGAGCATGGAACATCGCATTAACAGAGGTTCTCCAGAATTTTGGATTCACACAAAGTCAAAACGATCAGTGCCTATTCCGTAAAATTGAAGATGGGGATTTCATCTATCTGCTGATATATGTTGATGATTTTATTATTTGTCACAGAAAGAAATCCGTGATAAAGAAACTTGGAGACGGTTTGAACAGATTTTTCGATATCGTAGATTTGGGAGATATAACTTATTTCCTGGGAATATGATATCAACGGACTGAAGATGGAAGTTTTCTACTTGATCAAGAGAAAAATATTGATCAACTAGTTCAAGAATTCAGTTTAGAAGACGCTGCACCTGTTTCTATTCCAATGAATACTGATTACCCGAAGTTGGAAGAGAATGATGAATATCTTCCCAGTAATGAAAAGTATAGGAAGGCAGTGGGGGTTCTTCTCTATTTATCCACTATATCACGCCCGGATATAGCTACTGGAGTTGGTTATCTGACAAGAAAAGTAAGCAATCCACGTCAGATTGATAGGAATACTGTCAAAAGGATGATAAGATATCTCAATGGAACGAGTTATTTCAAATTAAAAATAAGTTCCGGTGTGAATATTATTTTGAAAGGTTACGTGGACTCGGACTGGGCAGGAGATATGTCAGATCGAAAGTCAGTGAGCGGTTTTGTGTTGTTCCTTGGAACAAATCCTGTTTACTGGTGTAGCAAGAAACAAACATCCGTTTCTTTATCATCGACTGAAGCCGAATATATTGCTGCTGCTCATGCGAGTCAAGAGATCATTTGGACAAGACGTGTCATCGTAGATTTTGGTCTAGAATGTAATGATGCAACTTGTCTCTGCGAAGATAATCAAGGTTGTATTAAATTAGCTACAACCAAAAAGATCAGTTGTAGAAGTGAACATATAGATGTCAAATACCATCATTTACGACATTTGGTGACAACGAATAAAATCAAGTTTGAATATTGTCAAAGTCAGAATATGATTTCTAATGGTTTGACTAAGGCTTTGCCTAAAGAAAAATTTGAAGAGTTCAGAAGTTCTTTGGGTATGGTTGAGGAATGATTCATCGAGTGGGGGTGTTGGAAATGTACGTCGAATCATACAACATCCTGGCTGGCCATGGTTTCCTTGAGAACATTGATGTTTTTTATAGTGTGATTCAATTGTATATATTTGAAAATATATGTCAAGTTGCGAATATTCATTTTCAAAGTGGAGTTCTGTTCAAACTGCCTATTCATTTAATACATAATCTAATACTCCTATTACATCACAGGTATCACTCAATTTATTTTGAATCGACACTATAGTTTATGTACCTTAACTCCATGATATTAAACATAGATACATTTATCCCAAAATTGAATTTGTGTAAACCGAGGTGATCACCCAGGTAAGATTTATATGATACGTATACTGTCTGATGCCATAAGGACTGCTACCCAAGATGATTGTTGATAATCAGAGCGTTATTTAGTTAGTATCGATTGAATATTTCTGGAAAATGATTATCATTTTTATTTCTATCCGGTAACCAACTTTACTCACCCCACCGCTCACTAAGCTAGCAAGTGTCTCGTTTTTAAGGCACTATAAATATTGTTTTTGCTACTTCACTAAAGGCCATTCATTTTAACTTCCCCTCTTCAAGGGATGGATCAGGTCAACCGTAGCAGGTGCTCTGCTTTGCATCGTCCACTTAAAACTCTTTGCTTATGTTTTAAAGCCCTCGTTATACACTTGTATCATAATATACGATTCAATAATTTCAACTTTTGAATATTTGATATTTGATTACAGCTGTGATGATATTTCAACTGATACTTGCAAACTACTTGATGTCAACATATTTTCACCATTGCCTCTTCCGATTTTTTCCAGATAAAGGTCATGAATACTGGACTGGAGGCTCCATGCTCATAGATGGCTATAACTGGCTTTGGTTATCATATGGAAAATCTATCAACTATACACATTGGTATCCAGGACAACCAGGCAATCTAAACAATAAATGTTTATCACTGTGGGTTACAAGAAGAGCCTTAGAGTGGTACGGTAGGCATTGCGATACTCGGCTCTATTTTATCTGTGAAAGAATGCAAAATTCGTCAAACTCCCAAGCCCAATCATTGTAAAAACATTTTCTTGAACTGGGAGCTGATCATTTGTATTCTTGATTCATGAATCATGTTTTTTTTGTAACAAATGCTGGAATAGGATAGTTGGACATGTGTACAAAGCAATGGCCTATATCATACAGTAATGGTTAATTGATGATTTCTAGTATAAAAAGTATGACATTGTTAAAAATCGTGAAATATATTATAAACTGAAATAAACTCCTGGAAAAATAGATTTGATGTATTTTTTGAGGGTATGTCACAAGTTCACATTGTTTGGGTAACAAGCGAACGCTCAAAAATTACGGCCGCCACTGCAGATCATAACCAATCAAATCAAAATAATGCGATAGTTTTATAATCCAAGCAGCATGTCGTTAAAAACTGAATTTCCTGTAAAATACGCAGAAGAGTTGAAACATGGTGATGTAGTAAATACAATTTGACATCCTGAACAAATCACTAAGTTTTTGAACACCACTCTCTAGTTTTCGCCGACATCTTGAAAAGTGGTCCCCAAAATCTAGATTTTTCAGAACAGGTTCAGTATAGTGCATCCTAGACAAAAAAAGTCGTTTTTAAAAAAAATTTGTTGACTGAGTTCTCTGACACTTTTGTTAAAAATAGTTTTCTGTAAATAGTTTTAGAGTTAAATTCCATCTTATGTGTATTGCATTTATAAAGTCTCTATGAATTCTTCGAAGTTAGATTATTTCTACAAAGTTTCAAAGCTAAAGAAACAGTGGAATTTTTTTTGCATGCTCCCAGCGCTTATGATACGTCTGACTTCTGCATCTTCGGTTAAGTCGAAATCAAACTTTTCAACATACTTCGGCAATCCCAACCAATGAAGGCTGTCAAAGAATTTCAACAAGAAACTACTATCAGTGAATCTCTAGGTATAGATTTTTCAAAAACCTCACTCAAACTTCAAACCTAACCTGAGCTAATCCCAGCTCAGGTTAGGTTTGAAGTTTGAGTGACGTTTTCATCATTATTTGCCAAAATAAATTATTTTTCCCTACCTATCAATTTTTTGTTTATGAAATTGAAAATTTTGTCAGAATGCTGTCATTTGGAATCATATTCAAATTTTCAGAGTCCGTACTTTTATTTTATGTATTATAATTCAAATTTATACATTATTCTCTGTAAGATTTCCTCATTATTGTTTTACAAAGAAATTATGTAATTTCATATTAATTGACTGCTTGCCCCACTAACCCCAAATTGTAACGTTTTTTCTCCATTACAAGTCACTCTGACGCCGAGTCCAGGTCACAAGCGCCAGCTTTCGGAGTGGTGTGCTCAACGTTCTCCGGGAAGCGTCGGTGAAGAAAGTAAATACTCTAGGTGTCACTATAGTATTGCCCAAAACACTGTGGCCAGTAGGGCAGATTTTATTTGCCTTTCCTGGATTTTAATTCTGAGTATCTGATGATCTCAGTTGGAATTCTCTTAGGGTATCCAAGTTCAATTTTAATATCCGGAACGAACAGATAAATCAAACGACAATATCGGATATCAATCTGACAATAATCAGGTTAAACATGTACAAGCAGGAAAACATATATTCGAATAATAACTTGTGCAGGCGGAAGCAACAGCAGAAAGAGATTCACCACTGGAGCTAACCTAAACAATTATTTACTAACAAGCAGTCTACAAGAGTGGAACAGACGATTAGGGAGCTACGGCAAACGGTGCGCAAGCGCAATTCCAAAGCTCATTCTGAGGGTTCGCACTTCTCAGTTCAGAAACAAATAACAAACCAATGCAGTTGCAAAATAAAAACAGCAGTATGATGGTTCACCCGGTATGATGGAAATGGTAACTCTTGGTCACTATGATGGGTGTTTGCCACGCAGCCTCCCCCAAAAAAATGAGTAACAAAATATATTAGTCACAAAATATTCATATCAACTTAATCATGGACGTATAATATCGTATAAATACAGATGGACTCAGCATTGCCATACCTACGACACGGAGTGATTTGAAGTCGCTCTGTTTTTAGCGCGCGGGCTGCGGGGAAGAGAGAAGGTAGCGATAGACTGTGATCTTCCAAAAACAGACAGGAGCGCACGCGTTTGCTAAAGATAGGGTTCAATCACAAGAAAAAAATGCTGAATTTGAAATAATGATGAAAATATCAAGGAAAGTTTCTTGACAAACCTTTTTGGGAATTTAAAATTTCCACAGTCTGAAAATGAAAAAATGTTAATTCAAAGAAATCTGTACAATTGTAGAGGGGCAATAATCAATTTGCCCCGATCAGTTACTGCGTTTAGAAGACTGTTGTCTTGAAATCAGTTTATTATTTCGTCAGTAACGTATCGAATACTAAATTTACCTATACGACGAGAAATTTTTTAAAATTGACTAAAAATCTTCTCTTTTTCGAAAAACGTTGACGTTTCGGAGACTAAATCTGTCTCCGTTATCAAAACTCGAAGGATGAAGACTTGGTAAAATTCTATTTTTATCGGTTTGAATATGGGGATTTGTTTTGACAAAGTCAAATGAAATCTGCCAAATATTTTTTATGATGACATTTGCTGTCTGGATACATATAGTGTGTCTGATATCAATCAATCTGTTATTTCTCAAATCTTCTCTGAGGAGAGGTAACCATGTGCTATCCATTTCTACTCAGTTGGTCGAAAAACAGTTCGTCGATAATAAAATACAGACAGTTTCCTTCAACTTTCTCTTTTCTTGATTTGATTCACTCATTAAAATTTTGGTGTCATTCCATTTCATCATATGATCGCCATCCGATGTCAGAATATGTTCGGATATTTTCGAACCAGTTATTTTCCGATTCCTTATATAACTTTTGTGTTCTTCCTTAAGCACAGTCAAAGGTCTTGATGTTTCACCTATATAATTTTTTCCACACGAACAAGGTATGTTGTAAATACAATTTTTGGAACACTCATCAGTGTTTTTTGGTTTTGTGTGTGTAAGTATTGATTTCAATGTATTGGTTGTCTTGAATGTTGTTTTTACATCATACCTATGGCCAATCCGTTTTATCTTTTCAGACAATCCGGGGACATATGGTATTATGTTGGTTGTTTGATGTGTATTGGGTTGAAGTTTTTCTGGTGGTTGTGTTCTTTGGTTGTTGGGTGTATTATTGTTCTCAATTTCATCTACAGTTTTTTCTACGAATTGATCTGGATAAGCGTTTTCCTTGAGAACAGACTTTATTAGATTTATTTCTTCTTCCAGATCCTGGTTCGAATTGCAAACGATTTGTGCCCTATTGTACAGACATTTAACAATTCCCTGATGTGATGGTTAGAGGTATAGTTGAGATATCTGTTGGTGTGTGTTTTCTTTCGATAAACAGTAGTATTGACTTGAGATGTTGACTTTTTTATCATAACATCCAAGAAAGTCAGTTGATTATCTTTTTCTGTTTCTATAGTGAGTTTTATTGTCGGTTCTTGTTTATTAATATAATCTAAAAATATGTTCAAGTCATCTCTACTTTTATTCCAAGTGGCAAACACATCATCAACATACCTCCACCATACCCTGGGGCCATTCTGGTAAGTTTTGATGAAACGTTCTTCAAAATATTCCATGAAAATATTACTCAGAACTGGCGATAATGGAGAACCCATAACCATACCGAATTCTTGTTGATAGAAATCATTTTTGAACTTGAAATAAGTTTTTTCACAGCAAAGTTTTATGAGTTCTATGATAGAGTTGACACTCATTTTTGTTCTGGTATTCAATGATATGTCTTTTTTCAATTTAATTTTGACAATTTCCAAAGTTTTTCAATTGGTACATTTGTAAACAAACTGTCAACATCAAAACTCACCAGAATATCTTCATCTTGGATAAGTAATTCGTTTAATTTTTCCAATAAGTGAGGGGTGTTTTTTATAAAGCTATTTCCATTCCCAGATATTGGTCTCAGAATATTATGAAGGTATCTGGCAAGCTTTTGACATGGAGCACCAATGGAACTCACAATAGGTCTCAAGGGATGTGTTGGTTTGTGTATATTTGGAAATCCGTAGAAATGTGGGGGTTTACTGAGGTGAGACACTGAGTTTGTGCGCTCTGCTTTTGTGAGCGTATCTTTGTATTTAACGAGTGTTCGATATATTTTTCTCTCTATGGATAGAGTTGGGTTGTCATTCAGTTTTTTGTATACGTTCTTTACTGAAGAAGTAGCGTTGTCATTTATTATTTTATAGGTAGTGATTGAGATCATTTCGGTAAGTTTGTCTTCATAATCGTCTGTGTTCATGATGACTGTGGCATTATCTTTATCAGCTGGAAGTATTTTGATTTGATCATCAGACCTGAGAGATGTTATTGCTCTCTTCTCGTATTTATTTAAATTACTTCCAGGACGATGAGGCTTTGTCAGTGCATTTTTGCAGTTAGATCTGTAATCACCAGCTATTTCAGGTGGTAAACGCTGGGCTGTTGCCTCTATGGCAGTGACTATTTCAAGGGTTGAAATGCTTTTGGGAGTAACAGCGAAGTTTAATCCCTCTGCTAACACATGTTTTTCATGCGTGTCTAGAATTTTAGAGGATAAATTGATAACAGTTCTGTCAGCAAAGTTTTTGTTGTTTTTTGTGTGTTTTAGGTGTTGTTCTTGTTTCTTTTCTAATATTTTTTTAAATTTTTCTTTATGCACTCTGTTTTTGTTTCGATTGAAAGAGTTGTAAGAATTTTGAATACAGTTACTCATATAATTGAAGTCATATTGGATCATATTTTGTTTTACGAATTGTTCCAAACTACTGATTGAATAATCTAAATTCACCTTGTTCTTCCTATGAAATTGCATTCTCTCTCTTACCATTGCGTGGCCTGCTCTTTCAATAATTCTTTTGCATCGTTGGCTATCATATGGCATTCTTAAAAGTAGACCTCTAGGAATGATCTCATTATCTCCATATCTACATAAAAAGGTTAAACTATTGTGAGAACTTGATAATTTCTTGTACAGATTTTCGAGTTTCTTGCAATTCCCAACACATTGCGGCCCATACCGTCCTTGTAAGTATTGAATGAAAGTTTGTTTCTGTGGAGGATTTTCGTTTCTTGACATACCTTTTTGGGAATTTTAACCTTCCACAGTCTGAAAATGAAAAAATGGTAATTCAAAGAAATCTGTACAATTGTAGAGGGGCAATAATCAATTTGCCATGATCAGTTACTGCGTTTAGAAGACTGTTGTCTTGAAAATAGTTTATTATTTCGTCAGTAACGTATTGAATACTAAATTTGACTATACGACGAGAAAAAAATTTAAATTGACTAAAAATACTTCTCTTTTTCGATAAACGTTGAAGTTTTGGAGACTGATTCTGTCTCCGTTATCAAAACTCGAAGGATGAAGACTTGCTAAAATTCTATTTTTATCGGTTTGAATATGGGGATTTGTCAAAGTCAAATGAAATCTACCAAATATTTTTTATGATGACATTTGCTGTCTGGATACATATATATTTGCCAAATTGTAACGTTTATATCATTGTTTGAATGTTATGAATTGTCGTCGTCTTAAATGAAGACTTATTAACAAAAATGCATGAATGTATGAACAATGTGTAAAAAATTACTTCACGCACAGTGGATGACTTTACACACAGGTGATTTTTTTACGCACCTGTGCGAAAAAGTATCACTTTACGCACCAGTGTGTAAAAGCTTAGTTTACGCACTGTCGTAAAAATTTTTTTTTATTATACCTGCATAGTAGTCCTTCCCACAAGCAGTAGTAGTAGTGGATAATGGTCATTTCATGCTCACTGTATAGTTTTTCTATAACTATTTAGAGTATCTAGATAACGGAATCAATTTATTTGGATCACGATATTTTTTTTTAAGATTGCCACATAAACTTTCATGTCGCCTGTTTTGGCAAAAACACTAATATTACGGCAAGGACTAGTTT
The DNA here is from genome assembly GCA_944452925.2 of Chrysolina oricalcia. Classification (NCBI taxonomy): domain Eukaryota; kingdom Metazoa; phylum Arthropoda; class Insecta; order Coleoptera; family Chrysomelidae; genus Chrysolina; species Chrysolina oricalcia. The sequence goes on along the minus strand of OX101822.2, from coordinate 32,155,128 downwards.
CTATTTGACTTTTTATCTTTTTGTGTTTCTGTCCCTATCCAACAATACATGACTAACTAAATTATACAATGTATTTAAAAACAAGTAAAAGTGAAAAGAATTAGTCCACTACACCGACATTAAAGATATTAATATTGGAGAATTTATAAAAATATCTCAGTACTCTACGCGATTACATACTTCATCTCGGTTCTCAACATGAACATTTAAAAAAAAAGTTGGTGTACGAGGGATTCGAATAATTGACCCCTACAAGATATCTTCCATGCACTCTGCATTTTCACATTACGCCATCATCGAACTTAATGTTTAAGACGAATTAATTGCTATAATATGTTATCAGATGGTGACAAATTTTGAATATTACCTTCCCAATCATTACTCATTTTGATAATGTTTCGTTACTATATGTTTTGGAATATATTTTATGAAAAAAAACGTCTAGTAGGTAGCTCAAGAAAGTCGTACCTAGGATATGAACATTTTGATACAGGTAGCACGTAGGAAATGAAAATCTATGTTCAAACGATGTATGTTTCTTATTAGAAGACGCAGTTGAAATGTACATTTTCCATTATAGTCGTAGAGTATAGTTTTTTATTTCTATATTGCCCAATCAAAGTAACACTAACCTTGGTCCATTTGATTCAACTGCTTTTGCTCCATTAACTCCATCCACCTCATTCTATGCCTTTTTGGTAATGCTGTGAAGAGTCGATAGCACTTCAAATGACAGCCTTGCATCATTCATATATAAGTCATGCTTTTGTCGGACTTCAAGTAGCTTTTTACATTTTTCTACTGATTCAGCATCAAATGATTGCAACGGCTCTCCATTTTTCAAACAAAAAACACAAAATGGCTTGGAATCAGCCATTCTCCGAAATTAATTATCACTAAATAAGTAACTGTATCAGCTGCTGTAGATCTGAGATGTTCAAAAACCCTGTTGTACACCCTGATTAGATTTTGTTTAGGTTTTTTTGGAGGCAATGAAAGAAATCGTGGAGTGCTAGCTCCCTCCTCTAATCGGTTCCAGAGATGGCTCCTCATAAAATTTTAGTAGGTGAGTAAAAAAAAATTGTAAAATTTGTTTTTACGGAGTAGGCACTAAATATGACTTTTCATATACCTACCTGAATTTGAAGAGTCTTATATGAAATGTATTATTATATTATCTAGTTGTTACCTGTTTTATGACTATTCGTGCATGGCGTCACACGTTAAAAGGAAAGGGCTGCAATAACTCCACAAGTCTCTCAAAGACTTCTGAGGGTTGCTCGTAAAGGGGCAGCCGGTTGATGGAAATACCAATTTTAACAACAATTTTTTAACAACCTATATAGGTCGACATTAAGCAGATGTTCAGATTGAGCTAGTGAATCACTGTATCACTTCCTGTTTGGCATATAGGTAAACGTTAATTCTACTACTGACGTAACAGTTCTAACTGGTATTCTCCTAATTTATGAATAATACCTACATTATAGGTAGAGCGGTCAGATCTACTTTGCTGTTTTTACCTAATAATATGTCTCCAGACTGAAATTCATAGAAGTATTGTTTATGATAATGTATATAGGTAACTTGAATATAATCGTGGTGGAAAGTCCATCATAGCACAATACATTCGACCACAGCCCAACTGACGGACTTTCCATCATGCTCGTGTCATGGTTGTTTTTGGGTGATACGGAATACAACATATCACCTGTATCAATGACAACTTACACACTGTGACTTTAATTTTCCACTTTTTCTACGCGTTACTGATATGAATTCCACAAACAGGCAAGAATCTGACAAGTTTTTTCTCAAAAACGGTGTTAAAAAGTCATTCTCATAAAATTTCAGCATGCATACCTATTACTTTTTTTCAACTTTTTTTGACGACGCAGCCTCTCACGACGCATTCCACCGACATACAAAAGTCTGACGAGTTATTTTCTCAATTACAGTGTTTAAATGTTATCCTCAAAAAATATCAGCGTGCATACTATTATTATTTTTATAGCATTTTTTGACAAGTCGCGCAGCCTCCCACGACGCATTCCACCAACAGACAAGAGTCTGACGAGTTTTTTCTCAAATACAGTGCCTAAATGTCATTCTCAAAAAATATCAGCGTGCATACTATTACTTTTTTTTCAACATTTTTTGACAAGTCACGCAGCCTCCCACGACGCTTCCACCAACAGACAAGAGTCTGACGAGTTTTTTTCTCAAAACCGTGTGTAAATATCATCCTCTAAAAATATCAGCGTGCAAACTATTACTTTTTTTTCAACTTTTTTTTACAAATTGCGCAGCCGCCTATGACTCATTCCACCAACAGACAAGAGTCTGACGAGTTTTTTGTCAAATACAGTGTTTGAATATCATCCTCTAAAATTATCAGCGTGCATAATGTTACTTTTTTTTTCAACTTTTTTTGACAAATTGTGCAGCCTCCCACGACTCAACCCACCACAGTCGCGCGGTCTGACGCTTGGTTTAGTATTAGGTGGTATGTATACTATAATAAAAACTAAATCTCATCGTGCATACTGTGACGTGTTTCCAAATCAGCGGACGTTAAGAAATCATTTGTTCAATTTTTTTTCAAAACTTTATTCTGCTTACAAAAACAATAATTATAATAATACTATTTATAAATTTGAAGAGTAATTTGATAATTGCTATTATTTGAAATTTCTATTCCATCGATATGAGATTTACCATCTATAGCACCAGTATTTGAACTTGTTGTCCGTGTGGCCTTATTACTATGAAATAGTTGTCTCGTTATCTTCATTTTCTTTAAAACGGAATCTTCAATTCACGACTCCGCCACCGCAGAGGAGTTCCAACCTCCAAATTATTTTACCGGTAGTAGATCGCCACCATTTTCTTACAAGTATAGTGGCCGAGGATCTGAGAAACGAGTGCCCTGTGTAGAGCTGAGGATTCTCCATTTTGAAACTGCCGCAATTTTCTTTGGAACAGCTCCAATATGAATGCCCACAACTTGTATTACACATTTACCAGTCGTATAACCAATAAAGAATTGCCGATTTTCCCAATTTGAAGGCTGCAAATCTTCGTCTTTTTGGTATAAACCATAGGCATCAAAAGGAAGTCCTTCTTTGGGTATGACAAAAACCCAGTTCTTGTTGTTCTTAGTATACCTCAATGTAACCAAAACTCTGGTACTGGTGCTTTCAAAATCATCCACAGTCAGCTAACAAGTTCGTCACGTCTACAGGCGCCAAATATTCCACTCATTAATACAACATTTTCAATGTATGATCATCGGTCTCCAACAAAAACTTAGTAACTTCTTCAGACAAAATTTTTGATTTTTTTATTCTCCCAGAAAGAAATTTGATTTTGTTCCTCAATTTCTTCAATATCATCCATGGTCGATGTTAAAGTGAACTCGCAAACACAAAAAACTGACTATGTTTATAATATTACTGTGATATTGTTAAGCTGTTCCATGACAATATTATTTTGGGATTTTTCTGTAGAATTACGAGGTACATGGTTTGTTCTTTCCTCGGAAATGTAGTTCATATCACATTCCTTGCAGTAAAATATTTGAATACATAACCAACATAATCACACTACAAAATTAATTTATTGATATCTTTTTATTCTCGTTCACAACCACTGAAAAACATTGAAAATATTAAGAAAATTATGATTCAAAGAGACTTGTCGGTTTTTCTCAATTTCAAGCGGTTTAACGCTCAGTGAACCACCAAGTGACATAGACACTTTTGAAGTAGATATTTCAACAATTCAAATGATAACTTATAGACCTTTGAAATACGAAAAAAATAGAACAATTGTTAGTGGAAGATAAGAGTATTTTTTTAGAAAAATGTACACAACTCGAAAACTAGTTGTCCTCTGAATTGCGAAAAAATCAAGCTCATTTAACACCAGAAAAGACATATACCTACAAATGTTCATGTGAATTAAATAATGTATACGCTAGAAAAAAAATCATTGCTTAAAAATGATAAGTGATAGAAACAATTTTGATTCTTTTATTGTCTACAACTTTGCCATTGAACACTTTTTGCTAAAAGGCCACGTTTCACCGCACATCACAAAAAACCCCTTAACTACATACCCATTTCACCATTTCGGGGTTTTTCGTGTTTAAACATTTTTTCCACGAAGTTTGAGCCTCAACAACATTTTCCACCTGGTCTTTGCCTGTAATTTTTTTTTCTCAAAAATTATAAGCACCGGCCTATATCTCTATTCCTTATAAGCAACATTTATTTTCATGTTTGCCAATAAGTAAACTCCGGAAAAAGTATCTGGCTTTTTATAATTATGTTTAAGTATATGTAATTGAGACATAAGTGTGAAGTTATCCACACTTACTGTCCACAGTTTATGACGTGGTGGCTGTCGAAGTTGGGATAAAGCAGAATTTCTGGGCAGTGTTGCCAAATTTCTCAGGAATTCTGGGACTGATTATGAAATAATGAATGTGCAGAATAAACTTTACAATGATTTGTACAGACAGCGAATATTTATGTAAAAAAGGATATGCAAGGGGTCTGTTTTCAACTGATCATTTCATTATACCGTGTGAAGGAAATGTCGAAAGTTGCACATGAGTCCTTAAAGTGCGTTGACAAAATCCTTGAAAAAAATTACAACACCAAAGCGCACGGAGCGAGCCATAATGAGATAACTGAAAATGATTTTAATTTTTTCCATAACTATTACGTGTTCGATAAAGTAGTTTCAACATAAAAAGTATAGAGTGTGATGAAATTTCATCCCGTGCTAAAGCGTACAGGGTGAGCTATAAGGAGAAACATGAACAGAACTATTATTAAAAATGAATGGGGAGTTTATGTCTGTGATATAAATATAATAGAGGTTTGCGACATTCATACAGATTTTTAAAATTTCAGAAAAAAGATTCTCTTCGAGCAGGATTCGAACCCATGACCTCCAGATTGCCGGTTTGGTGCTCTACCAACTGAGCTACCGAGAAGACGTGTGTTCCATCTGCAAATCGGGATACCGCTTTTTTCTAGAATTTTTGATGTTAGTAATACCTACAAACTACGGCGTTTGTAGGTGTTGGGAAAGTTAGTTGTTAGTGGGGAACTGATTCGCTTCCAATGATCATCAAGATCCTATTTACCCTTCACGCCATAGTTTGTAGGTATTACTAACATCAAAAATTCTAGAAAAAAGGGGTATCCCGATTTGCAGATAGAACACATGTTTTTTCGGTAGCTCAGTTGGTAGAGCACCAAACCGGCAATCTGGAGGTCGTGGGTTCGAATCCTGCTCGAGGAGAATCTTTTTTCTGGAATTTTAAAAATCTGTCTGAATGCCGCAAACCTCTATTAGAATTATTACTATTTCCGAAACTACTACGAGATCGGGAATTGAATCGATAAAGTGGTTCTTACAACAAATAATATACAGTGATGAAATTTCATGCCGTGCTAAAGCATACTGGGCGAGCTATAAAGAGAAACCTGAACAGAATTATTATTATTTCCGAAACTACTACGAGTTCGACAATGAAGTCGATTGAGTGGTTTTTCCAACAAAAAACATACAGTGTGATGAAATCTCATGCCGCGCTAAATCGTACTGGGCTGCTATAAGGAGAAACATTTACAGAAATATTATTATATCCGAAACTACTACGAGTTCGAGAACCAAATCGATAGAGTGGTTTTAACAAAAAAAAATATACAGTGTGACAGAATTTCATGTCGTGCTAAAGCGTACAGTGCGAGCTATAAGGAGAAAACTGAACAGAATTATTATTATTTCCGAAACTACTACGAGTTCGAGAATGAAATCGATGAAGTGGTTTTAACAACAAAAAACATACAGTGTGATGAAATCTCATGCCGTGCTAAAGCGTACAGGGCGAGCTATAAGGAGAAACATTTATTGAAATATTCTTATTTTCGAAACTACTACGAGTTTGAGAACGAAATCGATAGAGCGGTTTTAACAACAAAAAATATGCCGTGTGATGAAATTTCAAGCCGTGCTAAAGCATACAGGGCGAGCCATAAGGAGAAACCTGAACAGAATTTTTATTATTTCTACTACTACGAGTTCGAGAATGAAATCGATTGAGTGGTTTTTCCAACAAAAAATATACAGTGTGATGAAATCTCATGCCGCGCTAAAGTGTACTGGGCTGCTATAAGGAGAAACATTTACAGAAATATTATTATATCCGATTCTACCACGAGTTCGAGAACGAAATTGATAGAGTGGTTTTAGCAACAAAAACTATACAGTGTGACAGGATTTCATGCCGTGCTGAAGCGTACAGGGCGAGCTATAAGGAGAAAACCTGAACAGAATTATTATTATTTCCGAAACTACTACGAGTTCGAGAATGAAATCAATGGAGTGGTTTTTACAACAAAAAACATACTGTGTGATGAAATCTAATGCCGTGCTAAAGCGTACATGGCGGGCTATAATGAGAAACATTTACAGAAATATAATTATTTCCGAAACTAGTACTAGTTCGAAAACGAAATCGATAGAGTGGTTTCACAACATAAAATATACCGTGTGATGAAATTTCATGCCGTGCTAAAGCGTACAGGGCGAGCTATAAGGAGAAACCTGAACAGCATTCCTATTATTTCCGAAACTACTACGAAGTTGAGAATGAAATCGATAGAATGAATTTTGAAACAAAAAATATACAGTGTGATGAAATATCATGCCGTGCTGAAGCGTACAGCGCGAGCTATCCGAAGAAACATCAACAGAAAAATGTTTCCATTTATAGCTAGCCCTGTATGATTCAGAAATTTCATCACACTGTATATTTTCTGTTGTAAAAATCACTCTATCGATTTCGTTCTCGAACTCGTAGTAGTTTCGGGAATATAAATATTTATGTTAATGCATAAGATTCCATTACAGTGTATGTTTTTTGTCGTAAAACCCACTCTATCGATTTCATTCTCGAACTCGTAGAAGCTTCGGAAATAATAATAATTCTGTTCTCATTATAGCTCGCCCTGTCCGGTTTAGCACGGTATGAAATTTCATCACACTGTATATTTTTTGTTGTAAAAACTACTCTATCGATTTCGTTCTCGAACTCGTAGTAGTTTCGGAATTATTGATAATTCTGTTCAGGTTTCTTCTTATAGCTCACCCTGTATGCTTTAGCACGGCATGAAAATTCATCACACTGTATGTTTTTTGTTGGTTAAACCACTTCATGGATTTCATTCTCGAAGTCGTAGTAGTTTCGTAAATAATAATGATTCTGTTAAGGTTTATCCTGCTAGCTCACCCTGTACGCTTTAGCACGCCTTGAGATTTCATCACAGTGTATATTTTTTGTTGTAAAAACCAGTTCATCGATTTCATTCTCGAACTCGTAGAAGTTTCGGAAATAATATTTCTGCTAAAGTTTCTGCTTATAGCTCGCCCTGTTCGCATTAGCACGGCATGAGATTTCATCACACTGCATGTTTTTCGATTTCGTTCTCGAACTCGGAGTAGTTTCGGAAATAATAATATTACTGCAAATGTTTCTCCTTATATCTCGCCCTGTAGGCTTTAGGACCGTATGAAATTTCATCACACTGTATATTTTTTGTTGTTAAAACCACTCTATCGATTTCGTTCTCGAACTCGAAGTAGTTTCGAAAATAATAATAATTCTTTTCAGGTTTTTTCTTATAGCTCGCCCTGTACGCTTTAGCACGGCATGAAATTATATCACATTGTATATTTTTTGTTGTTAATAGCACTCTATCGATTTGGTTCTCGAACTCGTAGTAGTTTCGGAAAAAATAATATTTCTGTAAATGTTTCTCCTTATAGCTCGCACTGTACGCTTTAGCACGGCATGAGATTTCATCACACTGTACGTTTTTTGTTGTATAAACCATTCTATCGATTTCGTTCTCGAACTCGTAGTAGTTTCGGAAATAACTATAATTCTGTTCATGTTTCTCCCTATAGCTCGACCTTTAGCACAGCATGAAATATCGATGGGTTTTTGACGAAACATCGTAAGCGACAAATTTGTCGAAATTTGGATTTTTCAACAAAATTGTTACTTACGATGATCTACATGTGAATCACCATATTATTCAAGCCCATCTGGGTCGTAAGTGCTCAAAATCATTATCGTAAGCTCCAGTTTGATTCCATCCAAATCCTAATATCACAAATTTTATCGTATACACCAATATGCTACTGACAGATGATCGTATACGCCGGAAATTTTTGTCGGTTACGATTCTGTTTCTTTGGCTTACGATAATAATTTCATTCCCTAATGACAGAACGACATCGTGAGAACGGTTACTGCAGTGGAGAGTGGAGTGCACTCAACCTAAATATTACATTAAAGTATTGCGAGTTATCCTGGCAAATTCTATTTGAATAGGGAAATTTTTGATAGAATTAATGAGTTCTGATTGTGAATAAACTGAGCTTCTGGTAAGTTGTGAAATCCAAAGTTTATTTCGATGCTAGTCTTGTTGTTGTCTTTATAGATGGATTTTTCAAGCGGACAACGTATAGCCTTAAAGGCAATCAATAAACAGAATGAAAGCTTTCTGGAAAATGAAGGAAACAATAAGTTAGGCAATAATGGTTTCACAGATTAATAATGAGCCAATTCATTGTTCTAGATCAACGACAAGCACACCAGATGAAAATCTGAATCCATCTGCTGTTTCTATGACAAAAGAGCAATATGAAATATCAGACCTACCTAATGATAGTGATTCATTCAATATAAATCAAAATCCATTAGACACAACAGAGTTTGACATTGATAACACTCCGGTGGTATTTGTTGATGGAAATGATGAAATAATTATTACAGAAGTTGTTCCTGATTTGGATACAAATGATGGTATAATGCAGGGAAATTTGAATGACAAGCAGCCTTGTTGAAAATGAAGTGCCGGTTCATAAGAGACTCGTAATTGTTCAGCCAGTTCAGAATCTGAGAATGATGATGAGATAAGAAAAAGTACTTATAAAACTAAGAAATGAAAATATTTGATGCCGATTATTCGCTTTACGAAGAAAAAAGATTCGAATTTTTTTTTCGAGTTCAGATTCAGGAAAAATTTACGAAAATGATACGAATGACATGGAAGAGTCTGATCTGAAGAAACGAAAAAAGATTCAAAGAAGAATCTCAAAAAGAGAGAAAATACATTGGGTAGATTGAAATCAGTTCAAGAAAATCAGTGCCAAATCAAGCGTTGTCAAAATGCGTGTAAAAAAAATCACAGAACAAGCACGTCACGTTATTTTTTAATATTACTGGGGATTGGGTACTCGCCAGATACAGAGAGATTGGCTTCTATCATGTATTGAAGAAAAAGAAGTTGAACGAAAACGAAGAAATACGGAAAACAGCGGAAGGAATCGAACTTTCAAATACTTCATTACCTGGAATTGAAACGAAAATGAAGTATGTCAGCAGTTCATATTGAAAACGCGGTGCATCTCGCAAATGACCTTGAGATGAATAAAGAATAATGCAGGTGATGCAATATTCGCTAAAAATAATCAAAGAGGCAAACATGATCCTAAACAAAACAAGCATTGAATTGAAAACCGTATTTTATTTCAAGCTCAACTAATAATAATATTCATGGAATAAAAATAGTTTCATTTCGAGCAAGTTTTGTTTCTGGACAAAATATCGAAACTGATAGCCACAAAACATCTACAAGTATCTCAAGCGACAGATAAGATTAAAAAAAAAACTTTGAAATTTTTCTGACAAACTACCGTATGCAACAAAATTAAATGAAAATGAAACATTATACTAAATTTCATTCACATCGAGTTTTCGGCAAATGAAACGGAGCCCTACACATTTTGAAAGTTCCAAGTATTGGAAGATAACAAGTATGAGGAAAAACCGCTTCCTGTAAAATTTGAGTTTTATCGCTTACGATATTTTGTCAAAAACCTATCGATATCATCACACTGTATATTTCTTTATGTTAAAACCATTCTAACGATTTCGTTCTCGAACTCGTAGTTGTTTCGAAAATAATAATAATTCTGTTCATGTTTCTCCTTATAGCTCGCCCTGTACGCTTTAGTATGGCATAAAATTTCATCACTTGGTATAGTTTTTGATGCTAAACCATTCTATCGATTTCTTTCTCGAACTCGTAGTAGTTTCGAGAATAATAATATTTCTGTTCATGTTTCTTCTTATAGCTCGCCCTGTACGCTTTAACACCACATGATATCTCTTTACACTGTATATTTTTCATGTTAAAACTACTTTATCGATTCCGTTCTCGAACTCGTAGTTTCGGAAATAATAATATTTCTGTTCAAATATTGCTTGCCCTGTACGCTTCAGCAGCTCTAAATTTTTTATCAAACTGTATTGTAGTATTTGCTTATGTCATTCTTTTAATTTTGTTTTCGAACTCGTAGTAGTTATGGAAATGATGAAAATTATTTTCTGTTATCTCATTATGGCTCGCTCCGAACGCTTTGGTGGTGTTATTATTTCCAAGGATTTTGTCAACGCACTTTTAGTACTCATTCGCAACTTTCGACATTTCCGTCACACGGTGTAATGAAATAGTCCGTTGAAAACATACCCCTAGTATATCCTTTTTTTTACATAAATATTCGCTGTCTTTACAGATCATTGTGAAGTTTATTCTGCATATTCACTATTTCATAATCAGTCCCAGTATTCCTGAAAAATTTGGCAACACTGCCCAGAAATTCTGGGCAAATAACTTCACACTAACAATTAAGACGCTGTTAGAATTTCAGCGTGAATAAAACAATTAATTTCGTATTAAAAAAAACAAATTTGGGGTGTTGTTGTTCAATGTTAACCCCCTCAAAACTGTCTGTGTTTTGAATTACCTTAACTTTCAATTAGTGTTTGTTGGCCTCTGAATCAAACACTTATTTTGTGCCCTATTTGTTTACACCTTTCTTGTATGCGCAGTACCTGGTGTCCTTAGGTAGGTATACTCATCTATCCAGTAAATACTATCACACAAAATTTCAAAGTACATCAAATACTTTATGCATGAAACGTGCGTTACTAGATATCAAAGATGCAGCAAGGAGTCTGTAATGTAAAGCGGCTACTATGCTCTCTATGTCTCTTGGAGTTCCCCAAGACAGGATCAAAACAACCAATTCATTTCTCTTCATCTTTTCAGGAATAGATTGTGTCCGTCATAGCCATCTTGGATGGCTACGAGAGAAGAGAACGATATGCGATCCAGCAGTTTCTAATGATGACATTTGCGAATGCCAGGGTTCATCTTGTGTTTGCCGCGATCGGTAATTTCTTCATCTGCGAGAATTAAATAGCATTTAAAAAAAAATCCTTGTATTTATTTTACTAACCTCCAGGTTGCATACACGAATGCCTAACAGAACATATATTTAGGGAGGTGGCGAGCAAAGTTTCGATGTAATCAGCACACGTGGCAGACGTTATCAATAGCGATAATTATACTTCAACATCAAGGAACGCGTCTCCCACCATGCATTGTCAATTGACAGCATTTCAAAAATGTTGAAATATGAGGTGTGCTATATTATGCGCACGTGTCTGCCTCCAGGGCTGATGATCACTATCATCCTGTAAACACAGAAAATCGAAAAGGCAGACATTCAGGGCCCTGACTGTTGTAGTATTTAATTTTTCAAGTTATTTGTATGATTTGAAAAACTGTATATAAAGTGCAAACTTGGCAGACCTGAATTGTTTGATTAGGAACAATGAGAAGGACCATGGAAATAATGTCTGCATGTTGCCTCGGCGTTGTCTATTGAAAAAAAGAGGTGTGCTATATTATGCTCACATGTCTGCCTTTTGAACTGACGTTTAGATTTCTTATAACAACTGAGAAAATCGATGAGGCAGACATCCAGGCCTGTGATATTCCAAAGGCAGACTATTTGATTTTTTTTTCCTATCAGATGCTCACGCCAAATTACCAGTACAAAATTCTACTTCTACTAAATACTATTGAAAATTCCACACCTAACATTTTCGACCAATTAAAGGCCTGTATTTATTTATTACTATAGCAACTAATGAAATCTCCGGAAATTTTTGTCTCCTCCTTGTACTGAGGAGAAAAACTACACTTGAATATTTTTCACGTTTAAAGTTAAAATGACATAGAAAGAGTTAGTTCGAATACCGAATCGAACTTTTCTTAATTTGTTTTCCCCTCAAGCATTTAGTCCTTCATGGATAATTGTTATTGTAACTTATATTGCTTTTGAATCAACAAACAAAGAATATTTGAATTTAAAAACCATTAAAAACCTTTATTACCCTAGTATTTTTTTGAATAATATTTTGGTGTGAACTTTTCTTACCGAATACCACTCTGGCTTCAATTAAAAACAGATTTCTTTTAATTTTTTTTTCGGACACGAATACTTTTTAGAAAATTCTCCCTCGTCTCCTACTCGGGAAAATTTTCAAAATATGCGTCTTCTCGATAAAATTTCCGGTAATAATTGAAGCTCTAGTGGTATTACAAGTGAAAATAATTAATATAATATGTAGGAATGATTTTCAAAATCAAATCAAAATCAAAACGTGTCGGAAATATTTGGTAATGATAGTAAAACTAGGAAGAATCACAATAATCCAATGAAATACACGCTTTCCCTTGATTCCGTGAAATTCAAACAATTGTACAGCTAAAAATCAGTGGACAAAGTGTCTGTCAAATGATTTTTCGTATCCAGAGAGTCATAATGAATCGAATGGGCTCAATGAGAATCGTGTGCAAATGACTGAATAAAGCTTTTTTTATATTTTCACAATTCCGTCCCGTGATAATGCAGAGCCCTGAATGTCTGCCTCTTCGATTTTCGTCGTTTCCAGGATGATTGTGACCATGAGCCCCACAGGCAGACATGTGCAAATGATTTAATACTCCTCTTTTTTGAGTAACTTCAACCCGCTGTAACGCGGAAACGCAGCGACATAGGACCTTGATTGACTGGACCAAATCAATTCGTAGTGATCCAAACTGCAATCCACCTTGATGTGAAACATGTGCTTATCATATACCGAAATGCTCGCAACCTCCGTAACTATACTGAAGCTGTTTTTGTATGTTACAACGGACTTCCACGAAATGAAAAAACAGAGACATTTCCCAGGCGGGAATAAAGCAAATTATGTCTGGACCCGGAACAAGTAACTCACTTTGCTGAAAAATGCTGTCACTGTCAATGTAACAAAAATTAACTTATGACAGACACTAGTTGAAACCTAATTTGAAACGAACCATGTGTTCCAAACTTAGATATTATCCAACTATTTACTTGCAGCCAACAATTTTGTTGTTCTGACCAACCCAAAGTTCAATCAAGTTTCTTAAGCGTTATAAAGAACGCAAGCGGGAAGGTCGAAGAAGCACTTCGAGTCTCCGAGTTTTCAAATAAAACTCTTAACCTGGAGACTCGGAGTGCTGCTTTCTCTTCACGCTAGGTAGAGCAGCCTAGACACCGTTTCTAGAGTCACCGAATCCTAGAAGGCTTTGGTCTTCCTACGAGTACAGTCAATAGGTGGAGTCTAATAGTTCCAATCTCTTCACATAGTTCCAATGTTCTGAATAACCCCTCAAACTTGGGTTATGTGTTATTTTCTCAGAGAGGGGGTTGTTAATTTTGACAAATTTTTTCATGGATTGAAGTTGTCAGGTGTACGATTTACGATTTACGTCGATTGACTACCGGGCACGGCCCCGATATTCTGTGGCCCGGCCACCAGTCATTATGGAACATGGAGATACCTGTCGACCATCTCTGCTGCAGTCAAAAGAGTTACATTACTTTGTAGTGTGTTCCTTTTCAGTATTGTATTTTATAAGAGAAAATTTGGACAAACTCTCATATAGTTTACATAAATCAATGAATCAGGTGTAAAAGAATTTATTTTCTCCACGATCATCACAGAATTTGCCAATTCTGAAATCAAATTTTATTACAGAATGCTGGAATTCTCTCTCTTGAGACTGAAAAAATATTCTGCAACACCTCTGCCCCCATGTAATTTAAATGTATTTACATTCTCTCTCTTGTGATAGAATAATATTCTCACACTGGTTAGCAATAATAACATTAGCCTTAACGCAGTTGATTGTCATCGTAATGGCAAAATTCCTATCTTTGATCGTGGAGAAAATATAGTCTGCTACTCGGTTGGAATGATAATTCGTGATGCTCGTGGTTCCTCACGCTCGCCTTCGGCTTGCGCTCGGAATTTTCCACTCGCATCGAATTTAAATTCTAACCTTGTTACAGAATATACTATTCTTTATTTATATAATATCCATGGGAAGTCTCATTTCACATATTAAAACCTCATAACATTCAGTCCACTATAGTCCACTATAGTCAAGCCATCCAGAAAAAAAACTTTGATTTCATCAAACAGATCGGAAAATATTTTTTTTTTTAAATTACAATTTCGAATTTTTCCGATTTATTGCTTGAAACGCTGTACATAAGTATACTCCATCCACTTTTGGCCTCTTCTTGGTATTTATTCCAATTTGCCGCCATACTAATGGTCACGTGACATGTGTCAAAATCAATTTCAAGGTTATCGGGCATGCACAAACTTTTCCCCGGAATTTTTTTCCAATACTCTAAATAAACTTTTTTCCTATTAGGCACATACTTTTGGCGGTCACTGTATATCAAAAAACTTTCAAAAAAATATTTGCATGATTGAAATATTACATGTCGGAACCACCCATTTACAATATTACATTTTTGTAGTTTCTCATCTGTACGATTTATATGATTTCTATGCATACATTTGTATGCAAGTTCCTTTATATAATATATACTTTTTTTTGTATTCCTACTATACCTTGCAAAAGGATCCCGCACGAAAACATATGGGTTATTGGCTCTCGGTCAGATGGGCTTCATGGTGTTAGAGTGAAATATCTACCGAATATCAACGGTCAACCCTACTGCTGATGCATTGTAGCCAAATCTCAACATTATTCGGAGTACTGCGAAATAGCTCACAGGATAATTAATTGTTATCTGGTATTAATTGTGGTTATGTAGTTCAATGCATTATGTAGATATATTACGGATAGCCGGTGTACTAATAATAATAATAATAATAATAATAATAATAATAATAATAATAATAATAATAATAATAATAATAATAATAATAATAATAATAATAATAATAATAATAATAATAATAATGATAATAATAATAATAATAATAATGATAATAATAATAATAATAATAATAATAATAATAATAATAATAATAATAATAATAATAATAATAATAATAATAATGATAATAATAATAATAATAATAATAATAACGCGGCTCTACGAGTGTTGTACTACCATCTACGACACTCGTACGGTATAGACGAGACACCGGTGTTGCCTTATGTTCCGGGGGATATTGAGTCCGTGGTGGAGAATGAGAGGTGCCGAATCTATTGGAACTACTCATTCCCCACCCTCAGGCAAATACAAGCCAATAAGCCTGATGTTGTCCTCCTCGACCACCAAAGTAAAACGATATTCGTCGTGGAGTTCTCCGCTCCAGGCGAAATGAATATCGTTCGAAAAGAGAAGGAAAAACGGACTAAATATCGAGATCTTCTCTTTGAACTCCGCAGGTTGTATCCGGACCATTCTGTCAAAATGGTGGTTCTGATCATAGGAGTCCTTGGTGGAATGATGGACACACTGCTCTCCAATTTGAAGATAATACCTGCTTGCCGTAATATGGCAGAAATTTTAGCAGCACGAATGCAGAAGGCCGTTATTCTTGGTTCGCTCCGTCTACTCAGGGCACACGATTCTCGGACCCAATAATCACTCACCCAACGGACGTAGGGAGTGGTTGTTGGGGTTAACGACACCAGCGCGCCCTCCGGATGGGTCGGAGCACAGGAGACAGGGCCTGACTGGTACACTCCTAAGGAGAAATAATAATAATAATAATAATAATAATGATAATAATAATAATAATAATAATAATAATAATAATAATAATAATAATAATAATAATAATAATAATAATAATAATAATAATAATAATAATAATAATAATAATAATAATAATAATAATAATAATAATAATAATAATAATAATAATAATAATAATAATAATAATAATAATAATAATAATAATAATAATAATAATAATAATAATAATAATAATAATAATAGTAATAATAATAATAAGATCAAGTCGGCGAGACAACACGCGTCTCGTATCCAGTGTGTGGTGGACTACATGTCGGCCAATAGGCCTTTCACGCCGGCAGTGCGGCGAATTGCTGCAAAGCTAAGACGAGCTCACCACACATTGAATCAAGGCGTGCTGTTTACCATAAAACAGCACTGTCTTGATAGGATACGAATGCTAGTGGCTGCAAAGAAGTCACTAGTGAGGCGGGCGAGAAGTATCGCGAAAAACATAAAGTTCCGCGATAAACCTTCCCGCTTATTCCAAGAGCCTCCACGTGTTGTCGATAACCCGCCGACTGCTGATCGGGTAGAAACCTTCTGGAAGAACATCTATGAGTTTCCGCAACCACTCAATGTAGACACTCCAGCCCTAGCGCAGTTCGAAGGTTACTGCAGGACGCTTCGGCAGCATGAGCACAATGATCTGCGCAATCCGATAACCACGGAAGAAGTTCGAAGGGCCCTGAAAGGTTCTAAGAATTTCGCTGCACCAGGCCCTGATGGGTTGAATAACTATTGGTGGAAAAAGTTTCCAACAACCCACCGCCATCTGGCTAGAGTCTTTAACTCATGGCTAGATGGCGAGCAGCAGATTCCGGAGTGGTTTGTAGAGGGGCGAACCGTGCTCATCACCAAAAACGGAGATTTGTCTGATCCAAAGAATAACAGGCCGATAACATGCTTGAATGCGTGTTTTAAGGTGTTTACACGCATCTTATACACGCGCATTCTCTCCGCAGTTGATCCGATGTACGAACGGATATATGAGCAAAGAGGGTCAAAGAAAGGGGTCGCCGGCTGCAAGGAGAACCTGCTCATCGATAGATGTATCACGCAGGACTCCGTGCAGTATAAGCGTAACCATTCGATGGCCTGGATCGATTACCGCAAGGCATTTGATACAACATCGCATGAGTTAATCATGCATTTGCTCAGATGCCTTGAGGTACCCGATCAAATAGTGGGATGTATTGGACAACTGATGCCATTCTGGAGGACTCGCTTCACCATAAGATCTGGTAGAGACACAGTCCAAACAGAGCAGGTCATCATTAGAAGAGGCGTGTTTCAGGGAGACTCCCTCAGCCCTCTTCTCTTCTGCATCTCACCATTGCCATTGTCTGTTCCACGGTTATACTTTCCCAGACAACGGGGAGGCCGTGGACTTTTGAGTTTGGAGTGTCTGCATAACAGAATGGTTCTGGATGGGGCCTGTAAAGTCATCAGGAGTTCAGATCCTCTTCTCTGCATGGTCCGCGACCATGAAAAAGCAGGGATTGGAGCATTTCTCTTTAAGGCAGCAACCCGTGCAGCCGATGAACTTGGTCTCGTATTCGACACTGAACGGGCTAGCCCAAACTCTGTCACCGAGTTGGGACCCGTTCAGCTAAAAGCTCACATTAAAGCTACGGAGACAGAGGTCCTCCTACAGCTGCATAGGGATAAGCCAATGCATGGTGTTTTCTT
Organism: Chrysolina oricalcia; assembly: GCA_944452925.2. Lineage (NCBI taxonomy): Eukaryota > Metazoa > Arthropoda > Insecta > Coleoptera > Chrysomelidae > Chrysolina > Chrysolina oricalcia. Next base: position 32,137,398 of record OX101822.2, on the reverse strand, counting down.
CAACAACATCGAAGACCTTGGCTTATCCAAAAGCTTGACCTTTGCCTTCCTCAGTTCGAGTGAGCTAAAGTCGGAGACCGAGGGATTCATAATGGCCTGCCAGGATGGTGTCTTCAACACCCTCGTCTACCGTAGTCGCGTGATGGGTATAGACGTCCCTGACACCCGATGCAGGGAATGTCGTGGGGCACCTGAGACCGTAATGCATTTGCTATCAGCATGTCCAGCTTATGCGGTCTCAGCCTATATCCACAGGCATAACGCGGCGCTACGAGTGTTGTACTACCATCTAAGACAGTCGTACGGTATAGACGAGACACCGGTGTTGCCTTATGTTCCGGGGGATATTGAGTCCGTGGTGGAGAATGAGAGGTGCCGAATCTATTGGAACTACTCATTCCCCACCCTCAGGCAAATACAAGCCAATAAGCCTGATGTTGTCCTCCTCGACCGTCAAAGTAAAACGATATTCGTCGTGGAGTTTTCCGCTCCAGGCGAGATGAATATCGTTCGGAAAGAGGAGGAAAAACGGACTAAATATCGAGATCTTCTCTTTGAACTCCGCAGGTTGTATCCGGACCATTCTGTCAAAATGGTGGTTCTGATTATAGGAGTCCTTGGTGGAATGATGGACACACTGTTCTCTAATTTGAAGTTGATACCGGCCTGCCGTAATATGGCACAAATCATAGCCGCTCGAATGCAGAAGGCCGTCATCCTTGGTTTCCTTCGTCTGCTCAGAACACATGACTCTCGGACCCAATAATCACTCACCCTACGGACGTAGGGAGTGGTTATTGAGGTAAACGACACCAGCGCGTCCTCCGGATGGGTCGGAGCACCGGAGACAGGACCTGACTGGTACACTCTTAAAGGAAAAAAAAATAATAATAATAATAATAATAATAATAATAATAATAATAATAATAATAATAATAATAATAATAATAATAATAATAATAATAATAATAATAATAATAATAATAATAATAATAATAATAATAATAATAATAATAATAATAATAATAATGATAATAATAATAATAATAATAATAATAATAATAATAATAATAATAATAATAATGATAATAATAATAATAATAATAATAAACTTACCTAGGGGTGGCGCAACGCCGCTCCCAAGAGGTAATCACAGTTAAGAACTCTCTCCGCGGCAAGTATCAGCATAAACTCCGACAGATCTGGTCATCAGAACTGTCGGGGAAGAACAAAGTTGCTGCAACTAATATGCTTGCCGTTTCGATCCTTCTCTACTCCTTCGGAGTGATGAAGTGGACTCAGGAAGAGCTGCGACAACTCGACGTAAAAACTCGCAAAATAATGCATCTCAATAGGAGCTTGCATCCTAAATCGTCTGTTCCACGGTTATAGTTTCCCAGAAAACGGGGAGGCCGTGGACTTTTGAGTTTGGAGTGTCTGCATAACAGAATGGTTCTGGATGGGGCCTGTAAAGTCATCAGGAGTTCAGATCCCCTTCTCTGCTTGGTCCGCGACCATGAAAAAGCAGGGATTGGAGCATTTCTCTTTAAGGCAGCAACCCGTGCAGCCGATGAACTTGGTCTCGTATTCGACACTGAACGGGCTAACCCAAACTCTGTCACCGAGTTGGAACCCGTTCAGCTAAAAGCTCACATTAAAGCTGCGGAGACAGAGGTCCTCCTACAGCTGCATATGGATAAGCCAATGCATGGTGTTTTCTTCAACAACATCGAAGACCTTGGCTTATCCAAAAGCTTGACCTTTGCCTTCCTCAGTTCGAGTGAGCTAAAGTCGGAGACCGAGGGATTCATAATGGCCTGCCAGGATGGTGTCTTCAACACCCTCGTCTACCGTAGGTGCGTGATGGGTATAGACGTCCCTGACACCCGATGCAGGGAATGTCGTGGGGCACCTGAGACCGTAATGCATTTGCTATCAGCATGTCCAGCTTATGCGGTCTCAGCCTATATCCACAGGCATAACGCGGCGCTACGAGTGTTGTACTACCATCTAAGACACTCGTACGGTATAGACGAGACACCGGTGTTGCCTTATGTTCCGGGGGATATTGAGTCCGTGGTGGAGAATGAGAGGTACCGAATCTATTGGAACTACTCATTCCCCACCCTCAGGCAAATACAAGCCAATAAGCCTGATGTTGTCCTCCTCGACCGTCAAAGTAAAACGATATTCGTCGTGGAGTTTTCCGCTCCAGGCGAGATGAATATCGTTCGGAAAGAGGAGGAAAAACGGACTAAATATCGAGATCTTCTCTTTGAACTCCGCAGGTTGTATCCGGACCATTCTGTCAAAATGGTGGTTCTGATTATAGGAGTCCTTGGTGGAATGATGGACACACTGCTCTCTAATTTGAAGTTGATACCGGCCTGCCGTAATATGGCACAAATCCTAGCCGCTCGAATGCAGAAGGCCGTCATCCTTGGTTCCCTTCGTCTGCTCAGAACACATGACTCTCGGACCCAATAATCAATCACCCTACGGACGTAGGGAGTGGTTATTGAGGTAAACGACACCAGCGCGTCCTCCGGATGGGTCGGAGCACCGGAGACAGGACCTGACTGGTACACTCTTAAAGGAAATAATAATAATAATAGTAATAATAATAATAATAATAATAATAATAATAATAATAATAATAATAATAATAATAATAATAATAATAATAATAATAATAATAATAATAATAATAATAATAATAATAATAATAATAATAATAATAATAATAATAATAATAATAATAATAATAATAATAATAATAATAATAATAATAATAATAATAATAATAATAATAATAATAATAATAATAATAATAATAATAATAATAATAATAATAATAATAATAATAATAATAATAATAATAATAATAATAATAATAATAATAATAATAATAATAGGTAGGGGGGTCAAACAACACCTAAGGCCCTGGTGAGTAGCGACACCACCTACCCGAGCAAAGGATGCAGAATCGGACCGGCAGCTCATGCGCATCCGGAAGGGAAAAAGCAACTTTCCCTCCGGTGTCGGCCGTGGGTTTACTGGGTTAACCCCCCAGTAAACTCTACTACTCGGTTCCCAACAATCGACGAAGAGGCCCCCACAACTGACCCCCTCGGATTAGGGGTCAAAGGCAAGGTGGTGGGGCCAACGATGATTTGCCAAATGATGACGACCGCGATAACAACGGACGCTTTGAGTGGACGGACGAATTAAGAGACGGACTTCTGCATTGCTACGAGAGCAGTGAGCCCGCCCGGAGAGGATACATGGCGAGAATGCATGCTCTGTGGTGTGAGAGACACCCAGAGCATGCAGCGTTTTCCGCACAAAATCTTAGGGATTATGTATCCCATCTCCGGGCTCGAGGCTACGTTAGAGCTCCTCCTCAGCCGGTTATCGAAGTGGCAGATATGCCACGTGTCGGTTTGGCTGTGGAGGAGAATCGCATTGTTCCACTGATGGAGGATATCAGAACCCGCAGGGCGCTTTACAAAATGAAGCCCCTGAAGCCGCAAGAACTGGCACGGGTGGATGCGGAGATTGGCGATGTTCTTCCAGAAGAGGCTGACATCTGGCAGATCAATTCTGTCGTGTACGACGCCGCTCATGCTCTATCCCAAACAGAGAGGAGGGACACCACCGCTCTGGTAGGGAGGCATGAGCGACGTGTACACAAGATGGAAGCCAAGATCAAGTCGGCGAGACAACACGCGTCTCGTATCCAGTGTGTGGTGGACTTCGTGGCGGCCAATAGGCCTTTCACGCCCGCAGTGCGGCGAATTGCCGCAAAATTGAGACGAGCTCACCACACATTAAATCAAGGTGTGCTATTAACCATCAAACAGCACTGCCTTGATAGGATACGAATGCTAGTGGCTGCAAAGAAGTCACTAGTGAGGCGGGCGAGAAGAATCGCGGAAAACATAAAGTTCCGCGATAAACCTTCTCGCTTATTCCAAGAGCTTCCACGTGTTGTCGATAACCCGCCGGCTGCAGATTGGGTGGAAACATTCTGGAAGAATATATATGAGTATCCGCAACCACTCAACGTAGATTCTCCAGCCCTGGCGCAGTTCGAAGCATTTTGCAGGAGGCTTCGGCAGCCTGAGCTCAATGATCTGCGCATTCCGATAACCACGGAAGAAGTACGAGGGGCCCTAAAAGGCTCTAAGAATTTCGCTGCTCCAGGCCCTGATGGGTTGAATAACTATTGGTGGAAAAAGTTTCCAACAACCCACCGCCATCTGGCCAGAGTTTTCAACTCATGGCTAGATGGGGAGCAGCAGATTCCGTAGTGGTTTGTCGTGGGGCGAACCGTGCTCATCCCCAAAAACGGAGATTTGTCTGATCCAAAGAATTACAGGCCGATAACTTGCTTGAATGCGTGTTATAAGGTGTTTACGCGCATCTTATACACGCGCATTCTCTCCGCAGTTGATCCGGTGTATGAACGGATAAATGAGCAAAGAGGGTCAAAGAAAGGGGTCGCCGGTTGCAAGGAGAACTTGCTCATCGATAGATGTATCACGCAGGACTCCGTGCAGTATAAGCGTAACCTTTCGATGGCCTGGATTGATTACCGCAAGGCATTTGATACAACATCACATGAGTTAATCATGCATTTGCTCAGATGCCTTGAGGTACCCGGTCAAATAGTGGGATGCATTGGACAACTGATGCCACTCTGGAGGACTCGCTTCACCATAAGATCTGGTAGAGACATAGTCCAAACAGAGCAGGTCATCATTAGAAGAGGCGTGTTTCAGGGAGACTCCCTTAGCCCTCTTCTCTTCTGCATCTCACTATTGCCATTGTCCGTTGCACTCAGGAATACCCGTGGGTACAACTGCGGCACCCCCAGCAACCGGAGGCATAATGTCACCCATCTATTTTACATGGATGACCTCAAATTGTATGCCTCTGGAGAAAGGGACCTACATCAGTCCCTTAGGGTGGTGGAAGAATATACGCATGCTATCGGTATGGAATTTGGGATCGACAAATGTGCCACGGTTCATCTCAAAGGAGGACGATGCGAGGAATACGGAGAGGATGTCCAGCTTGTAGACGGAAGCATCCTACATCATCTGGATGCCGGAGAGACTTATACCTACCTTGGGGTGGAACAACGCCGCTCCCAAGAGGTATTCGCAGTTAAAAACTCTCTCCGCGGCAAGTATCAGCATAAACTTAGACAGATCTGGTCATCAGGACTGTCGGGGAAGAACAAAGTTGCTGCAACTAATATGCTTGCCGTTCCGATCCTTCTTTACTCTTTCGGAGTGATGAAGTGGACTAAGGAAGAGCTGCGACAACTTGACGTTAAGACTCGCAAAATGATGCATCTCAATAGGAGCTTGCATCCTAAATCGTCCGTTCCACGGTTATACTTTCCCAGACAGCGGGGAGGCCGTGGACTTTTGAGTTTGGAGTGTCTGCATAACAGAATGGTTCTGGATGGGGCCTGTAAAGTCATCAGGAGTTCAGATCCCCTTCTCTGCATGGTCCGCGACCATGAGAAAGCAGGGATTGGAGCATTTCTTTTTAAGGCAGCAACCCGTGCGGCCGATGAACTCTGTCTCGTAATCGACAATGCACGGGCTAACCCAAACTCTGTCACCGAGTTGGGACCCGTTCAGCAAAATGCTCACATCAAAGCTGCGGAGACAGAGGTCCTGCTACAGCTACATATGGATAAGCCAATGCATGGTGTCTTCTTTCACAACATCGAAGACATTGGCTTATCCAAAAGCTTGACCTTTGCCTTCCTCAGGTCGAGTGAGCTAAAGTCGGAGACCGAGGGATTCATAATGGCCTGCCAGGATGGTGTCTTCAACACCCTCGTCTACCGTAGTCGCGTAATGGGTATAGACGTCCCTGACACCCGATGCAGGGCATGTCGTGGGGCACCTGAGACCGTAATGCATCTGCTATCAGCATGCCCATGTTATGCGGTCTCAGCCTATATCCACAGGCATAACGCGGCTCTACGAGTGTTGTACTACCATCTACGACACTCATACGGTATAGACGAGACACCGGTGTTGCCTTATGTTCCGGGGGATATTGAGTCCGTGGTGGAGAATGAGAGGTGCCGAATCTATCGGAACTACTCATTCCCCACCCTCAGGCAAATACAAGTCAATAAGCCTGATGTTGTCCTCCTCGACCACGAGATCTTCTCTTTGAACTCCGCAGGTTGTATCCGGACCATTCTGTCAAAATGGTGGTTCTGATTATAGGAGTCCTTGGTGGAATGATGGACACACTGCTCTCTAACTTGAAAATAATACCGGCTTGCCATAATATGGCAGAAATCTTAGCAGCAAGAATGCAGAAGGCCGTTATACTTGGTTCGCTCCGTCTACTCAGGGCACACGATTCTCGGACCCAATAATTACTCACCCTACGGACGTAGGGAGTGGTTATTGGTGTTAACGACACCAGCGCGCCCTCCGGATGGGTCGGAGCACCGGAGACAGGGCCTGACTGGTACACTCCTAAGGATAAAAAATAATAATAATAATAATAATAATAATAATAATAATAATAATAATAATAATAATAATAATAATAATAATAATAATAATAATAATAATAATAATAATAATAATAATAATAATAATAATAATAATAATAATAATAATAATAATAATAATAATAATAATAATAATAATAATAATAATAATAATAATAATAATAATAATAATAATAATAATAATAATAATAATAATAATAATAATAATAATAATAATAATAATAATAATAATAATAATAATAATAATAATAATAATGATAATAATAATAATAATAAATAGGCAGGGAGGTCAACCAACACCTAAGGCCCTGGTGAGTTGCGACACCACCTACCCGAGCAAAGGATGCAAAATCGGACCGGCAGCTCATGCGCATCCGGGAGGGAAGAGGCATCTTTCCCTCTGGTGTCGGCCGTGGGTTTACTGGGTTAACCCCCCAGTAAACCCTAACACTCGGTTCCAAATAATCGGGGAAGAGGCCCCCACAACCGACCCCCTCGGATTAGGGGTCAAAGGCAAGGTGGTGGGGCCAACAACGATGATTTGCCAGCTGACGACTTACGCTATGAAAACGGACGTTTTGAGTGGACGGATGGATTAAGGGACGGTCTTATGCATTGCTACGAGAGCAGTGAGCCCGCCCGGAGAGGATACATGGCGAGAATGCATGCTCTGTGGTGTGAAAGACACCCAGAGCATGCCGCCTTTTCCGCCCAAAATCTTAGGGATTATGTATCTCATCTTCGGAGACGAGGATATGTCAGAGCACCTCCTCAGCCGGTTATCGAAGTGGCACAAGTTATGCCACGTGTCGGTCTGGCTGTGGAGAATGCTCGCATCATACCACCGATGGAGGACATCAGAACTCGCAGGGCACTTCACCATGTGAAGCCCCTGAAGCCACAAGAACTGGCACGAGTGGATGCGGAGATCGGCGATGTTCTTCCAGAAGAGGCTGACATCTGGCAGATCAATTCTGTCGTGTATGACGCCGCTCATGCTCTAACCCAAACGCAGAGGAGGGACACCACCGCTGTAGTTGGGAGGCATGAACGACGCGTACACAAGATGGAAGCTAAGATCAAGTCGGCGAGACAACACGCGTCTCGTATCCAGTGTGTGGTGGACTACGTGGCGGCCAATAGGCCTTTCACACCTGCAGTGCGGCGAATTGCCGCAAAATTAAGACGAGCTCACCACACATTGAATCAAGGGGTGCTGTTTACCATCAAACAGCACTGTCTTGATAGGATACGAATGCTAGTGGCTGCAAAGAAGTCACTAGTGAGGCGAGCGAGAGGAGTCGCGGAAAACTTGAAGTTCCGCGATAAACCTTCTCGTTTATTTCAAGAGCCTCCACGTGTTGTTGATAACCCGCCGACTGTTGATCGGGTGGAAACCTTCTGGAAGAACATCTATGAGTATCCGCAACCAATCAATGTAGATACTCCAGCCCTAGCGCAGTTCAGAGCATTCTGCAGGAGGCTTCGGCAGCCTGAGCTCAATGATCTGCGCAATCCGATAACCCCGGAAGAAGTTCAAAGAGCCCTCAAAGGCTCAAAGAACTTTGCTGCTCCAGGACCCGATGGGTTGAATAACTATTGGTGGAAAAAGTTTCCAGCAACCCACCGCCATCTGGCTAGAGTTTTCAACTCATGGCTAGATGGGGAGCAGCAGATTCCGGAGTGGTTTGTCGAGGGGCGAACCGTGCTCATCCCCAAAAACGGAGATTTGTCTGATCCAAAGAATTACAGACCGATAACGTGCTTGAATGCGTGTTATAAGGTGTTTACGCGCATCTTATACACACGCATTCTCTCCGCAGTTGATCCGGTGTATGAACGGATATATGAGCAAAGAGGGTCAAAGAAAGGGGTTGCCGGCTGCAAGGAGAACCTGCTCATCGATAGATGTATCACGCAGGACTCCGTGCAGTACAAGCGTAACCTTTCGATGGCCTGGATCGATTACCGCAAGGCATTTGATACAACATCGCATGAGTTAATCATGCATTTGCTCAGATGCCTTGAGGTACCCGATCAAATAGTGGGATGCATTGGACAACTGATGCCGCTCTGGAGGACTCGCTTCGCTATAAAATCTGGTGGAGACATAGTCCAAACAGAGCAGGTCATCATTAGAAGAGGCGTGTTTCAGGGAGACTCCCTCAGCCCTCTTCTCTTCTGCATCTCACTATTGCCATTGTCTGTTGCACTCAGGAATACCCGTGGGTACAGCTGCGGCACCCCCAGCAACCGGAGGCATACAGTCACCCACCTGTTTTACATGGATGACCTAAAATTATATGCCTCTGGAGAAAGGGACCTACATCAGTCCCTTAGGGTGGTGGAAGAATATACGCATGCTATCGGAATGGAATTTGGGATCGACAAATGTGCCACGGTTCATCTCAAAAGAGGGCGATGCGAGGAATACGGAGAGGATGTCCAGCTCGTAGACGGAAGCATCCTACATCATCTGGATGCCGGAGAGACTTATACTTACCTAGGGGTGGCGCAACGCCGCTCCCAAGAGGTAATCACAGTTAAGAACTCTCTCCGCGGCAAGTATCAGCATAAACTCCGACAGATCTGGTCATCAGAACTGTCGGGGAAGAACAAAGTTGCTGCAACTAATATGCTTGCCGTTCCGATCCTTCTCTACTCCTTCGGAGTGATGAAGTGGACTCAGGAAGAGCTGCGACAACTCGACGTAAAAACTCGCAAAATGATGCATCTCAATAGGAGCTTGCATCCTAAATCGTCTGTTCCACGGTTATACTTTCCCAGACAACGGGGAGGCCGTGGACTTTTGAGTTTGGAGTGTCTGCATAACAGAATGGTTCTGGATGGAGCCTGTAAAGTCATCAGGAGTTCAGATCCCCTTCTCTGCATGGTCCGCGACCATGAAAAAGCAGGGATTGGAGCATTTCTCTTTAAGGCAGCAACCCGTGCAGCCGATGAACTTGGTCTCGTATTCGACACTGAACGGGCTAACCCAAACTCTGTCACCGAGTTGGGACCCGTTCAGCTAAAAGCTCACATTAAAGCTGCGGAGACAGAGGTCCTCCTACAGCTGCATCTGGATAAGCCAATGCATGGTGTTTTCTTCAACAACATCGAAGACCTTGGCTTATCCAAAAGCTTGACCTTTGCCTTCCTTAGTTCGAGTGAGCTTAAGTCGGAGACCGAGGGATTCATAATGGCCTGCCAGGATGGTGTCTTCAACACCCTCGTCTACCGTAGTCGCGTGATGGGTATAGACGTCCCTGACACCCGATGCAGGGAATGTCGTGGGGCACCTGAGACCGTAATGCATTTGCTATCAGCATGTCCAGCTTATGCGGTCTCAGCCTATATCCACAGGCATAACGCGGCGCTACGAGTGTTGTACTACCATCTAAGACACTCGTACGGTATAGACGAGACACCGGTGTTGCCTTATGTTCCGGGGGATATTGAGTCCGTGGTGGAGAATGAGAGGTGCCGAATCTATTGGAACTACACATTCCCCACCCTCAGGCAAATACAAGCCAATAAGCCTGATGTTGTCCTCCTCGACCGTCAAAGTAAAACGATATTCGTCGTGGAGTTTTCCGCTCCAGGCGAGATGAATATCGTTCGGAAAGAGGAGGAAAAACGGACTAAATATCGAGATCTTCTCTTTGAACTCCGCAGGTTGTATCCGGATCATTCTGTCAAAATGGTGGTTCTGATTATAGGAGTCCTTGGTGGAATGATGGACACACTGCTCTCTAATTTGAAGTTGATACCGGCCTGCCGTAATATGGCACAAATCCTAGCCGCTCGAATGCAGAAGGCCGTCATCCTTGGTTCCCTTCGTCTGCTCAGAACACATGACTCTCGGACCCAATAATCACTCACCCTACGGACGTAGGGAGTGGTTATTGAGGTAAACGACACCAGCGCGTCCTCCGGATGGGTCGGAGCACCGGAGACAGGACCTGACTGGTACACTCTTAAAAGAATAATAATAATAATAATAATAATAATAATAATAATAATAATAATAATAATAATAATAATAATAATAATAATAATAATAATAATAATGATAATAATAAAAATAATAATAATAATAATAATAATAATAATAATAATAATAATAATAATAATAATAATAATAATAATAATGATCTGCGCAATCCGATAACCACAGAAGAAGTTCGAGGGGCCCTCAAAGGCTCAAAGAACTTTGCTGCTCCAGGCCCTGATGGGTTGAATAATTATTGGTGGCCTGGATCGATTACCGCAAGGCATTTGATACAACATCGCATGAGTTAATCATGCATTTGCTCAGATGTCTTGAGGTACCCGATCAAATAGTGGGATGTATTGTACAACTGATGCCACTCTGGAGGACTCGCTTCACCATAAGATCTGGTAGAGACACAGTCCAAACAGAGCAGGTCATCATTAGAAGAGGCGTGTTTCAGGGAGACTTCCTCAGCCCTCTTCTCTTCTGCATCTCACTATTGCCATTGTCCGTTGTACTCAGGAATACCCGTGGGTACAACTGCGGCACCCCCAGCAACCGGAGGCATAAAGTCACCCATTTGTTCTACATGGATGACCTAAAATTTTATGCCTCTGGAGAAAGGGACCTACATCAGTCCCTTAGGGTGGTGGAAGAGTACACACATGCTATCGGAATGGAATTTGGGATCGACAAATGTGCCACGGTTCATCTTAAAAGAGGACGATGCGAGGAATACGGAGAGGATGTCCAGCTCGTAGACGGAAGCATCCTACATCATCTGGATGCTGGAGAGACGTATACTTACCTAGGGGTGGAGCAACGCCACTCCCAAGAGGTATTCACAGTTGAGAACTCTCTCCGCGGCAAGTATCAGCATAAACTCCGACAGATCTGGTCATCAGAACTGTCGGGAAAGAACAAAGTTGCTGCAACCAATATGCTTGCCGTTCCGATCCTTCTTTACTCTTTCGGAGTAATGAAGTGGACTAAGGAAGAGCTGCGACAACTCGACGTTTAAACTCGCAAAATGATGCATCTCAATAGGAGCTTGCATCCTAAATCGTCCGTTCCACGGTTATACTTTTCCAGACAACGGGGAGGCCGTGGACTTTTGAGTTTGGAGTGTCTGCATAACAGAATGGTTCTGGATGAGGCCTGTAAAGTCATCCGGAGTTCAGATCCCCTTCTCTGCATGGTCCGCGACCATGAAAGAGCAGGGATTGGAGCATTTCTTTTTAAGGCAGCAACCCGTGCGGCCGATGAACTCGGTCTCGTATTTGACACTGAACGGGCTAACCCAAACTCTGTCACCGAGTTGGGACCCGTTCAGCAAAAAGCTCACATCAAAGCTGCGGAGACAGAGGTCCTGCTACAGCTACATATGGATAAGCCAATGCATGGTGTCGTCTTTCACAACATCGAAGACATTGGCTTATCCAAAAGCTTGACCTTTGCCTTCCTCAGGTCTAGTGAGCTAAAGTCGGAGACCGAGGGATTCATAATGGCTTGCCAGGATGGTGTCTTCAACACCCTTGTCTACCGTAGTCGCGTGATGGGTATAGACGTCCCTGACACCCGATGCAGGGCATGTCGTGGGGCACCTGAGACCGTAATGCATCTGCTTTCAGCATGCCCATGTTATGCGGTCTCAGCCTATATCCACAGGCATAACGCGGCTCTACGAGTGTTGTACTACCATCTACGACACTCGTACGGTATAGACGAGACACCAGTGTTGCCTTATGTTCCGGGGGATATTGAGTCCGTGGTGGAGAATGAGAGGTGCCGAATCTATTGGAACTACTCATTCCCCACCCTCAGGCAAATACAAGCCAATAAGCCTGATGTTGTCCTCCTCGACCACCAAAGTAAAACGATATTCGTCGTGGAGTTTTCCGCTCCAGGCGAAATGAATATCGTTCGAAAAGAGGAGGAAAAACGGACTAAATATCGAGATCTTCTCTTTGAACTCCGCAGGTTATATCCGGACCATTCTGTCAAAATGGTGGTTCTGATCATAGGAGTCCTTGGTGGAATGATGGACACACTGCTCTCCAACTTGAAGATAATACCTGCTTGCCGTAATATGGCAGAAATCTTAGCAGCGCGAATGCAGAAGGCCGTCATCCTTGGTTCGCTCCGTCTACTCAGGGCACATGATTCTCGGACCCAATAATCACTCACCCTACGGACGTAGGGAGTGGTTGTTGGGGTTAACGACACCAGCGCGCCCTCCGGATGGGTCGGAGCACCGGAGACAGGGCCTGACTGGTACACTCCTAAGGAGAAAAAAAAAATAATAATAATAATAATAATAATAATAACCGGCAACTCAGGTGCACCCGGGAGGGAAAGAGCTTTCCCTCTGATGTCGGCCGTGGGTATACTAGGCTAACCCCCCGGTATACCTAGAAACTCGGGTTCCAAACAGACGAGGAAGAGGCCCCCACAACCGACCCCCTCGGATAAGGGGTCAAAGGCAAGGTGGAGGGGCCGTAAACGAGGATTTGCCTGCTTATGACGACCGCGACGAACAAGGACGCTTTGAGTGGACTAATGAATTGAGGGATGACCTTCTGCGTTTTTACGAGAGTAGTGAGCCCGCCCGAAGGGGATACATGGCGAGAATGCATGTGCTGTGGTGCGAAAATCACCCAGAGCATGCCGCTTTTACCGCACAAAATCTCAGGAATTATGTATCTCATCTTCGGGCTCGAGGCTATATCAGGGCCCCTCCTCAGCCGGCTAACGAACTGGCAGAAGTGGCAGTTCCACCACGAGTTGGTCTGGCACAGGAGGAACCTTTGATTGCACCGCCAATGGAAAATTTCAGAACACGTAGGGTGCTTCACGTACCAAAGTACCTGAAGCCTGAACAACTAGCCCAAGTGGTTGCAGAGGTTCGGGATGTCCTAATAGAAGAGGCTGATATCTGGCAAATTAACAGCGCTGTGTACAGAGCCGCTCAGTCGCTGACCCAAACGGAGAGAAGGAATCCCTTCTTGTCGGTTGGAAGGCACGAGCGACGAGTACAGAAGATGGAAGCCAAGATCAAGTCGGCGAGACAACACGCGTCTCGTATCCAATGTGTGATGGACTGACTATATGGCAGCCAACAGGCTTTTCACGCCAGCAGTGCGCCGAATAGCGGCAAAATTAAGAAGAGCCCATCACACACTAAATCAAGGAGTGCTGTTGACTACCAAACAGCACTGCCTTGACAAGATACGAATGCTAGTGGCTGCAAAGAAGTCACTAGTGAGGCGATTGAGGAGCATCGCGAAAAACTCAAAATTCCGCGATAATCCTTCTCAATTGTTCCAAAAGCCTCCGCGTGTTGTAGAAAATCCGCCGACCGCTGATCAGGTAAAAACCTTCTGGAAGGATATTTATGAACATCCGCAACCTCTGAATGTAGACACTCCAGCCCTAGCGCAGTTTGAAGGATTCTACGGAAGGCTTCAACAGCCAGAGGTCAATGAACTGCGCGACCCGATAACCCCGGAAGAAGTTCGACGAGCCCTTGAGGGCTCGAAGAACTCAGCTGCACCAGGTCCGGATGGACTAGGGAACTACTGGTGGAAAAAAATTCCCAGCACCCACCAACATTTGGCCAGAGTTTTCAACTCATGGTTGAATGGTGAGCAGCAGATTCCCGGTTGGTTTGTCGAGGGGCGAACCGTGCTGATCCCAAAAACGGGAGATTTGTCGGAACCGAAAAACTACAGGCAGATAACATGCCTGAACGCATGTTATAAGATGTTCACCCGCATTTTGTACATGCGAATACTCACCGCAGTTGAACACGTGTACGAACGGATATATGAGCAAAGAGGGTCAAAAAAAGGGGTCGCTGGATGCAAGGAGAATCTGCTCATCGATAGATGTATTACGCAGGACTCCACGCAGTATAAGCGTAACCTTTCGATGGCCTGGATCGACTATCGCAAGGCATTTGACACGACATCGCATGAGCTAATCATGCACGTTCTTCGATGCCTTGCGATACCCGATCAAATAGTGAGATGCATTGAACAACTGATGCCACTCTGGAGGACTCGCTTCACTATAACATCAGGTCGAGCTAGAGTCCGAACAGATCAGGTTATCTTCAGAAGGGGAGTGTTTCAGGGAGATTCTCTCAGCCCCCTTCTCTTTTGCATCTCACTATTGCCATTGTCCGTTGCCCTCAGAAAAACACGTGGATACTACTGCGGCACCCCCAGCAACCGGAGGCATAAGGTGACTCATCTATTCTACATGGATGATCTTAAGCTTTATGCCTCAGGTGAAAAGGACCTACGTCAGTCTTTGAGGGTGGTGGAGGAGTATACGCAGGCCATCGGCATGGAGTTTGGGATCGACAAATGTGCAACGGTTCATCTCAAAAGAGGACGATGCGACGATTACGGAGAAGACGTCCAGCTCATAGACGGAAGCATCCTACGTCATCTGGGTGCCGGAGAGACGTATACCTACTTGGGAGTGGAACAACACCACTCTCAAGAAGTTATAACTGTCAAAAACTCTCTCCGCGGCAAGTATCAGCACAAACTCCGACAGATCTGGTCATCAGAACTGTCGGGAAAGAACAAAGTTGCTGCCACAAATATGCTTGCCGTTCCGATCTTACTCTACTCCTTCGGAGTAATGAAGTGGACTCAGGAGGAGCTGCGACAACTCGACGTAAAGACTCGCAAGATGATGCACCTATACAGGAGCTTGCATCCCAAATCGTCCGTTCCTCGGTTATATCTCCACCGACAACAAGGAGGAAGAGGACTTTCGAGTTTGGAGTGTCTTCACAACAGAATGGTATTGGATGGAGCATGTAAAGTAATCAGGAGTTTGGACCCCCTTCTCTGCATGGTCCGTGACCATGAAAACGCAGTGATTGGAGGGTTCCTCTTTAAGGCAGCAGCTCGTGCGGCTGATGAACTCGGTCTCAGTTTCGACACCAAACGGCGTGATCCGAACTCTGTCACAGAGTTGGCACCCGTTAGGCAAAAAGCCCATGTAAAGGCCGCAGAAAATGCAGCTCTTCTGCAGCTGCATAGGGATAAGCCTTTGCATGGGGTCTTCTTCAGAAACGTTGAAGACCTTGGCTTATCCAAGAACTTGACCTACGCCTTCCTTAGGTCAAGTGGGCTGAAGTCGGAGACCGAGGGATTCATAATGGCCTGCCAAGATGGTGTCTTCAACACCTTGGTCTACCGAAGCCACGTGATGGGTATAGAGGTCCCTGATATTAGATGCAGGGCCTGCCGTCAGGCGCCTGAGACCATTATGCATTTGCTGTCAGCATGTCCAGCATATGCGGTCTCAGCCTATATCCACAGACATAACGCGGCTCTACGAGTGTTATATTACCACCGACGATACTCGTACGGTATAGACGAGACACCAGTGTTGCCTTACGCTCCGGAGGATATTGAGTCCGTGGTGGAGAATGAGAAGTGCCGAATCTACTGGAACTACTCATTTCTCACCCTCAGGCAAATACAGGCCAATAAGCCTGATGTAGTACTCCTCGACCATGGAAGTAAGACGATATTCGTCATTGAGTTTTCGGCTCCTGGCGAAACGAATATCGTCCGAAAGGAGGAGGAGAAACGGACGAAATATCGAGATTTACTCTTCGAACTCCGCAGGCTCTATCCAGACCATTCTGTAAAAATGGTTGTTCTGATGATAGGGTCCCATGGCGGTGTGATGGATTCATTACTCTCGAACTTAAAAATCATACCGGCATGTAGAAAGATGTCAGAAATCATAGCCGGAAGAATGCAGAAGGCTGTCATCCTCGGTTCATTACGTCTGCTCAGGGCACACGATTCCCGGACCCAATAGCTGCTTACCCCATAGTTTGGGGAGTGGTTATTGGGGTAATGATGTTGCCAGCGCGCCCTCCGAATGTATCGGAGCACCGCAGACAGGGTCCGACTGGAGAATTTTAATTCAAAAGAGAATAATAATAATAATAATAATAATAATAATAATAATAATAATAATAATAATAATAATAATAATAATAATAATAATAATAATAATAATAATAATAATAATAATAATAATAATAATAATAATAATAATAATAATAATAATAATAATAATAATAATAATAATAATAATAATAATAATAATAATAATAATAATAATAATAATAATAATAATAATAATAATAATTAGGGGTCAAAGGCAAGGTGGTGGGGCCAACAACGAGGATTTGCCAAATGACGACAACCGCAATGACAACGGACGCTTTGAGTGGACGGATAGATTAAGGGATGGACTTCTGTATTGCTATGAGAGCAGTGAGCCCGCCCGGAGAGGATACATGGCAAGGATGCATGCTCTTTGGTGTGAGAGACACCCAGAGCATGCCGCCGTTTCCGCCCAAAATCTCAGGGATTATGTATCCTATCTCCGGGCTCGAGGCTATGTTAGAGCTCCTCCTCAGCCGGTTAACGAAGTGGCAGATATGCCACGTGTCGGTCTGGCTGCAGAGGAGGCTCGCATCATACCACCAATGGAGGACATCAGAACCCGCAGGGCGCTTCACAATATGAAGCCCTTGAAGCCGCAAGAACTGGCACGGGTGGATGCGGAGATTGGCGATGTTCTTCCAGAAGAGGCCAACATCTGGCAGATCAATTCTGTCGTGTACGACGCCGCTCGTGCAATATCCCAGACGGAGAGGAGGGACACCACTGCTCTTGTTGGGAGGCATGAGCGACGCGTTCACAAGATGGAAGCTAAGATCAAGTCGGCGAGACAACACGCGTCTCGTATCCAGTGTGTGGTGGACTACATGTCGGCCAATAGGCCTTTCACGCCGGCAGTGCGGCGAATTGCTGCAAGGCTAAGACGAGCTCACCACACATTGAATCAAGGCGTGCTGTTTACCATAAAACAGCACTGTCTTGATAGGATACGAATGCTAGTGGCTGCAAAGAAGTCACTAGTGAGGCGGGCGAGAAGTATCGCGGAAAACATAAAGTTCCGCGATAAACCTTCTCGCTTATTCCAAGAGCCTAGACGTGTTGTCGATAACCCGCCGGCTGCTGATCTGGTAGAAACCTTCTGGAAGAACATCTATGAGTTTCCGCAACCACTCAATGTAGACACTCCAGCCCTAGCGCAGTTCGAAGCTTACTGCAGGACGCTTCGGCAGCCTGAGCACAATGATCTGCGCAATCCGATAACCACGGAAGAAGTTCGAGGGGCCCTCAAAGGCTCGAAGAACTTTGCTGCTCCAGGCCCTGATGGGTTGAATAATTATTGGTGGAAAAAGTTTCCAGCAACCCACCGCCATCTGGCAAGAGTTTTTAACTCATGGCTAGATGGGGAGCAGCAGATTCCGGAGTGGTTTGTCGAGGGGCGAACCGTGCTCATCCCCAAGAACGGAGATTTGTCTGATCCAAAGAATTACAGGCCGATAACATGCTTGAATGCGTGCTATAAGTTGTTTACGCGCATCTTATACACGCGCATTCTCTCCGCAGTTGATCCGGTGTATGAACGGATATATGAGCAAAGAGGGTCAAAGAAAGGGGTCGCCGGCTGCAAGGAGAACCTGCTCATCGATAGATGTATGACGCAGGACTCCGTGCAGTATAAGCGTAACCTTTCGATGGCCTGGATTGATTACCGCAAGGCATTTGATACAACATCGCATGAGTTAATCATGCATTTGCTCAGATGTCTTGAGGTACCCAATCAAATAGTGGGATGCATTGGACAACTGATGCCACTCTGGAGGACTCGCTTCACCATAAGATCTGGTAGAGACATAGTCCAAACAGAGCAGGTCATCATTAGAAGAGGCGTGTTTCAGGGAGACTCCCTCAGCCCTCTTCTCTTCTGCATCTCACTATTGCCATTGTCCGTTGTACTCAGGAATACCCGTGGGTACAACTGCGGCACCCCCAGCAACCGGAGGCATAAAGTCACCCATCTGTTTTACATGGATGACCTCAAATTATATGCCTCTGGAGAAAGGGACCTACATCAGTCCCTTAGGGTGGTGGAAGAGTACACGCATGCTATCGGAATGGAATTTGGGATCGACAAATGTGCCACGGTTCATCTCAAAAGAGGAAGATGCGAGGAATACGGAGAGGATGTCCAGCTCGTAGACGGAAGCATCCTACATCATCTGGATGCCGGAGAGACGTATACTTACCTAGGGGTGGAGCAACGCCACTCCCAAGAGGTACTTACAGTTAAGAACTCTCTCCGCGGCAAGTATCAGCATAAACTCCGACAGATCTGGTCATCAGAACTGTCGGGGAAGAACAAAGTTGCTGCAACCAATATGCTTGCCGTTCCGATCCTTCTCTACTCTTTCGGAGTAATGAAGTGGACTAAGGAAGAGCTGCGACAACTCGACGTTAAAACTCGCAAAGTGATGCATCTCAATAGGTGCTTGCATCCTAAATCGTCCGTTCCACGGTTATACTTTCCCAGGCAACGGGGAGGCCGTGGACTTTTGAGTTTGGAGTGTATGCATAACAGAATGGTTCTGGATGGGGCCTGTAAAGTCATCAGGAGTTCAGATCCCCTTCTCTGCATGGTCCGCGACCATGAAAAAGCAGGGATTGGAGCATTTCTTTTTAAGGCAGCAACCCGTGCGGCCGATGAACTCGGTCTCGTATTCGACACTGAACGGGCTAACCCAAACTCTGTCACCGAGTTGGGACCCGTTCAGCAAAAAGCTCACATCAAAGCTGCGGAGACAGAGGTCCTGCTACAGCTACATATGGATAAGCCAATGCATGGTGTCTTCTTTCACAACATCGAAGACCTTGGCTTATCCAAAAGCTTGACCTTTGCCGTCCTCAGGGCGAGTGAGCTAAAGTTGGAGACCGAGGGATTCATAATGGCCTGCCTGGATGGTGTCTTCAACACCCTCGTCTACCGTAGTCGCGTGATGGGTATGGACGTCCCTGACACCCGATGCAGGGCATGTCGTGGGGCACCTGAGACCGTAATGCATTTGCTATCAGCATGCCCATCTTATGCGGTCTCAGCCTATATCCACAGGCATAACGCGGCGCTACGAGTGTTATACTACCATCTACGACACTCGTACGGTATAGACGAGACACCGGTGTTGCCTTATGTTCCGGGGGATATTGAGTCCGTGGTGGAGAATGAGAGGTGCCGGATCTATTGGAACTACTCATTCCCCACCCTCAGGCAAATACAAGCCAATAAGCCTGATGTTGTCCTCCTCGACCACCAAAGTAGAACGATATTCGTCATGGAGTTTTCCGCTCCAGGCGAAATGAATATCGTTCGAAAAGAGGAGGAAAAACGGACTAAATATCGAGATCTTCTCTTTGAACTCCGCAGGTTATATCCGGACCATTCTGTCAAAATGGTGGTTCTGATCATAGGAGTCCTTGGTGGAATGATGGACACACTGCTCTCCAACTTGAAGATAATACCTGCTTGCCGTAATATGGCAGAAATCTTAGCAGCAAGAATGCAGAAGGCCGTCATCCTTGGTTCGCTCCGTCTACTCAGGGCTCATGATTCTCGGACCCTATAGTCACTCACCCTACGGACGTAGGGAGTAGTTATTGGGGTTAACGACACCAGCGCGCCCTCCGGATGTATCGGAGCACCGGAGACAGGGCCTGACTGGTACATTCCCAACGGGAAAAAAAAAAAAATTATAATAATAATAATAATAATAATAATAATAATAATAATAATAATAATAATAATAATAATAATAATAATAATAATAATAATAATAATAATAATAATAATAATAATAATAATAATAATAATAATAATAATAATAATAATAATAATAATAATAATAATAATAATAATAATAATAATAATAATAATAATAATAATGATAATAATAATAATAATAATAATAATAAATACGCAGGGAGGTCAACCAACACCTAAGGCCCTGGTGAGTTGCGACACCACCTACCCGAGCAAAGGATGCAAAATCGGACCGGCAGCTCATGCGCATCCGGGAGGGAAGAGGCATCTTTCCCTCCGGTGTCGGTTCCAAATAATCGGGGAAGAGGCCCCCACAACCGACCCCCTAGGATTAGGGGTCAAAGGCAAGGTGGTGGGGCCAACAACGATGATTTGCCAGCTGACGACTTACGCTATGAAAACAGACGTTTTGAGTGGACGGATGGATTAAGGGACGGTCTCATGCATTGCTATGAGAGCAGTGAGCCCGCCCGGAGAGGATACATGGCGAGAATGCATGCTCTGTGGTGTGAAAGACACCCAGAGCATGCCGCCTTTTCCGCCCAAAATCTTAGGGATTATGTATCTCATCTTCGGAGACGAGGATGTCAGAGCACCTCCTCAGCCGGTTATCGAAGTGGCACAAGTTATGCCACGTGTCTGTCTGGCTGTGGAGAATGCTCGCATCATACTACCGATGGAGGACATCAGAATTCGCAGGGCACTTCACCATATGAAGCCCCTGAAGCCACAAGAACTGGCACGAGTGGATGCGGAGATCGGCGATGTTCTTCCAGAAGAGGCTGACATCTGGCAGATCAATTCTGTCGTGTATGACGCCGCTCATACTCTGACCCAAACGCAGAGGAGGGACACCACCGCTGTAGTTGGGAGGCATGAGCGACGCGTACACAAGATGGAAGCTAAGATCAAGTCGGCGAGACAACACGCGTCTCGTATCCAGTGTGTGGTGGACTACGTGGCGGCCAATAGGCCTTTCACGCCTGTAGTGCGGCGAATTGCCGCAAAATTAAGACGAGCTCACCACACATTGAATCAAGGGGTGCTGTTTACCATCAAACAGCACTGTCTTGATAGGATACGAATGCTAGTGGCTGCAAAGAAGTCACTAGTGAGGCGAGCGAGAGGAGTCGCGGAAAACTTGAAGTTCCGCGATAAACCTTCTCGTTTATTTCAAGAGCCTCCACGTGTTGTTGATAACCCGCTGGCTGTTGATCGGGTGGAAACCTTCTGGAAGAACATCTACGAGTATCCGCAACCAATCAATGTAGATACTCCAGCCCTAGCGCAGTTCCGAGCATTCTGCAGGAGGCTTCGACAGCCTGAGCTCAATGATCTGCGCAATCCGATAACCCCGGAAGAATTTCAAAGAGCCCTCAAAGGCTCAAAGAACTTTTCTGCTCCAGGACCCGATGGGTTGAATAACTATTGGTGGAAAAAGTTTCCAGCAACCCACCGCCATCTGGCTAGAGTTTTCAACTCCTGGCTAGATGGGGAGCAGCAGATTCCGGAGTGGTTTGTCGAGGGGCGAACCGTGCTCATCCCCAAATACGAAGATTTGTCTGGTCCAAAGAATTACAGACCGATAACATGCTTGAATGCGTGTTATAAGGTGTTTACGCGCATCTTATACACACGCATTCTCTCCGCAGTTGATCCGGTGTATGAACGGATATATGAGCAAAGAGGGTCAAAGAAAGGGGTTGCCGGCTGCAAGGAGAACCTGCTCATCGATAGATGTATCACGCAGGACTCCGTGCAGTACAAGCGTAACCTTTCGATGGCCTGGATCGATTACCGCAAGGCATTTGATACAACATCGCATGAGTTAATCATGCATTTGCTCAGATGCCTTGAGGTACCCGATCAAATATTGGGATGCATTGGACAACTGATGCTGCTCTGGAGGACTCGCTTCGCTATAAAATCTGGTGGAGACAGTCCAAACAGAGCAGGTCATCATTAGAAGAGGCGTGTTTCAGGGAGACTCCCTCAGCCCTCTTCTCTTCTGCATCTCATTATTGCCATTGTCCGTTGCACTCAGGAATAACCGTGGGTACAGCTGCGGCACCCCCAGCAACCGGAGGCATACAGTCACCTACCTGTTTTACATGGATGACCTAAAATTATATGCCTCTGGAGAAAGGGACCTACATCAGTCCCTTAGGGTGGTGGAAGAATATACGCATGCTATCGGAATGGAATTTGGGATCGACAAATGTGCCACGGTTCATCTCAAAAGAGGACGATGCGAGGAATACGGAGAGGATGTCTAGCTCGTAGACGGAAGCATTCTACATCATCTGGATGCCGGAGAGACTTATACTTACCTAGGGGTGGCGCAACGCCGCTCCCAAGAGGTAATCACAGTTAAGAACTCTCTCCGCGGCAAGTATCAGCATAAACTCCGACAGATTTGGTCGTCAGAACTGTCGGGGAAGAACAAAGTTGCTGCAACTAATATGCTTGCCGTTCCGATCCTTCTCTACTCCTTCGGAGTAATGAAGTGGACTCAGGAAGAGCTGCGACAACTCGACGTAAAAACTCGCAAAATGATGCATCTCAATAGGAGCTTGCATCCTAAATCGTCCATTCCACG
This sequence comes from Chrysolina oricalcia, assembly GCA_944452925.2. Lineage (NCBI taxonomy): Eukaryota > Metazoa > Arthropoda > Insecta > Coleoptera > Chrysomelidae > Chrysolina > Chrysolina oricalcia. The sequence goes on along the minus strand of OX101822.2, from coordinate 32,114,496 downwards.
GTTAAACTTTCCCAGACAACGGGGAGGCCGTGGACTTTTGAGTTTGGAGTGTCTGCATAACAGAATGGTTCTGGATGGGGCCTGTAAAGTCATCCGGAGTTCAGATCCCCTTCTCTGCATGGTCCGCGACCATGAAAAAGCAGGGAATGGAGCATTTCTTTTTAAGGCAGCAACCCGTGCGGCCGATGAACTCGGTCTCGTATTCGACACTGAATGGGCTAACCCAAACTCTGTCACCGAGTTGGGACCCGTTCAGCAAAAAGCTCACATCAAAGCTGCGGAGACAGAGGTCTTGCTACAGCTTCATATGGATGAACATTTCCATGCAACAAGCAATTGCAGAGATATCCTTGTAGGAACTCTGCACGGAAATTTCATCAAATGTAATTCAATGTTCGTCGTGGCATTAGCCAGAAAAGTAGTTGTTTTCTGATGGATTTTCGACCCAACTTTTCCTATTGTATAGGATATTAGCAATGAGCAGTCCTCCGGACATCTTATGCCTCAAGTCATAAGCTCATTATTTGTGAACTACAGTTTTCTTCTCCATTTTATTATACGGTCTTGACGATCGTGGTTCATAGGTATTGCTCAGTTGGGTGGCCGGCGCTGGGATAGCGCTCGCAGTTTTGGAGTTATCCACTGTGCGGGCGCGATCTCAGTTTCGGTCTTGAAATGGGTTTGGTTATCGATTCATTCGTTGCAGTCATTAGTTATTGACTGCTAGACCTACCCTATACTGATAAGGGGCAACACCCCGAAATCGATATATAGGTGGTCCGAATGTTTCGATGAACATTTCCATTCAACAAGCAATTGCAGAGATAACCTTGTAGGAACTCTGCACGGAAATTTCATCAGATGTAATTTATTGTTCGTCGTAGCATTAGCCAGGAAAGTAGTTGTTTTCTGATGGATTTTCGGCCCAACTTGTCCTATTGTATAGAGTATTAGCAATGAGCAGTCCTCTGGACATCTTATGCCTCAAGTCATAAGCTCATTGTTTGTGAACTACAATTTTCTTCTCCGTTTTATTATACGGTCTTGCCTATCGTGGTTCATGGGTATTGCTTAGTTGGGTGGCCGGCGCTAGGATGGCGCTCGCAGTTTTGGAGTTATCTACTGTGCGTGCGCGATCTCAGTTTCGGTCTTGAAATGGATTTGGTTATCGATTCATTCGTTGCAGTCATTAGTTATTGACTGCTAGACATACCCTATACTGATGAGGGGCAACACCCCAAAATTGATATATAGGTGGTCCGAATGTTTCGATGAACATTTCCATGCAACAAGCAATTGCAGAGATAACGTTGTAGGAACTCTGCACGGAAATTTCATCAGATGTTCAATGTTCGTCGTGGCACTAGCCAGGAAAGTAGTTGTTTTCTGATGGATTTTCGACCCAACTTTTCCTATTGTATAGCATATTAGCAATCAACTCACTATAACTTATTTCTATCTATATTTTTCAATTTTGTGTGCTGAACTCCGCCTATTATGCCGTTATTTTTTATGTTTATAATATAATGTTATTCAAAAACAACTGGAATGGACAATAAAGACGCTATTATGATTATTATTATTTTTCAATTTTGTTTTGCGTCCTGTTTTATTTCCAAAATTGATATTTTAAATCACAAATCATAAAACTCATTACTCACATACTTATTCAATTGTGTCCAAGGACTCCAAGGCTTTAGGCGAACCAATCCAACATCCAACTGATGAACTGACAAACCCTTATCGACGTTACTTTGATTTTCGAAAAATTAAACAAATTACATCGGTTACAGCTTTCTAGAACTATTGGCAACGCTGTACAGTAAATATGACAGTGGCAATAATTCAGTGCAATACCTTGTGGACAGTAGCAGAACTATTTTTGTCCTTTCGTTCATGTACATCAGAGGAATCACTTACTGGAGCGATTCACCGTTTTTTGACCGAGGTTTTGAAAATCATTATTAAAATTATAAATCGTTCGATTTTATCTGAATACTTCCTCAATGTTCAGTCTTCCAAATCTCATATAAATATCACTTGCAGAAGCAATTCTTCTCAACTGTCTTTGATTTTATAACAAGAATTTCAGAATTTTTTCAGAATTGTGAGGGAAGGTTGATGTTGAAAATTCCTGAAATAATCGTGATCACGTTTTTCTTTGACATTGATATGTCATGATATTTGAAATGGAATTTGATGAATGGTTTTTGGAAAACCTCAAAAATTAGGTTTTTTTTCCTCGAAAACTCAATTCAATTTGAATGCCAAAATCACTCGAATTTTTTTCAGAATTTTCAATCTTGCCGTTAATTTTTTCATGGGTTTATATAAACCTTAATAAAAGTCATAGGTACTTGGTAGGATTAACAAAGAAAACAACTGTTTTGTCATTCGAAATAAGACATATTAAGGATGTAAATATACTCTCCGAAACTCGTTAACATGTCCAATAATAATCTTATGGATGAAAGTACATTAGGGTGTATACGGGGAATAGTCAAAGAAGTCGTTTTTCTGGTTTTTTATTCTAGCACTTTTCCAGAACCAACAAGTTATATTTTGGCAAGACATCATAGTTCTAGTCTATCCTAGCTGATAAAAACGTGTTTTGTTTCTTGATGACTCTCTCCACTTGAAATATGTATTTTTGGACGTTTGGAGAATACTATGGGAATATTATGGGCCGTGGTGTTCGGCTGGTAAAAGCGTACGCCTCGCAAGCGTGGGGTCGTGGGTTCGATCCACCGATTCACCGGTCTCGTGCATGGCATCACACGTTAAAAGGTAAGGGCTGCGTCTTCCCTAGCTCACACAAGTCTCTCGAAGACTTCCGAGGGGTGCGCGTAGGGGTGCAATCGGTTGACGGAAATAACAATTTATTTTAACAATTTTAACAATTTTAACAATTTTAACAATTTTAACAATTTTAACAATTTTAACAATTTTAACAATTTTAACAATTTTAACAATTTTAACAATTTTAACAATTTTAACAATTTTAACAATTTTAGCAATTTTATTAATTTAACCCAAATAGGTTCTGAAAACAACTGACTTGTCGTTTTTCACAACAAATAAATTATTTATTACTCCTGATGATTGAACAAGGAATAAGTCAACTTTCTGTTGAATTCAGTTGTTCAATATTACCTTTCATTCAGATACAGGGTGCGTTACATCTTATTGTTAGATCATTTACAATACTTTTATTGAATATCTCAAAATCTATCACGTTAATTTGGTCATAATCTTACTTACATTATTTTGAGAATGATGACAGTCATTTATGAAAGTTTTGTCAACTTTGCATGTTGCGTTTATAAGATATGCACTTTCAAAGTTTACCATATTATGTCATATGGATATATTACTATCGATTGAACAAAACTTTAGGGTAACCTTTGAATAAATTAAATTATATTACAAAACTTCTTCAAATCAATTGTTCGATACTATAAACAATGCAAACTACAGTCACCATCAATATTTCATCAATACACGCATACTCAAGAACATATTATAAATAACGAATTCAACAACCACAAATATTGTAATACCGTAAACTTTAAAAATGAATATTTCAGAAACGCAACATGCAAAGTTGACAAAACTTCTACATGTAATAGTCAACATTTTCAAATCATTGTGAATAAAATCAGGTCCAATTTAACGAAACGGTTTTTGAGATATTCAATGAACACAATGTAAATGACATAAAAGAAAAAAATGTAACGCACCCTATATTTAAATGAAAGGTAATAACAGATAACTGAATTCATTAAAAAGGTACCTCATCTATTGTTCAATTGACTTTGGCAATTATTAATTTTATTTGTAATAAAAAGTTTTTTTAGTATAGGGGTATTATCCAAAATTTAAAAATATCGTAGTTCAAAAACAGAGAGTTAACAAGAAACAAAATACACGTTTTTATCTCGTAGAATAGACTGAAACTATGATGTCCTACCGAAATATGACTCATTGGTTCTGAAATAGTCCTAGAACAAAAAACTCAAAAATGACTTTTTTACTATGCCCCGTATACAACCTAATATACTATAGTTCATAAAATTTTAATTGGACATGTTAGCGAGTTCCGATAAATACATTTTCATCCTTTTTTCGTCTTATTTCGAATGAGAAGACAGTTTTTTTCTTTATCAATCCTACCCAATTACGTCGTTTTCACAAACTTTGGCCGCTTACATCTCAGAAACGACACGTACAAAATTATTTAAACTCCCACATTTCTTTAATGACTCATCCCACTCTAACATAATGAAATGTCAGCCAATTTCCCATATATTTTCGTGCGGGGTCCTTTCTGGAGTTAGTGTTGTGTGAATAAATAAAAATAATCCAGTTTTCAAATATATCACCGAAATCTGAACATGAATTTTGACTCCCACATGGCATGGTTGAAACATATAGCCATTTACTTCGATGAAACAGCTGTTCTGAAGACATTACCAATGTACTGACACAAATTATCTTTTATAATATTCTAACCAATTTTCATAAAATAAAATTCAATACAGAATTTTAAACCTTCTGTTCAAAAGAAAAGGTTCCATTTTTGCAATTTACAATTCATTGCATCTAGGCGATTATTATAGGATAAGCTACTTTTTTCAAAAATCATTTTTGGTCCTTTGATCGGTGTTTGGAAGGTGGACTGTAACTTTAGTCGGATTTCAATGGGCTTTTATTTATAACATTAACAGTGAAAAATGACTTATTACAATACGTTTGAATTCTTGACATCAATCTGACATAATAATTTCTTCTTTTTTTTTACTTCGAAATTTTGGCATCCTTCAGATGTGGGTATTTACAGGATGATATTCACTTGAACACGATATTGAACATGCTCCCCGCCTTGAAAGTAGTCACTAACTTTCAACTATTTCTTCTACAGGTAATGGACACAGACGATTCAATGCTCGTGTGAAAACTCCATCGGAAGCCTTTATTACTGCTACGCGATTAACATCATCAGCACCTGGGATAAGAGTTGTAACTCGTTCCAAACGCCATTTCATTGGAGGCAAATTATTGTCTTTAATAAGCACCATTTGTCCTATTTTTAAACTTCCTTGGCTCTTCTTCCAACGGGTTCGCTGTTGAAGCTCGCTGATATACTCCTTATTCCATCTTTCCCAGAAATGTTGATGTAGTTTTTGGAGATGTTGGAAGCATGAAAGTCGATTATCTGGAAGATGAGTCACTTGAGATTCTGGCATTGCAAGCAACGGTCGCCCAATCAGGAAATGAGCGGGTGTTAAGAGATGCAGGTCATCTGGATCCGAGGAAAGTGGACACATAGGCCGGGAATTTAATATTGCCTCGATCTGAACGAATAAGGTTTGCAAGTCCTCATAAGTGAAAGATAACGTTCCCATGATTCTTTTGAGGTGAAACTTGACACTTTTGACCCCAGATTCCCATATTCCTCCAAAATTTGGAGAGTTAGCTGGAATGAAATGCCAATTCAAGCCTAAGTTCGATGCTGAATCAGAAATGTTGTTAGAATTGTCAACAATGAAATTATATAACTTTGTAGTTCTCTATTGGCACCTATGAAGTTTGTACCGTTGTCAGAGTACACATCAGTTGGTTTTCCGCGACGTGAGACAAATCGCTTCAGTGCTTGAATAAAGGATTCAGTACTCAAAGAACTCACTACTTCTAAATGGATAGCACGAGTAACGAAACAAATAAATAAGGAAAGCCAACATTTAGTGATCTTACAACCACGTCCACGTTTGTCTTTAATCATGAAAGGACCAGCGTAGTCAATACCAGTGGTACTAAATGGCAATGCTGGAGTTACTCGAGCCTTTGGTAGTTCGCCCATAATAGGTTGAACAATCAGAGGTGCATGTCTAGCACATATTACGCAATTTCTTACAGTAGATTTTGCTAAATTACGACCAGAAATTGGCCAAAATGTTTCCCTAACATGAGACAATAACAATTGAGGACCAGCATGAAATAAAACCAAATGCGCTTCTTTGAATATTAATTTAGTTAAAATATGACTAGAACTCAATAATATCAGATGCTTTTTACAGAATGAGTAATTTGATAATCTAAGCCTACCTCCTACTCGAATAATTCTATTTCCATCAATGAAAGGATTCAAACTCAGTAATCTACTATTTTTCCTCAAAGGAATGTTTCCTTTCAAATTTGAATAATCCTCAGCGAAACATTCTATTTGAGAAATTTTTATTAGAATCTTGAAACCAAATTCTATCTCTACTGAACTCAAAGTTGAAAAGTTGCGTTGATTCTTTTGTTTGCGACAATTTTCAATAAAACGTAAGGTATATGCAAAAGATCGTTTTAAGCGATTCAAATTTGAGAACCGTTCGAAAGGAAATGATAACTGAGAATGAAAGATCGTGAAATTTTGTTTTCTCATTTCTGGTAAGTCGCATGTAATAAAAGTATTTTGTGGCCATTCAGTGGGATTTTTATTCAACCAGCTTGGGCCATGCCACCATATTTTACAATCTGAAATAACTTCGTTGCGAATGCCTCGAGATAAAAGGTCCGCTGGATTATCATTCGTTGGAACATGTTTCCAAGTAAAATTATTTGCGAGCCTTTGAATTTCAGCCACCCGATGATCAACGAATGGTTTAAGTAGGTGAGGGGAGGTTCTCAGCCAACCCAACACTATGGTAGAATCAGACCAGCAATAAATGCGATCAAATGATACATTGACTGAATCTAATATTTTTGAAATCAATCGAGCCAAAAGTAGTGCTGCACACAATTCTAAACGCGGAATTGTTTGTGTTTTCACAGGAGCTACCTTTGATTTCGCACAAAGTAATTTAGATGACCATTCTTGATTAGAATTTTTACTCCGTATATATAAACATGACCCATACGCACTTTCAGATGCATCCGCGAAACCATGCAATTCAATTTTTGTAGGCGCATGGCAAGTCACCTTTCTAGAAATTTTAAGATTATTCAATTCTTCTAACTTATTAGAAAAATCCATCCAAGTTTGATGAATTTTGTGAGGCAAAGACTCATCCCAAGTAAGATTTTCAGCCCAAAGTTTTTGCAGTATTATTTTGGCAATAATTACACATGGACTAAGTAATCCTAAAGGATCAAAAATGGTTGCAATACGTGAAAGAATATTTCTTTTGGTGACTTTAGTAGTAGAAACTGTTGGTTTCGAAAGTTTGAATGTAAGAAAATCGTCTTTGCAATTCCAAGATAAACCTAATATTTTACAAGATTGATCTTTATTCACTGAAAAGTCTAACGGTTCTGTTGAAGATTCAGATTGATCAAGAAAACAAATGATTTCAGGATCGTTTGATCTCCACTTTCTTAATTCAAAACCGCGCTTTTTTAATGTTTCGTCTAAATTTCTACAAATCCACTTTGCTTCTTCTAATGAATCACTGCCTGTGAGCAAATCATCGACGTACATATCATGCTTGATGATTTTTGATATTTTAGGATTTATTTCTTTAATTTCATTTGCAACTTCGTGTAAACTTCGTAAGGCTAAAAATGATGCTGCGGTTGTACCATACGTCACAGTATTCAGTTGATGAGTTGACAAAGGATCTTCAGGATTTGCTCTCCAGATGATTTTTTGATATTTTCTATCATTTTCATTGATTATTACTTGACGGTACATCATTTTTACGTCACTTGAGATAATGATAGGATGAAATCGAAAATTGATGAGTATGGACATTAAATCATTTTGAATTACTGGACCTGTCATTTGAAGATCATTCAATGAAAAACCTGTTGTTGTGGGAGATGATGCATTGAACACCACTCGCAATTTAGTTGTGATACTAGACTCTCGAAGCACACCATGATGTGGCATATAATATTCTGGTTTTTCATAACTGTTTATTTTAGTCATATGACCTAATCGCTCGTATTCCGCTAAAAATTCGGTATACAAAGTTCGCAATTTAGAATTTCTCCGAAGTCTTTTTTCTAACTGCAAAAATCGCATGATGGCTATTTCCTTGGAATCGCCTAAACTGGATACATCTCCTTTAAACGGAAAAGAAACTATATAACGACCCTCAGGAGATATTGACAAATGTTCAGAGAAATGTTTCTCACACATGACTTCTTCAACTGATAATGGTTTTTTATTATGAATCTCTTCAATTTCCCAAAATTTACTGATTTGGTCTTGAATATCTAAATGTCGACCAAAATGACAAATTGATTTCTGTTCAAAATTATTAATAGGACCAGCTACTACCCATCCTAATCTTGTTTTTTGTAACAGTGGTTTTCCAGGACCAATGCATATCTGGCCTATACACAAAAGTGACCAAAATATATCTGCGCCTATAAGTAGATCTATTTTTCCAGGTTTGTAAAACTGAGGATCTGCTAACTGAATGTTGCTAGGCATTTTCCAATGGTTTTTGTTCACGAATGTGTCTGGAACATTTCCCGTTATATTTTCGATCACAAAACATGAAACATCGAAAGAAAATGTATTGTTATTTGAAAATACTTTCAAGTCACATTTATAATTAGCATAAGATAAACTGTTATTAATGCCTGAAACTGCAAGTTTGGTTTTTTGTTTTGGAATATTGAGTTTTTTACAAAGATGTGAACTAATGGAGCTAGATTGTGATCCACAATCAAGCAAGGCTCGTGCATTATGTTTTATACCATTTACATCATAAATATTTACCAATGCTGTGGACAAAATTGAGCTATTAGATGTAGAAATTCCACAATGTGAGATTTCCTCTTGATCGAGTATATTTTCTAATGAATTTGAGGATTCTTCCGTACCTGCAAGGGCATTATGAGAAGTACCACCATTTGGTTTTTCTTCATGCAGAATAGTGTTGTGTTTACCTTTACATATTTTACAGCCATTCAGACGACAATCTCGGATTTCATGATTGCTTCGTATACAATTAATGCATAGCTTTAGTTGGCTGATTTTATACATTCGTTGACTAGCTGGTAATTTTAAAAATTCAGGACAATAAAAAATATTGTGATCTTTTTTACAATAATAACAAGATCTCTGAAATGTTTTTTCTTGTTGAGTAGCATGAAAACCTTTAACTTGACTGCTTTTGAAAAGATTCTCTCGACTATTTGAAGGCTTGTTATTTTCTAATTTAGCATTAATGGTTTCTAACAAGTCTGCACGATTCTTGAGAAATGATTTGAAATCCTCTAATGTTGGCATATTATTATCTGCCCTTTTCTTTTCCCATTCTTGAATTGAATAATTATCCAATTTACTAGTCATAATATAAAGAATAAGAGTATCCCAATGTTCAATGGGTTGACCTAGCTGTTTGAGACTAATCAAATGTTTTGATACACTATCACTTAATGAACGCAAGTTTTGTGCTGATGCTCTATTGAAGGATTCTAGATTGAACAATGATTTGACGTGATTTTGGATAAGTAACCTTTTATTATTAAAACGTTCGCATAAAATGCTCCAGGCAAGCATATAATTATCACCTGTGAATTCCAATGATTTAATTACTTGAGCAGCTGTGTTTTCCAACGAGGCCTTCAAATAATGATATTTTTGAATGTTTGAAATTTTTGAATTTTCGTGTATCAATGATTGAAATATGTCACGGAACTCCATCCACTGATCATAGGAGCCGTCAAATTTCGGAAGTTTTATTGTTGGCAATTTGACTCCACCTAGTTGATCTGCTGAGTGTGCAGATGCTATAGAATGTATTTCTGAGTTAGATGTATCTGATTCAACACTGAACTTTTCATAGATTGCTTTGGCTTTGGATATTGAGGAATAAAACTTTGATTCAAAATCGTCTCTTTCATTGTACTGTTCATCCAAATCAACATCTTCCAAAGACTCAATTTCATTTTGTATGTCATCAAAAGAAGAAATTATATTTTCAAATTTGATTATTCTTCCGTTAAGCTCGATTACTTTGAATCTATCTGGAATATTTTCATAGTCTTCTATTTCTTCTGTCAATTTTGAAATGTATCTTTCGAATAATGTTAATTTGGATTTCAGAGATCCACGTTTTCTATTTAATGTACTCATATCTGCAGCCATTTTGCGTTATTTCAAATGAATAACCAAAAAGTATATTGAATACGAAAACAAATTACTGATTACTTGATGATTATGAAACCTGCAAAAGCAAATTCGTTCCTATCGCGACAATAAAAAATGACTAATTAGCCGACCTAAGGACTCACTTACGGACTTGCTCAATTCCTCAAATGATGGTTTAATTGTAATGTTTATTCCTGCTATCCAGGCGATGAAATGGATTTGTAGCTTCTGTGCTTCTGACTATATCGCTCAGTTGAATGCTTCTTCGTTTAAATTTCAATGGATATTTTCGAACCTTCAATGATTTTTCAACTGTATCGTGGCTCGATGGACCAATGTTTGGAAGGTGGACTGTAACTTTGGTCGGATTTCAATTTATAACATTAACAGAGAAAAATGACTTATTACAATACGTTTGAATTCTTGACATCAATCTGACATAATAATTTCTTCTTTTTTTTTACTTCGAAATTTTGGCATCCTTCAGATGTGGGTATTTACAGGATGATATTCACTTGAACACGATATTGAACAGATCGGAATCATTGATTCCTAAATCAATTTGAAAATTCATAAAAATTTGTCAGTCCTAGTAAACTCAAAAATATCAATATTCACACTGCACACACGAATGTCACAATTTTCCACTGGAATATTCAATATTGATAGCCATTTCTTACTCAAGGTTCCCTGTTTCAATCCTAAAAAAGAGTGAATGAAATTATAATATGAATTTGTTTCTATGACCTGCATATGTGGTTCCTTCTGTCTAAGATCTCTTATCTTTAATAAGGAAAATGTGAAAAATGTATTCTTCAATCTACTAATTAACAATCTATAAATAAAATTATTCTGAACTCACATCTAAGAATACAGTATGAAACTGGTGCATCTAATTTTTGTGAAAAAGAAAAAATTAACAGGCAATGACCAGTTGGAAAATGTTGTTGAGGTCCCAACTTTGAGGAAAAAATGTTTAAACCCGGAAACACCCAAAATGGTGAAATGGGGATGCAGTTTAGGGGTTGAAAACGGTTTTTTGCGATTTGTGGGGAAACGTAACCTCTAAGTAGAAAATATTCGATATAAAAGTTGCAGATAATAAAAAAAATCACTAAATTTTAAATTCAATACTGTTCGACACAACCTTAAATTAACTGCCAAAATGGCAAAAAACCGATTTTTCAGCATTAAATTTTTTTGTCGCGTATAAAAATTTGTAAAAATATTTTTTTTGTTGTCGAATAAGCATGATTTTTGCGAAATTCAGAAGACGACTAGTTCTTGAGTTATTTACTTTAGTTTAGTTAGTACATTTTTTGGAAAAAATACCCTTATCTTCCACGAGCAAATGTTATTTTGTATTTCGAAGGTATTTAAGTGATCATCTCAATTGCTGAAATGTCTACTTCAAGATGGTCTCTGTACCTTGGTGGTTTATTGGTCGTTAAACCGCTTGAAATTGAGAATAACCGACAAGTCTCTCTAAATCATGATTTTCTCAATACTTTAATGATTTGAAAAGGTACATAGACCAATTGAAAGTAGAAATTTCAACAATCAAGGTGATCACTTATTCACCTTCAAAATACTGAAAAACACCAGAAAAATTGTTCGTGGAAGATATGGGTGTTTTTTTCGATAAATACACATAACCCGAAATTTAGTCGTCTTCTGAATATCGAAAAAATCACACTCATTCGAATCCAAAAAAATATTCTTATGAATTTTCGACTGAAAAATCAGTTTTTTGCCATTTTGACGAAGAAATTCAAGTTACGTCGAAAACTGTTGAATACAAAAGTTTTCGATTATCTACAATTTTTTGCCGCAAATCCCAAAAAACCGTTCTGAACCTCTAAACTGCATCCCCATTTCACCATTTTGAGTGTTTTCGAGTTTAAATTTTTTCGGAACCAGTCTGCAGGTGGTCACCCTGTCAAAATCAAAACATAATTCTGCTAGTTGGTCACAGATAGCACTTGCAATTTTATCCTTTGCAATGAGGAACGTTGCACAAAAATTTTTTTCGTCGTGGTCTTAGCCAAGGCAGTAGTTGTTTTCTGACAGGTTGTTGCCATAATAAAAAACAATACACACAATATAGAAATAGATTGACCTAGCTTATAAAAACTAGTAAGCATGATTATTATAAGGATAAATCAACTGAAGTGTTCGGAAACACTAAAAAACCTGGTAGTTGATGAATGAGGCCTCAAATTATATCTAATAATAATGATAAAATGAAAAAGCAAATATCTCCAACAAGCACTTTGTTGATATTGGTACAGAACTGGCTGGAATGATTGAAAAGGTGAGTGAATTACCTAGTCAATTTTTGATTGAAACTTCAGCTCTTTCTGCTATATTTTCAACTTCAATTAGGTACTGAAAATGAAGTCATTGAAAAAATGTAAGTCTTAGAAGATAATGTCTCCTGGTCCTGGACTATCTTGATAAAACCCCTGGTATATCTCATAAATTTAATATTCAGAAGTGGTCTGATCCCTCAGCAATGGAAAAATAGTTTAGTGACCCCTGTATATAAATCTGGTAAGCATGAAGAACTGACAAACTATCGTCCCATTTCAGTAATAGACAGTTTTGCTGAAATATTTGAAACGTGCTTGAAAGATAGACATAAGTTTCTTTAATGAGCATTCAATAATATCACGGATTCAATTCCGATTCCAAAAAAATATTGAAAATAAGCAGGCAGATAATATCTCACCTTAAGGGCTCAAAAAAATTAATGGCTTGTTTTCTCGACCTGGCGAAGGCGTTTGACACCAACCTAGGAATGAGCTACTGAAAATATATGAATTCAAATGTAAAAAACAAAATAATGTATGTAACAGTCCACAAATTGATAAAACTACCTCCATGAAATATCTTGGAGTTTTTTAGATGAGCCCATGAGATGAGATGATCATGCTAAGCACGTTACAAAACGAATCGGAAGTCTTTATCATGAATTGTATATTTCAAGAGCTATTCTCAATAAAAGTAGTCTAACATTACTGTATCTGTGAAATCTGTAGTAAGATATTGTATTATTATTTGGGGTGGCATCTATAATAATGTTCTAAAAAATAGTCAGCTTGCTCAAAACTCAATTCTAAAAATCATGCTAAAGATGAATAGACATTATTCAACACAGGAAAACAATCTTTTTATGATCAGTAATATTTACGCTTACCAGTGTTTGATCTGGGTATTTAAGCAAAAAATAATTTCTCCATAAACCACACACGATCCACCAGATTTACTGAAAATCTTTCTCAGGTGCCCTTTCTGAGAAAAAATCATTCACAAAGAAAAATATTTTTTTATGGGCCCAAAGTATACAACATGCTTTTAATACAACTGAGTAAAGTGAATACATTGAACAACTACAAACGTTCTATCAAGGACATGATGGGACGAAATAAAAATATGTTTGATACAATATTCGATTATTAATTACACAAATGTATACCTGGTCTATAATCACTCACCTATTAATGAATAATTTCCAGAGTTGAATCGAACACATTTTTGAGAAACTCTGTCATCTGAAGAAAAAAAAATACAAATAATAATTACTAGAACAGCTAATGACCATAGCAGTCGATGCCAAAACACCAAGGAAAAAATATATAATTACTAAATAGTGACGAATTATTCATCATATGAAATAAAAATGACTGTAATCAAGTAGATATGAATTTACAATGTATTGAAGAAAATCGAAGCATACCATATCGCAATACAAGTTGTTGAAGCTTGGGTGATGTTGATGTTATCTGGTTTTCTGTATCTCATTTCATTCAATTTTATTATTTATAGTTGCACATGTACAAAAATGATATGAATAAATTTGATTTGATTTTGTAGGTGTATAAGGGAGTAAATGGTGAAACATGGATGAATAAAAAAACGTCGGGCGCATGCAACATATGCTTGATGCACCAACAATTTTTTTTTGCACTCTGATAGTTATAACCTGTTACGTGAATATTCTTCAACGACAGCTGCCCCCTACACTCTCTACTTTTATCTATTTCAAGCATCCCACATTTTTTGTTCGAAATCTAACAAATTTTCATACCTATTAAAAATTCACTATCATAAATTTTCATCAAGAGATTACTTAAATAATTATTTCATTCTGCTCGCATCATAACCTCAAAAATAAAACTTTAATTGAATTTTAGATCAGGCTAATGACCCTTATACTTTATTACATCTAATCAAGTAGGTAACAGATATCTGGATATCACCTATTGTTGACATGGAGACTTATTTTGAAGATTGGAATATTTCGCATACTTTGTAGTTAATTTGATAAGAATAATGGTAGGCAGGTATAATAAAAAAGTATGTAAGATGATAAATAAAATATATCAATAGAACAAGATAAATATGGAATACGACAAGTCGTAAAATAATAGAAGGTCCTAAAAAACTATTAGGCTGAAATATTTATTCATGGAAATCTACTCCGAGGACAAGTTGGAAATGATAATGGTTTTACATTACAAGCATACAGGGGGAGACGGAAATGAAGATATTCATGAACGGGTTAAAATTTGTGAAGCAAGAATAGTAAGAATATATTATAGGTCGACGACAATATTTTCCGACTGAAATTGCAAGCTGCGGTATTAGCTAGTGAACTAGTAGAAACTACAAAAGAAGAACATTCGTTGAAAGTAGATAGAACTTTCTTTTGTTTGATATGATCAGGAAAGGAAACTTCAAGACTTTTCTGTCACACCGTGTGTGTGAAATTCAGGAAAAAAGTGAAGTGAATCACTTGAAATAGATACCATATAAAATGTAGCGAATGATTGTTTGAAATAAAAACAAGAGACAGAATCGAACTATAAGATTCTGGTTGTGAACCTGATATTCTATATTCTTATCGAGAATATTGGCAAAGAAAATCTGAGTTCGATAAAATGGATGAAGATATGCTGGAGCTGAATAGTGTGTTGGTAAATCACATCACATTTTCCTTTACCTGAAAAAAGGGACCAATCATAATATTCCAGTAGTACATGCCGATGTGGTTTTCGAATTTCATAGAAACCATCAAAATTTTCACTGATCTGAAATTGAAAATGTGGTCTAGTCGTCTAGTCATTAACACTGTTTGTCAATTGTCAGTTTGTCAGAGACTAATTAGCTCATTATGTGGAAACGCAGGAGATTACATGCTGCATGCTTATTAAATGAAATAACCATAAAAAGTCCCCTTGATACCGCTTTAATAAAATGAGTACTCGAACTGACATTCACCAAATTAATGTTAGGTTTGAAAATGAACTTACGCTGATGGAACAATTTAAAAAGTCATTTCCGTATCAGATCAGCAAGGTCTCAATTTCTGAGGAGCTGAAGTCTATGCCTCTCAATCACTTGAAGAATTTTCTCAGAAAATATCTGAGTGACGAACAAGATTGGAAAAGTATCACCGGAAGAACTGATATTTTGTTCGTTCAACTAATATCTATCTTTTAGTCCACTCATTCACAGAATTTCATTTTTCAATTTTTTTTCTAATCAAATATTGATAAAAAAAATTCAAGCTGAAGATAAAAAACAGGGGTCATCAGGCACAACCAGCTGATCTTCGGCTTTTTCTCAAGGTAGTTTTTCATTGTCATTTACTATTTATAAGGAAATATGGACACATTATTATTATTATTATTATTATTTACATGGTGGTTCTTCGGGTTGTAAGGCCGACGTATGTTCAGAGAAGATCTCGACGTTTCGCCAACACGAGTGGTTAGCATTTTCAAGAGATAATTTACGAATTTCTGCTTTCTTAAGTCACTGTCAAATGCTTGACATTTGTAATACGTTGTCTCAATGAATATCTGTGATTTGACGTTCTTACATCTGATTGGTCCATAGCGTTAGCTGACATCATAGAATCGTTCGTACCGTTATTTTGTGGGAAGGGAGCTGATTGAGAATTTTTGAGAACTGGAAGCCAAACCTTGTTCAATTGTAGTCCTTCTTCGGTTCTGTTGAAGTTGCTGTGGTGTTTCTGAATTTCAATTGCTTCCCGGAAGAGTCTGGATAATAGGCAGATGTTGAAGAGATGACTTGGATTTCTTCAAATTTCACTCTATGGTTATCGTTGTTGAGAGTATGTTCTGCGACAGCGGATTTCTGTGTGTGTCCTAACCGCCAGCAAGCCTTGTGCTCTTTGATTCTTGTTTTAACGGAGCGTTTCGTGGTTCCGATATAAACGCTGCCACAGGAACATGAAATGCGATAAACCCCAGAAGAGCATAGTACGTCTGGTTTGTCCTTTGCTGATCTAAAGTGGTCTTTCAGTTTTTTTGAAGGTTATATTTTCGTAGAATACGGCCAATACGATCTGTAACTCTGGGAACATATGGTAAGAATGCTTTTATTTTTTCGGTGTTGGTTTGACTACTACTTGGTTCACTGGATGGACAGTCATTTGGTCTACTATTGATTCTTCCGTCTCTTATTTCTCTTCTATTGTTCATACACCTCTCAATATCTCTTTCTTTGTACCCATTAGACAGAAGAGCGTTCTTTAGACGTTTCAGTTTAGCTCCCAGATATTTAGGTTCGCAAATTCTTCTAGCTCGATCAACTAATGTCTTGATTAGACCTTGTTTTTGGCACGGATGACGTTTTGAGGAATTGTGGAGATATCGATCAGTGTGTGTTGGTTTTCTATATACCGTATGCCCTAGACGTCTTTCTTTTCGAGAAATGAGAACGTCTAAGAATGCCAGTTTCTTCTCATTTTCAGTTTCTATGGTAAATTGAATATTCGGGTGAATGTCATTGATATGGTTAAGGAATTCAGTGAGTTTTTCTGGTCTATTGCTCCAAATTATAAACGTATCGTCTACATATCTTAACCATACTTTATGTTTCAAATTTGCAGTTTCAATTGCCTTTTCTTCTAGTTTTTCCATGAATAAATTAGCAATAACTGGGCTAAGTGGGCTTCCCATTGAAACACCATCTAATTGCTCATATATTTTGTTATTGAAAATGAAATTTGATGATGTTAAGCATATTTTGAAGAGATTGGATATATCACTTGTGAAAAGCAGTTCAATTTCCCTCATAGCTTAATTTAACGGGACATTTGTGAACAGGGATACTACATCAAAGCTGACTAGAACGTCATTTGGATCAATGGTAATCTCTTTGATCTTTTCGATGAAATGTGTGGAATCTCTTACATAGGAAGATGTAATACCAATGTGTGGCTGTAGTAGCGTTGACAAATATTTCGCAAGTTCATAGGTTGGTGATCCAATGGTGTTGTCTATTGGTCGGAGCGGCACGTTGGTTTTGTGAATTTTTGGTAGACCATACAGCCAAGGAATGAGAGCCTCACTTCTTCACAGTCGTTTTTTTGGATTGTCATCCAATGAAGAAGATTTGATAGAGCCATTTACAATTTGGACGGTTGCTTGTGTTGGGTCCCGTTTCAGTTCTTTGTATATCAAAGGTTCCAGTAAAACATCTATCTTATTCAAATAGTCCTCTTTGTTTAAAACAACGGTTGCATTACCTTTGTCAGCCGGTAGAATCAGAATTTTCTCATATCTGTTCAATTCCCTGATGGCCTGCACTTCGGTTTTCGACAAATTACTCTTGGGTGGTTTAGCCTTACGTAGTATTTGAGTACACTCTGTGCGAATTTCTTCTGCCTGTTTTTCAGGAAAGGTTCTAATAGCAGTTTCAATGTTGGCTATTATGTCTTCAATTGAAATTCAGAAATACCACAGCAACTTCAACAGAACCGAAGAAGGACTACAATTGAACAAGGTTTGGCTTCCAGTTCTCAAAAATTCTCAATTAGCTCCCTACCCACAAAATAACGGTACGAACGATTCTATGATGTCAGCTAACGCTATGGACCAATCAGATGTAAGAACGTCTAATCACAGAATGGTCCGGATAAAACCTGCGGAGTTCAAAGAGAAGATATCGATATTTAGTTCGTTTTTCCTCCTCTTTTCGAACGATATTCATTTCGCCTGGAGCGAAAAACTCCATGACGAATATCGTTCTACTCTGGTGGTCGAGGAGGACAACATCAGGCTTATTGGCTTGTATTTGCCTGAGGGTGAGGAATGAGTAGTTCCAATAGATTCGGCACCTCTGCTTTTCCAACACGGACTCAATATCCTCCGGAACATAAAGCAACACCGGTGTCTCGTCTATACTGTACGAGTGTCGTAGATGGTAGTACAACACTCGTAGCGCCGCGTTATGTCTGTGGATATAGGCTGAGACCGCATAAGATGAGCATGCTGATAGCAAATGCATTACGGTCTGAGGTGCCCCACGACATGCCCTGCATCGGGTGTCACGGACGTCTATACCCATCACGTGACTACGGTAGACAAGGGTGTCGAAGACACCATCCCGGTAGGCCATTATAAATCCCTTGGTCTCCGACTTTAGCTCACTCGACCTGAGGATGGCAATGGTCAAGCTTTTGGATAAGCCAAAGTCTTCGATGTTGTGAAAGAAGACACCATGCATTGGCTTATCCATATGTAGCTGTAGCAGGACCTCTGTTTCCGCAGCTTTGATGTGAGTTTCTTGCTGAACGGGTCCCAACTCGGGTGACAGAGTTTGGGTTAGCCCGTTCAGTGTCGAATATGAGACCGCATGGGTTTACAGGCCCCATCCAGAACCATTCTGTTATGCAGACACTCCAAACTCAAAAGTCCACGGCCTTCCCGTTGTCCACGGCCTTCTGCATTCTTGCTGCTAAGATTTCTGCCATATTACGGCAAGCAGGTATTATCTTCAAGTTAGAGAGCAGTGTGTCCATCATTCCACCAAGGACTCCTATAATCAGAACCACCATTTTGACAGAATGGTCCGGATATAACCTGCGGAGTTCAAAGAGAAGATCTCGATATTTAGTCCGTTTTTCCTCCTCTTTTCGAACGATATTCATTTCGCCTGGAGCGGGAAAACTCCATGACGAATATCGTTCTACTGTGGTGGTCGAGGAGGACAACATCAGGCTTATTGGCTTGTATTTGCCTGAGGGTGGGGAATGAGTAGTTTCAATAGATTCGGCATCTCTCATTCTCCACCACGGACTCAATATCCCCTGGAACATAAGGCAACACCGGTGTCTCGTCTATACCGTACGAGTGTCGTAGGTGGTAGTACAACACTCGTAGCGCCGCGTTATGCCTGTGGATATAGGCTGAGACCGCATAAGATGGGCATGCCCTGCATCGGGTGTCAGGGACGTCTATACCCATCACGCGACTACGGTAGACCAGGGTGTTGAAGACACCATCCTGGCAGGCCATTATGAATCCCTCGGTCTCCGACTTTAGCTCACTCGACCTGAGGAAGGCAAAGGTCATGCTTTTGGATAAGCCAAGGTCTTCGATGTTGCGAAAGAAGACACCATGCATTGGCTTATCCATATGTAGCTGTAGCAGGACCTCTGTCTCCGCAGCTTTGATGTGAGCTTTTTGCTGAACGGGTCCCAACTCGGTGACAGAGTTTGGGTTAGCCCGTTCAGTGTCGAAAACGAGACCAAGTTCATCGGCCGCACGGGTTGCTGCCTTAAAAAGAAATGCTCCAATCCCTGCTTTTTCATGGTCGCGGACCATGCAGAGAAGGGGATCTGAACTCCGGATGACTTTACAGGCCCCATCCAGAACCATTCTGTTATGCAGACACTCCAAACTCAAAAGTCCACGGCCTCCCCGTTGTCTGGAAAAGTATAACCGTGAAACGGACGATTTAGGATGCAAGCTCCTATTGAGATGCATCATTTTGCGAGTTTTAACGTCGAGTTGTCGCAGCTCTTCCTTAGTCCACTTCATTACTCCGAAAGAGTAAAGAAGGATCGGAACGGCAAGCATATTGGTTGCAGCAACTTTGTTCTTCCCCGACAGTTCTGATGACCAGATCTGTCGGAGTTTGTGCTGATACTTGCCGCGGAGAGAGTTCTTAACTGTGAATAACTCTTGGGAGTGGCGTTGCTCCACCCCTAGGTAAGTATACGTCTCTCCGGCATCCAGATGATGCAGGATGCTTCCGTCTACGAGCTGAACATCCTCTCCGTATTCCTCGCATCGTCCTCTTTTAAGATGAACCGTGGCACATTTGTCGATCCCAAATTCCATTCCGATAGCATGCGTGTACTCTTCCACCACCCTAAGGGACTGATGTAGGTCCCTTTCTCCAGAGGCATATAATTTTAGGTCATCCATGTAGAACAAATGGGTGACCTCATGCCTCCGGTTGCTGGGGGTGCCGCAGTTGTACCCACGGGTATTCCTGAGTACAACGGACAATGGCAATAGTGAGATGCAGAAGAGAAGAGGGCTGAGGGAGTCTCCCTGAAACACGCCTCTTCTAATGATGACCTGCTCTGTTTGGACTGTGTCTCTACCAGATCTTATGGTGAAGCGAGTCCTCCAGAGTGGCATCAGTTGTCCAATACATCCCACTATTTGATCGGGTACCTCAAGACATCTGAGCAAATGCATGATCAACTCATGCGATGATGTATCAAATGCCTTGCGGTAATCGATCCAGGCCATCGAAAGGTAACGCTTATACTGCACGGAGTCCTGCGTGATACATCTATCGATGAGCAGGTTCTCCTTGCAGCCGGCGACCCCTTTCTTTGACCCTCTTTGCTCATATATCCGTTCGTACACCGGATCAACTGCGGAGAGAATGCGCGTGTATAAGATGCGTGTAAACAACGTATAACACGCATTCAAGCATGTTATCGGCCTGTAATTCTTTGGATCAGACAAATCTACGTTTTTGGGGATGAGCACGGTTCGCCCCTCGACAAACCACTCCGGAATCTGCTGCTCCCCATCTAGCCATGAGTTAAAAACTCTAGCCAGATGGCGGTGGGTTGTTGGA
The DNA here is from genome assembly GCA_944452925.2 of Chrysolina oricalcia. NCBI lineage: Eukaryota > Metazoa > Arthropoda > Insecta > Coleoptera > Chrysomelidae > Chrysolina > Chrysolina oricalcia. The sequence goes on along the minus strand of OX101822.2, from coordinate 32,093,486 downwards.
AACTTTTTCCACCAATAGTTATTCAACCCATCAGGGCCTGGAGCAGCGAAATTCTTAGAACCTTTTAGGGCCCTTCGAACTTCTTCCGTGGTTATCGGATTGCGCAGATCATTGTGCTCATGCTGCCGAAGCGTCCTGCAGTAAGCTTCGAACTGCGCTAGGGCTGGAGTGTCTACATTGAGTGGTTGCGGAAACTCATAGATGTTCTTCCAGAAGGTTTCTACCCGATCAGCAGCCGGCGGGTTATCGACAATACGTGGAGGCTCTTGGAATAAGCGAGAAGGTTTATCGCGGAACTTCATGTTTTCCGCGATACTTCTCGCCTGCCTCACTAGTGACTTCTTTGCAGCCACTAGCATTCGTATCCTATCAAGACAGTGCTGTTTTATGGTAAACAGCACGCCTTGATTCAATGTGTGGTGAGCTCGTCTTAGCTTTGCAGCAATTCGCCGCACTGCCGGCGTAAAAGGCCTATTGGCCGACATGTAGTCCACCACACACTGGATACGAGACGCGTGTTGTCTCGCCGACTTGATCTTAGCTTCCATCTTGTGAACGCGTCGCTCATGCCTCCCAACAAGAGCGGTGGTTTCCGTCCTCTCCGTCTGGGATAGAGCACGAGCGGCGTCGTACACGACAGAATTGATTATTATTATTATTATTATTATTATTATTATTATTATTATTATTATTATTATTATTATTATTATTATTATTATTATTATTATTATTATTATTATTATTATTATTATTATTATTATTATTATTATTATTATTATTATTATTATTATTATTATTATTATTATTATTATTATTATTATTATTATTATTATTATTATCATTATTATTATTATTATTATTATTATTATTATTATTATTATTATTATTATTATTATTATTATTATTATTATTATTATTATTATTATTATTATTATTATTATTATTATTATTATTATTATTATTATTATTTTATTTTTTTTGTCGTTATAGAGCGTCGACTGCTAAGGTCATTGGCTCTATGTCTATGCGGCAGGGGGGAAAACTCATGTTCACTCTCGAGAGTAGTGTTGGACTCCATATACATGACCTACCAACCAAAAACCCCCTGTTTTTTTTAATGACATTATAGGTATATCAACAGCGTTGTCTTATTTGCAATATAAATCATATTTTGGAATATAGCTCAATCAGTTTCAGATATTCAATAACCTTATCTAAGTGTTCCGCAGAAGATAAACATGTTGAGATATTAATTGGTATGCCTACTTGGTGGCGTATATTTCTGAATTTTGTACAGTCAAATAGAATGTGTTTGATGGTAAGTTGGCACCTGCATTCTTCGCATGCGGGAGGTATTCTTCCAAGAAGTAAGTAGGATGATGTTAAGTGAGTGTGACCCAATCTTATTCTGGATATGACGACTTGATCTTTCCTCTTAGTTAGGTTGTATGTATTTGGGGTCAAAGATGCTACTGGTTTCACTGATTTTAAGAATGTATTGTTGAGTTGCCATTCATTTTGCCAAGCATTCACTATTTTATTACTCAAGTGGTTTTTAAAGTCTTGAAAGTTATATCTGTCTACATTTTTGGTATCTAATGAAGTTGCTTCTTTTGCAGCCACGTCAGCCATCTCATTTCCTGGAATGCCTATGTGACTTGGAACCCAAATGAAAATAATTTTCGCCCCATTCAGAGTTAGTTCATGAAGGATGGCAGACATATTTTCTGTGAGTGGATCTTCGTTCTTTGCATTTTCTAAAGATGTTAGGCAACTGAGAGAGTCAGAACATATTGCAGCATTTTGGATACGATTATTTCTTATATATAACAGTGCCTCCAAAACAGCATGTTGTTCTGCATAATAGACACTAGACCATGAAAAATGTTTCCATTTCAATGTTACGTTTTTGGTAAACAGTGCACTTCCTACTCCATGGTCAGTTTTAGAGCCATCAGTGTATATTTGTAAAGTTATTTCTTGGGAAATTGAAATCCATTTCACTTCGTCCATGAAGATTTCCATGGGAGTATTATGTCTGTCGAATTTTTGGCAGTTTAGGTATACATTGGGTTTTCTCATTGTCCAGGGGAGAGTATTATTTTCCAAGGTAGGGAAAACAGGTGGTACATCTTCTCTCAAGTTTTCCATCAACTTGAGTACTCGGACTGTGAACGGAAGATTGCTCGTACGTCGGATATGCGAAAAAACTTCATGTGTTTCGTTAATGATAATATTATGCACTGGATGGTAGGGCGCAATGAGTATTTTACAAAAATAGCTAGACATCATATATTGTCTTCTATAACGGAGGGGTGGTACGCCAGTCTCACAACATAGCGAATGATATGGACTGGTTCTGAAAGCCCCCAGTGCTAGCCTTAGTCCATCAGCTTGCACATGTTCAAGAATTCTGAGATTGGAGTCACTAGCTAAGCCATATATTATACACCCATAGTCTATCTTTGACAAAATCAAAGCCTTGTAAAGGTTGATGAAAATCTTCATATCCGCACCCCAGTTGATATTTGACATGACCCTTAATATATTCAATCTTTTTTTACATCTTACCGCAAGATCTATAATGTGTTCTTTCCAAAGTAATTTTTTATCGAAAATTAAGCCCAAAAATCTTGTTGATTCTTTAATTTCTATCTGATTTCCATACAAGGTGAGATTTGGTTCAGGATGAGGGTTTCTAAGTCTGCAGAAGTGTGTGCAGTGTGTTTTACTGGAACTAATTTTGAAACCGTTGTTTTCAGCATGGGTACTTATTGTGTCTATTGTTCTTTGCAAGGTTCTAACCATGTCATCCATTTTTTGAGCGGAATAATATATAACTAGGTCGTCCACATATAGACTTCTTTTCACTTCATTAGGAATAACTTCCGCTAAACCATTGATAGCTACTAGGAAAAGGGTAACACTTAAATTGGTTCCTTGGGGGACACCATTTTCTAACACATGAGTCTCAGACACGCTTTGACCAATCAGTACTTTGAATGTCCTATTATTCAAAAAGTCCTCTATAAACAGTGGGAGTGAGTCACGCAAACCCCAGTTATGTAATTTTTTTAATATTCCGTGTCTCCAAGTCGTGTCAAAAGCTTTTTCAATATCAAAAAAGATTGCCACAGTGTGTGATCTCGTAGCAAAACTTCTCTTTATGAAATCTTCAATCAAGATGAGTTGATCGATAGTACAACTTCCTTTTCGAAAACCCATTTGATGTTCAGATAGAAAACCGTTTTTTTCAAGATACCACACTAACCTGGTGTTTAGCATTTTCTCTAATGTTTTTCCTAGGCAACTTATAAGAGAAATTGGTCTATAACTGGCTGGATTTTGGTATTATTATTATTATTATTATTATTATTATTATTATTATTATTATTATTATTATTATCATTATTATTATTATTATTATTATTATTATTATTATTATTATTATTATTATTATTATTATTATTATTATTATTATTATTATTATTATTATTATTATTATTATTATTATTATTTTTTTTTTCTCCTTAGGAGTGTACCAGTCAGGCCCTGTCTCCGGTGCTCCGGCCCATCCGGAGGGCGCGCTGGTGTCGTTAACCCCAATAACCACTCCCTACGTCCGTAGGGTGAGTGATTATTGGGTCCGAGAATCGTGTGCCCTGAGTAGACGGAGCGAACCAAGTATAACGGCCTTCTGCATTCTTGCTGCTAAGATATCTGCCATATTACGGCAAGCCGGTATTATCTTCAAGTTAGAGAGCAGTGTGTCCATCATTCCACCAAGGAATCAGAACCACCATTTTGACAGAATGGTCCGGATATAACCTGCGGAGTTCAAAGAGAAGATCTCGATATTTAGTCCGTTTTTCCTCCTCTTTTCGAACGATATTCATTTCGCCTGGAGCGGAAAACTCCATGACGAATATCGTTCTACTTTGGTGGTCGAGGAGGACAACATCAGGCTTATTGGCTTGTATTTGCCTGAGGGTGGGGAATGAGTAGTTCCAATAGATTCGGCATCTCTCATTCTCCACCACGGACTCAATATCCCCCGGAGCATAAGGCAACACCGGTGTCTCGTCTATACCGTACGAGTGTCGTAGGTGGTAGTACAACACTCGTAGAGCTGCGTTATGCCTGTGGATATAGGCTGAGACCGCATAAGATGGGCATGCTGATAGTAAATGCATTACGGTCTCAGGTGCCCCACGACATGCCCTGCATCGGGTGTCAGGGACGTCTATACCCATCACGCGACTACGGTAGACAAGGGTGTTGAAGACACCATCCTGGCAGGCCATTAGGAATCCCTCGGTCTCCGACTTTAGCTCACTCGACCTGAGGAAGGCAAAGGTCAAGCTTTTGGATAAGCCAAGGTCTTCGATGTTATGAAAGAAGACACCATGCATTGGCTTATCCATATGTAGCTGTAGCAGGACCTCTGTCTCCGCAGCTTTTATGTGAGCTTTTTGCTGAACGGGTCCCAATTCGGTGAAAGAGTTTGGGTTAGCCCGTTCAGTGTCGAAAACGAGACCGAGTTCATCGGCCGCACGGGTAGCTGCCTTGAAAAGGAATACTCCAATGCCTGCTTTCTCATGGTCGCGGACCATGCAGAGAAGGGGATCTGAACTCCTGATGACTTTACAGGCCCCATCCAGAACCATTCTGTTATGCAGACACTCCAAACTCAAAAGTCCACGGCCTCCCCGTTGTCTGGGAAAGTATAACCGTGGAACGGACGATTTAGGATGCAAGCTCCTATTGAGATGCATCATTTTGCGAGTCTTAACGTCAAGTTGTCGCAGCTCTTCCTTAGTCCACTTCATCACTCCGAAAGAGTAAAGAAGGATCGGAACGGCAAGCATATTAGTTGCAGCAACTTTGTTCTTCCGCGACAGTTCTGATGACCAGATCTGTCGGAGTTTATGCTGATACTTGCCGCGGAGAGAGTTTTTAACTGCAAATACCTCTTGGGAGCGGCGTTGTTCCACCCCAAGGTAGGTATAAGTCTCTCCGGCATCCAGATGATGTAGGATGCTTCCGTCTACGAGCTGGACATCCTCTCCGTATTCCTCGCATCGTCCTCTTTTGAGATGAACCGTGGCACATTTGTCGATCCCAAATTCCATACCGATAGCATGCGTATATTCTTCCACCACCCTAAGGGACTGATGTAGGTCCCTTTCTCCAGAGGCATACAATTTGAGGTCATCCATATAAAATAGATGGGTGACATTATGCCTCCGGTTGCTGGGGGTGCCGCAGTTGTACCCACGGGTATTCCTTAGTGCAACGGAAAATGGCAATAGTGAGATGCAGAAGAGAAGAGGGCTAAGGGAGTCTCCCTGAAACACACCTCTTCTAATGATGACCTGCTCTGTTTGGACTATGTCTCTACCTGATCTTATGGTGAAGCGAGTCCTCCAGAGCGGCATCAGTTGTCCAATGCATCCCACTATTTGACCGGGTACCTCAAGGCATCTGAGCAAATGCATGATTAACTCATGTGATGTTGTATCAAATGCCTTGCGGTAATCGATCCAGGCCATCGAAAGGTTACGCTTATACTGCACGGAGTCCTGCGTGATACATCTATCGATGAGCAGGTTCTCCTTGCACCCGGCGACCCCTTTCTTTGCTCATTTATCCGTTCATACACCGGATCAACTGCGGAGAGAATGCGCGTTTATAAGATTCGCGTAAACACCTTATAACACGCATTCAAGCATGTTATCGGCCTGTAATTCTTTGGATCAGACAAATCTCCGTTTTTGGGGATGAGCACGGTTCGCCCCTCGACAAACCACTTTGGAATCTGCTGCTCCCCATCTAGCCATGAGTTGAAAACTCTGGCCAGATGGCGGTGGGTTGTTGGAAACTTTTTCCACCAATAGTTATTCAACCCATCAGGGCCTGGAGCAGCGAAATTCTTAGAGCCTTTTAGGGCCCCTCGTACTTCTTCCGTGGTTATCGGAATGCGCAGATCATTAAGCACAGGCTGCCGAAGCCTCCTGCAAAATGCTTCGAACTGCGCTAGGGCTGGAGTATCTACGTTGAGTGGTTGCGGATACTCATAGACATTCTTCCAGAATGTTTCCACCCGATCTGCAGCCGGCGGGTTATTGACAACACGTGGAGGCTCTTGGAATAAGCGAGAAGGTTTATCGCGGAACTTTATGTTTTCCGCGATACCTCTCGCCCGCCTCACTACTGACTTCTTTGCAGCCACTAGCATTCGTATCCTATCAAGACAGTGCTGTTTGATGGTGAACAGCACACCTTGATTTAATGTGTGGTGAGCTCGTCTCAATTTTGCGGCAAGTCGCCGCACTGCGGTCGTGAAAGGCCTATTGGCCGCCACGAAGTCCACCACACACTGGATACGAGACGCGTGTTGTCTCGCCGACTTGATCTTGGCTTCCATCTTGTGTACACGTCGTTCATGCCTCCCTACCAGAGCGGTGGTGTCCCTCCTCTCCGTTTGGGATAGAGCATGAGCGGCGTCGTACACGACAGAATTGATCTGCCAGATGTCAGCCTCTTCTGGAAGAACATCGCCAATCTCCGCATCCACCCGTGCCAGTTCTTGCGGCTTCAAGGGCTTCATATTGTGAAGCGCCCTGCGGGTTCTGATATCCTCCATCAGTGGAACAATGCGATTCTCCTCCACAGCCAAACCGACACGTGGCATATCTGCCACCTCGATAACTGGCTGAGGAGGAGCTCTAACGTAGCCTCGAGCACGAAGATGGGATACATAATCCCTGAGATTTTGTGCGGAAAAGGCTGCATGCTCTGGGTGTCTCTCACACCACAGAGCATGCATTCTTGCCATGTATCCTCTCCGGGCGGGCTCACTGCTCTCGTAGCAATGCAGAAGTCCGTCTCTTAATTCGTCCGTCCACTCAAAGCGTCCGTTGTTATCGCGGTCGTCATCGTTTGGCAAATCATCGTTGGCCCCACCACCTTGCCTATGACCCCTAATCCGAGGGGGTCGGTTGTGGGGGCCTCTTCCTCGATCGTTCGGAACCGAGTAGTAGAGTTTACTGGGGGGTTAACCCAGTAAACCCACGGCCGACACCGGAGGGAAAGTTGCTTTTTCCCTCCCGGATGCGCATGAGCTGCCGGTCCGATTTTGCATCCTTTGCTCGGGTAGGTGGTGTCGCTACTCACCAGGGCCTTAGGTGTTGGTTGACCCCCCTGCCTATATTATTATTATTATTATTATTATTATTATTATTATTATTATTATTATCATTATTATTATTATTATTATTATTATTATTATTATTATTATTATTATTATTATTATTATTATTATTATTATTATTATTATTATTATTATTATTATTATTATTATCATTATTATTATTATTATTATTACTATTATTATTATTATTATTATTTTTATCATTATTATTATTATTATTTTTATCATTATTATTATTATTATTATTATTATTATTATTATTATTTTATTTTTTATTTTTTTGGCATCGACTGCTATGGTCATTAGCCATGTGTTCTGAATAGGCTTTGTTACAAACTCCATACGCCACTTTAGGAGCAGCACTGTTAATTTTTAACGCAACAGTGAATCGTGGAGGATTATTCCCAGCCGACACGAGCCTCAGTCATTCAGACTTTCACATCTGAAAATGAAAAAAGATCGCACCGTCTGGGAATCGAACCTGCAATCTCTCGATTACCAGGCGAGCGCTTAACCACTGCGCTAATCCCCGCCCTATTATTATTATTATTATTATTATTATTATTATTATTATTATTATTATTATTATTATTATTATTATTATTATTATTATTATTATTTTCTCTTCAGGAGTGTACCGTCAGGCCCTGTCTCCGGTGCTCCGACCCATCCGGAGGGCACGCTGGTGTCGTTAACCCCAACAACCACTCCCTACGTCCATAGGGTGAGTGACTATTGGGTCCGAGAATCGTGTGCCCTGAGTAGACGGAGCGAACCAAGAATAACGGCCTTCTGCATTCGTGCTGCTAAAATTTCTGCCATATTACGGCAAGCAGGTATTATCTTCAAATTGGAGAGCAGTGTGTCCATCATTCCACCAAGGACTCCTATGATCAGAACCACCATTTTGACAGAATGGTCCGGATACAACCTGCGGAGTTCAAAGAGAAGATCTCGACATTTAGTCCGTTTTTCCTCCTCTTTTTGAACGATATTCATTTCGCCTGGAGCGGAAAACTCCACGACGAATATCGTTTTACTTTGGTGGTCGAGGAGGACAACATCAGGCTTATTGGCTAGTATTTGCCTGAGGGTGGGGAATGAGTAATTCCAATAGATTCGGCACCTCTCATTCTCCACCACGGACTCAATATCCCCCGGAGCATAAGGCAACACCGGTGTCTCTTCTATACCGTACGAGTGTCGTAGATGGTAGTACAACACTCGTAGAGCCGCGTTATGCCTGTGGATATAGGCTGAGACCGCATAAGATGAGCATGCTGATAGCAAATGCATTACGGTCTCAGGTGCCCCACGACATGCCCTGCATCGGGTGTCAGGGACGTCTATACCCATCACGCGACTACGGTAGACAAGGGTGTTGAAGACACCATCCTGGCAAGCCATTATGAATCCCTCGGTCTCCGACTTTAGCTCACTCCACCTGAGGAAGGCAAAGGTCAAGCTTTTGGATAAGCCAATGTCTTCGATGTTGTGAAAGAAGACACCATGCATTGGCTTATCCATATGTAGCTGTAGCAGGACCTCTGTCTCCGCAGCTTTGATGTGAGCTTTTTGCTGAACGGGTCCCAACTCGGTGACAGAGTTTGGGTTAGCCCGTTCAGTGTCGAATACGAGACCGAGTTCATCGGCCGCACGGGTTGCTGCCTTAAAAACTGCTCCAATCCCTGCTTTTTCATGGTCGCGGACCATGCAGAGAAGGGGATCTGAACTCCGGATGACTTTACAGGCCCCATCCAGAACCATTCTATTATGCAGACACTCCAAACTCAAAAGTCCACGGCCTCCCCGTTGTCTGGAAAAGTATAACCGTGGAACGGACGATTTAGGATGCAAGCTCCTATTGAGATGCATCATTTTGCGAGTTTTAACGTCGAGTTGTCGCAGCTCTTCCTTAGTCCACTTTATTACTCCGAAAGAGTAAAGAAGGATCGGAACGGCAAGCATATTGGTTGCAGCAACTTTGTTCTTCCCCAACAGTTCTGATGACCAGATCTGTCGGAGTTCATGCTGATACTTGCCGCGGAGACAGTTCTTAACTGTGAATACCTCTTGGGAGTTGCGTTGCTCCACCCCTAGGTAAGTATACGTCTCTCCGGCATCCAGATGATATAGGATGCTTCCGTCTACGAGCTGGACATTCTCTCCGTATTCCTCGCATCGTCCTCTTTTGAGATGAACCGTGGCACATTTGTCGATCCCAAATTCCATTCCGATAGCATGCGTGTACTCTTCCACCACCCTAATGGACTGATGTAGGTCCCTTTCTCCAGAGGCATATAATTTTAGGTCATCCATGTAAAACAGATGGGTGACTTTATGCCTCCGGTTGCTGGGGGTGCCGCAGTTGTACCCACGGGTATTCCTGAGTACAACGGACAATGGCAATAGTGAGATTCAGAAGAGAAGAGGGCTGAGGGAGTCTCCCTGAAACACGCCTCTTCTAATGATGACCTGCTCTGTTTGGACTGTGTCTCTACCAGATCTTATGGTGAAGCGAGTCCTCCAGAGTGGCATCAGTTGTCCAATACATCCCACTATTTGATCGGGTACCTCAAGACATCTGAGCAAATGCATGATTAACTCATGCGATGTTGTATCAAATGCCTTGCGGTAATCGATCCAGGTCATCGAAAGGTTACGCTTATACTGCACGGAGTCCTGCGTGATACATCTATCGATGAGCAGGTTCTCCTTGCAGCCGGCGACCCCTTTCTTTGACCCTCTTTGCTCATATATCCGTTCGTACACCGGATCAACTGCGGAGAGAATGCGCGAGTAGAAGATGCGTGTAAACACCTTATAACACGCATTCAAGCATGTTATCGGCCTGTAATTCTTTGGATCAGACAAATCTCCGTTTTTGGGGATGAGCACGGTTCGCCCCTCGACAAACCACTCCGGAATCTGCTGCTCCCCATCTAGCCATGAGTTAAAAACTCTAGCCAGATGGCGGTGGGTTGTTGGAAACTTTTTCCACCAATATTTATTCAACCCATCAGGGCCTGGAGCAGCGAAATTCTCAGAACCTTTTAGGGCCCTTCGAACTTCTTCCGCGGTTATCGGATTGCGCAGATCATTGTGCTCATGCTGCCGAAGCGTCCTGCAGTAAGCTTCGAACTGCGCTAGGGCTGGAGTGTCTACATTGAGTGGTTGCGGAAACTCATAGATGTTCTTCCAGAAGGTTTCTACCCGATCAGCAGCCGGCGGGTTATCGACAACACGTCTAGGCTCTTGGAATAAGCGAGAAGGTTTATCGCGGAACTTTATGTTTTCCGCGATACTTCTCGCCCGCCTCACTAGTGACTTCTTTGCAGCCACTAGCATTCGTATCCTATCAAGACAGTGCTGTTTTATGGTAAACAGCACGCCTTGATTCAATGTGTGGTGAGCTCGCACTGCCGGCGTGAAAGGCCTATTGGCCGACATGTAGTCCACCACACACTGGATACGAGACGCGTGTTGTCTCGCCGACTTGATCTTAGCTTCCATCTTGTGAACGCGTCGCTCATGCCTCCCAACAAGAGCGGTGGTTTCCCTCCTCTTCGTCTGGGATAGAGCACGAGCGGCGTCGTACACGACAGAATTAATCTGCCAGATGGTAGCCTCTTCTGAAAGAACATCGCCAATCTCTGCATCCACTCGTGCCAGTTCTTGCGGCTTCAGGGGCTTCATATTGTGAAGAGCCCTGCGGGTTCTGATGTCCTCCATTGGTGGTATGATGCGAGCCTCCTCTACAGCCAGACCGACACGTGGCATATCTGCCACTTGTGCCACTTCGTTAATCGGCTGAGGAGGAGCTCTAACATAGCCTCGAGCCCGGAGATAGGAAACATAATCCCTGTGATTTTGGGCGGAAACGGCAGCATGCTCTGGGTGTCTTTCACACCAGAGAGCACGCATCCTTGCCATGTATCCTCTCCAGGCGGGCTCACTGCTCTCGTAGATATACAGAAGTCCGTCTCTCAATTCGTCCGTCCACTCAAAGCGTCCGTTGTCAATTGCGGTTGTCATTTGGCAAATCATCGTTGATGGCCCCACCACCTTGCCTTTGACCCCTAATCCGAGGGGGTCGGTTGTGGGGCCTCTTCCCCGATTGTTCGGAACCGAGTATTAGGGTTTACTGAGGGGTTGACCCAGTAAACCCACGGCCGACACCGAAGGGAAAGATGCCTTTTCCCTCCCGGATGCGCATGAGCTGCCGGTCCGATTTTGCATCCTTTGCTCGGGTAGGTGGTGTCGCAACTCACCAGGGCCTTAGGTGTTGGTTGACCTCCCTGCCTTATTATTATTATTATTTTCTGACATCACATAACTGACATGCTTTGTTATGGTTTCACTTTCTTGAAACACCGGGTGCAAACCATGCACCTAGGGTATTTCTCTTTATTAGGATCGTATTATAGTACTTTGCGCACTATGTGTGCCGTGCCCAACAGTACTGCTTTCTGCATGGTGAGGAGGTTGTGGTATCCTGGGATCTCTTTTACAGCTTCACAGGTTGCATTGGATATCAGCCCTATGGCCCCGATGACGATGGGTATCACTTTTGCCCTCATGCTCCACATTCTTTGGATCTCTATCTGCAAATCTTTATATTTCAGGTACTTTTCAGCTTCTTTCTGGGTAATATTGTAGTCTGATGGGATAGCGACATCTATTAGAAGGCATGTTCTTTTGTTTTTCTGTTTCAGAATGATATCTGGTTTGTTGGCTTTTATCATTCTGTCGGTTTGAACTTGGGTGTCCCATATTAAGGTGACTTCTGGGGTGTCCATCACCGAATCTGGAACATGCTGATACCAATTCCCTTGAACTTCTATCTTGTACGCTTTGCATATGTTCCAGTGCAACTGAGCTGCTACCGCATTGTGTCTTCCTAGGTATGCCTTCTTTGCAAGGATTGGGCATCCGGAAACTACATGATGAATTGTTTCATTGTGTGTCCGGCAAAGTCTACATTTTGGGTCTTTGCCAGATTTCATGATTCTTGTCTTCATATAGTTTGTTGCCATTGCTTGTTCTTGGCAGGCGGTTATTAGTGCCTCGGTTTCGGTTTTGAGGTTTGCCTGAGTGAGCCATTTCCAGGTAAGATCTTTATTTATCGTTTCTTTTTCAACTTCTTTTTCTATCTGTCCATGCATTGCTTTTTCTTTCCATCTAGCTTTGTGTTCTTCTCTAATTCTTATTTTCATCTTCTCCTTTATTATCTTCACTCGTTTTGTTTCAGTTTCATCTGGGTTTGTGTTCTCAATTCTTTCGCTTTCAGCTAATCGATTACATTCCGCTTCAATGAGTTTCTGGGATTGTCGGTATACCATTCCCAACTGTTTATCCTTTTGCTTCATTTTCAGGTACAGGTTCAGGCCTGCGTGGGATGTGGCGTAGCTTGTTTCCATATTTTGCATTCCTCTTCCTCCTTCTCTTCTCGGGATGTATAGCCTGTCTATATCTGCTCTTGGATGGAGGGCTCCGTGCATATTCATCAGTTTTCTCGTTTGTTGGTCCATTTTTCTTATTTCCGCTTGGGTCCACTTGATTATCCCAAAGCTGTACAGAATGACGGGTACTGCCAGCGATGTGATGGCAGATGTCTTGTTTTTGGCACTAAGTTCGGTATTCAGGATTTCCCTCGTTCTTCGATAGTATTCTTTAGTGAGTTTGGTTTTCATATTCTTGTGTTGTACACCATCGTGCTCATTTACACCGAGATATTTGTATACGTCATTCTGTTCTAGAGTTCTTATTGCCGTTTTTTCACAGAGTTCAATGTTTTGACTTTTTTTAAGTCGTCCGTTGATAAATGTGGCTTTGGCGCACTTGTCTAGCCCAAATTCCATGTTTATATTGTCACTGAAGGTTTTTACTAGCTTGAGTTGTTCTTTGAGTTCTTCATCATTTCTTGCAATCAGTTTCAAGTCGTCGATGTAAAGGAGGTGGTTTATCTTTTCCTTTTCTTTTTTGCAGCGGTATCCTGTTTGTGACTTCTCTAAAATGGATGTTAGTGGGAACAGGGCCATGCAGAAGAGCAGGGGAGAAAGCGAGTCGCCTTGATATATTCCGTTCTTGATTCGAATGTCCTTTATTGTTATCAGTTCAGCGCCAGGTGTTCCATTTGAGAGATTAAGGTCGGTGTTCCAAGTTGTCATGGTTTTGCTTATGAATGAAATGAGTGTTGCTGGGGCTCGGTAAATATTGAGCGTTTCTATAAGCCAGCTATGAGGAACACTGTCAAATGCTTTCTTGTAATCGATCCAAGCTATCGATAGGCTTTTACGGCTGTCTTTGCAGCCCTTGTGGATCATTTTGGATGTTAGAAGATGGTCTTTGCACCCATAAGTGTTTTTGACGCATCCCTCCTGCTCATTGGGGAATAGGCTATTGTTGTTTAGATGCGTGTGCAATCTTTCTGCAAATATCTTTGTTAGAATTTTGTACATGTTATTTAGACAGGTTATAGGTCTGTAATTGTTGGCTTGATCTGTTTTCTCGTTTTTGGAAATGAGGTAAGTTTTTCCTTTTGCTAGCCAAAGTGGTATTTTTTGCTTCTCAGAGATAAGATCGTTGTACGCATGAGTTAGATGTTCATGTGATGCATGTAGTTTTTTTATCCAAAAGTTTGTAATTCCGTCTACTCCTGGGGATTTCCAGTTAGCTGTCTGAGTTATTGCTGACATGACTTCTTCTAGCGTTATATCCTGCCATTCCATTCTTTTGATTTGGGCTGTCTTCTCGTATTCTTCCTGGATCCATGTTGCTGTTAATTCATGTTTTGTGTCCTTCTCCCAGATTGATTTCCAGTATCTTTCTATTTCTGGTGTAGGTGGCATACTTCTGATTTCTTTCCTTTTGTTGAGTATATCATTGTAGAATTTACTTGTGTTTTCTGTGTATAGTTTATTCTGTTGGTATTGTAGGCTTCTTTCTGTGTATCTCTTGATTCTACATCCTTTAGCCGAGATTTGTTGCTTTAGTTTTTCAATTGTTCTAGCGTGGTCCTTATCGCTCTTGATGCTGTATTTTAAGTAAAGTCGCTACTTTTGTTCCATCATTTTGCTTCCGAGTTCTTTATTCAGGCATTCGTTTAATCGTGAAAGGTCCTTTCTCAGTGTTAATATTTTTGTTTGGATTCGTTTTTTCCACGGGGGGTCGCCTTCAAAGAACGTTTTCTTTTTCTCTTTGTTAGGGGGTGCAATCCTGTCTTGTATGGTTGCTGCCACTGCATATATTAGCTTATTGATGTTTGTAATGCTTTTGAATTCTTCCGAATTGCCTTCAATGATTTCTGATATTGCCTCGTTTCCAAGTTTGATGAGGCGTTTAGTGTTATGGTTGTCGTTTATTTTTTTCAAGGGGATTCTTGTTAGCTCTTCATCCGTGGTTTCGTCAAGAGATATTCTGTGTACTATTTCGTTAATGACGTCTTTTCTTTCTGCCTCTTCGTTTTCTGATTGCGGTTCTTCTTGAATGCGATTTTCTTCTGGTGTATAGTATTTTGTGTTTTCCATTATATATTCGTCAGTATTTTCTGTTTCAAAGATTTTAAACCCGCAGGCAGTGTTATTCTCTACTGAGATGTGTGGTTTTATCCGTAATTCATTTTCTGTATGTTGTGATTTTCTCGTTATGTGTTGTTTAACTTCTTTGGTGATACTATCGATCTCGTTTTCTGTGAGCTTGTTGTTACTTATTATGTATCTCCTAAGTGTTGCCATTGTGTTAGGGGTCAGGGTGTGCTGAGAGTCAGGATTTCTTTCTATCCACAGCTTGAATGTCTCGTTTAGGTTTGCTGTTCCTGTTCTTTCAAGTGTATAGAAGTGGCACCAGATTATTTCTTTGTATTCCCCTATTGACCATTTGGTCCTTCCTTGTTTGGTTTCTTGTTTTTTTGTTTTTGTTTGGGTTTTCTCTTGTACTGAGTCTAGGTTCTCCTTTTGGTTCCCGATCTTCTGGTTTTGTTTCATGATCAGTTCGGGTTGTTGGATATCCTTCTTTCTTTTCTTTTTCTCGTTATCCATAGGTGTTAACAGCTCGAAATGTCCACCTTCTATGTCCCCTGATAGTAGTAGGTTAATACTTTGCCCATGATTATTTTTGGTGATTACTGTAGGCGTTTCATTTGTTGAAACATGTTTGTTGTTTTGTTTTTCAATTCGCGTGAATATGTTGAAATTCATTCGATTGATCTCAGATAACGCCAACATCTCAACACTGGTCCCATAAGTTCCATCACAGCGCATGTTGTAGCAGTAATTTCTCTGGGTCATTAGTTCTGGATTCGTTGTTATCACCAGGTGGTTTTTGACGGCTTCCCAATTTCTTCTTATGTAGCTGACTGCATCCGCCCTGGGTCGAAGATGATTTTCTTGAGTGTTGTAGAGATACAGGCTGACTGCTCGGAACAAGCAGTTGCCGTCTCCTGTGATATCATGCAGGGTGAACGATTTTGAAGTTTCGTTTGTGATTGAATTCGCAGAATCCTGTTGGGTAGTGGGGGTTGAATAACTTCGAGGGCTTCGCATGTTGACGACCTGAGGTGCCTCAAACCTCCTGCCGGACGCGACGTCAGGCGTTTCCACTCTGACCCCGTTTACGTCGTTTTTTTCCGAGGCTTTATAAATTTTCATTTCAGCACTTTACATAAGGTTTCTGGGTTTTGCTCCACGACGGGTATTTTATTTCCCCGTTACCCCCTCCTGATTAAGTGAGGGAGCATCCTCCATTCGCAGGAGGCCGCGCCCGATGGGGGACCCAGAAAACCCCACACGGGTTATTATTATTATTATTATTATTATTTCCTTTAAGAGTGTACCAGTCAGGTCCTGTCTCCGGTTCTCCGACCCATCCGGAGGACGCGCTGGTGTCGTTTACCTCAATAACCACTCCCTACGTCCGTAGGGTGAGTGATTATTGGGTCCGAGAGTCATGTGTTCTGAGCAGACGAAGGGAACCAAAGATGACGGCCTTCTGCATTCGAGCGGCTAGGATTTGTGCCATATTACGGCAGGCCGGTATCAACTTCAAATTAGAGAGCAGTGTGTCCATCATTATTATTATTATTATTATTATTATTTTTTTTTTTTTTCCCGTTGGGAATGTACCAGTCAGGCCCTGTCTCCGGTGCTCCGATACATCCGGAGGGCGCGCTGGTGTCGTTAACCCCAATAACCACTCCCTACGTCCGTAGGGTGAGTGACTATTGGGTCCGAGAATCATGTGCCCTGAGTAGACGGAGCGAACCAAGGATGACGGCCTTCTGCATTCGCGCTGCTAAGATTTCTGCCATATTACGGCAAGCAGGTATTATCTTCAAGTTGGAGAGCAGTGTGTCCATCATTCCACCAAGGACTCCTATGATCAGAACCACCATTTTGACAGAATGGTCCGGATATAACCTGCGGAGTTCAAAGAGGAGATCTCGATATTTAGTCCGTTTTTCCTCCTCTTTTCGAACGATATTCATTTCGCTTGGAGCGGAAAACTCCATGACGAATATCGTTCTACTTTGGTGGTCGAGGAGGACAACATCAGGCTTATTGGCTTGTATTTGCCTGAGGGTGGGGAATGAGTAGTTCCAATAGATCCGGCACCTCTCATTCTCCACCACGGACTCAATATCCCCCGGAACATAAGGCAACACCGGTGTCTCGTCTATACCGTACGAGTGTCGTAGATGGTAGTATAACACTCGTAGCGCCGCGTTATGCCTGTGGATATAGGCTGAGACCGCATAAGATGGGCATGCTGATAGCAAATGCATTACGGTCTCAGGTGCCCCACGACATGCCCTGCATCGGGTGTCAGGGACGTCTATACCCATCACGCGACTACGGTAGACGAGGGTGTTGAAGACACCATCCTGGCAGGCCATTATGAATCCCTCGGTCTCCGACTTTAGCTCACTCGACCTGAGGAAGGCAAAGGTCCAGCTTTTGGACAAGCCAATGTCTTCGATGTTGTGAAAGAAGACACCATGCATTGGCTTATCCATATGTAGCTGTAGCAGGACCTCTGTCTCCGCAGCTTTGATGTGAGCTTTTTGCTGAACGGGTCCCAACTCGGTGACAGAGTTTGGGTTAGCCCGTTCAGTGTCGAATACGAGACCGAGTTCATCGGCCGCACGGGTTGCTGCCTTAAAAAGAAATGCTCCAATCCCTGCTTTTTCATGGTCGCGGACCATGCAGAGAAGGGGATCTGAACTCCTGATGACTTTACAGGCCCCATCCAGAACCATTCTGTTATGCAGACACTCCAAACTCAAAAGTCCACGGCCTCCCCGTTGTCTGGAAAAGTATAACCGTGGAACGGACGATTTAGGATGCAAGCTCCTATTGAGATGCATCATTTTGCGAGTTTTAACGTCGAGTTGTCGCAGCTCTTCCTTAGTCCACTTCATTACTCCGAAAGAGTAAAGAAGGATCGGAACGGCAAGC
The DNA here is from genome assembly GCA_944452925.2 of Chrysolina oricalcia. Lineage (NCBI taxonomy): Eukaryota > Metazoa > Arthropoda > Insecta > Coleoptera > Chrysomelidae > Chrysolina > Chrysolina oricalcia. The sequence continues at coordinate 32,075,819 of OX101822.2, read as the reverse complement.
ATATTGGTTGCAGCAACTTTGTTCTTCCCCGACAGTTCTGATGACCAGATCTGTCGGAGTTTATGCTGATACTTGCCGCGGAGAGAGTTCTTAACTGTGAATACCTCTTGGGAGTGGCGTTGCTCCACCCCTAGGTAAGTATACGTCTCTCCGGCATCCAGATGATGTAGGATGCTTCCGTCTACGAGCTGGACATCCTCTCCGTATTCCTCGCATCGTCCTCTTTTAAGATGAACCGTGGCACATTTGTCGATCCCAAATTCCATTCCGATAGCATGCGTGTACTCTTCCACCACCCTAAGGGACTGATGTAGGTCCCTTTCTGCAAGGAGGGTGACTTTATGCCTCCGGTTGCTGGGGGTGCCGCAGTTGTACCCACGGGTATTCCTGAGTACAACGGACAATGGCAATAGTGAGATGCAGAAGAGAAGAGGGCTGAGGGAGTCTCCCTGAAACACGCCTCTTCTAATGATGACCTGCTCTGTTTGGACTGTGTCTCTACCAGATCTTATGGTGAAGCGAGTCCTCCAGAGTGGCATCAGTTGTCCAATACATCCCACTATTTGATCGGGTACCTCAAGACATCTGAGCAAATGCATGATTAACTCATGCGATGTTGTATCAAATGCCTTGCGGTAATCGATCCAGGCCATCGAAAGGTTACGCTTATACTGCACGGAGTCCTGCGTGATACATCTATCGATGAGCAGGTTCTCCTTGCAGCCGGCGACCCCTTTCTTTGACCCTCTTTGCTCATATATCCGTTCGTACACCGGATCAACTGCGGAGAGAATGCGCGTGTATAAGATGCGTGTAAACAACTTATAACACGCATTCAAGCATGTTATCGGCCTGTAATTCTTTGGATCAGACAAATCTCCGTTTTTGGGGATGAGCACGGTTCGCCCCTCGACAAACCACTCCGGAATCTGCTGCTCCCCATCTAGCCATGAGTTAAAAACTCTAGCCAGATGGCGGTGGGTTGTTGGAAACTTTTTCCACCAATAGTTATTCAACCCATCAGGGCCTGGAGCAGCGAAATTCTTAGAACCTTTTAGGGCCCTTCGAACTTCTTCCGTGGTTATCGGATTGCGCAGATCATTGTGCTCATGCTGCCGAAGCGTCCTGCAGTAAGCTTCGAACTGCGCTAGGGCTGGAGTGTCTACATTGAGTGGTTGCGGAAACTCATAGATGTTCTTCCAGAAGGTTTCTACCCGATCAGCAGCCGGCGGGTTATCGACAACACGTGGAGGCTCTTGGAATAAGCGAGAAGGTTTATCGCGGAACTTCATGTTTTCCGCGATACTTCTCGCCCGCCTCACTAGTGACTTCTTTGCAGCCACTAGCATTCGTATCCTATCAAGACAGTGCTGTTTTATGGTAAACAGCACGCCTTGATTCAATGTGTGGTGAGCTCGTTTTAGCTTTGCAGCAATTCGCCGCACTGCCGGCGTAAAAGGCCTATTGGCCGACATGTAGTCCACCACACACTGGATACGAGACGCGTGTTGTCTCGCCGACTTGATCTTAGCTTCCATCTTGTGAACGCGTCGCTCATGCCTCCCAACAAGAGCGGTGGTTTCCCTCCTCTCCGTCTGGGATAAAGCACGAGCGGCGTCGTACACGACAGAATTGATCTTCCAGATGGTAGCCTCTTCTGAAAGAACGTCGCCAATCTCTGCATCCACTCGTGCCAGTTCTTGCGGCTTCAGGGGCTTCATATTGTGAAGCGCCCTGCGGGTTCTGATGTCCTCCATTGGTGGTATGATGCGAGCCTCCTCTACAGCCAGACCGACACGTGGCATATCTTAAACACTTCTGCCACTTCGTTAATCGGCTGAGGAGGAGCTCTAACATAGCCTCGAGCCCGGAGATAGGAAACATTATCCCTGAGATTTTGGGCGGAAACGGCGGCATGCTCTGGGTGTCTTTCAGACCAGAGAGCATGCATCCTTGCCATGTATCCTCTCCGGGCGGGCTCACTGCTCTCGTAGATATACAGAAGTCCGTCTCTCAATTCGTCCGTCCACTCAAAGCGTCCGTTGTCATTGCGGTTGTCATTTGGCAAATCATCGTTGTTGGCCCCACCACCTTGCCTTTGACCCCTAATCCGAGGGGGTCGGTTGTGGGGGCCTCTTCCCCGATTGTTTGGAACCGAGTATTAGGGTTTACTGGGGGGTTAACCCAGTAAACCCACGGCCGACACCGGAGGGAAAGATGCCTTTTCCCTCCCGGATGCGCATGAGCTGCCGGTCCGATTTTGCATCCTTTGCTCGGGTAGGTGGTGTCGCAACTCACCAGGGCCTTAGGTGTTGGTTGACCTCCCTGCCTATTATTATTATTATTATTATTATTATTATTATTATTATTATTATTATTATTATTATTATTATTATTATTATTATTATTATTATTATTATTATTATTATTATTATTATTATTATTATTATTATTATTATTATTATTATTATTATTATTATTATTATTATTATTATTATTATTATTATTATTATTATTATTATTATTATTATTATTATTATTATTATTATTATCATTATTATTATTTTTCTCTTTAGGAGTGTACCAGTCAGGCCCTGTCTCCGGTGCTCCGACCCATCCGGAGGGCGCGCTGGTGTCGTTAACCCCAACAACCACTCCCTACGTCCGTAGGGTGAGTGATTATTGGGTCCGAGAATCGTGTGCCCTGAGTAGACGGAGCGAACCAAGAATAACGGCCTTCTGCATTCGTGCTGCTAAAATTTCTGCCATATTACGGCAAGCAGGTATTATCTTCAAATTAAAGAGCAGTGTGTCCATCATTCCACCAAGGACTCCTATGATCAGAACCACCATTTTGACAGAATGGTCCGGATACAACCTGCGGAGTTCAAAGAGAAGATCTCGATATTTAGTCCGTTTTTCCTCCTCTTTTCGAACGATATTCATTTCGCCTGGAGCGGAGAACTCCACGACGAATATCGTTTTACTTTGGTGGTCGAGGAGGAGAACATCAGGCTTATTGGCTTGTATTTGCCTGAGGGTGGGGAATGAGTAGTTCCAATAGATTCGGCACCTCTCATTCTCCACCACGGACTCAATATCCTCCGGAACATAAGGCAACACCGGTGTCTCGTCTATACCGTACGAGTGTCGTAGGTGGTAGTACAACTCTCGTAGAGCCGCGTTATGCCTGTGGATATAGGCTGAGACCGCATAACATGGGCATGCTGATAGCAGATGCATTACGGTCTCAGGTGCCCCACGACATGCCCTGCATCAGGTGTCAGGGACGTCTATACCTATCACGCGACTACGGTAGACAAGGGTGTTGAAGACACCATCCTGGCAAGCCATTATGAATCCCTCGGTCTCCGACTTTAGCTCACTCGACCTGAGGAAGGCAAAGGTCAAGCTTTTGGATAAGCCAATGTCTTCGATGTTGTGAAAGAAGACACCATGCATTGGCTTATTATTATTATTATTATTATTATTTTTTTCCGTTGGGAATGTACCAGTCAGGCCCTATCTCCGGTGCTCCGATACATCCGGAGGGCGCGCTGGTGTCGTTAACCCCAATAACCACTCCCTACGTCCGTAGGGTGAGTGACTATTGGGTCCGAGAATCATGTGCCCTGAGTAGACGGAGCGAACCAAGGATGACGGCCTTCTGCATCCGCGCTGCTAAGATTTCTGCCATATTACGGCAAGCAGGTATTATCTTCAAGTTTGAGAGCAGTGTGTCCATCACTCCACCAAGGACTCCTATGATCAGAACCACCATTTTGACAGAATGGTCCGGATATAACCCGCGGAGTTCAAAGAGAAGATCTCGATATTTAGTCCGTTTTTCCTCCTCTTTTCGAACGATATTCATTTCGCCTGGAGCGGAAAACTCCATGACGAATATCGTTCTACTTTGGTGGTCGAGGAGGACAACATCAGGCTTATTGGCTTGTATTTGCCTGAGGGTGGGGAATGAGTAGTTCCAATAGATCCGGCACCTCTCATTCTCCACCACGGACTCAATATCCCCCGGAACATAAGGCAACACCGGTGTCTCGTCTATACCGTACGAGTGTCGTAGATGGTAGTATAACACTCGTAGCGCCGCGTTATGCCTGTGGATATAGGCTGAGACCGCATAAGATGGGCATGCTGATAGCAAATGCATTACGGTCTCAGGTGCCCCACGACATGCCCTGCATCGGGTGTCAGGGACGTCTATACCCATCACGCGACTACGGTAGACGAGGGTGTTGAAGACACCATCCTGGCAGGCCATTATGAATCCCTCGGTCTCCGACTTTAGCTCACTCGCCCTGAGGAAGGCAAAGGTCAAGCTTTTGGATAAGCCAAGGTCTTCGATGTTGTGAAAGAAGACACCATGCATTGGCTTATCCATATGTAGCTGTAGCAGGACCTCTGTCTCCGCAGCTTTGATGTGAGCTTTTTGCTGAACGGGTCCCAACTCGGTGACAGAGTTTGGGTTAGCCCGTTCAGTGTCGAATACGAGACCGAGTTCATCGGCCGCACGGGTTGCTGCCTTAAAAAGAAATGCTCCAATCCCTGCTTTTTCATGGTCGCGGACCATGCAGAGAAGGGGATCTGAACTCCTGATGACTTTACAGGCCCCATCCAGAACCATTCTGTTATGCATACACTCCAAACTCAAAAGTCCACGGCCTCCCCGTTGTCTGGGAAAGTATAACCGTGGAACGGACGATTTAGGATGCAAGCACCTATTGAGATGCATCACTTTGCGAGTTTTAACGTCGAGTTGTCGCAGCTCTTCCTTAGTCCACTTCATTACTCCGAAAGAGTAGAGAAGGATCGGAACGGCAAGCATATTGGTTGCAGCAACTTTGTTCTTCCCCGACAGTTCTGATGACCAGATCTGTCGGAGTTTATGCTGATACTTGCCGCGGAGAGAGTTCTTAACTGAGAATACCTCTTGGGAGTGGCGTTGCTCCACCCCTAGGTAAGTATACGTCTCTCCGGCATCCAGATGATGTAGGATGCTTCCGTCTACGAGCTGGACATCCTCTCCGTATTCCTCGCATCGTCCTCTTTTGAGATGAACCGTGGCACATTTGTCGATCCCAAATTCCATTCCGATAGCATGCGTGTACTCTTCCACCACCCTAAGGGACTGATGTAGGTCCCTTTCTCCAGAGGCATATAATTTGAGGTCATCCATGTAAAACAGATGGGTGACTTTATGCCTCCGGTTGCTGGGGGTGCCGCAGTTGTACCCACGGGTATTCCTGAGTACAACGGACAACGGCAATAGTGAGATGCAGAAGAGAAGAGGGCTGAGGGAGTCTCCCTGAAACACGCCTCTTCTAATGATGACCTGCTCTGTTTGGACTATGTCTCTACCAGATCTTATGGTGAAGCGAGTCCTCCAGAGTGGCATCAGTTGTCCAATGCATCCCACTATTTGATTGGGTACCTCAAGACATCTGAGCAAATGCATGATTAACTCATGCGATGTTGTATCAAATGCCTTGCGGTAATCAATCCAGGCCATCGAAAGGTTACGCTTATACTGCACGGAGTCCTGCGTGATACATCTATCGATGAGCAGGTTCTCCTTGCAGCCAGCGACCCCTTTCTTTGACCCTCTTTGCTCATATATCCGTTCATACACCGGATCAACTGCGGAGAGAATGCGCGTGTATAAGATGCGCGTAAACAACTTATAGCACGCATTCAAGCATGTTATCGGCCTGTAATTCTTTGGATCAGACAAATCTCCGTTCTTGGGGATGAGCACGGTTCGCCCCTCGACAAACCACTCCGGAATCTGCTGCTCCCCATCTAGCCATGAGTTAAAAACTCTTGCCAGATGGCGGTGGGTTGTTGGAAACTTTTTCCACCAATACTTATTCAACCCATCAGGGCCTGGAGCAGCAAAGTTCTTCGAGCCTTTGAGGGCCCCTCGAACTTCTTCCGTGGTTATCGGATTGCGCAGATCATTGTGCTCAGGCTGCCGAAGCGTCCTGCAGTAAGCTTCGAACTGCGCTAGGGCTGGAGTGTCTACATTGAGTGGTTGCGGAAACTCATAGATGTTCTTCCAGAAGGTTTCTACCCGATCAGCAGCCGGCGGGTTATCGACAACACGTGGACGCTCTTGGAATAAGCGGGAAGGTTTATCTTTGAACTTTATGTTTTCCGCGATACTTCTCGCTCGCCTCACTAGTGACTTCTTTGCAGCCACTAGCATTCGTATCCTATCAAGACAGTGCTGTTTTATGGTAAACAGCACGCCTTGATTCAATGTGTGGTGAGCTCGTCTTAGCCTTGCAGCAATTCGCCGCACTGCCAGCGTGAAAGGCCTATTGGCCGACATGTAGTCCACCACACACTGGATACGAGACGCGTGTTGTCTCGCCGACTTGATCTTAGCTTCCATCTTGTGAACGCGTCGCTCATGCCTCCCAACAAGAGCAGTGGTGTCCATCCTCTCCGTCTGGGATATTGCACGAGCGGCGTCGTACACGACAGAATTGATCTGCCAGATGTTAGCCTCTTCTGGAAGAACATCGCCAATCTCCGCATCCACCCGTGCCAGTTCTTGCGGCTTCAAGGGCTTCATATTGTGAAGCGCCCTGCGGGTTCTGATGTCCTCCATTGGTGGTATGATGCGAGCCTCCTCTGCAGCCAGACCGACACGTGGCATATCTGCAACTTCGTTAACCGGCTGAGGAGGAGCTCTAACATAGCCTCGAGCCCGGAGATAGGATACATAATCCCTGAGATTTTGGGCGGAAACGGCGGCATGCTCTGGCTGTCTCTCACACCAAAGAGCATGCATCCTTGCCATGTATCCTCTCCGGGCGGGCTCACTGCTCTCATAGCAATACAGAAGTCCATCCCTTAATCTATCCGTCCACTCAAAGCGTCCGTTGTCATTGCGGTTGTCGTCATTTGGCAAATCATCGTTGTTGGCCCCACCACCTTGCCTTTGACCCCTAATCCGAGGGGGTCGGTTGTGGGGGCCTCTTCCCCGATTATTTGGAACCGAGTAAAAGGTTTTACTGGGGGGTTAACCCAGCAAACCCACGGCCGACACCGGAGGGAAAGATACCTTTTCCCTCCCGGATGCGCATGAGCTGCCGGTCCGATTTTGCATCCTTTGCTCGGGTAGGTGGTGTCGCAACTCACCAGGGCCTCAGGTGTTGGTTGACCTCCCTGCCTATTTATTATTATTATTATTATTATTATTATTATTATTATTATTATTATTATTATTATTATTATTATTATTATTATTATTATTATTATTATTATTATTATTATTATTATTATTATTATTATTATTATTATTATTATTATTATTATTATTATTATTATTATTATTATTATTATTATTATTATTATTATTATTATTATTATTATTATTATTATTATTATTATTATTATTATTATTTTTTTTTTCTCCTTAGGAGTGTACCAGTCAGGCCCTGTCTCCGGTGCTCCGACCCATCCGGAGGGCGCGCTGGTGTCGTTAACCCCAATAACCACTCCCTACGTCCGTAGGGTGGGTGATTATTGGGTCCGAGAATCGTGTGCCCTGAGTAGACGGAGCGAACCAAGTATAACGGCCTTCTGCATTCTTGCTGCTAAGATTTCTGCCATATTACGGCAAGCCGGTATTATCTTCAAGTTAGAGAGCAGTGTGTCCATCATTCCACCAAGGACTCCTATAATCAGAACCACCATTTTGACAGAATGGTCCGGATATAACCTGCGGAGTTCAAAGAGAAGATCTCGATATTTAGTCCGTTTTTCCTCCTCTTTTCGAACGATATTCATTTCGCCTGGAGCGGAAAACTCCATGACGAATATAGTTCTACTTTGGTGGTCGAGGAGGACAACATCAGGCTTATTGGCTTGTATTTGCCTGAGGGTGGGGAATGAGTAGTTCCAATAGATTCGGCATCTCTCATTCTCCACCACGGACTCAATATCCCCCGGAGCATGAGGCAACACCGGTGTCTCGTCTATACCGTACGAGTGTCGTAGGTGGTAGTACAACACTCGTAGCGCCGCGTTATGCCTGTGGATATAGGCTGAGACCGCATAAGATGGGCATGCTGATAGCAAATGCATTACGGTCTCAGGTGCCCCACGACATGCCCTGCATCGGGTGTCAGGGACGTCTATACCCATCACGCGACTACGGTAGACAAGGGTGTTGAAAACACCATCCTGGCAGGCCATTATGAATCCCTCGGTCTCCGACTTTAGCTCACTTGACCTGAGGAAGGCAAAGGTCAAGCTTTTGGATAAGCCAAGGTCTTCGATGTTATGAAAGAAGACACCATGCATTGGCTTATCCATATGTAGCTGTAGCAGGATCTCTGTCTCCGCAGCTTTTATGTGAGCTTTTTGCTGAATGGGTCCCAACTCGGTGACAGAGTTTGGGTTAGCCCGTTCAGTGTCGAAAACGAGACCGAGTTCATCGGCCGCACGGGTAGCTGCCTTAAAAAGGAATGCTCCAATCCCTGCTTTCTCATGGTCGCGGACCATGCAGAGAAGGGGATCTGAACTCCTGATGACTTTACAGGCCCCATCCAGAACCATTCTGTTATGCAGACACTCCAAACTCAAAAGTCCACGGCCTCCCCGCTGTCTGGGAAAGTATAACCGTGGAACGGACGATTTAGGATGCAAGCTCCTATTGAGATGCATCATTTTGCGAGTCTTATCGTCGAGTTGTCGCAGCTCTTCCTTAGTCCACTTCATCACTCCGAAAGAGTAAAGAAGGATCGGAACGGCAAGCATATTAGTTGCAGCAACTTTGTTCTTCCCCGACAGTTCTGATGACCAGATCTGTCGGAGTTTATGCTGATACTTGCCGCGGAGAGAGTTTTTAACTGCAAATACCTCTTGGGAGCGGCGTTGTTCCACCCCAAGGTAGGTATAAGTCTCTCCGGCATCCAGATGATGTAGGATGCTTCCGTCTACGAGCTGGACATCCTCTCCGTATTCCTCGCATCGTCCTCTTTTGAGATGAACCGTGGCACATTTGTCGATCCCAAATTCCATACCGATAGCATGCGTATATTCTTCCACCACCCTAAGGGACTGATGTAGGTCCCTTTCTCCAGAAGCATACAATTTGAGGTCATCCATGTAAAATAGATGGGTGACATTAGTCCTCCGGTTGCTGGGGGTGCCGCAGTTGTACCCACGGGTATTCCTGAGTGCAACGGACAATGGTAATAGTGAGATGCAGAAGAGAAGAGGGCTAAGGGAGTCTCCCTGAAACACACCTCTTCTAATGATGACCTGCTCTGTTTGGACTATGTCTCTACCAGATCTTATGGTGAAGTGAGTCCTCCAGAGCGGCATCAGTTGTCCAATGCATCCCACTATTTGACCAGGTTCCTCAAGGTATCTGAGCAAATGCATGACTAACTCATGTGATGTTGTATCAAATGCCTTGAAGTAATCGATCCAGGCCATCGAAAGGTTACGCTTATACTGCACGGAGCCCTGCGTGATACATCTATCGATGAGCAGGTTCTCCTTGCACTCGGCGACCCCTTTCTTTGACCCTCTTCGCTCATTTATCCGTTCATACACCGGATCGACTGCGGAGAGAATGCGCGTGTATAAGATGCGCGTAAACACCTTATAACACGCATTCAAGCATGTTATCGGCCTGTAATTCTTTGGATCAGACAAATCTCCGTTTTTGGGGATGAGCACGGTTCGCCCCTCGACAAACCACTCCGGAATCTGCTGATCCTCATCTAGCCATGAGTTGAAAACTCTGGCCAGATGGCGGTGGGTTGTTGGAAACTTTTTCCACCAATAGTTATTCAACCCATCAGGGCTTGGAGCAGCGAAATTCTTAGAGCCTTTTAGAGCCCCTCGTACTTCTTCCGTGGTTATCGGAATTGTTGGTAAATGAACTTATTTGTGATTCATATAGTACTCCTTGATATTGTTTTGTAAGGAGTTGTTATGTATTCGGAGAATTGTTGTTTGTTTTTATGTAGATAAAAAGAGTATTGAATAAACATATTATTGTGGTCGTTTATCTTTCTTCTGAACAGAATTCCAACTGGTTATTATTATTGTGGTCGTTTATCTTCCATCTGAACAGAATTCCAACTGGTTATGGGCCCAGGAATCGCATTCAGTTGAAATCGTTTATAGTCAATCGATAAGAATTTTCAAGATTCTAAGGAAGATACTGTATTCTGACCGAAAAGTAGTGACACCTTGTCAAAAGTCCGTAAAGCTGATCCATTTTTGAATATAAGCAGTAAAAAAAGGAAAAAGTTTAAAACGCAACAGTATGTCATCTAGCAGCAATATTCCACCAATGGAAAAACTTGTTGGTCGTGAAAACTTTTCAACCTGGAAGTTTGCAATGCAGGCATATCTCGAACACGAAGATTTATGGGATTGCATACTTGGTACTGAAGAGAATTTGAAAAAGATCACGAAAGCTAAGTCAAAAATCATTCTTGCCATAGAGCCTGTCAACTATATACATATCCAAGATGCCACCATAGCCAAAAATGCCTGGGACAAGCTCAATAATGCTTTCGAGGATTCCGGTCTCACCCGCAAAGTTGGATTATTGCGTACACTCATCACAACTCAATTTGAAAATTGTTCTTCAGTGGATGAATACGTCAACAGGATTGTTACAACTGCACATAAATTAAATAACCTGAATTTCGAAGTTAAAGAAGAATGAGTTGGATCGCTACTACTAGCTGGACTGTCGAATGAATACAAACCTATGATTATGGGTCTCGAGAGCTCAGGTGTTTCGATAACTGGTGACTCTATCAAAACTAAACTTCTGCAAGAAGTTCCGTCCCGTAAAAATGTCAGACAAACGAACGAAGACACTGCTTTGTTAACCAGAAATAACAAAAATCAACATTATAGACATGCTCAGAATTCTTCCAACGTCCGATGCTATAACTGTAACAGATTTGGTCATTTTAGTAAGGACTGTAGAAATCCTCAACGAAAGAAGTCTTCATATCAGGGAGAATCGAAGAAAAAGTCCAGTAATGCGTTCCTTGTATGTTACGCAACAAATATCCCAGACAAAGAAGCATGGTATTTGGACTCATGTGCATCTTCACACATGACTTTCAATAAAGAGTGGTTGAAAGCAGGAACTGTTAGATCCTGTAAGACAGAAATTTCCACAGCAAACATTGGAAAAATGTCGGCAGAAAGTATAGGAGAAACCACGATAGCAGTTTCGAAATATGACAAGGCAGATGAAATACATGTCAAAGATGTTTTATATGTACCAAATATTTCTATTAATTTATTATCAGTGAGTCGTATCATCAAAAATGGCCACATTGTGCAGTTTAGTGATGATTGCTGCCGTATTTCTGATACAGAAGGACGTCTGTTGGCCACCGCATCTGAATATAATGGAATTTTCAAACTAGACCGTCCAAGAGAATCAGCGAATCTTCCTCAAGAAAATAATGGAGCACTGTGGCATCGTAGATTGGGCAACATGAGCAGGAAGAACATGAGTTTACTACCGAATCTTGTCAACGGATTTAATTGCTCAAGAAGTGATGCAGATCCATGTATGAGCTGCGTGATGGGAAAACAGCATCGAAAACCTTTCAAATACTCTGGAAAAAGAGCGGACGAAATTTTGGACTTGGTGCATACTGATCTTTGTGGACCAATGGAAGTGTCTTCCAAAGGAGGTTCGAAATATTTTCTTTCGTTTATAGACGATCATTCCAAGAAAGTGTTCGTATATTTCCTACAGCAGAAGTGTCAAGTTTATGAAACCATCAAAGAATTCAAAACCTTCGTCGAGACACAACGAAATAAGAATATGAAAATATTGCGCTCTGATAATGGAAAGGAATACATAAACTCCTCAATCAGTTCTCTTCTGAGAAATCCAGGAATAAGACATCAAACTACAACAGTTTACTCACCTCAACAAAATGAAGTAGCCGAGAGAATGAACCGGACAATAGTCGAAAAAGCCAGAACACTATTGCATGACGCTGGATTACCCAAACAATATTGGGCTGAAGCAGTATCTACCGCCGTTTATTTGATAAATCGTACACCTACAAATAATGAACAACGAAAAACTCCCGAGGAAGTATGGAATAACGAAAAACCAGATGTTAGTCATCTCCGAATATTTGGCTGTAAAGCCATGGTTCATATACCGAAAGAAAATAGAAAGAAATGGGATACAAAATCAAAGGAAATGTTATTCGTTGGATACTGCGATTTTACAAAAGGGTACCGTTTGATTGACACTGACACAAAGAAAATTGTGAAAAGTCGAGACGTCATATTTCTTGAAAATCAAATGATTCAGAGCATTTCTAGAGAAAATTGTATTACTCCGATGTGTTCTCCACTGGAATCAACGACTTTCGAACAAAATACAACGACAGAAGAGAAAAGTGAATCGTCGAAAGAAAATGAAGAGAATGAGCAAGAAATAGATGATGTGTTGCCATCGACCTCAACAGATGATAGTAATGCAAGCAAAATTCCATAATCAGAGATAAGTTTACGCCGTTCGTCGAAATCTGTGAAACCGCCAAATTATCTCACCTATAGAGCTGAATATGATATAGTTTCTGATCCTCAAACAGTAAGTGAAGCCATGAACCGACCTGATTCCTCGCTTTGGATGCACGTCATGCAAGAGGAGTATGATGCAATGATACAAAACAGTACATGGACTTTAGTGGATCCTCCACCCGATAGAAAAGTTCTGCAGACCAAATGGGTGTTCAAAATAAAGTCCGACGATGGATATGGAGCAGAGAAATATAAAGCTCGACTCGTTGCAAAAGGTTTCACCCAAGTACAAGGAATAGATTATGATGAAATTCATTCACCAGTCGTCCGAACCAATGCAATAAGACTGCTTTTTGCACTAGCTGCTAAGTACGATCTACATGTTCATCACATGGATGTGAAGAATGCATTTCTTCAAGGTGATCTGAAAGAGGATATATATATATATTCACCAACCGGAGAAAATCATTATTTGTGGACAAGAATCGAAAGATTGTAAATTGAATAAGGCAATGTATGGTCTCAAGCAAGGAAGTAAAGAATGGAACCGAAAACTCAGTTCTGTCTTGAAATGTATGAATTTTCAGCAATCTAAGACTGAGCAATGTGTATACTTTAACTTTGCCAAAAATAAGGTACAGATAATCGCTGTTTATGTTGATGATTTGCTTATTTTTTCGAACGACATTCAACTTATGATGTGTACGAAAGCAGAACTCATGAGCACATTCAACATGAAGGATCTCAATGAAGTTTCCAAATGTCTTGGCATGAGATTTACCAGAGATCGCCAACAAGGTAAATTGTGGGTAGATCGATTAGAATACGTTCAAGATATCGTCCGGAAATTCAATATGTTTGAATCGAAGCCAGTAAAAACGCCGATGGATCCAAATCAGAAATTAACAATCGAAATGTCACCAGTGACAGATGATATTTCTAAAATGAAAAATGTACCCTATCGAGAAGCCGTTGGTAGTCTTTTGTATGCAGCTCAAGTTTCGAGACCTGATATTGCATATGCTGTTGGCATTCTTAGTAAGTTTAATTCAAATCCTGGAGTAGCCCGCTGGACAGCCGTCAAGAGAGTACTTCGCTATCTGAAAGGTACACTCAACTACAGATTGGAACCCATTACGATTTATTGTGACAATGAGGGAGCAGTTGACTTGGCATCCACTGCAGGTTTTCGTCAGAGGACAAAGCATACTGACATACGTCATCATTTTCTCAGGCAGCATGTCGAAGAGAAAAACATTTTAGACAAGTATATCTCCACCGATGAAATGATAGCCGATTCTCTAACAAAAGCGTTATGTATATTGAAGTTTAATAATTGTACTGAAAAATATAATTTGAAAGATTGAATTGAATTACAAATTTGAGTTCAAGAGAGGGTGTTGGTAAATGAACTTCGAATTTGTGATTTATATAGTACTCCTTGATATTGTTTTGTAAAGAGTTGTTATGTATTTGGAGAGTTGTTGTTTGTTTTTATGTAGATAAAAAGAGTATTGAATAAACATATTATTGTGGTCGCTTATCTTCCTTCTGAACAGAATTCCAACTGGAATGCGCAGATCATTGAGCTCAGGCTGCCGAAGACTCCTGCAAAATGCTTCGAACTGCGCTAGGGCTGGAGTATCTACGTTGAGTGGTTGCGGATACTCATAGATATTCTTCCAGAATGTTTCCACCCGATCTGCAGCCGGTGGGTTATCGACAACACGTGGAGGCTCTTGGAATAAGCGAGAAGGTTTATCGCGGAACTTTATGTTTTCCGCGATACCTCTCGCCTGCCTCACTAGTGACTTCTTTGCAGCCACTAGCATTCGTATCCTATCAAGGCAGTGCTGTTTGATGGTGAACAGCACACCTTGATTTAATGTGTGGTGAGCTCGTCTCAATTTTGCGGCAATTCGCCGCACTGCGGGCGTGAAAGGCCTATTGGCTGCCACGAAGTCCACCACACACTGGATACGAGACGCGTGTTGTCTCGCGGACTTGATCTTGGCTTCCATCTTGTGTACACGTCGTTCATGCCTCCCTAACAGAGCGGTGGTGTCCCTCCTCTCCGTTTGGGATAGAGCATGAGCGGCGTCGTACACGACAGAATTGATCTGCCAGATGTCAGCCCCTTCTGGAAGAACATCGCCAATCTCCGCATCCACCCGTGCCAGTTCTTGAAGCTTCAGGGGCTTCATATTGTGAAGCGCCCTGCGGGTTCTGATATCCTCCATCAGTGGAACAATGCGATTCTCCTCTACAGCCAAACCGACACGTGGCATATCTGCCACTTCGATAACCGGCTGAGGAGGAGCTCTAACGTAGCCTCGAGCCCGAAGATGAGATACATGATCCCTGAGATTTTGTGCGGAAAACGCTGCATGCTCTGGGTGTCTCTCACACCACAGAGCATGCATTCTCGCCATGTCTCCTCTCCGGGCGGGCTCACTGCTCTCGTAGCAATGCAGAAGCATGTGTCTTAATTCGTCCGTCCACTCATTATTATTATTATTATTATTATTATTATTATTATTATTATTATTATTATTATTATTATTATTATTATTATTATTACTGTTATTTTTTTTTTTTTTTTTTTTTTTTTTTTTTTTTTTTTTTTTTTTTTTTTTTTTTTTTTTTTTCCCCGTTGGGAATGTACCAGTCAGGCCCTGTCTCCGGTGCTCCGATACATCCGGAGGGCGCGCTGGTGTCGTTAACCCCAATAACCACTCCCTACGTCCGTAGGGTGAGTGACTATTGGGTCCGAGAATCATGTGCCCTGAGCAGACGGAGCGAACCAAGGATGACGGCCTTCTGCATTCTTGCTGCTAAGATTTCTGCCATATTACGGCAAGCAGGTATTATCTTCAAGTTGGAGAGCAGTGTGTCCATCATTCCACCAAGGACTCCTATGATCAGAACCACCATTTTGACAGAATGGTCCGGATATAACCTGCGGAGTTCAAAGAGAAGATCTCGATATTTAGTCCGTTTTTCCTCCTCTTTTCGAACGATATTCATTTCGCCTGGAGCGGAAAACTCCATGACGAATATCGTTCTACTTTGGTGGTCGAGGAGGACAACATCAGGCTTATTGGCTTGTATTTGCCTGAGGGTGGGGAATGAGTAGTTCCAATAGATCCGGCACCTCTCATTCTCCACCACGGACTCAATATCCCCCGGAACATAAGGCAACACCGGTGTCTCGTCTATACCGTACGAGTGTCGTAGATGGTAGTATAACACTCGTAGCGCCGCGTTATGCCTGTGGATATAGGCTGAGACCGCATAAGATGGGCATGCTGATAGCAAATGCATTACGGTCTCAGGTGCCCCACGACATGCCCTGCATCGGGTGTCAGGGACGTCTATACCCATCACGCGACTACAGTAGACGAGGGTGTTGAAGACACCATCCTGGCAAGCCATTATGAATCCCTCGGTCTCCGACTTCCGCTCACTAGATCTGAGGAAGGCAAAGGTCAAGCTTTTGGATAAGCCAAGGTCTTCGGTGTTGTGAAAGAAGACACCATGCATTGGCTTATCCATATGTAGCTGTAGCAGGACCTCTGTCTCCGCAGCTTTGATGTGAGCTTTTTGCTGAACGGGTCCCAACTCGGTCACAGAGTTTGGGTTATCCCGTTCAGTGTCGAATACGAGACCGAGTTCATCGGCCGCACGGGTTGCTGCCTTATAAAGGAATGCTCCAATCCCTGCTTTTTCATGGTCGCCGACCATGCAGAGAAGGGGATCATAATAATAATAATTATTATTATTATTATCATTATTATTATTATTATTATTATTATTATTATTATTATTATTATTATTATTATTATTATTTTTTATTTTTTTTTTTCTCCTTAGGAGTGTACCAGTCAGGCCCTGTCTCCGGTGCTCCGACCCATCTGGAGGGCGCGCTGGTGTCGTTAACCCCAATTACCACTCCCTACGTCCGTAGGGTGGGTGATTATTGGGTCCGAGAATCGTGTGCCCTGAGTAGACGGAGCGAACCAAGTATAACGGTCTTCTGCATTCTTGCTGCTAAGATTTCTGCAATATTACGGCAAGCCGGTATTATCTTCAAGTTAGAGAGCAGTGTGTCCATCATTCCACCAAGGACTCCTATAATCAGAACCACCATTTTGACAGAATGGTCCGGATATAACCTGCGGAGTTCAAAGAGAAGATCTCGATATTTAGTCCGTTTTTCCTCCTCTTTTCGAACGATATTCATTTCGCCTGGAGCGGAAAACTCCATGACGAATATCGTTCTACTTTGGTGGTCGAGGAGGACAACATCAGGCTTATTGGCTTGTATTTGCCTGAGGGTGGGGAATGAGTAGTTCCAATAGATTCGGCATCTCTCATTCTCCACCACGGACTCAATATCCCCCGGAGCATAAGGCAACACCGGTGTCTCGTCTATACCGTACGAGTGTCGTAGGTGGTAGTACAACACTCGTAGCGCCGCGTTATGCCTGTGGATATAGGCTGAGACCGCATAAGATGGGCATGCTGATAGCAAATGCATTACGGTCTCAGGTGCCCCACGACATGCCCTGCATCGGGTGTCAGGGACGTCTATACCCATCACGCGACTACGGTAGACAAGGGTGTTGAAAACACCATCCTGACAGGCCATTATGAATCCCTCGTTCTCCGACTTTAGCTCACTTGACCTGAGGAAGGCAAAGGTCAAGCTTTTGGATAAGCCAAGGTCTTCGATGTTATGAAAGAAGACACCATGCATTGGCTTATCCATATGAAGCTGTAGCAGGACCTCTGTCTCCGCAGCTTTTATGTGAGCTTTTTGCTGAACGGGTCCCAACTCGGTGACAGAGTTTGGGTTAGCCCGTTCAGTGTCGAAAACGAGACCGAGTTCATCGACCGCACGGGTAGCTGCCTTAAATAGGAATGCTCCAATCCCTGCTTTCTCATGGTCGCGGACCATGCAGAGAAGGGGATCTGAACTCCTGATGACTTTACAGGCCCCATCCAGAACCATTCTGTTATGCAGACACTCCAAACTCAAAAGTCCACGGCCTCCCCGCTGTCTGGGAAACTATAACCGTGGAACGGACGATTTAGGATGCAAGCTCCTATTGAGATGCATCATTTTGCGAGTCTTAACGTCAAGTTGTCGCAGCTCTTCCTTAGTCCACTTCATCACTCCGAAAGAGTAAAGAAGGATCGGAACGGCAAGCATATTAGTTGCAGCAACTTTGTTCTACCCCGACAGTTCTGATGACCAGATCTGTCGGAGTTTATGCTGATACTTGCCGCGGAGAGAGTTTTTAACTGCAAATACCTCTTGGGAGCGGCGTTGTTCCACCCCAAGGTAGTTATAAGTCTCTCCGGCATCCAGATGATGTAGGATGCATCCGTCTACGAGCTGGACATCCTCTCCGTATTCCTCGCATCGTCCTCTTTTGAGATGAACCGTGGCACATTTGTCGATCCCAAATCCCATACCGATAGCATGCGTATATTCTTCCACCACCCTAAGGGACTGATGTAGGTCCCTTTCTCCAGAGGCATACAATTTGAGGTCATCCATGTAAAATAGATGGGTGACATTATGCCTCCGGTTGCTGGGGGTGCCGCAGTTGTACCCACGGGTATTCCTGAGCGCAACGGACAATGGCAATAGTGAGATGCAGAAGAGAAGAGGGCTAAGGGAGTCTCCCTGAAACACACCTCTTCTAATGATGACCTGCTCTGTTTGGAATATGTCTCTACCAGATCTTATGGTGAAGCGAGTCCTCCAGAGCGGCATCAGTTGTCCAATGCATCCCACTATTTGACCGGGTACCTCAAGGCATCTGAGCAAATGCATGATTAACTCATGTGATGTTGTATCAAATGCCTTGCGGTAATCGATCCAGGCCATCGAAAGGTTACGCTTATACTGCACGGAGTCCTGCGTGATACATCTATCGATGAGCAGGTTCTCCTTGCACCCGGCGATTCCTTTCTTTGACCCTCTTTGCTCATTTATCCGTTCATACACCGGATCAACTGCGGAGAGAATGCGCGTGTATAAGATGCGCGTAAACACCTTATAACACGCATTCAAGCATGTTATCGGCCTGTAATTCTTTGGATCAGACAAATCTCCGTTTTTGGGGATGAGCACGGTTCGCCCCTCGACAAACCACTCTGGAATCTGCTGCTCCCCATCTAGCCATGAGTTGAAAACTCTGGCCAGATGGCGGTGGGTTGTTGGAAACTTTTTCCACCAATAGTTATTCAACCCATCAGGGCCTGGAGCAGCGAAATTCTTAGAGCCTTTTAGGGCCCCTCGTACTTCTTCCGTGGTTATCGGAATGCGCAGATCATTGAGCTCAGGCTGCCGAAGCCCCCTGCAAAATGCTTCGAACTGCGCTAGGGCTGGAGTATCTACGTTGAGTGGTTGCGGATACTCATAGATATTCTTCCAGAATGTTTCCACCCGATCTGCAGCCGGCGGGTTATCGACAACACGTGGAGGCTCTTGGAATAAGCGAGAAGGTTTATCGCGGAACTTTATGTTTTCCGCGATACTTCTCGCCCGCCTCACTAGTGACTTCTCTGCAGCCACTAGCATTCGTATCCTATCAAGGCAGTGCTGTTTGATGGTGAACAGCACACCTTGATTTAATGTGTGGCGAGCTCGTCTCAATTTTCCGGCGTGAAAGGCCTATTGGCCGCCACGAAGTCCACCACACACTGGATACGAGACGCGTGTTGTCTCGCCGACTTGATCTTGGCTTCCATCTTGTGTACACGTCGTTCATGCCTCCCTACCAGAGCGGTGGTGTCCCTCCTCTCTGTTTGGGATAGAGCATGAGCGGCGTCGTACACGACAGAATTGATCTGCCAGATGTGAGCCTCTTCTGGAAGAACATCGCCAATCTCCGCATCCACCCGTGCCAGTTCTTGCGGCTTCAGGGGCTTCATATTGTGAAGCGCCCTGCGGGTTCTGATATCCTCCATCAGTGGAATGATGCGATTCTCCTCCACAGCCAAACCGACACGTGGCATATCTGCCACTTCGATAACCGGCTGAGGAGGAGCTCTAACGTAGCCTCGAGCCCGAAGATGGGATACATAATCCCTGAGATTTTGTGCGGAAAACGCTGCATGCTCTGGGTGTCTCTCACACCACAGAGCATGCATTCTCGCCATGTATCCTCTCCGGGCGGGCTCACTGCTCTCGTAGCAATGCAGAAGTCCGTCCCTTAATTCGTCCGTCCACTCAAAGCGTCCGTTGTTATCGCGGTCGTCATCATTTGGCAAATCATCGTTGGCCCCACCACCTTGCCTTTGACCTCTAATCCGAGGGGGTCGGTTGTGGGGGCCTCTTCCTCGATTGTTGGGAACCGAGTAGTAGAGTTTACTGGGGGGTTAACCCAGTAAACCCACGGCCGACACCGGAGGGAAAGTTGCTTTTTCCCTCCCGGATGCGCATGAGCTGCCGGTCCGATTTTGCATCCTTTGCTCGGGTAGGTGGTGTCGCTACTCACCAGGGCCTTAGGTGTTGGTTGACCCCCCTGCCTTTTTATTATTATTATTATTATTATTATTATTATTATTATTATTATTATTATTATTATTATTATTATTATTATTATTATTATTATTATTATTATTATTATTATTATTATTATTATTATTATTATTATTATTATTATTATTATTATTATTATTATTATTACTGTTATTTTTTTTTTTTTTTTCCCCGTTGGGAATGTACCAGTCAGGCCCTGTCTCCGGTGCTCCGATACATCCGGAGGGCGCGCTGGTGTCGTTAACCCCAATAACCACTCCCTACGTCCGTAGGGTGAGTGACTATTGGGTCCGAGAATCATGTGCCCTGAGCAGACGGAGCGAACCAAGGATGACGGCCTTCTGCATTCTTGCTGCTAAGATTTCTGCCATATTACGGCAAGCAGGTATTATCTTCAAGTTGGAGAGCAGTGTGTCCATCATTCCACCAAGGACTCCTATGATCAGAACCACCATTTTGACAGAATGGTCCGGATATAACCTGCGGAGTTCAAAGAGAAGATCTCGATATTTAGTCCGTTTTTCCTCCTCTTTTCGAACGATATTCATTTCGCCTGGAGCGGAAAACTCCATGACGAATATCGTTCTACTTTGGTGGTCGAGGAGGACAACATCAGGCTTATTGGCTTGTATTTGCCTGAGGGTGGGGAATGAGTAGTTCCAATAGATCCGGCACCTCTCATTCTCCACCACGGACTCAATATCCCCCGGAACATAAGGCAACACCGGTGTCTCGTCTATACCGTACGAATGTCGTAGATGGTAGTATAACACTCGTAGCGCCGCGTTATGCCTGTGGATATAGGCTGAGACCGCATAAGATGGGCATGCTGATAGCAAATGCATTACGGTCTCAGGTGCCCCACGACATGCCCTGCATCGGGTGTCAGGGACGTCTATACCCATCACGCGACTACGGTAGACGAGGGTGTTGAAGACACCATCCTGGCAGGCCATTATGAATCCCTCGGTCTCCGACTTTAGCTCACTCGCCCTGAGGAAGGCAAAGGTCAAGCTTTTGGATAAGCCAAGGTCTTCGATGTTGTGAAAGAAGACACCATGCATTGGCTTATCCATATGTAGCTGTAGCAGGACCTCTGTCTCCGCAGCTTTGATGTGAGCTTTTTGCTGAACGGGTCCCAACTCGGTGACAGAGTTTGGGTTAGCCCGTTCAGTGTCGAATACGAGACCGAGTTCATCGGCTGCACGGGTTGCTGCCTTAAAAAGAAATGCTCCAATCCCTGCTTTTTCATGGTCGCGGACCATGCAGAGAAGGGGATCTGAACTCCTGATGACTTTACAGGCCCCATCCAGAACCATTCTGTTATGCATACACTCCAAACTCAAAAGTCCACGGCCTCCCCGTTGTCTGGGAAAGTATAACCGTGGAACGGACGATTTAGGATGCAAGCACCTATTGAGATGCATCACTTTGCGAGTTTTAACGTCGAGTTGTCGCAGCTCTTCCTTAGTCCACTTCATTACTCCGAAAGAGTAGAGAAGGATCGGAACGGCAAGCATATTGGTTGCAGCAACTTTGTTCTTCCCCGACAGTTCTGATGACCAGATCTGTCGGAGTTTATGCTGATACTTGCCGCGGAGAGAGTTCTTAACTGTGAATACCTCTTGGGAGTGGCGTTGCTCCACCCCTAGGTAAGTATACGTCTCTCCGGCATCCAGATGATGTAGGATGCTTCCGTCTACGAGCTGGACATCCTCTCCGTATTCCTCGCATCGTCCTCTTTTGAGATGAACCGTGGCACATTTGTCGATCCCAAATTCCATTCCGATAGCATGCGTGTACTCTTCCACCACCCTAAGGGACTGATGTAGGTCCCTTTCTCCAGAGGCATATAATTTGAGGTCATCCATGTAAAACAGATGGGTGACTTTATGCCTCCGGTTGCTGGGGGTGCCGCAGTTGTACCCACGGGTATTCCTGAGTACAACGGACAATGGCAATAGTGAGATGCAGAAGAGAAGAGGGCTGAGGGAGTCTCCCTGAAACACGCCTCTTCTAATGATGACCTGCTCTGTTTGGACTATGTCTCTACCAGATCTTATGGTGAAGCGAGTCCTCCAGAGTGGCATCAGTTGTCCAATGCATCCCACTATTTGATTGGGTACCTCAAGACATCTGAGCAAATGCATGATTAACTCATGCGATGTTGTATCAAATGCCTTGCGGTAATCAATCCAGGCCATCGAAAGGTTACGCTTATACTGCACGGAGTCCTGCGTGATACATCTATCGATGAGCAGGTTCTCCTTGCAGCCAGCGACCCCTTTCTTTGACCCTCTTTGCTCATATATCCGTTCATACACCGGATCAACTGCGGAGAGAATACGCGTGTATAAGATGCGCGTAAACAACTTATAGCACGCATTCAAGCATGCTATCGGCCTGTAATTCTTTGGATCAGACAAATCTCCGTTCTTGGGGATGAGCACGGTTCGCCCCTCGACAAACCACTCCGGAATCTGCTGCTCCCCATCTAGCCATGAGTTAAAAACTCTTGCCAGATGGCGGTGGGTTGTTGGAAACTTTTTCCACCAATAATTATTCAACCCATCAGGGCCTGGAGCAGCAAAGTTCTTCGAGCCTTTGAGGGCCCCTCGAACTTCTTCCGTGGTTATCGGATTGCGCAGATCATTGTGCTCAGGCTGCCGAAGCGTCCTGCAGTAAGCTTCGAACTGCGCTAGGGCTGGAGTGTCTACATTGAGTGGTTGCGGAAACTCATAGATGTTCTTCCAGAAGGTTTCTACCCGATCAGCAGCCGGCGGGTTATCGACAACACGTGGAGGCTCTTGGAATAAGCGGGAAGGTTTATCGCGGAACTTTATGTTTTCCGCGATACTTCTCGCTCGCCTCACTAGTGACTTCTTTGCAGCCACTAGCATTCGTATCCTATCAAGACAGTGCTGTTTTATGGTAAACAGCACGCCTTGATTCAATGTGTGGTGAGCTCGTCTTAGCCTTGCAGCAATTCGCCGCACTGCCTGCGTGAAAGGCCTATTGGCCGACATGTAGTCCACCACACACTGGATACGAGACGCGTGTTGTCTCGCCGACTTGATCTTAGCTTCCATCTTGTGAACGCGTCGCTCATGCCTCCCAACAAGAGCAGTGGTGTCCCTCCTCTCCGTCTGGGATATTGCACGAGCGGCGTCGTACACGACAGAATTGATCTG
The DNA here is from genome assembly GCA_944452925.2 of Chrysolina oricalcia. Lineage (NCBI taxonomy): Eukaryota > Metazoa > Arthropoda > Insecta > Coleoptera > Chrysomelidae > Chrysolina > Chrysolina oricalcia. Next base: position 32,052,503 of record OX101822.2, on the reverse strand, counting down.
CCAGATGTTGGCCTCTTCTGGAAGAACATCGCCAATCTCCGCATCCACCCGTGCCAGTTCTTGCGGCTTCAAGGGCTTCATATTGTGAAGCGCCCTGCGGGTTCTGATGTCCTCCATTGGTGGTATGATGCGAGCCTCCTCTGCAGCCAGACCGACACGTGGCATATCTGCCACTTCGTTAACCGGCTGAGGAGGAGCTCTAACATAGCCTCGAGCCCGGAGATAGGATACATAATCCCTGAGATTTTGGGCGGAAACGGCGGCATGCTCTGGGTGTCTCTCACACCAAAGAGCATGCATCCTTGCCATGTATCTTCTCCGGGCGGGCTCACTGCTCTCATAGCAATACAGAAGTCCATCCCTTAATCTATCCGTCCACTCAAAGCGTCCGTTGTCATTGCGGTTGTCGTCATTTGGCAAATCATCGTTGTTGGCCCCACCACCTTGCCTTTGACCCCTAATCCGAGGGGGTCGGTTGTGGGGGCCTCTTCCCCGATTATTTGGAACCGAGTAAAAGGGTTTACTGGGGGGTTAACCCAGCAAACCCACGGCCGACACCGGAGGGAAAGATGCCTTTTCCCTCCCGGATGCGCATGAGCTGCCGGTCCGATTTTGCATCCTTTGCTCGGGTAGGTGGTGTCGCAACTCACCAGGGCCTCAGGTGTTGGTTGACCTCCCTGCCTATTATTATTATTATTATTATTATTATTATTATTATTATTATTATTATTATTATTATTATTATTATTATTATTATTATTATTATTATTATTATTATTATTATTATTATTATTATTATTATTATTATTATTATTATTATTATTATTATTATTATTATTATTATTATTATTATTATTATTATTATTATTATTATTATTATCATTATTATTATTATTATTAGATGGAAACAAAGGAGAGCTTCAGCTACTTTTCTAGGGTTTGGATTGGATATGTTGAGATACAACTCTGAGAGTTTCCACCATTGCACACAACACAAAATGGCGGGACTAAAGCTCATGGTGAATTGACTCTTGTAACCCTTCGTAACTAGTCGACTTTTCAAAAATACGAAAAACTTTCCACATATACTATTACCTCCATACGGACATTGAGTCACTCCGCATTTTGAAGTTTGAGATTTTCAAAATAGTCATATCTGATGAGATCAACAGAACATGTACTGATATTTGACATGATATGCAGATAATACGATGGAACACAAAAAAACTCACAAGAGATTTAAAAAAGCCTAATTATTTTGTATCAGGAAAGCACTTCAAGAAACATTCGTAGAAGATATTATAGGTATACTTCTGAAAGATTAACACCTTCACCGCCGATGACGCATGTGTGGCGTCATTCGGGTTTTCTCGTGGAGGCCGAAGACGCATCTGTGGCGTCACCCGCATGTGTAACTTCTAATGCTCAGTATGTTGTAGGCGTTCGTAGGAGAGTATTGTGATTTTGTCGGCCGCTTTAGTACTCATTAGATCACGTGGAAGTGGCCTTGGTTTTATAATTTTACATTTTGGGCTTGTGAAATGGAGGAACAAGTTGCAGGGCCATCTAGGCCAAAGCGAAAGTGTTCAGATGAAAAGATGAGGAAACCACTGACTGAGATGGAGTTAGAAGAAATTGCAGAAGCATTTTCTGATAGTGGAAGTGAGTTTGAAGTTTCTGATTTTGAAACTGAGTCAGAAAAATCTGAATCGTTATCTGACATTGATACACGAGATAATAATGAGCTCCCTCAAGTGCCCGGTTCAAGTACCTATGACGATATAAATACTACTGATGAAACAGAACTATTCGTTTGGTCTGATTTGCCCTATTTGAAAAATATTCAGTTCAGCGGTAATTCCGGCTTGGCTGTCCCAGTTCCAGGAGACGAACCATTTGATTTTTTTTCACTATTGGTGACTGATGACTTGTTATCACATATAGTTGAACAAACTAATTTATATGCAGAAGAAGTTTTTCTTAGCAAAAACACTAGGGAGAAGTCACGTATAACAAATTGGAAACCAGTTGATTTGCCAGAATTCAAAGTTTTTCTTGGATTGTGGTTCCATATGGGCAACATACGAATCAATCGTATTCAAGACTATTGGAAAACAGACGACTTATTCAGTTTACCTTGTTTCCAACAGCACATGAGTAGAAATCGCTTTTTACTCATTCTCAGATGCTTACATTTTGACAAAAACCCGTCACAAGAAGAGTTAGGTTTTGGAGATCGTCTTCATAAAATTCGATTTATGCAAGAATATCTCAACCAGAAAATGGCCGAAGTTTATTACCCTCAAAAGAACTTGGCCATTGACGAATCCATGGTTTTGTGGCGAGGGCGTCTTGCCTTCCGACAGTATATCAAAGGAAAAAAACATAAATATGGAATGAAATTGTATGTTCTAGCTGAGCCAAATGGACTTGTGTTGAGAATTAAATTATACACTGGGGCTGGTGGAGATTTGGGCGGAAAAGATCATGCGCAGAAAGTAGTTTTGTCCCTGATGGAAGGGTTGGAAAGAAAGGGACATGCTTTATACATGGATAATTATTATAACAGCATTTCCTTATGCCAAAAGATTCTTCATTTGGATACTTACATAACGGGGACTCTAAGAAAAGATCGAAAAAATAATCCGAAGGAGGTTGTTGGAGCAAAATTGAAAAAAGGCGAATATATCGCTAAATATTGCAAAGGAATTGCAGTAGCAAAATGGCATGACAAGCGAGAGGTTTTGTTTATTTCAACCGAGTTTGAAAATAGTATGGTAGAAGTTCAACGAAGACACGGAGGTAATGTCCAAAAACCTTTGGGTATTCTCCGATACAACGAAAATATGTCGGGTATAGACCGTCAAGACCAAATGCTTTCGTACTACCCCAGTGAACGTAAAACGCTAAGATGGTACAAGAAATTGGGGATACATATTTTGTGTACTCTGCTACTAAATAGCTACATTTTATTCAGCACGTCCTCAAGAAAGAAAATGTCTCTTTATGATTTCCGAATAGCTGTGATAAAGAAACTCTTATCTAGCAAACCGGCAAAAATTTTTATATTTTATGTTTCGTTATTTTTCATTTCCGTATTATTTGTTGAGTTGTTAGCTTTTAGCACTATATGTCATTTTGACTCCAACTGATTTTATGTCGCAATTCTTGTTTTATGTAGTATTGGTTACTTTCGTTTGCACATTTGACTCCAAATAAAGTATATTTTTGGCAATTTAAGCTTGACGCCATATTGCGTCATCGGCATCCTCCTAAAAATTCCTGCCGAGAGGCCGGTGACGCAAGGCGTCACATGTCATTTCGATAGAAAAAACATTTTATTCATCTTGTCTCATATCTTGGAACACTAAACAAAAACTTTGAGTCCAGAATTTGAAAAAAAAGTGTTTGGCTCCGCGTGATGTCATAGGCCACCAAGGCAGCACTGAACGTGTTAAGAAGTACAGAGAAATAAATGCTAATTACAATAATCATTTACTTCATTCAATGATACAACCATTATCTCAGTTACTTACATCTAAGATACAGAGCTGGTGTTGAGACAATTGAGGTAGAAGTTTTAGATAATACAGGGTCGCCGAGCTTCAGCTAAGAGATGCATGCAGTGTAGAGTTGGAAGAAATGAACAAGTTCCAGATTTCCTTATGAGAAGTCACCAATTCGTTTTTCATATGTTGGCTAGGACTACTTTGGTCCTTCTGATGTCGGAAAAGATATAAAGTATCATTCACTTTCCGATCCATAAGAGGGTTAGCATAAACTTTGACAACAGATACTGCAATTCTCGCGATGTGAAATTTTATTAAGAGGATAACTTTATATGAGGATAAGTAACGAAGCGACTAATCTGAGGGGACCATCAAAAAAACTTTAAAAAGTTTTGGGAGATTCGAACGTGATACAGGAGAGCATAGGTGAGAATGGTTTGGCTGGTCAAGCAATAATCGAAACTAAATATCAAAGAAAGATCACCCAGACTAAAAGAAGTATATACCATCTTATGTGATGTGAAGCTGAACAAATTTCAGACTACTACTAACTTGAGGCCAATAAGTGATACCGTCAAACGGGGTGAAACCGATCGGCAGGGGTGAAACCAAACATCACGTATATTTTGGCTTGTGTTTTCAGTAGTGATAGTATACAGCACTCAGCGCGCGGCGAAAGCCGACAAGTTTCTACAGGAAATATCAGTCTTCACGACAGTACGCATGAAGGAGGATTATTTTGTTGGTCAGTCGAGATATGTAGGTTATTTTAGAGGTGTCGAAAAAGGATTTTTTGGAAACTTGTGCAAACGATTGGTTGTGTAGTGTCACAGAAAAGAGATGAGAGAACGTGGTAAGTAAATTTGATTTCAACTATTATCTGGCCTTAATAATGAAAAGATTTAAGTTTTTATCAACATTATCACTTTTTTTATTTACATTTTATAGAAAGTTGGGAAATGGTGGGGTGAAATCGATCAATAATTATTTGGTGTAAATTAGACTCTCTTTTGATATTCAAGGATTTTGTGAATTTGTTTTGTAGGAAATCGATGTACTTTCAGTAATGGCCGATTTCACCAACTAATTCCTAAAGTTAGGAAATACCTAAATCGAATTTGGTAATGCCCAATTACAATTTGCGTTTTACCAAGAGTAAAGTAATGCTTAAAAGTGATAGGAAATACCTAACGTAGTTAATTCCTATCACTCTTAAGCATTACTTGACGTGTGGTGAAACGCAAATTGCACTTGGGTATTCCTGAATTCGATTTAGGTATTTCCTAACTTTAGGAATCAGTTGGTGAAATTGGCCATAAGTCTTTCATACTAATCTCCCCCACCCCCTCCCAGTCTCACCCTTTGTGGTATAACCGAGGTTATAGCCAATATTTTATATATTTTTTATTTTAGTTTCAGGTTAAAATGCCCCGAAAATATATGAAAAAACTGTACCCCACAAGGAAACAAATGTACAACCCAGTCTATTTGCAAATGGTTGTCGATGCGTTTAAACGAGGGATGGCTATAAGAAGGGCAGCTGAAAATTTTGGAGTACCATATAGCACCGTGTACGATAATGTCCGCATACCTGCAGATAAAAAAATTGGAGGCCAACCGGCTCTGTCTGCTGTTGAAGAACGGAAGCTAGCAGACGCCCTTCTCCTGTGTGCTAACTGGGGATTCCCATTCAAGAGCTATGATGTTAGGTACATGGTACAACAATACTTAACTAAGGCTGGAAGAACCGAGAAACGCTTTGAGAACAATTTTCCAGGAGTCGACTGGTTCAAATCATTTATGAGCAGACACGAGGATTTGACCATAGAGTTAGCAGAAAACACAAAGAGGGTCAGAGCAGCGGTAACATATGAGGTAGTTCAAAAGTATTTTCCCGAATTGGCCACTACCATCGATGGCGTTCCTCCCGCTAATATTATAAACTATGACGAGACAAACTTTTCTGATGATCCAGGCCAAGCTATGGTCGTTGTCAGAAAAGGCAAAAAGCATGCCCACAGAGTTATTGATGTCTTTAAGTCAAGCACGAGCGTAATGTTCGCGGCGGCAGGGGATGGAAAATTATTACCGCCCTATATTATTATATAATAAATACTCTTGTGGAGACACAACCTCCAGAGCAGGAGGAAAGCATGGTTGAGGACCAAACCCCTGGAATGTCCCAAGATTTATCAGATCTGTCTGATGTAGAGGAGGACCAGAATAATGTCGATTTAAACAGGAAGGAAAATAATGAAAAACAAATTTTTGGCCTTGGAGACTTTGTAATATTAAAGTTTACCACCAATAAGCGAGACAGATTTTTCGTTGCTAAAATTGAGCATATTAATGAGACGGGCCACTTTACTGTCAACTGTCAACTGTTTACGGAAAAAAAATCACAAATAAAGACACATTTTTTATATATCCAAATGTGCAAGACAAATGTGACGTTAACCAGGACCAGATAATGAGAAAAATTTCTGGAAAGCCCTCGAAGAGAGGGCAATATATCTTTAAAAATCTCTTTGATTATAATGTTGATTAGAATAGTTATTGTTTTATATTTGTGCATTTGCTTTTTGATTGTAAGTCTGTTCATTTTCAAAATATTAGACAGTAAAAACCATTCAAGAAATTAATTTAAGTAAATATGTATATTTCTGATAATGAACAGAGGTTTTTCAATTTTTTTTTATTTCAAAATGGAAATGTTTTTTTTAAAAACGAAATATATGATCGGTTTCACCCACGACGTTGCTAAAGTCAAAAACACGTGAAATAAAAGGGGCGATCGGTTTCAACCCCCTAGCACGGGGATAAAAAAACTACTGTGATTATTTTGACAGTGTTGACAGTTATAAATGCATGAAACTTTAAGCTTCAATATATGTTATTTTAGATTTCCCTTTTTTTAAGAAAACGAAAAAAAAAATGCAAAAAACATCAAATTTTTACCGGTTTCACCCAGTTTGACGGTACTTCACAACTCAGTTCTTCAAGAGGTGGTCTATATGTCATTCGATAATTATGATAATAATGCCCTTCCTATATATTATAAATTTGCCTGATTTCGTCTACGGGAATTATAAAATCTTGACAAAAAATTGTATAAATATAAAGAGTAAAATGGCATGTCATGAAATTTCAAAACTGAACAAATGTTAATTTATTTCATAAAGGCTATGACAAGACTTGGGGACTCATACTTATGATAAAACGAATCTGTGCTAAGATAGAGCGCTCTTCGATAATGTGTGCAACCTTTGTATTGTAGTCGATGATCTTGTTAATTTTGACAATGAAAATGTTTAGCCGTATTCAATTTCTGAAATGTATCGAAAATAAGAGGACTTTGAGATTGCCCACAATTGGTTGTTTGGTTGGGTGAAAGCTGACTAGTGGGATATTGGGTTTTCCTTAGGGTGCCCTTTAACGTTGGATATCGTTCAGTCCTCATGGGTTCCTAGTTCAATGGGCCTGGGTATTTCACCAGGCTCGGCAGTTTGAATACTAGGATTCATTCTTGTTTCTAGATTAATCGGACTGAGTATTCTGTTGCACCTGTCACACTGTTATAAAGTGCGTCTACACCTCACGGTTCTTTATGTTATATCCATCACGTGATTTTTTCCGAAACGTTGAACACTCAGTAATTTGAAAACGAAGCTAGAACATATCAAAAAACAAAAAAAATTCTTTCTTCTAAAGAACCGATCCTCAACGATTGGCGATTTAACTATGGGTCACCCTGGATATATCAAATTAGTGCAAATCCTCAAGTTAGGTTTATTTCAATTTTTTGGTCCTTATGAAAGGTGTTCTAACGAAAGCTTGATATTTATAAGGTTTGAGCGACTAACTTTTAGTTTGAACGAGTATATTTTTGTTCTCTATGTTCAATATCATCACTTTCACCTTCAACCAATGGGGTGCAGAAACACTCGATTTGGAATTAGTATAAGATTCGAGACCTGTATAATTGAGAAGTTCTTCAAACTTTTCAAACTGCAGTATGCAGTTTTTTAGTATAAATTTACCATAAAATATCAATGTTTTTCCAAAGACTGGACAGGTTTGACATTCATAGCGAATGTTTATGCTATTAATTACTGAAAATATTTACATTCTGTGAAATTTCTAGAGTTTTCATTCTACATTTTTTTTCTCTATTGAGTACTGAAATAACTCAATTGGAAATTGCTTCAGAATTGATTTTTTTGTTTTGTGGTACTTAGCTTGATTCTGAAGACTTAAAAAAAGTATACAGTCAAAAAGGAACTTGAAGCTGAAGTTTTTGATCAATAACAAGGGAATATGCCTGCTTTGTAAGTATTTATCAGATTTTATTCCAAAATTCTGAGGAACGGCTAACTTTACTATTATTGAGTCAGTTTGATACAAAAACTAATTGATATTTTTCATATAAACCATTAATATACATTAATGGGAATAATTTGATATCAAAATCAGACTGCTGAAGAAAAGGAGATCAGTTATTCTGACCAGTGGTACTCAACCACCAAAATCGGGAATCGTAACGATGTGCAAACATTTAGTCTTTAAAATGCAGTAGTGTTTTTGGCCCCAGCGAATTGAAACTTAGCTCAAAAATGATAAATGTGTTTTGAAACCATTGCAATATTTTTTCACTAGCTCTGGAAGCGTATAAGGAACAATTTATCACCTGCATGAATCAAATTAGCTATTACCTAACCTCAATAATACTTTTATGGAACTAGGATAAGACCAAAAGATATTAAAATTGTTACTTGTGAAGTATAACCTTGTTGAGTTTTGCCAGACCATTGATGCTCTTAGGGCATGCCCAAACTTGTTTAAACCGTGGTGGCCAAGCTGGTAGAGCGTTCGACTCTCGAGCGAAAGGTCGAGGGTTCAAATCCCTGCATGGTCATCGGTGTTGTGCATGGCATCACACGTTGAAAGGTAAGGGCTGCATTTTCCCTAGCTCACACAAGTTTCTCGAATACTTTTGAGGGTTGCGCGTAGGGGTGCAATTGGTTGACGGAAATAACAGTGAAAAAACTTTATCTAAAATGAATTCAGAGCTGTTATTTTGCTCGGGCTGTCGGATATAATGAAGTAGTTTGCTTACATTTGAACCAACGTCAATTTGGTGGCAAGCCATCACAGCCTCAACAGATTACATCTGTAATCAAAAACAATGGAAAAGTTGGACAAGGATATAGCAGAAGTTTGGATTCTATATACATTAGTAGTAAACATTCCATTGCCTTCCTGTCAGTGAGACCGTCCTCCTCACACCATTTCATTTTGAATCCCCTCGTATACCACACTCTCTTATCGTTCATTCAGTTATAAAATAGGCGAACTGCGGAAATTATTAATTATTTCTTTCAGATATTCATTCGAAATGGAAGCAATCAGATTTTGCTTTTTTTGACAATTTCAGTTGTTATCCTGGGACACATCGATTCGAAGAAAGTTTGTAATGACCTATTGAGTTACTATAAGCCAGGGAGTCCGAATTGTTGGGAAAATAAAGATGGTGAATCGAATGTGGTGAGTGTGATTTTATTGAAATTTGTTTCAAAACCTTTTCAATCTGCCAAAAATGCAATAAATAAATAGGATAGAGAATTAAAAATTAATCTTTTCAGTCAGACCGATGTTTGAATATTCAAATTTACCATTTCCATACCGTTTCAATGGGAATGTCTCCATTGCGCCAAAGCTCTAAAGTTAACGGTTTGAATTATACAAGGTGCTGAAGTTTACTTTTCAAAATTTCAAATAGCCATTGTGCAGACAATTTTTCAAACATATAAACTAAATCAACTATGCATTGATTATTCATATGACCAATACAAATCCACTATAGAGGATGATAATTCCTGCATATACCCAAAGCCAGCAAGTATTTTAGTGATTTCTGAAAATTTGAGCAGTGGAATTTTATTCATTTCCAGATATTTCGAAAGAAACTAAGATCAAATCTAATTGATGTTGTTAAAATTTCTTGAACCAGACTGACATATTATACACAAGATGTGCTATTTCTTTTGAAGCCGCACCCTTCCTGCTTGTTGATTTATGCAAATGTCTGGAATTCCGGATAATACGGTGATAAAATCGATCGTTTATGATTGAAGTTTACTCTCATACATACAAAATATACAGGGTTTATCAAAAATAGTAGCCTTTGCTGATGATTTCCTTATAGTAATAATGAATGAGATTCATTTCATTGACGCAATGCCATAAACATATTCTATTTATTTTACACAAATCGCCTGAAATATTTTGAGAAATTTACTGTGGAATATTATGAATCAAATGTTTGAATCTATATTCACCACAAGTAGTAGAATAACTTGAGTGATAAAGGTAGAATATTGTAGAGGATGAGAGTGACAATGATATCACTGTCGGGCTGCCATTTTTTTATTTTTTCACCTAGTATAATGAAACTTGGCACAGTTATTATTCGAACTAAATGTCAATTGACTGGTGTAACGACAAATTTTTACAACTTCCGGTTTCCCTGGAAATTACCTTAACTTCCGATATTTAAATGGGACACCCTGTATATTGTTTAGCTTTAGGATTGTTCAAATCATTCTACATCCGAATCCATAATTTTTTAATTGGTTTTGACATAAATTATATATTTAAATCAAATCTTAGTTTTCAATCTAGGGTGCCATGACCATCCTAAAATTTCTCCACTTAGACTCTCAATTTAAAGAAAAATCTAAAAAGAATATCTTTGTTCGTTAGCCTAGAGAAAGGCTGTGAAGTTGTATAATTTAATTTTTTTGTATTAATTAAAAAACTATGACTTCGAGATTCGGCCGAGATTCGGAAAAATTTAAATTAATAATGGAATAAAAGTAAGTTGGAATGAGAGATGGTAGTATGTGTTATACATTTTTGGATTTGTCATGAAATAATGCATTTAATAGTGTTATGAAAGTGATATGGATACATTTAAGTTTTTTGAATTATTACAAAAAAATTAAATTATACAACTTTTCAGCCTTTCTCTGTGCTGACGATCAGAGATAATAATATTTTTAGATTTTTCTGAAAATGGAGAGTCGACGTAGATAAATTATAGGATGGTCATGGCACTCTAGATTGAAAATTGATATTTGATTTAAAAATATAATTTATGTCAAAAACAATTGGAATATTATGAATTCGGATGTAGAATGATTCAAAGAATCCTAATAACAAACAATATACAGGGTGTCCCATTTGAATTTCGAAAGTTAAGGTCATTTCCAGGGAAACCAGAAATTGTTGAAATGTGTCGTTACATCAGTCGAATGACATTCAGTTCGAATATTAACTCTGCCAAGTTTCGTTTTATAGGGTGGAATAATAAAAAAACGGCAGCCCGAAAGTGATCTCGTTGTCACCCGGTATGTAACAGGTAACGAAATATGCTAATATTTTATTACAACAGACGTTCTGTACTTGTACAGAGTGGATCTCATTGGCGTAACAACAACCAATTTCATCACTCCTAAGATAATTTCAAATTATTCATCTTCAGATTCTAGATAGATGTATATAGAATTTCCGATGAACCATAACATCTGCATTTACGTACTTAATCTGTGCAAGAGTTGGCTAGACATATATTATATAGAAGAGATTGGTAGGAACTAACAAACAAGTCCGCATGTATGATATCACATATTTTAAGATCTAAACTATCAAATTCAAAAACAATTCATGACGTGGTAGCAAAAAACTGAAACGAATGATAATAGGATCAAAAAAAGGATGGTACCTGATTTATTTGTTGCTCTCTATGTGTACCATCCTCTTTATGACCCATAAGAGCATTGACGTACACGTTGAGTATTGTACATGACGTGCTTACCCAAGGTACCAGATATCACTGGCCACATAAACAATATCCGAGGGTCCTGGCTCCAGTTCAAGAAGTACAATTATACCCAAAAATAAGATCGTCAACACTTTTGAATCGTTCAATATCTTCTATGTCTGTTTCGAATGCTATGAACAATTGATATTTGCAACCATTTGAAATTCAATTTAATCGTGATGACACACATCATCTTGTATAGATACGATGATTTAACTGTTGGTATATACCAACAGTTAAATCTCGTACATTTGTGAATTCAATCTTGGGACTTCACCATAATGATCTTGCCTGAGTAACGTCTCACATTTTCTGCTCCATCTACGGCTATGGCAAATTCTAGATTGCCAATAGATCAAATGTCATCTAGTGTTTCAATTCACATATATCTTCATAAGTATGGAAATATATCCTTTGACAATGTATTACTCAATTTGGACCAGCATATCGAATTTTGCGAAAACATAACTCCATCAGTTCTGAAGGAAGCTTCATCGCTAAATATTGGTTTAGATAAGAAAGATCTATCTCAGCTTTTGTGAAGTTCTGAACCACTTCATCTGACGCATAATTGACCCCATAACCTGCATCGATGCAGAACTTTGCAAATTTCTCAAAAAAGTTGCCTCTAGTGTAGTTGAGCAGGTATACCATTTTTGCTCAAATATAAAGAATGTCGAAAGGTTACTGTCAAAAAAGTTAGGGCAAATTGAAATAAATAATTCTTGCGCCCTCTAAGTGCTACATAAATGTCAATAAGAAATTTTAATTTCTCACATCAAAAAACCCCGTTTCACTAAATTTTGTTGAAAAATATTGATTTTTTGCAAAAGTTATTCAAAATAATTGAAAATCAAATTTCAACTTGTGAATCATTATCAGCAGGCTTGGATTTAAATATATTACATTCAATTTTGCCAAACGATTAACTGAAATTAGTGTAGATTGCAATATCTTCCGCTTGTCTATCGAATAGAAAATATATTGGCTGTATATCGCAATGTTAGTTTCAATTGCTGGTTTAGCATAAAAAACGCGATATTCTTCAATAATGACACCGCATAAAAACAGTGGGTCATAAATTGAACCAGAACTTTACTAAATATTCATGATAAAGTCCCCTTGTAATTAGTTACTGAATTTCTATCATGTCAAATTTAAATATTCGGACCTGATACTCAGTTTTACATATTCACGGAAAATTACCTCCAGCTCGTGATGAATTGAATATAAAGGAGTTTTTGAATTGTTTGCACAATTTTTCACCAAATATGCTGTAATATTGTAAAAACCTGCTACTTCATTCTCATCGAGATTGCAGATTTGAGACATCTACCTCACTGAAATGAATTTTGCTCATCACCATATGTCTGGCTATCATATAAACGAATGCTTGTTATTGATACACACATTTTGTTAATGTAAAAGATGATGAATAATACTAATTTTCAATCGGAACCAGTACTACTAAGCGCCGCGCCATGCCGAAAATTGAAATTTTTAAAATTATTTTTGAACAATTAACTAATGCCTGCCATGTATTTCAATAGATTCTTAGGTATGAAAATCCATCGAAAGCAAAATTACATCATTAGAAATCATTTAAAATACACGTGTTAAAACGCGATTCTTGAACAAATAATTGACGTCTTGACACTCGATGAAAATGCCAAAGTTGACATCAGGAAAATCATGGGCAGGTGATTTGCGCGAGTACAACAATGTTATTGAGAATTATTAAGTTGTGTAAAAAATTCAAATGTCGAACAATTTACTGATACTTAAAAAAACCTAGGCAGCAGCCTTATGGAAAAATTGGCACTTGTTGATTTGTCTGAATTTTTGGTATGTTGTAGAATATTGTCGCGACTAGGGCAACTAGGGTAGCATCCGGAGTCATATAAGGGGTTGTTACCCTCATACTAAATGCGACTTGGGGTGTAGCTACAGATGGTAGGTAGCTATTGAAACTCAAGGGATAGCAAAGGAATATAAACATTTATCATACAACAACAAGGATACTGGGGAAAGTTATATCCACATTGTTAAATAAGGGACATTCTATAGTGTAATATGGGACTAAGAAAACTCTTACCTAAAACCATCACTAGCCTGTGAGGCTAACTGAGCGCTAGGACTCTCTCCTCTAATAGGAGTCTATTGCTAGCTCTCTTCTGATTCCAATCATTTTATATTTATATACAGGGTGTCCGGTAAACCTTGTACAATATTGAAACTTGTGATACACCAGGTCATGACTGTTCAGAATATCGGAATTTCACCTCAGTAAAAATCACACCGTTTTCGAGATAATGAGCATTTTTTAAATTTCTGGAAAATCGCTACCTCATCTTGGATTTTTGAGTGCCATATCTACAAATCGGGACCAATACAAATATCTTTGCTGCTGAAGATTACTGATGAGTGATGCTTTCAGACGTACAAAACAGTTTTTCAGAAAACGATACAATTTTTCAAGAAATGAAGGTGAAATGCCAGATTTGCGTTTCACCAATTTTTTTAACAACACTTTGACATTATTGTTTGAAAAAACCATAACCAAGTGGAGATGGATATTTATTACAAAAGAATGCCCATTTTGTCCAGACTCTACCATGGTATAAAACATACGATAATTATTTTTGGAAGGAGTAGAATTTCGATTATATTAGAGTGTGATGTTATTCTGAGCTAAAATCAACTCCATTAGACTTTGTTAGTAATGTATTTTATTTTTATCCTATCAAGATGAAATGATTAAATAATTATGATTATTAACGAATCAACTGCTTAGAAGCATTCAATGAGATGTAAAGACGTCAATACTAATTCAACGTTTTTTTGAATCAACATAAACTATAACCACAATAACGGTTATTCAACATCGCACTGAATAATATTACAAAAATGTTATTTTCCATCCACTCGTATGCAGAGGCGACATCTTTTCAAGAAAACCTTTTCAAGTGCGTTATAGTTTATAGCCCCCAAATCAGCCATTCTCTGAGCGGCATTGTGCATATGCACATATTCTCGGGGAGTATAACGTGTGTACGGCATGATGAAGAAACAAATACCACCGATGGAAACAAGCTCAATAATTTTAAAACACTACGACAGAAGTCACAAGTTGTTCAAACAAAATGTGACAGCCACCTACTAGATTTTTTTAATTCTAATTACAGAAGATCCGTTCATTGTGCATGAACGGATTGTGCATGCCGTATTTTATTTTTTCATTATGAAACTATTGCTTCTACGGACACAACACAGGAGTTAGAAAAGTTTTTAATTTTTGACAAGGATTCACCAACTAAAAAATGCTGCACTTATTTGGTTACACCCTGTATATCTGTCGGTCTCTGAAACTTCGTTGGAATCTGGATTTTGGACAATTCCGACATTTATCACATGTATTAGTATTAATCGGTGCCATTTCGGATAATCAACATTTAATCAACATTTAATTTTATTAACATACTATTTAATGCTACCAAGCAGTCTATTCTTTATTATTAATGATCATTTCCACATTTTATCTTGATAAAATCGAAATAAAATAATTTTTGGGAGGAGGTATAAAAGTTGATGGAAGCCTAGAATAAAACCACGCCTAATTCAATGGAAATCACTTCCTCCAAAAATGATTATAGTTCGTTTTATACCATAGTAGAGTCTGGACAAAATGATCATTCTTTTGAAATGAATGTCCACTTCCAATTTGGTTATGTTTCTTTCAGAAAATAATGTCAAACTTTTGTTAAAAAAATTGTTCAAACTAAAATCTGTCATTTTACCCCCATTTCTTGAATTTTTTTCACTTTCAGAAAAACTGTTCTGTACATCTGAAAGCATCAATCATCAGTAATCTTCAGCAGCAAAGATATTTGAATTCATCTCAATTTGTATACAAGGCACTCAAAAATCCAAGGTTAGAAGCGATTTTCCAGAAATTCTTAGAATGCCTTATCTCGAAAACGGTGATATTTTTACTGAGGTGAAATCCCAATATTCTGAACAGTCATGACGTGATCTATCACCAGTTTCAATATTGTACAAGGTTTACCAGACACCCTGTATAGATAGAAATGTTTTGTTTTTGTGGTGTGCACAGTCACGGTCATACAATTGGCTAGTCATCAAACTCGCAATTGATAATGACCTGCGGTCCTGACCAAATCAATTAATAACAAGAATCAATAGATCAGTGCACTAAAATAATTCAAAGGGCACTGCTCGATATTCCCGACAAAATGAACACCTGAACAAGAGTGTATATGGGCCCAAATCGATCCTATGGTTAGTTTTCGAGATACAGGGTTTCGAAGTTGGAAAATTGCCATTTCTTTAAAGACAAGATCCAACTTCGATACCCCGTATCTCGAAAACTAGTACTAGGATTGAGTTGGCCCTATGAACACTCTTGTTCAGGAGGTCATTTTCTGCATAATACCAAAAATTCAAAAAATCAACAGGTGACAATTTTTCCAAAAGGCTGCTGCCTGGTCCCTTGTGTTATAGTTAGACCTTTCATAACACTTATTATAAAAATGACACAAGGTTGATATTGTAGGTTAAGTTTGTACAACTAACTACTTTTTGCCATCAATATTTTCATTGAAGTTGTAACAAATTTT
This sequence comes from Chrysolina oricalcia, assembly GCA_944452925.2. Taxonomy (NCBI): domain Eukaryota; kingdom Metazoa; phylum Arthropoda; class Insecta; order Coleoptera; family Chrysomelidae; genus Chrysolina; species Chrysolina oricalcia. The sequence continues at coordinate 32,036,475 of OX101822.2, read as the reverse complement.
TATGTAAAAATAAACAATCATTGACGATGAACTTATAGTACGTTTACATGCAAATTTTGATGATGGCACATTCTTCCAGGAATTACGTGAATAAATAAAATATTACAAATATAAAAAAGAAGTGTGTCAACTATTTGCCGCCGATGTGAAAAATCAAATCATGTTTATCGAATCCTACCCAATGGGAAATTGCAGGTTGAGGTCGGGTTACTCAAGCGCGTCGATAGGATTTTTTTTCTAGGGGGAGTACGTAGTAGCGGATTATAAATTGACTATATTTACCGTCGCCATTTATCCTGCGATAATACCAAGTATCCAAGAAACCCAGGGATCCTAGAGTTCTCAACCAAGAATGACAATATTGACAATTCCATACGTCAGTGAAAATTCAAAATAATAATATTCATTTGGACAGTGCATTTCCTTAAAAAATGTTTAGTAGATTGGGAATGAGTTTAGCATAAAGTTGATTTAATGTTTAGATGAAAACTAAGGGACTGCGGACAAAAACGATTCGAAATTTCCAAAAAAAAAACAAATAAAGAAAATGATACTTTGAAATACAAAAAGAAGTCTACAGACGGCAGTGTTAAAATTCACCTTCTTCGTTTTCACATGTTTGTGGCAAATAAAGGTGAAAATATTTATCTGAGTTGTAGTGCCAATGTTGTTATCATTAAAGCTCAGGTGAAAGCTGATACCGATATTGATATCTACCCATTTATCCTAGATTTTCTCTTCAGTTACATTTTTCTGAAACTCACAAAATATGCACATGAAACATGAAATATGCACCTGATGCACATTCTTGATTTTCGCGGTTTTCTAACATATTCATCATATTTTAAAACGTTGGTGAAAATGAATAGTTGATATTGTCGCATGACAATGTGACGTCGGTGAATACGGTCAATTGTAATGTACTTTTAATTTAAACGTGGATCCGGTATACTGTACAATGGAATTCGTAGGAATCGATAATTTAAGACACCTATCAAATCATACAGTGACCATTTCCTGCTCGACTTTTCGTGCACTGGAGTTGGACTATTCTCTCTTTCAATATTTCTGCTTTCAATGATTTTTCTAGGGGGGTGCTGTCCTCCAGTATCCCTCCCCCCTCATCGACGCTGATGGCAACTGGGTCCCAATTCATTTGTTTTTTCTTGTCAATAAAAATATAGAATTTTGCTGCGAAACCTTCTTCTCCAATTTGGAGTATTAAAAACATGAATCAATATTGAAAAATTGGTAATATTCCTTTTTTTGATGCCTTTTCATACAGCAACTTCCAAAATTCCTCCATAACTTCCGAAAATGAAAATATCAAATTTACTGCATGCGCCTCTTTGTCTCTCTCCAAAGTTTCTATGGTACCCTACTCCAAGCGAAACATCATTTAGCAGTTCTACTTCTTTATACTGTAAATAAGTTCTTCATCCTAGTTTCAAAATGTATTCACACATCTGTAAAGTTGTATAGTTGAACAATGTGGGTAACATCATCTTTCTTCAAACACATAAATCACTTGGCTTCAGCCATCGTTTCTTTCACGTATTATTAGCTGAGATCTTAGTCGCTTTCAGCTCAAGTTAGAGTCAACATACAAATCTCTCCACCCTTTTGAGCTTGTTTGTTATTGAATTCCTATTTTTCATAAGCGAAATTATCGGGTGCGTGGAAAGTGTGCTGATTACAAATAGAAAGAGTTATTTACTTCAGTCTTGTGATTAATAGATTGGCGTAATTGACAATCATCGACATTCACTGAAAATTTTCTTTAAAAGGTGTTGCAGACCAGAGGAACGAATTGTATTTTGCTTGTCGTTAATCATTAGACGGGGTTTAAGCAATGACTAATTGATCTTATTCATTCTCTCCCGTGTTCTTTCCATCTTGATATTGTATCATCTGTTTACTCGGACGTCTGAGTAACTCAAACTCATCATAATGAGCCATTTCCCTGCCAAAAATGTCTCATAGAGACTGATAAAAATATATAAGAGAATTTATGAAATCTGAGTTGGATAGTGAAACCGCTAATTCGTATAGAACCATTTTCGATATTCATCAGTATTTGAAAGACATCACAGATACATATTCCTTCAATTTCTAATGTGTTTTAAGACATTACTGTTATTCGTTTCTACCAGCGATTGCTGAGGTGGATGCTTCATGTTTCAATAAGGTACTGCAGTTTGAAAATAAATCAGATTTATCGCAGTTACTTATACTTACGTAGATTATTTTTAAAAAAAATCATTGATATTCTGCGAGATTGTTCCTGGCACGTTCCGTTTGAAGATTGAATACATAATCCAATGGATTTTATAATTTTATATGCACATACCGAAATAATGAAGTAATTTTTAAATTAGAAAAAAATATGTTAATTACACAGAAACGAAAAGGAGGTAGATCGAGTAGATCTGTGCAGACAGTTTTTACACCATCTGTTCCACGTCCGTATTATCACAACTCTCATCTTACCATGGCAGGCTATTTGCCTACTCTGATGCCGCTCTATGTAACGTGGTCTAGGACGCACCATCTTCCGAGTAGAGGAAGAAGCTCTCCGAGGCTGGTTAGAGATTCATTTATTTCATACATTTAGACATTCAGAGCTAACGACTTGTGAAAGAACCATGCAGTTCATTCGAAAAGAAACGAAAACTGTTTATCAGCGAATATATTTGACATACGAGGGAAATAATAAGTAAATAAATTCTCGATGATCCAATTATGATAAAAAAAATTGATCATCTGCAATTGAAGTCATTTTGGTATATATATCATTATTTGTAGGCGTAGATAAAATAACCTTGGATACATTATGATTCTTCTGATATGTTTTGAAAATCTGGAGTATTATGATAATAATAATCCATTGGATTATTTCAGCGATATTCCAGAAAAGTGTTCCTGGAATGTTGCATTTCGTTGATCTTGTGTGATGTGATCTCTATGAAATATTTTTGAAATATTCTGGCTTGATATGATAATAATAATCTATTCGAATATTTTGGTTATATTATCAGGAATATTTTGTTAAGAATATTCCAATTCGTTTCGTAATGTTCCTACTGTTGGATCTCATAAAATCTCATAGGATTTGCATAATATTGGATACGGAATTCCAAATACAGATCGGAACATCAAGTCCTGAACCCACTTTTTTATACGATACCGAATGAGATTATAAATAGTGAATTTTCACACAAAGGTTATCAAGATTTTGGATGAGGATAAAATATTATTGTGATTGAAATTGGAATATAGTCTCTTTGCACCACCACTGCCTAAAACAAACTCTTATACTCTATATTCTTGTTTTCTTATTGAATCTTGTGAATTCTCAGTGATTTTGAGTTGTATGAAATCGTATAACGTTAAATAAGGAATTCCTGATCCAAACCATCACATCCTGATTCCACTGTTTCCACAAGATACCCAATAAAATCATCATCGAATACTGAATGCACTTTCTTCATGCGATACCCAATAAGATTGGTAATTGTGAATTTCCACACATTTCTTATACGATGACAAGCTTGTGAATGGGCATATAATACCGTTATGATTGAAAGTGGAATACCTCATCGAATCTTATAGTCTCCTCAAACAACCACTGCCTGATACAAACTCGTATGATATGTATTTGGGTATGCTTATAATTTACACCTACTTATAAATCTTCATAGATACTTCTAAAAAGTGTATGTGCCAGGGATTACGTACGCGTTGGTTACAGACTTTCCACGTAGATCCTTATAAATTCTCATAATTCGTCTATATTTTTTCATGAGATCTCATGTGATATTTTTGGCAGTAAGGTAGTACGGTACAACTTTTATTTTCTGTGATTAATATTCTTTGCATCAGACAATCAAAATTATAGTTCTGTATAAAGGATTACTCAGATGAGCAATGATTCGAATATACGTGGTTCTTCAGCAGCCTAAAATCAGTTTAATTCACTCAAGTAATTACTTAATACATTTCGATTATTTATGGTTTTCCACAGACCGAGATTATCAAAAGATGGAATACGACGGTGGAGGAGCACTATTTGACCACGGATGATGGATACATAATCCTAGTTGTGAGAGCATACAAGACAATAACTAAATCTACTCCTATTGTAATAGGACACGGACAACATCATAATAGTGTTATGTTCGCTTCCAGTCAAGGCAAATCCTTGGGTGAGTACGATAAGTTGACTTCATTCAATTATTGTATTGACAATTTAAGAAGAGCATTTATTTATGTCAAAACTGACAAAAATACAGGTAAATATTTCAGAACTGTCCTAATGAATCAATTCCGGAGATATGCCGGAGCTAAGAGGGATTTCAGTTCCTGTGTTAGTGAATGTAACCACTTCCTTATCCCTTCCGAAACTAAAGGGTGATATACCTCCCTGATAGCACTCTGCACCGGTATTACAATTAACAAGAGAAAAGAAAAGTGGAGCTCTTCAACCATCAAGAAATCTCTGGGTCGGCCACAGATCACGATAGACGAATCGTTAAAGCTGAGTTGAGGCGTAAAGTTTTACCTTAAAAGTAAAATTTCCACACTGGATAAAATTATGTTTGCAGTAAACTGACCTTATCGAATATTTTCAAGCAAACCAGTTTCATCTATAACAAACATAAGAGCCTCTCTGTATGGATTTTACTAAACGAGAATTCATCTCTCTGCGCCTTCAATTAACGGACTATAAAGGGTAAATTATTTGCATATGTTTCATGAACTTTTATTTCTCCAACAATTTAGAATGACCTTCCTACAGCTCTCTTTATAATAAACCTAAATAAGGCTGACATCGAAAATCCCTATGATGTGAAAGTATACAAATAATTTTCATTTTCAACTGTACTATGGTATATCTTAATATCAAACGACTATTGTTATATTTTCAACTCATATCGCATGAACTTAAAACTATTTTGTTGCTCTGTTCTTGAGGAATGGAATGATTTCTTTAAATTCTTTTCATTCATACAAAATTGTCAATAACATCTTGTTTCCGTGAAAATTTCGTATGGATACTCTGGTCAGGTAAGGTTAGTAAGGTTAGGTTAGGGCCACTGATAAAACCACGCATTTTCAACTCAGTGTTATTGTGACTGTCAAGGCAATATTGTGACTTGTTTTTTGGTAGTCACAAATTTTCAACGTCATTAACCATTCTTCCTCCCGTCTTTCGAATCAACAAAACTTACAGTGCTTGTGCAGTGAGCCTTTCAAGGAATAATTGCGTTTTTAACGACTGCTTGTTGATAATTTTTGAAGGATTCAACGGTGCAAACCATATTTACTTCAAGGTGCATCTCAAACTATTCCTCCACTCTGCCAACTTTGTTAGCAGAACCGGTTCAAATTACTGAGTGTCCAAGAACTCTGAAGTACCAGAAAAAATGGGAACAGTTCGTCTTGAATTACGTAAAACATTCTATAGCTAGCATAATACACTCAGATGCATAAAAAACGTCTAACTTGAAATGTTAACAAATTTTGATCTTGAATAACTTTTTAATTTTGAATCCGACTTTGATATTTTTGTTAATAAATGGAATGAAATTTGTTCCAGAAAAATTCACACCAAACAGATTTTCTAGTAGGGTCCGAATTATGCACATTAAACGAGGGAAAACAAAGTTATGTTTCTATCATCTAAGTTTAAGACACCCTGTGGTGAAATACAGCTTTTTGATAACACTCAAAACCATCCTGTATGCAACCTTGGTTCATTGTTTTGTTTGTTGTCTTTTTCTGTTAACCATCTGTCGTCCCCTTACGAACGGCAGCCCTCAAAAGTCGAAACTTGTGCGAGCCATGGATGGACGAGGTCTTACCTTTTAACGTGCGATTCCTAGAATTCCCTGGATATATTGCTTTTCCATTCATTTTGATATCACGATTCGTTTAAAGCACAGTTTTCTTTAGTCAAAACCGTTGCTAGAATGAATTAAAGTTTTCTCAAACTGAAAGAATGACAAAGTGGAACAATTGTATTCATGGCGATCGTGATCATTGAATATAACGAATATGTAGAATAAATGCAATGCTTTCTTCAATAATTCATGAATTTAAAACTAATAGTGATATAAAAATAAATGGAGATGCAATGTATAGGAAATGAACCAAGCTTGCATACAGGATGGTTTTGAGTGTCATCCAGAACCTGTATTTCACCACAGTGTCTTAAACTTAGATGGTAGCAACATAACATTGTTTTTTCTCGTATAAAGTAAATAATTTGGACCTTATTTGGAAATGTGTTTGAAGTGAATTATTCAAGGGTAAGTTTTCTTCCATTTATCAAAAAAAACTATCAAAATCGCACTGAAAATAAAAAAAGTTATTCAAGATCAAAATTTGTTAACATTTTAAGGTGGCCATTTTTAATGCACCTGAGTGTATAATACGTTTTATTAAGACAGTGCAAGTACTGATTCAATATAGATTTAGATGTCCTCAGAGATATTTCATGATCCCTTTCTAACCATAAATATCAGGGTCAAAGACAAATTGGAAGGGTTTCAGAACCATTTTTGGAGATATCGAATTTGTCGAAATTATTCGTTTCATTCTAATGTTAACTACCGGAAACATAAATGAACCTTTTAAAGAATCACCTAGCAGGCCGATTTTGTAAACTGGTTCGTATGGAGATGTTCCTAATCGCATGCATATAATATGTACAACATGTTACAATTCTGTTTGATGAATACCAAAATTCAGAGGATGTCATCCTTGTAAAGGTTAATTTTTATCTATTTACAGTTTGAAACGAATTCACTCGGAAAACGTTTTCTCAATTTCTTTATGTATGTACATTCGTTTTCCACCATCTCATTGATTTTTTTATAATAATAGTAATGATAATGACTTTTATTGACAGAAAATGAAATACAAACCTATCAAGAGGCAGGATTCAATAGACGAATTGGAAATCTAAGAAATTTAATTCGCTTCTTGTTCTTACATCCATCCATCTATTAATAATTTTTTATTTGAGCCTAACAATAAATGAATATTGATATACATCGTTAAAGATGAGCTGCAAGAAACTATGGAAACTGTTTGATATACAATTTGTTTGTTCTTCAGCGCAGTGCTCAGATCTATACACAACTTTAGAGTGTCATATTTGTAACCACTTCCGAGCGAAATATTCTGAGCGTGTTTGGTTGGAGACTGTGTAGAGTTCAGAGTAACTCTATGTATTATTCGTGTTTTTGTCTTGTTTCTGATGATGACAGTTCTCAATTATTTACTCATATTATATCATTATTTCCAGCTAATGTTCTCATCGAAGCCGGATACGAAGTATTTCTCATAAACTATAGGGGATCTCGTTACAGTCTTGGACACATCAATAAAACACCTGAGGATAGGTCCTTCTGGGATTTCGGGTAAGCATTATAATTTATTTATAAATGTGAAATGTAAGACGAAGGTATCTAACTAGCAAATAAAGTCTCTGATGAAATGCGTGTAACGTTAAACCACGAGGCGTTGGCCGAGGGGTTTACTCACACATAATTGATTAACAAAGTTTACATCGTACGTGCATGGTACAAAATTTTATCTAGGACAGTCCAGATATACTGAATTCGCGGAAATTCGTTTGAAGCTGACATACCAGTGGGACACATCTACGAAACAAGAAACAGAACCAATATTACCGTACCGAAATGCTACAGCTAAGTCGACAGCATAGCTTTAATATTTAAGTTCTAACTCTTCCATAATAAACTAAATAAAATGAAAACAGCGAACCATGCCATTATTTTCAAAATAAAAATTACAAGATGGCTTTCATGACATAGTAAATAACAAGACGGTTTGGTAGCTTCTACCGATGATCGTCGAAAACTAGCCTTAAACCAACATTTATGTCATTCCTTACAGAAATTCAGTATCATTATAACTACCCGAATTGGACGATTTCCATTATGACCTATCTTTCTGTATTTGAAGAATTTTCCATTTCAAATCACGTACAAGCTGAGCTGTATTCGAAAAACAGATTCTGTGGTCCTTCCATGTTTATTATAAACTACATCATATTTCTGAAAACGAATTATATTGAGTAAAATCCATATTATCACACGAGAAACAATGACCAATCCTGATCAGTAGAGGATATATGTTTATGGTCTACTTGGTAACTTCAACTACAACCTCATCTCCACTCTTTGCGCTTTTTCTACCCCAACGAGCAGTACAACGCTGCCCCATCTCATTGGTACTAAAATTCTAAAGAGTGGGATGGTCTCCGAATGATTTTTTAAGCATTTTCAAAAGAAGAAGCGTGCTTATTTTTTAAAGGCCAAACAATAAGCTTGGAGATAATTTTTATGAACATAATGCTGGGGATGCCAACATACAGCGAACACGTCAAGAAGAACATCATCCGTAAATCTTGTAAGTGAGAAAATCACGGACCTGAAATCATATCAAAATATGATGGAGGTAGAAACATGTGCAAGGAGTCAATCGATCAGTCGAAGGATGCTTAGAACGCCAAGATACAATTGAAACTTGTTGAGTATCCTGAAAGGACCCGATTATTTTGGGTTTTTCAATAAGCTTCGAGAGGAAATTGCACTTTCAGTTCATTTCCTCTCTTAACCAAAAAAGATGGAATCTGTGACGACTACCCAGGAAAAATGATATTTATGACAAGGTGTTTGTTGCGAATTGTACCGATGATTCATTGTAAAAACATTACCTCATAACATCACTCCCATTTAGTTACCTTCGGCCAAAGAACTATCATACAAATTTTGCTGGGTCCCAACACAAACAAAGCTACTGAATCTGACGGAACCTCTCCGATCGTTTTCATGAAATGTGCCTCTTGCAAGATTACAGCTAGTCCCACCGACACTGATTCTTCTTTATATCAACGATTTGCTGAGAGCTTTCTCATGCGTAGAGCACAGCTTCGTTGATGATAGAACCCATCATACTGCTAAAGGTACAGTAGGCATTTGGATATAAAAAATAAGAAAAAGGACAAATTAAAAAAAAACTATTCATTCTCAAAACAAATTTACACCATTATTATTATCTAATACAAAATAATTGATTTGGATGTATGGTACTCCATAAAGCACCTTGTGTGTAAATTTTCTTTGCATTCAACGCAAATAACTGTTCCGGCTTTATGGCATACTCTGCAGCGCTACAGTTTCTCTTGGTTACTCACCCTATTAATCGATTCTGTAAAATCTGGAATCTACATTTTGAAGCGAACAAGGTCTGGATCGTTTGCGTCTGCTTCGAGATGAATTGGTTTCAAGGAGGGAAGTAGCCACTCTTCTTCGAAAAGTCAGATGATCAAGCGTCCCATTTTCGACTTTTTTATGCAACAACATTTTGCACTGCCAGGTCTAGAACATGTACAAAGATTGGGAAATAGCACGCTTTACCTCTGACGAATGTCCTGTAGAGACTGATATTTTGGTGTAGCTTCCATGTGGTTTTTTAAGTACGTGTAGAAAATTTGAGAGCATGTTGCTGACGTCAAAATAAGAAGAAAAGTTCCTATAAACACATGTCCGCAAATTAAACGTTTTTGAGATACAGTGTCAAAGTTGAATTCTTATATTTTGTAAATAATTTTGATATTTGGGTAAAGTTTGGTATCTGGGAATATTTATTATTTAGTTTGTATATAAAATATATTCTTGGTAGAGGTCACTGCAAGCAACTGTTTTCGAGTTATTGAGATTTGAAATCATCAATGCACATGAATGACAATATTTTTAAATTTGAAATAAGTTCAATTAAAAATTGTTTTTTCACAATTGACATAAAATTTGATTTTGTAATTGAAATATCATCCCATATACCAAACTTTACTCGAATATCACAAATATTTTGGAATTTATCCACAAAAAACAAATATAAGAATTAATCTTTGACACTCTGTATCTTAGAATCGAATAACTTGCGGACCTGTATTTATGGGAACTTTCTTCCTTATTTCGATGTTAGCAACATGCTCCTGAAGTTTCTACACGTACTTAAGAAACACACTCTATATGTTTATCATTTGCGGTTGTTTCACATTCACCCGTTTTTTTCGGTTCGCGAAAAGCGAGTTACATTGTGGGGTGGTTCTATTCCTTCATAATTTGAAATAACGCTGCCGATACTATAATCGTTCCAACTATAATAATGGAAAGTTTATTGGTCGATCTGAAGTCTCAATTTCCTCTTTTAGATTTTTTTAAAATTTCATCAGAAGGTACGAGACACTTTGCTCTTCCATTTCTCGAATAGGAGCAGTGGCCTTGATATTTCTATCGCAAAGTTCTCCTATAAGAGGTACAGTAGAGAAGAAGTTGTCAAAAACCGAGTGATATTCTGTCCTAATTCTTCAACAAATCACATCAGCCTAATCCAGAATCACGGATGTTCCCGATTCCCATTCTTGTAGTTTTTCATTTCAGATTTTGCTCCCTGATATGGCACAAACCAAACTATATATCCGTAGAACGTGGTACCTACCCATAGATTGTATCCATAACGGACGGGTTTTCCTCTGTGTATATCTGTATTTCATTTACATATAAGCCTGCAGTACGTTCAATCGTGCAGTAGATATTAGCGCTTAGTAGAAAGAGCAAGAAAGTAAATTTGATTGCCATATATATGAAATGTATAACTTCAATATATTTCAACCCTTCAGCACGTCAAAAAATAAAAAGTTCTTACAAGACCATTCTATTCAGAATTGGTTTCTTAGGAATGCAAGTCGTAAACAGATATATTCTTATAATACCACCAACTATAACCATCCTAACCATCTACCGGTGAGCTACCGCAAACACGGAAAACTGTTGTATATAGAGAACTTCACGCTGGCGCTGTTTGTTTGAATGTACAGTAGGCATAACTGGGTCAATTTATTCAAACAAATAAAATACTTCTCATTGGTTGCCAAACTTGAGTCTGTATTTCTCTACAGCAAAGATGAAAAGGGTGAATTATATCACGAAAATAGAAAACATTATATTGCAATGTATTTTACTTGTTTCATCCAAAACTGATCATGGAAAATTCCTGGCATGCAATGCCAAATTTCTTTCATTCGTAATTTTTTTGTATGGACAGTTTGAAAATAGGATACGGATAACACTTTATTCGTGCAATCGGGGAAAAACTCAAATGTTTACCTCCACATCCCTCTCAAAAAAGAGTAAAATTTACTTCACCAAATCTTAACACATACATTTCTTACAGAATCCATGAAATGGGTATCTATGATTTAAGGAAAAGTCTCCTTTTTGTGAACGAAACAACTGGAGAAAAGGCAATATACGTTGGATTTTCGAGTGGAACCGCAGTAGGATATATTTATACAAGTATGTTTTTGCAAGAGGCACCAACACTTTTGAAAGGATCGATTTCTCTGGCGCCTTTGGCGTCCTTGAATAAAGTAACAACCCCATCTATTTTACTCATTGCTCAATTTTGGCAACCATTTTTACGGGTGAGTTTTTTTTATTGCTTTCGAATTCAAGAGTTATTTTTCAATGGCTACTTTCACAACTGATGGTAAAATTAAATAGCGTTCCACTGAATGGAACCCAACCAAATTATGCTATTGTGTAATGACTTTATAAACTAAAATCATTTTCAAAAATTGTACAATAATTATCGAAATGGCGCTTGGTATTTTCAACAATAAATCACTTGGATACTTTTACATTAAGTAAATTTTAGCTTTCAGAATCGTGTCCTGAAAATTTTTCTGTTGATTCGTGATAACTAATTGTTGCAAAGTCGAACCTTTCAGACTAGTTTGTGAAAAGCTGTTCAATTATCAAGCTGTATCAATTAGATAGCGTCAACTGAAAGATACCAAGCGCCAACTAGTCAACTTTGAGATAATGGTACCATCTCAAAGTTGACTAGTTAGCGCTTGGTATCATTCAGTTGACGCTATCTAATTGATACAGCTTGATAATTGAACAGTTTTTCACAAACTAGTCTGAAAGGTTCGACTTTGCAACAATTATTTATCACGAATCAACAGAAAAATTTTCAGGACAGAATTATAGTTCAATTCATGATACTTGGGAATGAAAATCCGGAATGAAGATAATGAGGTTGGCGGTATTATCTCAACTGAGTGAAGGATTCTTTACCTTATTCCGAGTTGAAAAGTATTAATCAATGTATTTCTGGAATTTATTTCCTGTATCAATTAAATGAATATTTGTGGCCTTCGGGTAAATACAATTCAAGAAAAATAATCTCCCAGGCACCAAAAATACGTCAATTGACACGTGACGCGCGTTTTGCCGACATAGCTAGCATTTTCAAAAGCTAAAAGCTCAAGTTAACTTTGTTGACGAAAAACGCATCGAGTGTAAATTAACTTAGATTTGGTTTCTGGAAATGTTTCTATTTCTTGAATTCATTTCTCGTATGTCATAAACGCAAAATGAATTTTTTTATAACATGTGGAATCATTTTCCATCCTCCTGAAAATTTTTGAACTTTTGGAAGAATTGAGAACATGTTACGAATTAGTCTAAATTGGAGGGTCAAACTCCTCATCTTTATTCTGCAAATTATTTCAAACTGAACAGTTCTTTACAAGATGATTCTTGAAGTGCAACCTGTTTCAGATACTAGGTATCGAGCGTGACAAAAAGTTTAACAATATGATTTTTTTTCTTCGGATGCTGGTCCTGTCACCAGCTGCACCTCAGACTCTTGGGCTTTTTGTGCATTCAAATTGGTTTCACAGCACCCACCTTGTAACTCAAGTCCCCTGTACCAGTCTGTACAAGTTCTCCACCGGTTGACTGTTGTATTCTTCGGAAGTTAGCCTGGGTTTCCCGAAACTTGTCTGTCTCTTGCGATCTAATGCCTCGCATTCTGACAGTACGTGTTTGGCTGTTTCTGTCCCTTCACCACATTGTCTGCAGAAAAGTACTCTGTTGTACAGCCCCATTTTGTGCAGGTGTTTTCTCATTGGGCCCGTTCTAACTTTATTCCTGCTCAGCTTGAGTAGTTCTTCAGTTTTGTGTTTTGACGGTTCTTTAACACGTTCACTGCTGCCTTGGTGGCCTATGACATCACGCGGAGCCAAAACTTTTTTTTCAAATTCTGGACTCAAAGTTTTTGTTTAGTGTTCCAAGATATGAGACAAGATGAATAAAATGTTTTTTCTATCGAAATGACATGTGACGCCACCCTTGCGTCACCGGCCTCTCGGCAGGAATTTTTAGGAGGATGCCGATGACGCAATATGGCGTCAAGCTTAAATTGCCAAAAATATACTTTATTTGGAGTCAAATGTGCAAACGAAAGTAACCAATACTACATAAAACAAGAATTGCGACATAAAATCAGTTGGAGTCAAAATGACATATAGTGCTAAAAGCTAACAACTCAACAAATAATACGGAAATGAAAAATAACGAAACATAAAATATAAAAATACGTTCAAATAAATACTTGATTTCACTTAGAATTATTGTATGAAAAACAGTAAAAATCCACGATAAAGCAATCAGAATAAAGATATAAACAAAGAAAATAAAAAACATAAAAACACCGAGTATAGTATAACACCAAAAGAGTAAATAATGCACAGAGAAAACACCAAACAAAGTACAAGTACACGTAACTTCATTTCAAAGACCTTCACTCATGAAACTCACGAAAACAGCTTTCCAGGCACAAACCTGGTGACCCCGGACAATCTGGACAGAAGAATGGCGTATCTTTGCGAATCTTTCTGGAGAAGCATAATCTACATCGCTTTCGTTTTGTTCTTCCACCTTCGTCAGATGTTTTTTGAGGGAAATGTTTCTTTTCGTTTGCTTTGGCGCTAGCATTACTGAAACATTGCTCTTTTGCCGGTTTGCTAGATAAGAGTTTCTTTATCACAGCTATTCGGAAATCATAAAGAGAAATTTTCTTTCTTGAGGACGTGCTGAATAAAATGTAGCTATTTAGTAGCAGAGTACACAAAATATGTATCCCCAATTTCTTGTACCATCTTAGCGTTTTACGTTCACTGGGGTAGTACGAAAGCATTTGGTCTTGACGGTCTATACCCGACATATTTTCGTTGTATCGGAGAATACCCAAAGGTTTTTGGACATCACCTCCGTGTCTTCGTTGAACTTCTACCATACTATTTTCAAACTCGGTTGAAATAAACAAAACATCTCGCTTGTCATGCCATTTTGCTACTGCAATTCCTTTGCAATATTTAGCGATATATTCGCCTTTTTTCAATTTTGCTCCAACAACCTCCTTCGGATTATTTTTTCGATCTTTTCTTAGAGTCCCCGTTATGTAAGTATCCAAATGAAGCATCTTTTGGCATAAGGAAATGCTGTTATAATAATTATCCATGTATAAAGCATGTCCCTTTCTTTCCAACCCTTCCATAAGGGACAAAACTACTTTCTGCGCATGATCTTTTCCGCCCAAATCTCCACCAGCCCCAGTGTATAATTTAATTCTCAACACAAGTCCATTTGGCTCAGCTAGAACATACAATTTCATTCCATATTTATGTTTTTTTCCTTTGATATACTGTCGGAAGGCAAGACGCCCTCGCCACAAAACCATGGATTCGTCAATGACCAAGTTCTTTTGAGGGTAATAAACTTCGGCCATTTTCTGGTTGAGATATTCTTGCATAAATCGAATTTTATGAAGACGATCTCCAAAACCTAACTCTTCTTGTGACGGGTTTTTGTCAAAATGTAAGCATCTGAGAATGAGTAAAAAGCGATTTCTACTCATGTGCTGTTGGAAACAAGGTAAACTGAATAAGTCGTCTGTTTTCCAATAGTCTTGAATACGATTGATTCGTATGTTGCCCATATGGAACCACAATCCAAGAAAAACTTTGAATTCTGGCAAATCAACTGGTTTCCAATTTGTTATACGTGACTTCTCCCTAGTGTTTTTGCTAAGAAAAACTTCTTCTGCATATAAATTAGTTTGTTCAACTATATGTGATAACAAGTCATCAGTCACCAATAGTGAAAAAAAATCAAATGGTTCGTCTCCTGGAACTGGGACAGCCAAGCCGGAATTACCGCTGAACTGAATATTTTTCAAATAGGGCAAATCAGACCAAACGAACAGTTCTGTTTCATCAGTAGTATTTATATCGTCATAGGTACTTGAACCGGGTACTTGAGGGAGCTCATTATTATCTCGTGTATCAATGTCAGATAACGATTCAGATTTTTCTGACTCAGTTTCAAAATCAGAAACTTCAAACTCACTTCCACTATCAGAAAATGCTTCTGCAATTTCTTCTAACTCCATCTCAGTCAGTGGTTTCCTTATCTTTTCATCTGAACACTTTCGCTTTGGCCTAGATGGCCCTGCAACTTGTTCCTCCATTTCACAAGCCCAAAATGTAAAATTATAAAACCAAGGCCACTTCCACGTGATCTAATGAGTACTAAAGCGGCCGACAAAATCACAACACTCTCCTACGAACGCCTACAACATACTGAGCATTAGAAGTTACACATGCGGGTGACGCCACAGATGCGTCTTCAGCCTCCACGAGAAAACCCGAATGACGCCACACATGCGTCATCGGCGGTGAAGGTGTTAATGCATGTTTTCCCGTTGTGGATGAGAGGAGCTTCGTTCCACCTTTCCCTTTGTTTTCGTTTGATCCAGTCCCGAATGCATCCTTGAATATCAGATTTGGTAATACCGAATGCGGGTTCTGAGTCAATATATGGAGCTGATAAACCATTTCTGGCTAGTCCATCAGCTTTTTCATTGCCTTCGATGCCACAGTATCCTGGAACTCACATCAAAGTTGTTTTGTTGTGTTCTGAGAGGACACTGAGTTCTTCTCGTCATTCCCATACCAGTCTTGATGTCACCTTCGGGTTCATAAGAGCCTTCAGGGACGCCTGGCTGCCTGAGCATATTTTGATTCTTACATTACGCATTTCCCTCATGTTGATTTCTCCTGCGCATTGCAAGATAGCGTACATCTCTGCCTGGAATACAGAGGCGTTTGTTGGTAGTGAGACGCTTATTTGGGAGTTTCTCCCCTCACTATATATTCCAGCACCAGTTTCTTCCCTGGTTTTGGATCCGTCCGTATATCATATCCTCTCTCCAGGTTTGCCCCTGGTGTTGTCATCTGATCATTCCCTTCGATTTTGTATGATAACTCGAAGTTATTGTTGAAGAAGTATCTAGGAGTCATGTGGTCCGTTGTTGATAATATGATAATAATGATAGAGTTTATTCAGCAAATAATGTAAATAAATACACAATATATTTTGGATGAGTAATTCACTTTCATGCAACTTCCAGTTTCACCGGAAGTGACATAAACTTTAGATTTTTAAATGAAACACCCTACATATTTTCACTTCTTTTACTGTGACTATTTTTTTTATTTTGTTATTAATTTTTTCATCTAGAGCGCTATGGATACGTTCAAATCACTAATTTCAGCTCTGAAATTTTGAGGAAAATACAACCTATTTGTCAAAACAAAATGTATGTGCTATGTAAAATTCCATTTTCAAGTTGAAATAACTGAATTTTATCAAATGGTAGCATAGTGGCTCGTCGGGCTGGGAAGAAAAATCATTTCATTAGTAATAATTTGATACCGCACACTAATAGTTTTCAAGGGAAGAGGCGTTATGAACTTGATAGATTAGATCTTTCCCAAAATGAAGAAACTTTCGTTAAGGAAATAAGATTCAAATGCATCAAGTAACCTGTGACCTTCACAACTGATGGGACAAAATCATTAGGGAGGTCGACATTTTTTTAACTTGCTTCTGCAGATTTGAATTAGGTAATTAGTACATAATTGTTCGAAAAACATGTTTTCCAAACAGCTTTTTGATCCATGATTCTGTTTTGTCAGTTTTGTTGGTAACAGGTTACTCTATGCATTAATAACTTATTTTAATCCCAATAGATACTTCATTTTGAGAAATATCTAATGTAATCAATGAAAGTTTTTTAACGAAAGTTTGTTTGAATAAAGTCATTCGTGATAAAATGCTCTTTTTTACTAACCCAACGAGCCACAATGTCTCTAACAATTTTTGTAGTTACTCAAGAGATATAAGATAATCATCATGATATATTATGTAGCCATTAATATAGTTTCACTTTGGGTTATTCTTGAACTTTCATTATATTCATAAATGTCACATTATCGTTAATATTGTTTCCTTTTCAGCAAATTGCTGACACAGTTTTTAAAGGACGTGCTCTCGTGAGATTAGATGCAGAGGTTCAACTTTGTGCCAGCTCGCCTTTCTGGTGGTATATCTGCTCAGTTTTTGTAAACGGTATAATCATTGGAGTCGATTTTGAACAAATAGATCCGGTGAGTACATGAATTACAGTGTCGTACTTCGAATGAATGAACGAAATTTCTCAAATAAATTCCCAATAAACAACTAAGCATACCTAACTGAAACTTTGGCAACCCGTCACAGTTTATGAGAGACAAATTTTCAATATTTTAATTCAACAAATGATTATAGAGGATAAAGTGTTACCAAGCAATTTGATCTCGTTGCTTTCTGACAGAAATACTATCGATAGTATTATCGTGGTATTACCCCCGATAATTTCACTCGCCGTATGAAACCCTCCTTTCCTGCAATGTTAGGACCAATAAAACGCAGTTCCTAGCTTTCAAACCGGTAATACCACTTTGACATGGTAACCACGTATCCGAACAACAACGGAGAATATAATATCTTGCTACTATTATGAATGTCACTCTGACAGACTTCATGTATATCAAGCATTATCTATAACTATTGAAGGATTCACGACAATGCAACTTTTTTACTTTGTTGGTTTGTAAAATTTTCTCATTAAAACAACTCTTGCTCACAATACTATTGATAATTCTGTCAAAAATCTTAAACGCGATTATATTGCTTTGAGGTAACACAATTTGATCTCGTTGATTTCCGACAGAATTACTATCGATAGTATTGCGAGCACTCGTGGTATTACCCCAGATGATCTACATAGTAGGTGGATTACCGCTGCATGAATGAAATTTTCCAGATAACTTACTGAATTTTATAATCTAATCGTTTCTCCAAATTTATTAGTTCTGAAGAATAATTTTAAATTATTTCGATTTTCTCGATAGATTACAATCAGTACAATAATCTCTCTCATTTTGGCGTTACATGACCGCAAATGTTTCATCGTCTTCAGTTGATAATATGATTTTACAAAAGTCCCACAACTGTATTGGTTACTTTTCTATCATTTTGCAGGTATATAAACCCATACAAATACTTTTGTTCGAGGACACAATTCCAATTGGACTTGTCGATCATTTTGTACAGATGAAAAAAGCGGGAGTATTCCAGCAGTTCGATCATGGCACAACACGTAATTTGCTGAAATATGGAAGGTCCACACCCCCTCCTTACCGATTATCCGAAGTTACCGTACCATTGGTAATTTGGGGTGGCATAGGTGATATTTTAGCTCCACCGGCGGTAAGAAGTTCACAAATATTTTATAACCTTCATAATTCATTAATAACTCGAAATCATGCAGAGTATTTCTTCTATTTCAGGAAGTTGAAGAAATTTACAATAATTTCACAAAGGCTCGTTGTGGACTACATTTTGTCAATAATTCCCAATGGAACACTGGCGACTTCATATTTGGGAAAGACATGAAAACTCTGATCAACATTCCCTTGTTGAGTAATATTGAAGATTTGGAAGCTGGAAAGAACTGTTCTCATTGATAATTCTCAATTGAGCAAGATTACCAATAGTTTTTGTATGAAATAAATGATAAAAAATTTGTTCCATTTATATTTATTTTAATGTTGTGAATGAAGTCTGTGAAATTCATGAATTCGATTTGAGATACAATGCAAATAACAATTCAATTTATTTGTAATGAAGAATATATTTTGCACACTTGGTGAAATATCCTGTTGACTATATTCAAACTGGCTTCATAATGGTAAAAGTATTTGCAATTATTTGTGTTTGTGTGTCATTTAGATGACAAAGTCATGAAATTTCTCAGTTTTCAATATTGCATAGGTACTGATACCTGTTAGATACTAAGATCAACAGCATCTAACCATTGAATCGACTTGTTAAACGAAGGCCATTTGTCTTTTTGTCCGTCTGTGCGGACCAAAAATTAAAATCTCGTATTTTCCGAACCAGCCGAGACTGTAATTTCAAACCTTTCTTTGTCCCCACAGGGCAAAACTTCCAATACGATTTCAAAATTGAAATCGATAGAGATTCTGTGAACGAACAAATCCCAAGAATACAGTTATTCGGAAAAAACAATCGGAATGTGGTGAAAATCCCTTAAAACTGAAATTGAAAATGTGCTTTTTTGAACAATAGCTAATATTTCAGAAACGGTTGATATTTCCACAATCAACCAAGACATCTTTTTTGGCCGCCTTCAGATAAACTACAAAAAATGTGAATACATTTTTTTAGTAACATCAATAGTCCGGAAAATATTCAGAAAACACGGAAAATTCAGATATTGACTCTAATGGTGGAAAAAATGGAATACCTTTTTCGCATTGCATACTTTTATACAAACCTAGCCGATGTTCCGTATTTTTTTCCCTAAGTCATTTAAATAGCGAAAAATCTTGGAAAATATGAATTTTTTTCAACAAACATCAAAAACTCTGAAACGATAGGTGATATCGAAAAAAATTATAGAAACAGTTTTATTGACCTTTAACAGATCTAGTGAAAAGAAATTAATTTTTCCATATTTCGAAAAAAAAAATCTGAAAATTTTATTTTTTTAAACACATTGACTGCCGTTAAGTATTATGTAACAGTTCTCAACGGGCCATATTCTCAAATGTATGTTTTGCTAAAATGCCGTGTTGTAATATAGTATAGATATTTTGTTCACCCACTATTTTCATTCATTTCCATTTATATTATTTTCTGTTTGTTTATTTGTATAAGCACATTCGTTTCTAGGAATATTTCTATTGTATAATTGCGTAGCATAGCTGAATATGTATTTTATTTCTTCATATCAAAATGATGACTACACTTTTCATACAATGTGATTTGAGTTTGAACATTGTTTCTAGACGACAGTCCTCAACCAATATTAAACCGCCTTCTGGAGCGTTCAACGTATGACATATACCACGTGATACTATTCATTTATAAGAACTTTTCAGATGAAAGTCAGTATAGTACCAGTTATTTCCTATTCAACATCTGACCTGTAGCATTTGAGTGCTGAATCTTAAATACTTAGTTCACCGATATTTGAGTTTAATTTCACAACAGCAGCAACCTGAAAGACCACGTTCCCGCTCGACCAAACTAACATCTAAAATAAACCACCACAAAAGGTCCAAAATTTGGAGGTCATCAGGACTGCTATGGCACCACAGGAAAGTATCGCGGCCATAATTACCGCTGAGGCATTCAAGGTGTTAAATCACTAGCTCAATGTGAAAGTTGCAGCACCACATCAACTTTCTTATCAATGAGAATGTTGTTATATTTGAATCCTGACTGAGGCCTCTGTACCAGAACGGTGACACACTCCATAAACGATGCATCAGACACTACGCAGTGGATAGAGGATATTTCTCTGCAAATTTGAAGGTCTTCTTGAAATAACAGGAAATACGTGGTATCCAGTCAACATTCCCGAACCCATAAATGCGAGAACCTAAGAGGAGATGCCCTTCAATTCCAGCAGAGGTCAATGACATTCAAGTCCTTCCGGTCTTCGTTCCAAGATTCAAGTCTTCATATAATAATTTTTTTACATCAAAGTTTAATAATATCATAACATTGTAAATAAACTCTAATTCTATCAACCCAAACCAGTGGAAACTGATTAAACCCTTAATAGCTAACTGGTCGATATTTTAACCGCGAAGAAAAATGATACCGAAAAGGTGCCGCTTTCATTTTTAGCCAGAATACACCATATGACATCTATTTGAGTGCAGCGGTCTTTATTCCGACCAGATTATAGCTCCTGCGCAGATGGTAGGGTTTGTGGCTAACATTTCGACCAGTATTTATTTAGTCACACAAGACCTTGGAGGTTACGATTGTGCTTGTGGTGTTTTCTCCAAATCATTGTTTAGAGATTCTGGATAGCATTACCACAGTTATGTTACATATATATTGCTTTTCAAACCGGAATAATTAGCAAACCAACTTCGATTGCCGCTAGGATGATATTCTCATTCTCATTTGTTTTTGACATAACCTGAATTTGTAGTGACATTACAGCGTCTGAGTTTGAGAACGATGGCTAGAAGTAGTTTAAAATGTTTCATGGTTTGTTTCTTGTTTTTCATTATAATACCTATTGAAATGTAACTACAATTTTGATTTTTTTATGTTTGATATTTCCAGTGTCCAAAAGCAATATGCTTGGATGCTGATTTTACACTGGTCGAAAAATCGACCACCACGAAAAAAATACTCCGAAGCAATGCCATATTGTTTTATCGTTACATAACAACTAACATCGAGTTCTACAGTACGATTTGAAATAAAAATTCATTCTCTTCGCTTTGTATCATTTGGCCCTATAAAGGGTTAACATACAGTGTGTCCTAGCTAAAACTTGTAACCCCCAAATATCCGAACTCGTGAAAAAAGTTGAACATCGCTCAGATTTGTCGATTTTTAGTTCAAGGGGGAACACTTTCACCAAATACATTATCATGGTGTTGTCAACCACCTCATTCCCAGCACCATCTACTTCAGAATTTTCAATGGGACTACTATACTTTCAATACATTATTTTGAAGGGGATTCAATCCCAAATACATCGGTGTACTGAAATTGAGGATCGATTGAGTGTTGTTAAAGTTTTAATGAAAACTAAGTTTTTCAAAATATTTTTATTTTTCATCACCTAAAATGTTATCATCGTAAGAAAGGTTCAAAATGTGAACCATTGAGTTCCATACAGAAGTATGAGCGATTTTCGAAATGTTTTCGCACATTGCTCAACATTTCTGGAGTCACTGCACGACACTCCACATCAATCCTTCTGCGTAGATCATCAAGCGAAGTTGGCTGTGTGATATAAACTTCGGATTTCAAATGACCCCATGACCCCAATCTCTGATGGAGATAAATCAGGAGATCTAGCCGGCCATTCTATTGGTCCTCGCCTTCCAATCCATCTCCCTGTGAAATTATCATCTGAAAATTGACGAACAGGTGCAACATAATGTGGAGGAGCTCCATCTTGTTGAAAGGTGAGCTGACCTTCAAGTAGGCCATCATCGTCTTCAAGTAACTGAGTGATTCTGGGGTTCACAGTTCTATAAAGAAGTTCAAGATACGTTTGTCCGTTGAGGTTACCATCAAAAAAATATTGACCTACAATATGGTCTCCCAGAATACCAGCCAAAACATTCAATTTCTTGGGAGTTTGTGAATGGGTTTTCCTATAGCAAAAAGGATTTACGTCACTCCAGTATCTGCCGTTGTGCCTGTTCACATGTCCATTCAAATGAAAAGAAGATTTGTCAGAAAAGCACACATTGCAAAGGTAATTATTATCTCTTCACGTCTGTCAGGATCATCCTCATTTAATTCTTGTACATTCTGCATTTTATGAGGATGGAATTTTGCTTCTTTCAGAATTCGATGAACGCCGCTTTCAGAAACTCCAGAAATGGTCCCAAGTTGTCTTAAAGATTGAATGTTCTCCATCACTGCGACCCCTTCATTTCTCAAAGGCTTCTCTCGGTCATGTTTTTTATTCAGCACTGATCCCGACTCCATGAACTTATTCATCAATTGAAGCACGTAATGATATGGTTTTTTCTGGATGAATTCCATTGAAAATTCGAGCCATAGCTCTAGTACATCGTCCATTTTCAAAATACGCAGCTACAATGGATATTCTCTCTTGAATAGTATAAACCATTTTTGATAGGTTTCGAATTGTTGATTGAAATGACTCGAATACATCAAATACCAAGGCGTAAACAAAGATATGCGTAAACAAAAACACATAGTGCAAATTTTTTTCATAAAAACCTCTGAAAAATTTGAAAAAACTTTTTAAAAAAATTTAAAAAAATCAAAAACATGAAAAAAAATTTTTGAAAAAAAATTTTTCAAAAAAATGTTTTCAGAAAAACAAAAAAAAAATTCAAAAAAAAATTTCAAAAAAAATTTCATAAAAAAAAATTCAAAAACGGAAAAAAAAAATTCGAAAAAAATATTTTCGAAAAAAAAATTTTTCAAAAAAAAATTTCAAAAACTTTCAAAAAAAAATTTTGAAAAATAAAAATTTTCAAAAAAAAATTTCAAAAACTTTCAAAAAAAAATTAAAAAAAAAAATTTCAAAAATAAAAAATATTCAGAAAATATTTCAAAAAAAAATTCAAAAAAAAACTTTCAAAAAAATGTCAAGAAAAATTCCAAAAAAAACAAAAAATAAAACAAAAATTTCAAAAAAAATTCAAAAAAATAATTTCCAAAAAAAAATTCAAAAAAAAATTTAAAAACTTAAAAAAAAATAAAAAAAATTAAAAAAGGGAAAAAAAATTTCAAAAACTTTCAAAAATAAAAAAAATTTCAGAAAAAAAACGTTCAAAAAATAATTTCCAAAAAAAAATTCCGAAAAAAATTTTCAAAAAAAAACAAAAAAAATTCATAAAAAAATTTTCAAGAAAACTCAAAAAAAATTTCAAAAAAAAAAATTTTCAAAAAAAAATTTAAAAAATTTTTGAAAAAAAAACTTTCAAATGAAATTTTAAAAAATTTCGAAAACGGAAAAAAAAAATTCGAAAAAAAATTTTCGAAAAAAAAATTTTTCAAAAAAAAATAATTGAAAATAAAAATTTCCAAAACAAAAATTCAAAAACTTTCAAAAAATGAATTTCAAAAAAAAATTTTCAAAAAAAAAATTTCAGAAAAAAGTTTCAAAAAAAAAGTTCATAAAAAAAATTCCAAAAAAAATATTCGAAGAAAAAAATTACAAAAAAAAATTATTAAAAAAGTTTTAAAAAAAAATTTTTTCAAAAAAGAATTTTTCAAAGAAAAAAATTTAAAAAAAAATCAAAAAAAAAATTTTTCAATAAAAAAATTTTCAAATGAAAAAATTTAAAAAAAAATCAAAAAAAATTTTTTAAATGAAAAAATTTCAAAACAAAATTCAAAAAAAAATTTCAAAAAAAATTTTAAAAAACGTTAAAAAATAAAAAAAATTCAAAAAAAAAATTTTTAAACAAAAAATTTTCAAAAAAAAATTTCAAAAAAAAAATTCAAAAAAAAATTTAAAAAAACTCAAAAAAAATAAAAGAAAAATTTCAAAAAAAATTTCAAAAAAAATCAAAAACGTGAAAAAAAATTTCTAAAAAGAAAATTTCAAAAAAAAATTCAAAAACTTTCAAAAAAAACGTTCAAAAAATAATTTCCAAAAAAAATTCCGAAAAAAATTTTCAAAAAAAAAAAATCATAAAAAATTTTCAAAGAAAACTCAAAAAAAATTTCAAAAAAAGAAAATTTTCAAAAAAAAATTTAAAAAATTTATGAAAAAAATTTCAAAGAAAATTTCAAAAAAAATTTCAAAAAAAGAAAATTTTCGGAGGAAAATTTTAAAAAAATTTCATGAAAAAAATTTCAAAAAAAATTTTCAAAAATAAAAAATTTTCAGAAAAAATTTCAAAAAAAAATTTCAAAAAAAACTCTCAAAAAAAAATGTTAAAAAAATTTCAAAAAAAACTCAAAAAATAAATCAAAAATTTCAAAAAAAAAATTCAAAAAAATAATTTTCAAAAAAAAATTGAAAAAACTTGAAAAAATTTTAAAAAATCAAAAACGTGAAAAAAAAATTTCGAAAAAAAAAATTTCAAAAAAATGTTTTCAGAAAAACGAAAAAAATATTTCAAAAAAAATTTCAAAAAAATTTCATAAAAAGTAAAAGAAAATTCAAAAACGGAAAAAAAAATTCGAAAAAAATATTTTCGAAAAAAAAAATTTTCAAAAAAAAATTTCAAAAAGTTTAAAAAAAAAAATTTTCAAAAAAAATTTCAAAAAAAAAATTAAAAAAAATTTTCAAGAATTTCAAAAAAAATTTCAAAAAAAGAAAATTTTCATAAGAAAATTTTTAAAAAAATTTCATGAAAAAAATTTCAAAAAAAATTTTCGAAAATAAAAAATTTTCAGAAAAAATTTCAAAAAAAAATTTCAAAAAAAATGTCAAAAAAATTTCATAAAAAACTCAAAAAAATGAAACAAAAATTTCAAAAAAAAAATTAAAAAAATTGTTTTCAAAAAAAATTTCAAAAAAAATTTAAAAAAACTTTTTAAAAAATTTTAAAAAAATCAAAAACGTGAAAAAAAATTTTCGAAAAAAATTTTTCAAAAATATATTTTCAGAAAAACGAAAAAACTATTTCAAAAAAAATTTTCATAAAAAATTTTCATAAAAAATAAAAAAAAATTCAAAAACGGAAAAAAAAATTCGAAAAAAATATTTTCGAAAAAAAATTTTTCAAAAAAAAATTTTTCAAACAAAAATTTTCAAAAATAAAAATTTTCAAAAAAAAATTTCGAAAACTTTCAAAAAAAACTTCAAAAAAAATTTAAAAAAATAAAAAAAATTTCAGAAAAAACCAAAAAAAAGTTCAAAAAAAAATTGAAAATAAAAATTTTCAAAAAAAAATTCAAAAACTTGCAAAAAAAAATTTCAAATAAAAATTTTCAAAAAATAAATTTTTCAAAAAAATTTCAAATAAAATTTAAAAAAACTTTCAAAAAAGATTTTAAAAAAACTTCCAAAAAAATTTTTAAAAAATTCAAAAACGTGAATAAAAATTTTCGAAAAAAAAATTTTGAGAAAAATTTCAAAAAAAAGTTTCAAAAAAGTTCATAAAAAAAATTCAAAAACTTGCAAAAAAAACGTTCAAAAAATAATTTCCAAAAAAAAATTCCGAAAAAAATTTTCAAAAAAAAAAAAAATCATAAAAAATTTTCAAAGAAAACTCAAAAAAATTTCAAAAAAAGAAAATTTTCAAAAAAAAATTTAAAAAATTTATGAAAAAAATTTCAAAGAAAATTTCAAAAAAAATTTCAAAAAAAGAAAATTTTCGGAAGAAAATTTTGAAAAAATTTCATGAAAAAAATTTCAAAAAAAATTTTCAAAAATAAAAAATTTTCAGAAAAAATTTCAAAAAAAAAATTCAAAAAAAACTCTCAAAAAAAAATGTCAAAAAAATTTCAAAAAAAACTCAAAAAATAAAACAAAAATTTCAAAAAAAAAATTCAAAAAAATAATTTTCAAAAAAAAATTGAAAAAACTTGAAAAAATTTAGAAAAATCAAAAACGTGAAAAAAAAATCTCGAAAAAAAAAATTTCAAAAAAATGTTTTCAGAAAAACGAAAAAAATATTTCAAAAAAAAATTTCAAAAAAATTTCATAAAAAATAAAAGAAAATTCAAAAACGGAAAAAAAATTCGAAAAAAATATTGTCAAAAAAAAAATTTTCAAAAAAAAATTTCAAAAACTTTCAAAAAAAAATTTTCAAAAAAAATTTCAAAAAAAAAATAAAAAAAATTTTTCAAGAATAATTTTCAAAAAAAATTTCAAAAAAAGAAAATTTTCAAAGAAAATTTTTAAAAAAATTTCATGAAAAAAATTTCAAAAAAATTTTTCGAAAATAAAAAATTTTCAGAAAAAATTTCAAAAAAAAATTTCAAAAAAAATGTCAAAAAAAATTTCATAAAAAACTCAAAAAAATAAAACAAAAATTTCAAAAAAAAAATTAAAAAAATTGTTTTCAAAAAAAATTTCAAAAAAAATTTAAAAAAACTTTTTAAAAAAATTTTAAAAAATCAAAAACGTGAAAAAAAATTTTCGAAAAAATTTTTTCAAAAATATATTTTCAGAAAAACGAAAAAACTATTTCAAAAAAAAATTTCATAAAAAATTTTCATAAAAAATAAAAAAAAATTCAAAAACGGAAAAAAAAAATTCGAAAAAAATATTTTCGAAAAAAAATTTTTCAAAAAAAAATTTTTCAAACAAAAATTTTCAAAAATAAAAATTTTCAAAAAAAAATTTCGAAAACTTTCAAAAAAAACTTCAAAAAAAATTTTAAAAAATAAAAAAAATTTCAGAAAAAACCAAAAAAAAGTTCAAAAAAAAATTGAAAATAAAAATTTTCAAAAAAAAATTCAAAAACTTGCAAAAAAAAATTTCAAATAAAAATTTTCAAAAAATAAATTTTTTCAAAAAAATTTCAAAAAAAATTTTAAAAAACTTTCAAAAAAAATTTTAAAAAAACTTTCAAAAAAAATTTTAAAAAATTCAAAAACGTGAATAAAAATTTTCGAAAAAAAAATTTTGAGAAAAATTTCAAAAAAAAGTTTCAAAAAAGTTCATAAAAAAAATTCAAAAAAAATATTCGAAGAAAAAAATTTTTTTAAAAAATTTCCAACAAAATTTTTTTAAAAAGTTTCAAAAAAAAATTTTTTTTCAAAAAAAAGTATTTCTAAAAAAAAATAAAAATAAAAATTCAAAAAAAATTTTCAAATAAAAAAAAATTCAAAAAAAATTTTTAAATAAAAAATTTTCAAAAAAAAAATTTCAAAAAAAAAATTTCAAAAAAAAGTTCAAAAAAAAAATTCAAAAAAACTCAAAAAAAAAATAAAAGAAAAAATTTTAAAAAAAAATTTCAAAAAAAACTTCAAAAAAAAATTTTAAAAAAACTTTCAATTGAAATTTTAAAAAATTTAGAAAACGGAAAAAAAAATTCGAAAAAAAATTTTCAAAAAAAAAAATTTTTCAAAAAAAAATTATTGAAAATAAAAATTTCCAAAACAAAAATTCAAAAACTTTCAAAAAAAAAATTTCAAAAAAAAATTTTCAAAAAAAAAATTTCAGAAAAAATTTCAAAAAAAAATTTCAAAAAAACTTACAAAAAATGAAAATAAAATTTCAAAAAATTTCGAAAACTTTCAAAAAAAAATCCAAAAAAAATATTCGAAGAAAAAAATTTTAAAAAAAAATTCCAAAAAAAAATTTTTTAAAAAGTTTCAAAAAAAAAATTTTCAAAAAAAAATTTTTCAAAGTAAAAAATTCAAAAAAAAATTCAAAAAAAAAATTTTCAATAAAAAAATTTTCAAATGAAAAAATTAAAAAAAAAAATCAAAAAAAAATTTTTAAATGAAAAAATTTCAAAAAAAATTTTCAAAAAAAAAAATTTCAAAAAAAATTTTTAAAAAAAATTTCAAAAAAACTCAAAAAATAATGAAAGAAATATTTCAAAGAAAATTTCAAAAAAAAAATTTCAAAAAAAATTTCTAAAAAAATTAAAAAAAAACGTAGAAAAAATAAAAAAAAAATTCGAGAACGAGAAAAAAAATTTTCGAAAAAAAAAATTTCAAAAAAATATTTCCAGAAAAACAAAAAAAAATTTCAAAAAAAATTTTCATAAAAAATATAAAAAAATTCAAAAACGGAAAAAAAATTCGAAAAAAATATTTTCGAAAAAAAAAATTTTCAAAAAAAAATTTTGAAAAATAAAAATTTTCAAAAAAAAATTTTGAAAAATAAAAATTTCAAAAACTTTCAAAAAAATTTCAAAAAAAAAATTTCAAAAAAAAAATTTCAAAAAAAAAATTTCATAAAAAATTTTAAAAAAAAATTCAAAAAAACTTACAAAAAATGAAAACAAACTTTCGAAAAATTTCGAAAACTTTCGAAAACTTTAAAAAAAAATCCAAAAAAAATATTCGAAGAAAAAAATTTCAAAAAAAATTTCCAAAAAAAAATTTTTAAAAAAGTTTCAAAAAAAATTTTTCAAAAAAAAATTTCCAAAGAAAAAAATTCAAAAAAAAATTCAAAAAAAAATTTTCAATAAAAAAATTTTCAAATGAAAAAATTTTAAAAAAAATTCAAAAAAAAATTTGAATGAAAAAATTTCAAAAAAAAATTCAAAAAAAAAATTTCAAAAAATATTTTCATAAAAAACATAAAAAAATTCAAAAACTGAAAAAAAATTCGAAAAAAATATTTTCGAAAAAAAAATTTTTCAAAAAAAAAATTTTTCAAACAAAAATTTTCAAAAATGAAAATTTTCAAAAAACAATTTCAAAAACTTTCAAAAAAAACTTCAAAAAAAATTTAAAAAAATAAAAAAAATTTCAGAAAAAAACAAAAAAAAAAATTCAAAAACTTGCAAAAAAAAATTTCAAATAAAAATTTTCAAAAAATAAATTTTTCAAAAAAATTTCAAAAAAAAATTTAAAAAAACTTTCAAAAAAAATTTTAAAAAATTCAAAAACGTGAATAAAAATTTTCGAAAAAAAAATTTTGAGAAAAATTTCAAAAAAATTCAAAAAAAATTATTCGAAGAAAAAAATTTTTAAAAAAAAATTCCAACAAAAATTTTTCAAAAAGTTTCAAAAAAAAAATTTTTCAAAAAAAAGTATTTCTAAAAAAAAATAAAAATAAAAATTCAAAAAAAAATTTCAAATAAAAAAAATTTCAAATGAAAACATTTAAAAAATAAATCAAAAAAAATTTTTAAATAAAAAATTTTCAAAAAAAAAATTCAAAAAAAAATTTCAAAAAAAAGTTCAAAAAAAAAATTTCAAAAAAACTCAAAAAAAATAAAAGAAAAAATTTTTAAAAAAATTTCAAAAAAAACTTCAAAAAAAAATTTAAAAAAAACTTTCAATTGAAATTTTAAAAAAATTCAAAAACGGAAAAAAAATTCGAAAAAAATATTTTCGAAAAAAAAAATTTTCAAAAAAAAATTTTGAAAAATAAAAATTTTCAAAAAAAAATTTTGAAAATTAAAAATTTTCAAAAAAAAATTCAAAAACTTTCAAAAAAATTTCAAAAAAAAATTTTCAAAAAAAAATTTCAGAAAAAATTTCAAAAAAAAAATTCAAAAAAACTTACAAAAATTGAAAACAAAATTTCGAAAACTTTCAAAAAAAAATCCAAAAAAAATATTCGAAGAAAAAAATTTCAAAAAAAATTTCCAAAAAAAGAAAATTTTCGGAAGAAAATTTTAAAAAAATTTCATGAAAAAAATTTCAAAAAAAATTTTCAAAAATAAAAAATTTTCAGAAAAAATTTCAAAAAAAAATTTCAAAAAAAACTCTCAAAAAAAAATGTCAAAAAAATTTCAAAAAAAACTCAAAAAATAAAACAAAAATTTCAAAAAAAAAATTCAAAAAAATAATTTTCAAAAAAAAATTGAAAAAACTTGAAAAAATTTAAAAAAATCAAAAACGTGAAAAAAAAATTTCGAAAAAAAAAATTTCAAAAAAATGTTTTCAGAAAAACGAAAAAAATATTTCAAAAAAAAATTTCAAAAAAATTTCATAAAAAATAAAAGAAAATTCAAAAACGGAAAAAAAATTCGAAAAAAATATTGTCAAAAAAAAAATTTTCAAAAAAAAATTTCAAAAACTTTCAAAAAAAAATTTTCAAAAAAAATTTCAAAAAAAAAATAAAAAAAAATTTTCAAGAATAATTTTCAAAAAAAAATTCAAAAAAAGAAAATTTTCATAAGAAAATTTTTAAAAAAATTTCATGAAAAAAATTTCAAAAAAAATTTTCGAAAATAAAAAATTTTCAGAAAAAATTTCAAAAAAAAATTTCAAAAAAAATGTCAAAAAAAATTTCATAAAAAACTCAAAAAAATAAAACAAAAATTTCAAAAAAAAAATTAAAAAAATTGTTTTCAAAAAAAATTTCAAAAAAAATTTAAAAAAACTTTTTAAAAAAATTTTAAAAAATCAAAAACGTGAAAAAAAATTTTCGAAAAAAATTTTTCAAAAATATATTTTCAGAAAAACTATTTCAAAAAAAAATTTCATAAAAAATTTTCATAAAAAATAAAAAAAATTCAAAAACGGAAAAAAAAAATTCGAAAAAAATATTTTCGAAAAAAAATTTTTCAAAAAAAAATTTTTCAAACAAAAATTTTCAAAAATAAAAATTTTCAAAAAAAAATTTCGAAAACTTTCAAAAAAAACTTCAAAAAAAATTTTAAAAAATAAAAAAAATTTCAGAAAAAACCAAAAAAAAGTTCAAAAAAAAATTGAAAATAAAAATTTTCAAAAAAAAATTCAAAAACTTGCAAAAAAAAATTTCAAAAAAAATTTCAAAACATTTTTTAAAAAAACGTAATAAAAATAAAAAAAAATTCAAGAACGTGAAAAAAAATTTTCGAAAAAAAAATTTTCAAAAAAAAATTTCCAGAAAAACAAAAAAAAAATTTCAAAAAATATTTTCATAAAAAATATGAAAAAATTCAAAAACTGAAAAAAAATTCGATAAAAAAATTTTCGAAAAAAAAATTTTCAAAAAAAAAATTTTTCAAACAAAAATTTTCAAAAATAAAAACTTTCAAAAAAAACTTCAAAAAAAATTTTAAAAAATAAAAAAAATTTCAGAAAAAAACAAAAAAAAAATTCAAAAAAAAAATTGAAAATAAAAATTTTCAAAAAAAAATTCAAAAACTTGCAAAAAAAAATTTCAAATAAAAAATTTCAAAAAAAAATTTAAAAAAACTTTCAAAAAAATTTTTAAAAAATTCAAAAACGTGAATAAAAATTTTCGAAAAAAAAATTTTGAGGAAAATTTCAAAAAAAAGTTTCAAAAAAGTTCATAAAAATAATTCAAAAAAAATATTCGAAGAAAAAAATTTTTAAAAAAAATTTCCAACAAAATTTTTTTCAAAAGTTTCAAAAAAAAAATTTTTTTCAAAAAAAAGTATTTCTAAAAAAATAAAAATAAAAATTCAAAAAAAATTTACAAATAAAAAAAATTTCAAATGAAAACATTTCAAAAATAAATCAAAAAAAATTTTTAAATAAAAAATTTTCAAAAAAAAAATTCAAAAAAAAAATTTCAAATAAAGTTCAAAAAAAAATTCAAAAAAACTCAAAAAAAAATAAAAGAAAAAATTAAAAAAAAAATTTCAAAAAAAACTTCAAAAAAAAATTTAAAAAAACTTTCAATTGAAATTTTAAAAAAATTCGAAAACGGAAAAAAAAATTCGAAAAATGATTTTCAAAAAAAAAATAATTGAAAATAAAAATTTCCAAAACAAAAATTCAAAAACTTTCAAAAAAAAATTTTCAAAAAAAAATTTTCAAAAAAAAAATTTCAGAAAAAATTTCAAAAAAAAATTTCAAAAAAATTTACAAAAAATGAAAACAAAATTTCGAAAAATTTCGAAAACTTTCAAAAAAAAAATCCAAAAAAAATATTCGAAGAAAAAAATTTCAAAAAAAATTTCCAAAAAAAAATTTTAAAAAAGTTTCAAAAAAAAATTTTTCAAAAAAAAATTTTTCAAAGAAAAAAATTCAAAAAAAAATTCAAAAAAAAATTTTTTCAATAAAAAAATTTTCAAATGAAAAAATTTAAAAAAAAATTCAAAAAAAAATTTTTAAATGAAAAAATTTCAAAAAAAAATTTCAAAAAAAAAATTTCAAAAAAAATTTCAAAAAAAAATTTCAAAAAAACTCAAAAAATAATGAAAGAAATATTTCAAAGAAAATTTCAAAAAAAAATTTTCAAAAACAAATTCTAAAAAAATTTGAAAAAAACGTAGAAAAAATAAAAAAAAATTCAAGAACGTGAAAAAATATTTTCGAAAAAAAAATTTCAAAAAAATATTTCCAGAAACACAAAAAAAATTTCAAAAAAAATTTTCATAAAAAATATAAAAAAATTCAAAAACGGAAAAAAAATTCGAAAAAAATATTTTCGAAAAAAAAAAATTTGAAAAATAAAAATTTTCAAAAAAAAATTTTGAAAAATAAAAATTTTCAAAAAAAAATTTCAAAAACTTTCAAAAAAATTTCAAAAAAAAATTTTCAAAAAAAAATTTCAGAAAAAATTTCAAAAAAAAATTTCAAAAAAACTTACAAAAAATGAAAACAAAATTTCGAAAACTTTAAAAAAAATCCAAAAAAAATATTCGAAGAAAAAAATTTCAAAAAAAAATTCCAAAAAAAAATTTTAAAAAAGTTTCAAAAAAAAATTTTTCAAAAAAAAATTTTTCAAAGAAAAAAATTCAAAAAAAAATTTTTCAATAAAAAAATTTTCAAATGAAAAAATTAAAAAAAAATTCAAAAAAAAATTTTTAAATGAAAAAATTTCAAAAAAAATTTTCAAAAAAAAAATTTCAAAAAAAATTACAAAAAAAAATTTTAAAAAAACTCAAAAAATAATGAAAGAAATATTTCAAAGAAAATTTCAACAAAAAAATTTCAAAAAAAAATTCTAAAAAAATTTAAAAAAAACGTAGAAAAAATTTCAAAAAATTCAAGAACGTGAAAAAATATTTTCGAAAAAAAAAATTTCAAAAAAATATTTCCAGAAACACAAAAAAAATTTCAAAAAAAATTTTCATAAAAAATATAAAAAAATTCAAAAACGGAAAAAAAATTCGAAAAAAATATTTTCGAAAAAAAAAATTTTCAAAAAAAAATTTTGAAAAATAAAAATTTTCAAAAAAAAATTTTGAAAAATAAAAATTTTCAAAAAAAAATTTCAAAAACTTTCAAAAAAATTTCAAAAAAAAATTTTCAAAAAAAAATTTCAGAAAAAATTTCAAAAAAAAATTCAAAAAAACTTAAAAAAAAATAAAAGAAAAAATTAAAAAAAAAATTTCAAAAAAAACTTCAAAAAAAAATTTAAAAAAACTTTCAATTGAAATTTTAAAAAATTTCGAAAACGGAAAAAAAAATTCGAAAAATGATTTTCAAAAAAAAAATAATTGAAAATAAAAATTTCCAAAACAAAAATTCAAAAACTTTCAAAAAAAAAATTTCAAAAAAAAATTTTCAAAAAAAAAATTTCAGAAAAAATTTCAAAAAAAAATTTCAAAAAAATTTACAAAAAATGAAAACAAAATTTCGAAAAATTTCGAAAACTTTCAAAAAAAAATCCAAAAAAAATATTCGAAGAAAAAAATTTCAAAAAAAATTTCCAAAAAAAAATTTTAAAAAAGTTTCAAAAAAAAATTTTTCAAAAAAAAATTTTTCAAAGAAAAAAATTCAAAAAAAAATTCAAAAAAAATTTTTTCAATAAAAAAATTTTCAAATGAAAAAATTTAAAAAAAAATTCAAAAAAAAATTTTTAAATGAAAAAATTTCAAAAAAAATTTTCAAAAAAAAAAATTCCAAAAAAAATTTCAAAAAAAAATTTCAAAAAAACTCAAAAAATAATGAAAGAAATATTTCAAAGAAAGTTTCAAAAAAAAATTTTCAAAAACAAATTCTAAAAAAATTTAAAAAAAACGTAGAAAAAATAAAAAAAATTCAAGAACGTGAAAAAAAATTTTCGAAAAAAAAATTTCAAAAAAATATTTCCAGAAACACAAAAAAAATTTCAAAAAAAATTTTCATAAAAAATATAAAAAAATTCAAAAACGGAAAAAAAATTCGAAAAAAATATTTTCGAAAAAAAAAATTTTGAAAAATAAAAATTTTCAAAAAAAAATTTTGAAAAATAAAAATTTTCAAAAAAAAAATTCAAAAACTTTCAAAAAAATTTCAAAAAAAAATTTTCAAAAAAAAATTTGAGAAAAAATTTCAAAAAAAAATTTCAAAAAAACTTACAAAAAATGAAAACAAAATTTCGAAAACTTTCAAAAAAAATCCAAAAAAAATATTCGAAGAAAAAAATTTCAAAAAAAATTTCCAAAAAAAAATTTTAAAAAAGATTCAAAAAAAAATTTTTCAAAAAAAAATTTTTCAAAGAAAAAAATTCAAAAAAAAATTTTTCAATAAAAAAATTTTCAAATGAAAAAATTTAAAAAAAAATTCAAAAAAAAATTTTTAAATGAAAAAATTTCAAAAAAAATTTTCAAAAAAAAAATTTCAAAAAAAATTTCAAAAAAAATTTTTAAAAAAACTCAAAAAATAATGAAAGAAATATTTCAAAGAAAATTTCAAAAAAAAATTTTCAAAAAAAAATTCTAAAAAAATTTAAAAAAAACGTAGAAAAAATTTCAAAAAATTCAAGAACGTGAAAAAATATTTTCGAAAAAAAAAATTTCAAAAAAATATTTCCAGAAAAACAAAAAAAATTTCAAAAAAAATTTTCATAAAAAATATAAAAAAATTCAAAAACGGAAAAAAAATTCGAAAAAAATATTTTCGAAAACAAAAATTTTCAAAAAAAAATTTTGAAAAATAAAAATTTTCAAAAAAAAATTTTGAAAAATAAAAATTTTCAAAAAAAAATTTCAAAAACTTTCAAAAAAATTTCAAAAAAAAATTTTCAAAAAAAAATTTCAGAAAAAATTTTAAAAAAAAATTTCAAAAAAACTTACAAAAAATGAAAACAAAATTTCGAAAACTTTCAAAAAAATCCAAAAAAAATATTCGAAGAAAAAAATTTCAAAAAAAAATTCCAAAAAAAAATTTTAAAAAAGATTCAAAAAAAAATTTTTCAAAAAAAAATTTTTCAAAGAAAAAAATTCAAAAAAAAATTTTTCAATAAAAAAATTTTCAAATGAAAAAATTTAAAAAAAAATTCAAAAAAAAATTTTTAAATGAAAAAATTTCAAAAAAAATTTTCAAAAAAAAAATTTCAAAAAAAATTTCAAAAAAAAATTTTAAAAAAACTCAAAAAATAATGAAAGAAATATTTCAAAGAAAATTTCAAAAAAAAATTTTCAAAAAAAAATTCTAAAAAAATTTTAAAAAAACGTAGAAAAAATTTCAAAAAATTCAAGAACGTGAAAAAATATTTTCGAAAAAAAAAATTTCAAAAAAATATTTCCAGAAACACAAAAAAAATTTCAAAAAAAATTTTCATAAAAAATATAAAAAAATTCAAAAACGGAAAAAAAATTCGAAAAAAATATTTTCGAAAACAAAAATTTTCAAAAAAAAATTTTGAAAAATAAAAATTTTCAAAAAAAAATTTTGAAAAATAAAAATTTTCAAAAAAAAATTTCAAAAACTTTCAAAAAAATTTCAAAAAAACATTTTCAAAAAAAAATTTCAGAAAAAATTTCAAAAAAAAATTTCAAAAAAACTTACAAAAAATGAAAACAAAATTTCGAAAACTTTCAAAAAAAAATCCAAAAAAAATATTCGAAGAAAAAAATTTCAAAAAAAATTTCCAAAAAAAAATTTTTAAAAAAGTTTCAAAAAAAATTTTTCAAAAAAAAATTTTTCAAAGAAAAAAATACAAAAAAAAATTCAAAAAAAAAATTTTTCAATAAAAAAATTTTCAAATGAAAAAATTTTAAAAAAAATTCAAAAAAAAATTTGAATGAAAAAATTTCAAAAAAAAAATCAAAAAAAAAATTCAAAAAAAATTTCAAAAAAACTCAAAAAATAATGAAAGAAATATTTCAAAGAAAATTTCAAAAAAAAAAATTTTCAAAAAAAATTTCAAAAAATTTTTTAAAAAAACGTAAAAAAAAATAAAAAAAATTCAAGAACGTGAAAAAAAATTTCCGAAATAAAAATTTTCAAAAAAATATTTCCAGAAAAACAAAAAAAAAATTTCAAAAAATATTTTCATAAAAAATATAAAAAAATTCAAAAACTGAAAAAAAAATCGAAAAAAATATTTTCGAAAAAAAAAATTTAAAAAAATTTAAAAAATTCAAGAACGTGAAAAAAAAATTTCGAAAAAAAAATTTTCAAAAAAATATTTTCAAAAAAACAAAAAAAAAATTTCAAAAAAAATTTTCATAAAAAATATAAAAAAATTCAAAAACGGAAAAAAAATTTCAAAAAAAATATTTTCGAAAAAAAAAATTTTCAAAAAAAAAATTTTCAAAAATATAAATTTTCAAAAAAAAATTTCAAAAACTTTCAAAAAAAATTCAAAAAAAAATTTTCAAAAATAAAAAATTTTCAGAAAAAATTTCAAAAATAAATTTCAAAAAAAAATTCGAAAAACTCAAAAAAAATAAAAGAAAAAATTAGAAAAAAAAATTTTCAAAAAAAAATTCAAAAAAACTCAAAAAATAATGAAAGAAATATTTCAAAGAATATTTCAAAAAAAAAATTTTTCAAAAAAAATTTCAAAAATTTTTTTAAAAAAACGTAATAAAAATAAAAAAAATTCAAGAACGTGAAAAAAAATTTTCGAAAAAAAAATTTTCAAAAAAATATTTCCAGAAAAACAAAAAAAAAATTTCAAAAAATATTTTCATAAAAAATATAAAAAAATTCAAAAACTGAAAAAAAATTCGAAAAAAAAATTTTCGAAAAAAAATTTTTCAAAAAAAAATTTTTTCAAACAAAATTTTTCAAAAATTAAAATTTTCGAAAAAAAATTTCAAAAACTTTCAAAAAAAACTTCAAAAAAAATTTTAAAAAATTAAAAAAATTTCAGAAAAAAACAAAAAAAAATTCAAAAAAAAAATTGAAAATAAAAATTTTCAAAAAAAAATTCAAAAACTTGCAAAAAAAAATTTCAAATAAAAATTTTCAAAAAATAAATTTTTCAAAAAAAAATTTAAAAAAACTTTCAAAAAAAATT
The DNA here is from genome assembly GCA_944452925.2 of Chrysolina oricalcia. Taxonomy (NCBI): domain Eukaryota; kingdom Metazoa; phylum Arthropoda; class Insecta; order Coleoptera; family Chrysomelidae; genus Chrysolina; species Chrysolina oricalcia. Next base: position 31,998,933 of record OX101822.2, on the reverse strand, counting down.
TTAAAAAATTCAAAAACGTGAATAAAAATTTTCGAAAAAAAAATTTTGAGGAAAATTTCAAAAAAAAGTTTCAAAAAAGTTCATAAAAATAATTCAAAAAAAATATTCGAAGAAAAAAATTTAAAAAAAAAATTTCCAACAAAAATTTTTTAAAAAGTTTCAAAAAAAAAATTTTTTCAAAAAAAAGTATTTCTAAAAAAAAATAAAAATAAAAATTCAAAAAAGAATTTCAAATAAAAAAAATTTCAAATGAAAACATTTCAAAAATAAATCAAAAAAAATTTTTAAATAAAAAATTTTCAAAAAAAAAAAATCAAAAAAAAATTTCAAATAAAGTTCAAAAAAAAATTCAAAAAAACTCAAAAAAAATAAAAGAAAAAATTTTAAAAAAAATTTCAAAAAAAAAATAATTGAAAATAAAAATTTCCAAAACAGAAATTCAAAAACTTTCAAAAAAAAATTTTCAAAAAAAAATTTTCAAAAAAAAAATTTCAGAAAAAATTTCAAAAAAAAATTTCAAAAAAACTTACAAAAAATGAAAACAAAATTTCGAAAAATTTCGAAAACTTTCAAAAAAAAGAATCCAAAAAAAATATTCGAAGAAAAAAATTTCAAAAAAAATTTCCAAAAAAAAATTTTAAAAAAGTTTCAAAAAAAATTTTTTCAAAAAAACTTTTTCAAAGAAAAAAATTCAAAAAAAAAATTCAAAAAAAAATTTTTTAATAAAAAAAATTTCAAATGAAAAAATTTTTAAAAAAATTCAAAAAAAAATGTTTAAATAAAAAAATTTCAAAAAAAATTTTCAAAAAAAAAATTTCAAAAAAATTTCAAAAAAAAATTTCAAAAAAACTCAAAAAATAATGAAAGAAATATTTCAAAGAAAATTTCAAAAAAAAAATTTCAAAAAAAATTTCTAAAAAAAAATTTTAAAAAAGTTTCAAAAAAAAATTTTTCAAAAAAAAATTTTTCAAAGAAAAAAATTCAAAAAAAAATTTTTCAATAAAAAAATTTTCAAATGAAAAAATTTAAAAAAAATTCAAAAAAAAATTTTTAAATGAAAAAATTTCAAAAAAAATTTTCAAAAAAAAAATTTCAAAAAAAATTACAAAAAAAAATTTTAAAAAAACTCAAAAAATAATGAAAGAAATATTTCAAAGTAAATTTCAACAAAAAATTTTCAAAAAAAAATTCTAAAAAAATTTAAAAAAAACGTAGAAAAAATTTCAAAAAATTCAAGAACGTGAAAAAATATTTTCGAAAAAAAAAATTTCAAAAAAATATTTCCAGAAACAAAAAAAATTTCAAAAAAAATTTTCATAAAAAATATAAAAAAATTCAAAAACGGAAAAAAAATTCGAAAAAAATATTTTCGAAAAAAAAAATTTTCAAAAAAAAATTTTGAAAAATAAAAATTTTCAAAAAAAAATTTTGAAAAATAAAAATTTTCAAAAAAAAATTTCAAAAACTTTCAAAAAAATTTCAAAAAAAAATTTTCAAAAAAAAATTTCAGAAAAAATTTCAAAAAAAAATTCAAAAAAACTTAAAAAAAAATAAAAGAAAAAATTAAAAAAAAAATTTCAAAAAAAACTTCAAAAAAAAATTTAAAAAAACTTTCAATTGAAATTTTAAAAAATTTCGAAAACGGAAAAAAAAATTCGAAAAATGATTTTCAAAAAAAAAATAATTGAAAATAAAAATTTCCAAAACAAAAATTCAAAAACTTTCAAAAAAAAAATTTCAAAAAAAAATTTTCAAAAAAAAAATTTCAGAAAAAATTTCAAAAAAAAATTTCAAAAAAATTTACAAAAAATGAAAACAAAATTTCGAAAAATTTCGAAAACTTTCAAAAAAAAATCCAAAAAAAATATTCGAAGAAAAAAATTTCAAAAAAAATTTCCAAAAAAAAATTTTAAAAAAGTTTCAGAAAAAAATTTTTCAAAAAAAAATTTTTCAAAGAAAAAAATTCAAAAAAAAATTCAAAAAAAATTTTTTCAATAAAATAATTTTCAAATGAAAAAATTTAAAAAAAAATTCAAAAAAAAATTTTTAAATGAAAAAATTTCAAAAAAAATTTTCAAAAAAAAAATTTCAAAAAAACTCAAAAAATAATGAAAGAAATATTTCAAAGAAAATTTCAATAAAACATTTTCAAAAACAAATTCTAAAAAAATTTTTAAAAAACGTAGAAAAAATAAAAAAAAATTCAAGAACGTGAAAAAATATTTTCGAAAAAAAAATTTCAAAAAAATATTTCCAGAAACACAAAAAAAATTACAAAAAAAATTTTCATAAAAAATATAAAAAAATTCAAAAACGGAAAAAAAATTCGAAAAAAATATTTTCGAAAAAAAAAATTTTGAAAAATAAAAATTTTCAAAAAAAAATTTCAAAAACTTCCAAAAAAATTTCAAAAAAAAATTTTCAAAAAAAAATTTCAGAAAAAATTTCAAAAAAAAATTTCAAAAAAACTTACAAAAAATGAAAACAAAATTTCGAAAACTTTCAAAAAAAATCCAAAAAAAATATTCGAAGAAAAAAATTTCAAAAAAAATTTCCAAAAAAAAATTTTAAAAAAGTTTCAAAAAAAAATTTTTCAAAAAAAAATTTTTCAAAGAAAAAAATTCAAAAAAAAATTTTTCAATAAAAAAATTTTCAAATGAAAAAATTTAAAAAAAAATTCAAAAAAAAATTTTTAAATGAAAAAATTTCAAAAAAAATTTTCAAAAAAAAAATTCCAAAAAAAATTTCAAAAAAAATTTTTAAAAAAACTCAAAAAATAATGAAAGAAATATTTCAAAGAAAATTTCAAAAAAAAATTTTCAAAAAAAAATTCTAAAAAAATTTAAAAAAAACGTAGAAAAAATTTCAAAAAATTCAAGAACGTGAAAAAATATTTTCGAAAAAAAAAATTTCAAAAAAATATTTCCAGAAACACAAAAAAAATTTCAAAAAAATTTTTCATAAAAAATATAAAAAAATTCAAAAACGGAAAAAAAATTCGAAAAAAATATTTTCGAAAACAAAAATTTTCAAAAAAAAATTTTGAAAAATAGAAATTTTCAAAAAAATTTTGAAAAATAAAAATTTTCAAAAAAAAATTTCAAAAACTTTCAAAAAAATTTCAAAAAAAAATTTTCAAAAAAAAATTTCAGAAAAAATTTCAAAAAAAAATTTCAAAAAAACTTACAAAAAATGAAAACAAAATTTCGAAAACTTTCAAAAAAAAATCCAAAAAAAATATTCGAAGAAAAAAATTTCAAAAAAAATTTCCAAAAAAAAATTTTTAAAAAAGTTTCAAAAAAAATTTTTCAAAAAAAAATTTTTCAAAGAAAAAAATACAAAAAAAAATTCAAAAAAAAAATTTTTCAATAAAAAAATTTTCAAATGAAAAAATTTTAAAAAAAATTCAAAAAAAAATTTGAATGAAAAAATTTCAAAAAAAAATCAAAAAAAAAATTCAGAAAAAATTTCAAAAAAACTCAAAAAATAATGAAAGAAATATTTCAAAGAAAATTTCAAAAAAAAAAATTTTCAAAAAAAATTTCAAAAAATTTTTTAAAAAAACGTAAAAAAAAATAAAAAAAATTCAAGAACGTGAAAAAAAATTTCCGAAATAAAAATTTTCAAAAAAATATTTCCAGAAAAACAAAAAAAAAATTTCAAAAAATATTTTCATAAAAAATATAAAAAAATTCAAAAACTGAAAAAAAATTCGAAAAAAATATTTTCGAAAAAAAAAAATTTAAAAAAATTTTAAAAATTCAAGAACGTGAAAAAAAAATTTCGAAAAAAAAAATTTCAAAAAAATATTTTCAAAAAAACAAAAAAAAATTTCAAAAAAAATTTTCATAAAAAATATAAAAAAATTCAAAAACGGAAAAAAAATTTCAAAAAAAATATTTTCGAAAAAAAAATTTTCAAAAAAAAAATTTTCAAAAATATAAATTTTCAAAAAAAAATTTCAAAAACTTTCAAAAAAAATTCAAAAAAAAATTTTCAAAAATAAAAAATTTTCAGAAAAAATTTCAAAAATAAATTTCAAAAAAAAAATTCGAAAAACTCAAAAAAAATAAAAGAAAAAATTAGAAAAAAAAATTTTCAAAAAAAAATTCAAAAAAACTCAAAAAATAATGAAAGAAATATTTCAAAGAAAATTTCAAAAAAAAAATTTTTCCAAAAAAATTTCAAAAAATTTTTTAAAAAAACGTAATAAAAATAAAAAAAAATTCAAGAACGTGAAAAAAAATTTTCGAAAAAAAAATTTTCAAAAAAATATTTCCAGAAAAACAAAAAAAAAATTTCAAAAAATATTTTCATAAAAAATATAAAAAAATTCAAAAACTGAAAAAAAATTCGAAAAAAAAATTTTCGAAAAAAAATTTTTCAAAAAAAAATTTTTTCAAACAAAATTTTTCAAAAATTAAAATTTTCGAAAAAAAATTTCAAAAACTTTCAAAAAAAACTTCAAAAAAAATTTAAAAAAATTAAAAAAATTTCAGAAAAAAACAAAAAAAAATTCAAAAAAAAATTGAAAATAAAAATTTTCAAAAAAAAATTCAAAAACTTGCAAAAAAAAATTTCAAATAAAAATTTTCAAAAAATAAATTTTTCAAAAAAGTTTCAAAAAAAAATTTAAAAAAACTTTCAAAAAAAATTTTTAAAAATTCAAAAACGTGAATAAAAATTTTCGAAAAAAAAATTTTGAGGAAAATTTCAAAAAAAAGTTTCAAAAAAGTTCATAAAAATAATTCAAAAAAAATATTCGAAGAAAAAAAATTTAAAAAAAAATTTCCAACAAAAATTTTTTAAAAAGTTTCAAAAAAAAATTTTTTCAAAAAAAAGTATTTCTAAAAAAAAATAAAAATAAAAATTCAAAAAAGAATTTCAAATAAAAAAAATTTAAAATGAAAACATTTCAAAAATAAATCAAAAAAAATTTTTAAATAAAAAATTTTCAAAAAAAAAATTCAAAAAAAAATTTCAAATAAAGTTCAAAAAAAAATTCAAAAAAACTCAAAAAAAATAAAAGAAAAAATTTAAAAAAAAAAATCAAAAAAAACTTCAAAAAAAAATTTAAAAAAAACTTTCAATTGAAATTTTAAAAAAATTCGAAAACGGAAAAAAAAATTCGAAAAAAAATTTTCAAAAAAAAAATAATTGAAAATAAAAATTTCCAAAACAAAAATTCAAAAACTTTCAAAAAAAAATTTTCAAAAAAAAATTTTCAAAAAAAAAATTTCAGAAAAAATTTCAAAAAAAAATTTCAAAAAAACTTACAAAAAATGAAAACAAAATTTCGAAAAATTTCGAAAACTTTCAAAAAAAAATCCAAAAAAAATATTCGAAGAAAAAAATTTCAAAAAAAATTTCCAAAAAAAAATTTTAAAAAAGTTTCAAAAAAAATTTTTTCAAAAAAACTTTTTCAAAGAAAAAAATTCAAAAAAAAATTCAAAAAAAAATTTTTCAATAAAAAAAATTTCAAATGAAAAAATTTTAAAAAAAAATCAAAAAAAAATGTTTAAATAAAAAAATTTCAAAAAAAATTTTCAAAAAAAAAATTTCAAAAAAATTTCAAAAAAAAATTTCAAAAAAACTCAAAAAATAATGAAAGAAATATTTCAAAGAAAATTTCAAAAAAAAAATTTCAAAAAAAATTTCTAAAAAAATTTAAAAAAAACGTAGAAAAAATAAAAAAAAATTCAAGAACGTGAAAAAATATTTTCGAAAAAAAAAATTTCAAAAAAATATTTCCAGAAACACAAAAAAAATTTCAAAAAACATTTTCATAAAAAATATAAAAAAATTCAAAAACGGAAAAAAAATTCGAAAAAAATATTTTCGAAAAAAAAAATTTTCAAAAAAATATTTCCAGAAAAACAAAAAAAAAAATTCAAAAAATATTTTCATAAAAAATATAAAAAAATTCAAAAACTGAAAAAAAATTCGAAAAAAAAATTTTCGAAAAAAAATTTTTCAAAAAAAAATTTTTTCAAACAAAATTTTTCAAAAATTAAAATTTTCGAAAAAAAATTTCAAAAACTTTCAAAAAAAACTTCAAAAAAAATTTAAAAAAATTAAAAAAATTTCAGAAAAAAACAAAAAAAAATTCAAAAAAAAATTGAAAATAAGAATTTTCAAAAAAAAATTCAAAAATTTGCAAAAAAAAATTTCAAATAAAAATTTTCAAAAAATAAATTTTTCAAAAAAGATTCAAAAAAAAATTTAAAAAAACTTTCAAAAAAAATTTTAAAAAATTCAAAAACGTGAATAAAAATTTTCGAAAAAAAAATTTTGAGGAAAATTTCAAAAAAAAGTTTCAAAAAAGTTCATAAAAATAATTCAAAAAAAATATTCGAAGAAAAAAATTTAAAAAAAAATTTCCAACAAAAATTTTTTAAAAAGTTTCAAAAAAAAAATTTTTTCAAAAAATAGTATTTCTAAAAAAAAATAAAAATAAAAATTCAAAAAAGAATTTCAAATAAAAAAAATTTCAAATGAAAACATTTCAAAAATAAATCAAAAAAAATTTTTAAATAAAAAATTTTCAAAAAAAAAAATTCAAAAAAAAATTTCAAATAAAGTTCAAAAAAAAATTCAAAAAAACTCAAAAAAAATAAAGGAAAAAATTTAAAAAAAAATTTCAAAAAAAAAATAATTGAAAATAAAAATTTCCAAAACAAAAATTCAAAAACTTTCAAAAAAAAATTTTCAAAAAAAAAATTTCAGAAAAAATTTCAAAAAAAAATTTCAAAAAAACTTACAAAAAATGAAAACAAAATTTCGAAAAATTTCGAAAACTTTCAAAAAAAAAATCCAAAAAAAATATTCGAAGAAAAAAATTTCAAAAAAAATTTCCAAAAAAAAATTTTAAAAAAGTTTCAAAAAAAATTTTTTCAAAAAAACTTTTTCAAAGAAAAAAATTCAAAAAAAAATTCAAAAAAAAATTTTTCAATAAAAAAAATTTCAAATGAAAAAATTTAAAAAAAAATTCAAAAAAAAATGTTTAAATAAAAAAATTTCAAAAAAAAATTTCAAAAAAAAAATTTCAAAAAAATTTCAAAAAAAAATTTCAAAAAAACTCAAAAAATAATGAAAGAAATATTTCAAAGAAAATTTCAAAAAAAAAATTTCAAAAAAAATTTCTAAAAAAATTTTAAAAAAACGTAGAAAAAATAAAAAAAAATTCAAGAACGTGAAAAAATATTTTCGAAAAAAAAAATTTCAAAAAAATATTTCCAGAAACACAAAAAAAATTTCAAAAAACATTTTCATAAAAAATATAAAAAAATTCAAAAACGGAAAAAAAATTCGAAAAAAATATTTTCGAAAAAAAAAATTTTCAAAAAAAAATTTTGAAAAATAAAAATTTTCAAAAAAAAATTTTGAAAAATAAAAATTTTCAAAAAAAAAATTTCAAAAACTTTCAAAAAAATTTCAAAAAAAAATTTTCAAAAAAAAATTTCAGAAAAAATTTCAAAAAAAAATTTCAAAAAAACTTACAAAAAATGAAAACAAAATTTCGAAAACTTTCAAAAAAAAATCCAAAAAAAATATTCGAAGAAAAAAATTTCAAAAAAAATTTCCAAAAAAAAATTTTTAAAAATGTTTCAAAAAAAATTTTTCAAAAAAAAATTTTTTAAAGAAAAAAATTCAAAAAAAAAATTTTTCAATAGAAAAATTTTCAAATGAAAACATTTTAAAAAAAATTCAAAAAAAAATTTGAATGAAAAAATTTCAAAAAAAATCAAAAAAAAAATTCAAAAAAACTCAAAAAATAATGAAAGAAATATTTCAAACAAAATTTCAAAAAAAAAAAAATTTCGAAAAAAATTTCAAAAAAATTTTTAAAAAAACGTAAAAAAAAATAAAAAAAATTCAAGAACGTGAAAACAAATTTCCGCAATAAAAATTTCCAAAAAAATATTTCCAGAAAAACAAAAAAAAAATTCAAAAAATATTTTCATAAAAAATATAAAAAAATTCAAAAACTGAAAAAAAATTCGAAAAAAATATTTTCGAAAAAAAAAACTTTTAAAAAAATTAAAAAAATTCAAGAACGTGAAAAAAAAGTTTCGAAAAAAAAATTTTCAAAAAAATATTTTCAAAAAAACAAAAAAAAAATTTCAAAAAAAATTTTCATATAAAATATAAAAAAATTCAAAAACGGAAAAAAAATTTCAAAAAAAAAATTTTCGAAAAAAAAAATTTTCAAAAAAAAAAATTTCAAAAATATAAATTTTCGAAAAACAAATTTCAAAATCTTTCAAAAAAAATTCAAAAAAAAATTTTCAAAAATAAAAAATTTTCAGAAAAAATTTCAAAAATAAATTTCAAAAAAAAATTCGAAAAACTCAAAAAAAAATAAAAGAAAAAATTAGAAAAAAAAAATTTTCAAAAAAAAATTCAAAAAAACTCAAAAAATAATGAAAGAAATATTTCAAAGAAAATTTCAAAAAAAAAAATTTTCAAAAAAAATTTCAAAAATTTTTTTAAAAAAACGTAATAAAAATAAAAAAAAATTCAAGAACGTGAAAAAAAATTTTCGAAAAAAAATATTTTCAAAAAAATATTTCCAGAAAAACAAAAAAAAAATTCAAAAAATATTTCCGTAAAAAATATAAAAAAAATCAAAAACTGAAAAAAAATTCGAAAAAAAAATTTTCGAAACAAAATTTTTCAAAAAAAAATTTTTTCAAACAAAATTTTTCAAAAATTAAAATTTTCAAAATAAAATTTCAAAAACTTTCAAAAAAAACTTCAAAAAAAATTTTAAAAAATAAAAAAAATTTCAGAAAAAAACAAAAAAAAATTCAAAAAAAAATTGAAAATAAAAATTTTCAAAAAAAAATTCAAAAACTTGCAAAAAAAAAATTCAAATAAAAACTTTCAAAAAATAAATTTTTTAAAAAAATTTCAAAAAAAATTTAAAAAAACTTTCAAAAAAAATTTTAAAAAATTCAAAAACGTGAATAAAAATTTTCGAAAAAAAAATTTTGAGGAAAATTTCAAAAAAAAGTTTCAAAAAAGTTCATAAAAATAATTCAAAAAAAATATTCGAAGAAAAAAATTAAAAAAAAAATTTCCAACAAAAATTTTTTAAAAAGTTTCAAAAAAAAAATTTTTTCAAAAAAAAGTATTTCTAAAAAAAAATAAAAATAAAAATTCAAAAAAGAATTTCAAATAAAAAAAATTTCAAATGAAAACATTTCAAAAATAAATCAAAAAAAATTTTTAAATAAAAAATTTTCAAAAAAAAAAATTCAAAAAAAAATTTCAAATAAAGTTCAAAAAAAAATTCAAAAAAACTCAAAAAAAATAAAGGAAAAAATTTTAAAAAAAATTTCAAAAAAAAAATAATTGAAAATAAAAATTTCCAAAACAAAAATTCAAAAACTTTCAAAAAAAAATTTTCAAAAAAAAAATTTCAGAAAAAATTTCAAAAAAAAATTTCAAAAAAACTTACAAAAAATGAAAACAAAATTTCGAAAAATTTCGAAAACTTTCAAAAAAAAAAATCCAAAAAAAATATTCGAAGAAAAAAATTTCAAAAAAAATTTCCAAAAAAAAATTTTAAAAAAGTTTCAAAAAAAATTTTTTCAAAAAAACTTTTTCAAAGAAAAAAATTCAAAAAAAAAATTCAAAAAAAAATTTTTCAATAAAAAAAATTTCAAATGAAAAAATTTTAAAAAAAATTCAAAAAAAATGTTTAAATAAAAAAATTTCAAAAAAAAATTTCAAAAAAAAAATTTCAAAAAAATTTCAAAAAAAAATTTCAAAAAAACTCAAAAAATAATGAAAGAAATATTTCAAAGAAAATTTCAAAAAAAAAATTTCAAAAAAAAATTCTAAAAAAATTTTAAAAAAACGTAGAAAAGATAAAAAAAAATTCAAGAACGTGAAAAAATATTTTCGAAAAAAAAAATTTCAAAAAAATATTTCCAGAAACACAAAAAAAATTTCAAAAAACATTTTCATAAAAAATATAAAAAAATTCAAAAACGGAAAAAAAATTCGAAAAAAATATTTTCGAAAAAAAAAATTTTCAAAAAAAAATTTTGAAAAATAAAAATTTTCAAAAAAAAATTTTGAAAAATAAAAATTTTCAAAAAAAAAATTTCAAAAACTTTCAAAAAAATTTCAAAAAAAAATTTTCAAAAAAAAATTTCAGAAAAAATTTCAAAAAAAAATTTCAAAAAAACTTACAAAAAATGAAAACAAAATTTCGAAAACTTTCAAAAAAAAATCCAAAAAAAATATTCGAAGAAAAAAATTTCAAAAAAAATTTCCAAAAAAAAATTTTTAAAAAAGTTTCAAAAAAAATTTTTCAAAAAAAAATTTTTTAAAGAAAAAAATTCAAAAAAAAAATTTTTCAATAGAAAAATTTTCAAATGAAAACATTTTAAAAAAAATTCAAAAAAAAATTTGAATGAAAAAATTTCAAAAAAAATCAAAAAAAAAAATTCAAAAAAACTCAAAAAATAATGAAAGAAATATTTCAAACAAAATTTCAAAAAAAAAAAATTTTCGAAAAAAATTTCAAAAAATTTTTTAAAAAAACGTAAAAAAAAATAAAAAAAATTCAAGAACGTGAAAAAAAATTTCCGAAATAAAAATTTCCAAAAAAATATTTCCAGAAAAACAAAAAAAAAATTCAAAAAATATTTTCATAAAAAATATAAAAAAATTCAAAAACTGAAAAAAAATTCGAAAAAAATATTTTCGAAAAAAAAAACTTTTAAAAAAATTAAAAAAATTCAAGAACGTGAAAAAAAAGTTTCGAAAAAAAAATTTTCAAAAAAATATTTTCAAAAAAACAAAAAAAAAATTTCAAAAAAAATTTTCATATAAAATATAAAAAAATTCAAAAACGGAAAAAAAATTTCAAAAAAAATATTTTCGAAAAAAAAAATTTTCAAAAAAAAAAATTTCAAAAATATAAATTTTCGAAAAACAAATTTCAAAATCTTTCAAAAAAAATTCAAAAAAAAATTTTCAAAAATAAAAAATTTTCAGAAAAAATTTCAAAAATAAATTTCAAAAAAAAAATTCGAAAAACTCAAAAAAAAATAAAAGAAAAAATTAGAAAAAAAAAAATTTTCAAAAAAAAATTCAAAAAAACTCAAAAAATAATGAAAGAAATATTTCAAAGAAAATTTCAAAAAAAAAAATTTTCAAAAAAAATTTCAAAAATTTTTTTAAAAAAACGTAATAAAAATAAAAAAAAATTCAAGAACGTGAAAAAAATTTTTCGAAAAAAAATATTTTCAAAAAAATATTTCCAGAAAAACAAAAAAAAAATTCAAAAAATATTTCCGTAAAAAATATTAAAAAAATCAAAAACTGAAAAAAAATTCGAAAAAAAAATTTTCGAAAAAAAATTTTTCAAAAAAAAATTTTTTCAAACAAAATTTTTCAAAAATTAAAATTTTCAAAATAAAATTTCAAAAACTTTCAAAAAAAACTTCAAAAAAAATTTTAAAAAATAAAAAAAATTTCAGAAAAAAACAAAAAAAAATTCAAAAAAAAATTGAAAATAAAAATTTTCAAAAAAAAATTCAAAAACTTGCAAAAAAAAAATTCAAATAAAAACTTTCAAAAAATAAATTTTTTAAAAAAATTTCAAAAAAAATTTAAAAAAACTTTCAAAAAAAATTTTAAAAAATTCAAAAACGTGAATAAAAATTTTCGAAAAAAAAATTTTGAGGAAAATTTCAAAAAAAAGTTCCAAAAAAGTTCATAAAAATAATTCAAAAAAAATATTCGAAGAAAAAAATTTTTAAAAAAAATTTCCAACAAAAATTTTTTAAAAAGTTTTAAAAAAAAATTTTTCAAAAAAAACTATTTCTAAAAAAAAATAAAAATAAAAATTCAAAAAAAATTTTCAAATAAAAAAAATTTCAAATGAAAACATTTCAAAAATGAATCAAAAAAATTTTTAAATAAAAAATTTTCAAAAAAAAAATTTAAAAAAAAAAATTTCAAAAAAAAAGTTCAAAAAAAAATTTCAAAAAAACTCAAAAAAAAATAAAAGAAAAAATTTTAAAAAAATTTCAAAAAAAACTTAAAAAAAAAATTTAAAAAAAACTTTCAATTGAAATTTCAAAAAATTTCGAAAAAAAATTTTTCAAAAAAAAATTTTTCAAAGAAAAAAATTCAAAAAAAAATTTTTCAATAAAAAAATTTTCAAATGAAAAAATTTAAAAAAAAATTCAAAAAAAAATTTTTAAATGAAAAAATTTCAAAAAAAATTTTCAAAAAAAAAATTTCAAAAAAAATTTCAAAAAAAAATTTCAAAAAAACTCAAAAAATAATGAAAGAAATATTTCAAAGAAAATTTAAAAAAAAAATTTTCAAAAAAAAATTCTAAAAAAATTTTAAAAAAACGTAGAAAAAATTTCAAAAAATTCAAGAACGTGAAAAAATATTTTCGAAAAAAAAAATTTCAAAAAAATATTTCCAGAAACACAAAAAAAATTTCAAAAAAAATTTTCATAAAAAATATAAAAAAATTCAAAAACGGAAAAAAAATTCGAAAAAAATATTTTCGAAAAAAAAAATTTTCAAAAAAAAATTTTGAAATATAAAAATTTTCAAAAAAAAATTTTGAAAAATAAAAATTTTCAAAAAAAAATTTCAAAAACTTTCAAAAAAATTTCAAAAAAAAATTTTCAAAAAAAAATTTCAGAAAAAATTTCAAAAAAACTTACAAAAAATGAAAACAAAATTTCGAAAACTTTCAAAAAAAAATCCAAAAAAAATATTCGAAGAAAAAAATTTCAAAAAAAAATTCCAAAAAAAAATTTTTAAAAAAGTTTCAAAAAAAATTTTTTCAAAAAAACTTTTTCAAAGAAAAAAATTCAAAAAAAAATTCAAAAAAAAATTTTTCAATAAAAAAAATTTCAAATGAAAAATTTTTTAAAAAAATTCAAAAAAAAATGTTTAAATAAAAAAATTTCAAAAAAAAATTTCAAAAAAAAAATTTCAAAAAAATTTCAAAAAAAAATTTCAAAAAAACTCAAAAAATAATGAAAGAAATATTTCAAAGAAAATTTCAACAAAAAAAATTTCAAAAAAAATTTCTAAAAAAATTTAAAAAAAACGTAGAAAAAATAAAAAAAAATTCAAGAACGTGAAAAAATATTTTCGAAAAAAAAAATTTCAAAAAAATATTTCCAGAAACACAAAAAAAATTTCAAAAAACATTTTCATAAAAAATATAAAAAAATTCAAAAACGGAAAAAAAATTCGAAAAAAATATTTTCGAAAAAAAAAATTTTCAAAAAAAATTTTTGAAAAATAAAAATTTTCAAAAAAAAATTTTGAAAAATAAAAATTTTCAAAAAAAAAATTTCAAAAACTTTCAAAAAAATTTCAAAAAAAAATTTTCAAAAAAAAATTTCAGAAAAAATTTCAAGAAAAAATTTCAAAAAAACTTACAAAAAATGAAAACAAAATTTCGAAAACTTTCAAAAAAAAATCCAAAAAAAATATTCGAAGAAAAAAATTTCAAAAAAAATTTCCAAAAAAAAATTTTTAAAAAAGTTTCAAAAAAAATTTTTCAAAAAAAAATTTTTTAAAGAAAAAAATTCAAAAAAAAAATTTTTCAATAGAAAAATTTTCAAATGAAAACATTTTAAAAAAAATTCAAAAAAAAATTTGAATGAAAAAATTTCAAAAAAAATCAAAAAAAAAAATTCAAAAAAACTCAAAAAATAATGAAAGAAATATTTCAAACAAAATTTCAAAAAAAAAAAATTTTCGAAAAAAATTTCAAAAAAATTTTTAAAAAAACGTAAAAAAAAATAAAAAAAATTCAAGAACGTGAAAAAAAATTTCCGAAATAAAAATTTCCAAAAAAATATTTCCAGAAAAACAAAAAAAAAATTCAAAAAATATTTTCATAAAAAATATAAAAAAATTCAAAAACTGAAAAAAAATTCGAAAAAAATATTTTCGAAAAAAAAAACTTTTAAAAAAATTAAAAAAATTCAAGAACGTGAAAAAAAAGTTTCGAAAAAAAAATTTTCAAAAAAATATTTTCAAAAAAACAAAAAAAAAATTTCAAAAAAAATTTTCATATAAAATATAAAAAAATTCAAAAACGGAAAAAAAATTTCAAAAAAAATATTTTCGAAAAAAAAAATTTTCAAAAAAAAAAATTTCAAAAATATAAATTTTCGAAAAACAAATTTCAAAATCTTTCAAAAAAAATTCAAAAAAAAATTTTCAAAAATAAAAAATTTTCAGAAAAAATTTCAAAAATAAATTTCAAAAAAAAAATTCGAAAAACTCAAAAAAAAATAAAAGAAAAAATTAGAAAAAAAAAATTTTCAAAAAAAAATTCAAAAAAACTCAAAAAATAATGAAAGAAATATTTCAAAGAAAATTTCAAAAAAAAATTCAAAAATTTTTTTAAAAAAACGTAATAAAAATAAAAAAAAAATTCAAGAACGTGAAAAAAAATTTTCGAAAAAAAATATTTTCAAAAAAATATTTCCAGAAAAACAAAAAAAAAATTCAAAAAATATTTCCGTAAAAAATATAAAAAAAATCAAAAACTGAAAAAAAATTCGAAAAAAAAAATTTTCGAAAAAAAATTTTTCAAAAAAAAATTTTTTCAAACAAAATTTTTCAAAAATTAAAATTTTCAAAATAAAATTTCAAAAACTTTCAAAAAAAACTTCAAAAAAATTTTTAAAAAATAAAAAAAATTTCAGAAAAAAACAAAAAAAAATTCAAAAAAAAATTGAAAATAAAAATTTTCAAAAAAAAATTCAAAAACTTGCAAAAAAAAAATTCAAATAAAAACTTTCAAAAAATAAATTTTTTAAAAAAATTTCAAAAAAAATTTAAAAAAACTTTCAAAAAAAATTTTAAAAAATTCAAAAACGTGAATAAAAATTTTCGAAAAAAAAATTTTGAGGAAAATTTCAAAAAAAAGTTTCAAAAAAGTTCATAAAAATAATTCAAAAAAATATTCGAAGAAAAAAATTTTTAAAAAAAATTTCCAACAAAAATTTTTTAAAAAGTTTTAAAAAAAAATTTTTCAAAAAAAAGTATTTCTAAAAAAAAATAAAAATAAAAATTCAAAAAAAATTTTCAAATAAAAAAAATTTCAAATGAAAACATTTCAAAAATGAATCAAAAAAAATTTTTAAATAAAAAATTTTCAAAAAAAAAATTCAAAAAAAAAAATTTCAAAAAAAAAGTTCAAAAAAAAATTTCAAAAAAACTCAAAAAAAAATAAAAGAAAAAATTTTAAAAAAATTTCAAAAAAAACTTTTAAAAAAATTTAAAAAAAACTTTCAATTGAAATTTTAAAAAATTTCGAAAAAAAATTTTTCAAAAAAAAATTTTTCAAAGAAAAAAATTCAAAAAAAAATTCAAAAAAAAATTTTTTCAAACAAAATTTTTCAAAAATTAAAATTTTCAAAATAAAATTTCAAAAACTTTCAAAAAAAACTTCAAAAAAAATTTTAAAAAATAAAAAAAATTTCAGAAAAAAACAAAAAAAAATTCAAAAAAAAATTGAAAATAAAAATTTTCAAAAAAAAATTCAAAAACTTGCAAAAAAAAATTCAAATAAAAACTTTCAAAAAATAAATTTTTTAAAAAAATTTCAAAAAAAATTTAAAAAAACTTTCAAAAAAAATTTTAAAAAATTCAAAAACGTGAATAAAAATTTTCGAAAAAAAAATTTTGAGGAAAATTTCAAAAAAAAGTTTCAAAAAAGTTCATAAAAATAATTCAAAAAAAATATTCGAAGAAAAAAATTTTTAAAAAAAATTTCCAACAAAAATTTTTTAAAAAGTTTTTAAAAAAAATTTTTCAAAAAAAAGTATTTCTAAAAAAAAATAAAAATAAAAATTCAAAAAAAATTTTCAAATAAAAAAAATTTCAAATGAAAACATTTCAAAAATGAATCAAAAAAAATTTTTAAATAAAAAATTTTCAAAAAAAAAATTAAAAAAAAAAAATTTCAAAAAAAAAGTTCAAAAAAAAATTTCAAAAAAACTCAAAAAAAAATAAAAGAAAAAATTTTAAAAAAATTTCAAAAAAAACTTAAAAAAAAAATTTAAAAAAAACTTTCAATTGAAATTTCAAAAAATTTCGAAAAAAAATTTTTCAAAAAAAAATTTTTCAAAGAAAAAAATTCAAAAAAATATTTTTCAATAAAAAAATTTTCAAATGAAAAAATTTAAAAAAAAATTCAAAAAAAAATTTTTAAATGAAAAAATTTCAAAAAAAATTTTCAAAAAAAAAATTTCAAAAAAAATTTCAAAAAAAAATTTCAAAAAAACTCAAAAAATAATGAAAGAAATATTTCAAAGAAAATTTAAAAAAAAAATTTTCAAAAAAAAATTCTAAAAAAATTTAAAAAAAACGTAGAAAAAATTTCAAAAAATTCAAGAACGTGAAAAAATATTTTCGAAAAAAAAAATTTCAAAAAAATATTTCCAGAAACACAAAAAAAATTTCAAAAAAAATTTTCATAAAAAATATAAAAAAATTCAAAAACGGAAAAAAAATTCGAAAAAAATATTTTCGAAAAAAAAAATTTTCAAAAAAAAATTTTGAAATATAAAAATTTTCAAAAAAAAATTTTGAAAAATAAAAATTTTCAAAAAAAAATTTCAAAAACTTTCAAAAAAATTTCAAAAAAAAATTTTCAAAAAAAAATTTCAGAAAAAATTTCAAAAAAACTTACAAAAAATGAAAACAAAATTTCGAAAACTTTCAAAAAAAAATCCAAAAAAAATATTCGAAGAAAAAAATTTCAAAAAAAAATTCCAAAAAAAAATTTTTAAAAAAGTTTCAAAAAAAATTTTTTCAAAAAAACTTTTTCAAAGAAAAAAATTCAAAAAAAAATTCAAAAAAAAATTTTTCAATAAAAAAAATTTCAAATGAAAAAATTTAAAAAAAAATTCAAAAAAAAATGTTTAAATAAAAAAATTTCAAAAAAAAATTTCAAAAAAAAAATTTCAAAAAAATTTCAAAAAAAAATTTCAAAAAAACTCAAAAAATAATGAAAGAAATATTTCAAAGAAAATTTCAACAAAAAAAATTTCAAAAAAAATTTCTAAAAAAATTTAAAAAAAACGTAGAAAAAATAAAAAAAAATTCAAGAACGTGAAAAAATATTTTCGAAAAAAAAAATTTCAAAAAAATATTTCCAGAAACACAAAAAAAATTTCAAAAAACATTTTCATAAAAAATATAAAAAAATTCAAAAACGGAAAAAAAATTCGAAAAAAATATTTTCGAAAAAAAAAATTTTCAAAAAAAATTTTTGAAAAATAAAAATTTTCAAAAAAAAATTTTGAAAAATAAAAATTTTCAAAAAAAAAATTTCAAAAACTTTCAAAAAAATTTCAAAAAAAAATTTTCAAAAAAAAATTTCAGAAAAAATTTCAAAAAAAAATTTCAAAAAAACTTACAAAAAATGAAAACAAAATTTCGAAAACTTTCAAAAAAAAATCCAAAAAAAATATTCGAAGAAAAAAATTTCAAAAAAAATTTCCAAAAAAAAATTTTTAAAAAAGTTTCAAAAAAAATTTTTCAAAAAAAAATTTTTTAAAGAAAAAAATTCAAAAAAAAAATTTTTCAATAGAAAAATTTTCAAATGAAAACATTTTAAAAAAAATTAAAAAAAAAATTTGAATGAAAAAATTTCAAAAAAAATCAAAAAAAAAAATTCAAAAAAACTCAAAAAATAATGAAAGAAATATTTCAAACAAAATTTCAAAAAAAAAAAATTTTCGAAAAAAATTTCAAAAAAATTTTTAAAAAAACGTAAAAAAAAATAAAAAAAATTCAAGAACGTGAAAAAAAATTTCCGAAATAAAAATTTCCAAAAAAATATTTCCAGAAAAACAAAAAAAAAATTCAAAAAATATTTTCATAAAAAATATAAAAAAATTCAAAAACTGAAAAAAAATTCGAAAAAAATATTTTCGAAAAAAAAAACTTTTAAAAAAATTAAAAAAATTCAAGAACGTGAAAAAAAAGTTTCGAAAAAAAAATTTTCAAAAAAATATTTTCAAAAAAACAAAAAAAAAATTTCAAAAAAAATTTTCATATAAAATATAAAAAAATTCAAAAACGGAAAAAAAATTTCAAAAAAAATATTTTCGAAAAAAAAAATTTTCAAAAAAAAAAATTTCAAAAATATAAATTTTCGAAAAACAAATTTCAAAATCTTTCAAAAAAAATTCAAAAAAAAATTTTCAAAAATAAAAAATTTTCAGAAAAAATTTCAAAAATAAATTTCAAAAAAAAAATTCGAAAAACTCAAAAAAAAATAAAAGAAAAAATTAGAAAAAAAAAATTTTCAAAAAAAAATTCAAAAAAACTCAAAAAATAATGAAAGAAATATTTCAAAGAAAATTTCAAAAAAAAATTCAAAAATTTTTTTTAAAAAACGTAATAAAAATAAAAAAAAATTCAAGAACGTGAAAAAAAATTTTCGAAAAAAAATATTTTCAAAAAAATATTTCCAGAAAAACAAAAAAAAAATTCAAAAAATATTTCCGTAAAAAATATAAAAAAAATCAAAAACTGAAAAAAAATTCGAAAAAAAAATTTTCGAAAAAAAATTTTTCAAAAAAAAATTTTTTCAAACAAAATTTTTCAAAAATTAAAATTTTCAAAATAAAATTTCAAAAACTTTCAAAAAAAACTTCAAAAAAATTTTTAAAAAATAAAAAAAATTTCAGAAAAAAACAAAAAAAAATTCAAAAAAAAATTGAAAATAAAAATTTTCAAAAAAAAATTCAAAAACTTGCAAAAAAAAAATTCAAATAAAAACTTTCAAAAAATAAATTTTTTAAAAAAATTTCAAAAAAAATTTAAAAAAACTTTCAAAAAAAATTTTAAAAAATTCAAAAACGTGAATAAAAATTTTCGAAAAAAAAATTTTGAGGAAAATTTCAAAAAAAAGTTTCAAAAAAGTTCATAAAAATAATTCAAAAAAAATATTCGAAGAAAAAAATTTTTAAAAAAAATTTCCAACAAAAATTTTTTAAAAAGTTTTAAAAAAAAATTTTTCAAAAAAAAGTATTTCTAAAAAAAAATAAAAATAAAAATTCAAAAAAAATTTTCAAATAAAAAAAATTTCAAATGAAAACATTTCAAAAATGAATCAAAAAAAATTTTTAAATAAAAAATTTTCAAAAAAAAAATTCAAAAAAAAAAATTTCAAAAAAAGAGTTCAAAAAAAAATTTCAAAAAAACTCAAAAAAAAATAAAAGAAAAAATTTCAAAAAAAACTTTTAAAAAAATTTAAAAAAAACTTTCAATTGAAATTTTAAAAAATTTCGAAAAAAAATTTTTCAAAAAAAAATTTTTCAAAGAAAAAAATTCAAAAAAAAATTCAAAAAAAAATTTTTCAATAAAAAAATTTTCAAATGAAAAAATTTAAAAAAAAATTCAAAAAAAAATTTTTAAATGAAAAAATTTCAAAAAAAATTTTCAAAAAAAGAATTTCAAAAAAAATTTCAAAAAAAAATTTCAAAAAAACTCAAAAAATAATGAAAGAAATATTTCAAAGAAAATTTCAAAAAAAAATTTTCAAAAAAAAATTCTAAAAAAATTTTAAAAAACGTAGAAAAAATTCATGAACGTGAAAAAATATTTTCGAAAAAAAAATTTCAAAAAAATATTTCCAGAAACACAAAAAAAATTTCAAAAAAAATTTTCATAAAAAATATAAAAAAATTCAAAAACGGAACAAAAATTCGATAAAAATATTTTCGAAAAAAAAAAATTTCAAAAAAAAATTTTGAAAAATAAAAATTTTCAAAAAAAAATTTTGAAAAAACTTACAAAAAATGAAAACAAAATTTCGAAAACTTTCAAAAAAAAATCCAAAAAAAATATTCGAAAAAAAAAATTTAAAAAAAAATTTCCAAAAAAAAATTTTTAAAAAAGTTTCAAAAAAAATTTTTCAAAAAAAAAATTTTTTAAAGAAAAAAATTCAAAAAAAAATTCAAAAAAAAAATTTTTCAATAGAAAAATTTTCAAATGAAAACATTTTAAAAAAAATTCAAAAAAAAATTTGAATGAAAAAATTTCAAAAAAAATCAAAAAAAAAATTCAAAAAAAATTTCAAAAAAACTCAAAAAATAATGAAAGAAATATTTCAAAGAAAATTTCAAAAAAAAAAAATTTCAAAAAAAATTTCAAAAATTTTTTTAAAAAAACGTAAAAAAAAATTAAAAAAATTCAAGAACGTGAAAAAAAATTTCCGAAATAAAAATTTTCAAAAAAATATTTCCAGAAAAACAATAAAAAAATTCAAAAAATATTTTCATAAAAAATATAAAAAAATTCAAAAACTGAAAAAAAATTCGAAAAAAATATTTTCGAAAAAAAAAACTTTTAAAAAAATAAAAAAAATTCAAGAACGTGAAAAAAAAATTTCGAAAAAAAAATTTTCAAAAAAATATTTTCAAAAAAACAAAAAAAAAATTTCAAAAAAAATTTTCATAAAAAATATAAAAAAATTCAAAAACGGAAAAAAAATTTCAAAAAAAATATTTTCGAAAAAAAAAATTTTCAAAAAAAAAAATTTCAAAAATATAAATTTTCGAAAAACAAATTTCAAAAACTTTCAAAAAAAATTCAAAAAAAAATTTTCGAAAATAAAAAATTTTCAGAAAAAATTTCAAAAAAAAAATTCGAAAAACTCAAAAAAAATAAAAGAAAAAATTAGAAAAAAAAAATTTTCAAAAAAAAATTCAAAAAAACTCAAAAAAAATTTTCGAAAAAAAAAATTTTCAAAAAAATATTTCCAGAAAAACAAAAAAAAATTCAAAAAAAATTTTCATAAAAAATATAAAAAAATTCAAAAACGGAAAAAAAATTCGAAAAAAATATTTTCGAAAAAAAAAATTTTCAAAAAAAAATTTTGAAATATAAAAATTTTCAAAAAAAAATTTTGAAAAATAAAAATTTTCAAAAAAAAATTTCAAAAACTTTCAAAAAAATTTCAAAAAAAAATTTTCAAAAAAAAATTTCAGAAAAAATTTCAAAAAAACTTACAAAAAATGAAAACAAAATTTCGAAAACTTTCAAAAAAAAATCCAAAAAAAATATTCGAAGAAAAAAATTTCAAAAAAAAATTCCAAAAAAAAATTTTTAAAAAAGTTTCAAAAAAAATTTTTTCAAAAAAACTTTTTCAAAGAAAAAAATTCAAAAAAAAATTCAAAAAAAAATTTTTCAATAAAAAAAATTTCAAATGAAAAAATTTAAAAAAAAATTCAAAAAAAAATGTTTAAATAAAAAAATTTCAAAAAAAAATTTCAAAAAAAAAATTTCAAAAAAATTTCAAAAAAAAATTTCAAAAAAACTCAAAAAATAATGAAAGAAATATTTCAAAGAAAATTTCAACAAAAAAAATTTCAAAAAAAATTTCTAAAAAAATTTAAAAAAAACGTAGAAAAAATAAAAAAAAATTCAAGAACGTGAAAAAATATTTTCGAAAAAAAAAATTTCAAAAAAATATTTCCAGAAACACAAAAAAAATTTCAAAAAACATTTTCATAAAAAATATAAAAAATTCAAAAACGGAAAAAAAATTCGAAAAAAATATTTTCGAAAAAAAAAATTTTCAAAAAAAATTTTTGAAAAATAAAAATTTTCAAAAAAAAATTTTGAAAAATAAAAATTTTCAAAAAAAAAATTTCAAAAACTTTCAAAAAAATTTCAAAAAAAAATTTTCAAAAAAAAATTTCAGAAAAAATTTCAAAAAAAAATTTCAAAAAAACTTACAAAAAATGAAAACAAAATTTCGAAAACTTTCAAAAAAAAATCCAAAAAAAATATTCGAAGAAAAAAATTTCAAAAAAAATTTCCAAAAAAAAATTTTTAAAAAAGTTTCAAAAAAAATTTTTCAAAAAAAAATTTTTTAAAGAAAAAAATTCAAAAAAAAAATTTTTCAATAGAAAAATTTTCAAATGAAAACATTTTAAAAAAAATTCAAAAAAAAATTTGAATGAAAAAATTTCAAAAAAAATCAAAAAAAAAAATTCAAAAAAACTCAAAAAATAATGAAAGAAATATTTCAAACAAAATTTCAAAAAAAAAAAATTTTCGAAAAAAATTTCAAAAAAATTTTTAAAAAAACGTAAAAAAAAATAAAAAAAATTCAAGAACGTGAAAAAAAATTTCCGAAATAAAAATTTCCAAAAAAATATTTCCAGAAAAACAAAAAAAAAATTCAAAAAATATTTTCATAAAAAATATAAAAAAATTCAAAAACTGAAAAAAAATTCGAAAAAAATATTTTCGAAAAAAAAAACTTTTAAAAAAATTAAAAAAATTCAAGAACGTGAAAAAAAAGTTTCGAAAAAAAAATTTTCAAAAAAATATTTTCAAAAAAACAAAAAAAAAATTTCAAAAAAAATTTTCATATAAAATATAAAAAAATTCAAAAACGGAAAAAAAATTTCAAAAAAAATATTTTCGAAAAAAAAAATTTTCAAAAAAAAAAATTTCAAAAATATAAATTTTCGAAAAACAAATTTCAAAATCTTTCAAAAAAAATTCAAAAAAAAATTTTCAAAAATAAAAAATTTTCAGAAAAAATTTCAAAAATAAATTTCAAAAAAAAAATTCGAAAAACTCAAAAAAAAATAAAAGAAAAAATTAGAAAAAAAAAATTTTCAAAAAAAAATTCAAAAAAACTCAAAAAATAATGAAAGAAATATTTCAAAGAAAATTTCAAAAAAAAATTCAAAAATTTTTTTAAAAAAACGTAATAAAAATAAAAAAAAAATTCAAGAACGTGAAAAAAAATTTTCGAAAAAAAATATTTTCAAAAAAATATTTCCAGAAAAACAAAAAAAAAATTCAAAAAATATTTCCGTAAAAAATATAAAAAAAATCAAAAACTGAAAAAAAATTCGAAAAAAAAAATTTTCGAAAAAAAATTTTTCAAAAAAAAATTTTTTCAAACAAAATTTTTCAAAAATTAAAATTTTCAAAATAAAATTTCAAAAACTTTCAAAAAAAACTTCAAAAAAATTTTTAAAAAATAAAAAAAATTTCAGAAAAAAACAAAAAAAAATTCAAAAAAAAATTGAAAATAAAAATTTTCAAAAAAAAATTCAAAAACTTGCAAAAAAAAAATTCAAATAAAAACTTTCAAAAAATAAATTTTTTAAAAAAATTTCAAAAAAAATTTAAAAAAACTTTCAAAAAAAATTTTAAAAAATTCAAAAACGTGAATAAAAATTTTCGAAAAAAAAATTTTGAGGAAAATTTCAAAAAAAAGTTTCAAAAAAGTTCATAAAAATAATTCAAAAAAATATTCGAAGAAAAAAATTTTTAAAAAAAATTTCCAACAAAAATTTTTTAAAAAGTTTAAAAAAAAAATTTTTCAAAAAAAAGTATTTCTAAAAAAAAATAAAAATAAAAATTCAAAAAAAATTTTCAAATAAAAAAAATTTCAAATGAAAACATTTCAAAAATGAATCAAAAAAAATTTTTAAATAAAAAATTTTCAAAAAAAAAATTCAAAAAAAAAAATTTCAAAAAAAAAGTTCAAAAAAAAATTTCAAAAAAACTCAAAAAAAAATAAAAGAAAAAATTTTAAAAAAATTTCAAAAAAAACTTTTAAAAAAATTTAAAAAAAACTTTCAATTGAAATTTTAAAAAATTTCGAAAAAAAATTTTTCAAAAAAAAATTTTTCAAAGAAAAAAATTCAAAAAAAAATTCAAAAAAAAATTTTTTCAAACAAAATTTTTCAAAAATTAAAATTTTCAAAATAAAATTTCAAAAACTTTCAAAAAAAACTTCAAAAAAAATTTTAAAAAATAAAAAAAATTTCAGAAAAAAACAAAAAAAAATTCAAAAAAAAATTGAAAATAAAAATTTTCAAAAAAAAATTCAAAAACTTGCAAAAAAAAATTCAAATAAAAACTTTCAAAAAATAAATTTTTTAAAAAAATTTCAAAAAAAATTTAAAAAAACTTTCAAAAAAAATTTTAAAAAATTCAAAAACGTGAATAAAAATTTTCGAAAAAAAAATTTTGAGGAAAATTTCAAAAAAAAGTTTCAAAAAAGTTCATAAAAATAATTCAAAAAAAATATTCGAAGAAAAAAATTTTTAAAAAAAATTTCCAACAAAAATTTTTTAAAAAGTTTTTAAAAAAAATTTTTCAAAAAAAAGTATTTCTAAAAAAAAATAAAAATAAAAATTCAAAAAAAATTTTCAAATAAAAAAAATTTCAAATGAAAACATTTCAAAAATGAATCAAAAAAAATTTTTAAATAAAAAATTTTCAAAAAAAAAATTAAAAAAAAAAAATTTCAAAAAAAAAGTTCAAAAAAAAATTTCAAAAAAACTCAAAAAAAAATAAAAGAAAAAATTTTAAAAAAATTTCAAAAAAAACTTAAAAAAAAAATTTAAAAAAAACTTTCAATTGAAATTTCAAAAAATTTCGAAAAAAAATTTTTCAAAAAAAAATTTTTCAAAGAAAAAAATTCAAAAAAATATTTTTCAATAAAAAAATTTTCAAATGAAAAAATTTAAAAAAAAATTCAAAAAAAAATTTTTAAATGAAAAAATTTCAAAAAAAATTTTCAAAAAAAAAATTTCAAAAAAAATTTCAAAAAAAAATTTCAAAAAAACTCAAAAAATAATGAAAGAAATATTTCAAAGAAAATTTAAAAAAAAAATTTTCAAAAAAAAATTCTAAAAAAATTTAAAAAAAACGTAGAAAAAATTTCAAAAAATTCAAGAACGTGAAAAAATATTTTCGAAAAAAAAAATTTCAAAAAAATATTTCCAGAAACACAAAAAAAATTTCAAAAAAAATTTTCATAAAAAATATAAAAAAATTCAAAAACGGAAAAAAAATTCGAAAAAAATATTTTCGAAAAAAAAAATTTTCAAAAAAAAATTTTGAAATATAAAAATTTTCAAAAAAAAATTTTGAAAAATAAAAATTTTCAAAAAAAAATTTCAAAAACTTTCAAAAAAATTTCAAAAAAAAATTTTCAAAAAAAAATTTCAGAAAAAATTTCAAAAAAACTTACAAAAAATGAAAACAAAATTTCGAAAACTTTCAAAAAAAAATCCAAAAAAAATATTCGAAGAAAAAAATTTCAAAAAAAAATTCCAAAAAAAAATTTTTAAAAAAGTTTCAAAAAAAATTTTTTCAAAAAAACTTTTTCAAAGAAAAAAATTCAAAAAAAAATTCAAAAAAAAATTTTTCAATAAAAAAAATTTCAAATGAAAAAATTTAAAAAAAAATTCAAAAAAAAATGTTTAAATAAAAAAATTTCAAAAAAAAATTTCAAAAAAAAAATTTCAAAAAAATTTCAAAAAAAAATTTCAAAAAAACTCAAAAAATAATGAAAGAAATATTTCAAAGAAAATTTCAACAAAAAAAATTTCAAAAAAAATTTCTAAAAAAATTTAAAAAAAACGTAGAAAAAATAAAAAAAAATTCAAGAACGTGAAAAAATATTTTCGAAAAAAAAAATTTCAAAAAAATATTTCCAGAAACACAAAAAAAATTTCAAAAAACATTTTCATAAAAAATATAAAAAAATTCAAAAACGGAAAAAAAATTCGAAAAAAATATTTTCGAAAAAAAAAATTTTCAAAAAAAATTTTTGAAAAATAAAAATTTTCAAAAAAAAATTTTGAAAAATAAAAATTTTCAAAAAAAAAATTTCAAAAACTTTCAAAAAAATTTCAAAAAAAAATTTTCAAAAAAAAATTTCAGAAAAAATTTCAAAAAAAAATTTCAAAAAAACTTACAAAAAATGAAAACAAAATTTCGAAAACTTTCAAAAAAAAATCCAAAAAAAATATTCGAAGAAAAAAATTTCAAAAAAAATTTCCAAAAAAAAATTTTTAAAAAAGTTTCAAAAAAAATTTTTCAAAAAAAAATTTTTTAAAGAAAAAAATTCAAAAAAAAAATTTTTCAATAGAAAAATTTTCAAATGAAAACATTTTAAAAAAAATTTAAAAAAAAATTTGAATGAAAAAATTTCAAAAAAAATCAAAAAAAAAAATTCAAAAAAACTCAAAAAATAATGAAAGAAATATTTCAAACAAAATTTCAAAAAAAAAAAATTTTCGAAAAAAATTTCAAAAAAATTTTTAAAAAAACGTAAAAAAAAATAAAAAAAATTCAAGAACGTGAAAAAAAATTTCCGAAATAAAAATTTCCAAAAAAATATTTCCAGAAAAACAAAAAAAAAATTCAAAAAATATTTTCATAAAAAATATAAAAAAATTCAAAAACTGAAAAAAAATTCGAAAAAAATATTTTCGAAAAAAAAAACTTTTAAAAAAATTAAAAAAATTCAAGAACGTGAAAAAAAAGTTTCGAAAAAAAAATTTTCAAAAAAATATTTTCAAAAAAACAAAAAAAAAATTTCAAAAAAAATTTTCATATAAAATATAAAAAAATTCAAAAACGGAAAAAAAATTTCAAAAAAAATATTTTCGAAAAAAAAAATTTTCAAAAAAAAAAATTTCAAAAATATAAATTTTCGAAAAACAAATTTCAAAATCTTTCAAAAAAAATTCAAAAAAAAATTTTCAAAAATAAAAAATTTTCAGAAAAAATTTCAAAAATAAATTTCAAAAAAAAAATTCGAAAAACTCAAAAAAAAATAAAAGAAAAAATTAGAAAAAAAAAATTTTCAAAAAAAAATTCAAAAAAACTCAAAAAATAATGAAAGAAATATTTCAAAGAAAATTTCAAAAAAAAATTCAAAAATTTTTTTTAAAAAACGTAATAAAAATAAAAAAAAATTCAAGAACGTGAAAAAAAATTTTCGAAAAAAAATATTTTCAAAAAAATATTTCCAGAAAAACAAAAAAAAAATTCAAAAAATATTTCCGTAAAAAATATAAAAAAAATCAAAAACTGAAAAAAAATTCGAAAAAAAAATTTTCGAAAAAAAATTTTTCAAAAAAAAATTTTTTCAAACAAAATTTTTCAAAAATTAAAATTTTCAAAATAAAATTTCAAAAACTTTCAAAAAAAACTTCAAAAAAATTTTTAAAAAATAAAAAAAATTTCAGAAAAAAACAAAAAAAAATTCAAAAAAAAATTGAAAATAAAAATTTTCAAAAAAAAATTCAAAAACTTGCAAAAAAAAAATTCAAATAAAAACTTTCAAAAAATAAATTTTTTAAAAAAATTTCAAAAAAAATTTAAAAAAACTTTCAAAAAAAATTTTAAAAAATTCAAAAACGTGAATAAAAATTTTCGAAAAAAAAATTTTGAGGAAAATTTCAAAAAAAAGTTTCAAAAAAGTTCATAAAAATAATTCAAAAAAAATATTCGAAGAAAAAAATTTTTAAAAAAAATTTCCAACAAAAATTTTTTAAAAAGTTTTAAAAAAAAATTTTTCAAAAAAAAGTATTTCTAAAAAAAAATAAAAATAAAAATTCAAAAAAAATTTTCAAATAAAAAAAATTTCAAATGAAAACATTTCAAAAATGAATCAAAAAAAATTTTTAAATAAAAAATTTTCAAAAAAAAAATTCAAAAAAAAAAATTTCAAAAAAAGAGTTCAAAAAAAAATTTCAAAAAAACTCAAAAAAAAATAAAAGAAAAAATTTCAAAAAAAACTTTTAAAAAAATTTAAAAAAAACTTTCAATTGAAATTTTAAAAAATTTCGAAAAAAAATTTTTCAAAAAAAAATTTTTCAAAGAAAAAAATTCAAAAAAAAATTCAAAAAAAAATTTTTCAATAAAAAAATTTTCAAATGAAAAAATTTAAAAAAAAATTCAAAAAAAAATTTTTAAATGAAAAAATTTCAAAAAAAATTTTCAAAAAAAGAATTTCAAAAAAAATTTCAAAAAAAAATTTCAAAAAAACTCAAAAAATAATGAAAGAAATATTTCAAAGAAAATTTCAAAAAAAAATTTTCAAAAAAAAATTCTAAAAAAATTTTAAAAAACGTAGAAAAAATTCATGAACGTGAAAAAATATTTTCGAAAAAAAAATTTCAAAAAAATATTTCCAGAAACACAAAAAAAATTTCAAAAAAAATTTTCATAAAAAATATAAAAAAATTCAAAAACGGAACAAAAATTCGATAAAAATATTTTCGAAAAAAAAAAATTTCAAAAAAAAATTTTGAAAAATAAAAATTTTCAAAAAAAAATTTTGAAAAAACTTACAAAAAATGAAAACAAAATTTCGAAAACTTTCAAAAAAAAATCCAAAAAAAATATTCGAAAAAAAAAATTTAAAAAAAAATTTCCAAAAAAAAATTTTTAAAAAAGTTTCAAAAAAAATTTTTCAAAAAAAAAATTTTTTAAAGAAAAAAATTCAAAAAAAAATTCAAAAAAAAAATTTTTCAATAGAAAAATTTTCAAATGAAAACATTTTAAAAAAAATTCAAAAAAAAATTTGAATGAAAAAATTTCAAAAAAAATCAAAAAAAAAATTCAAAAAAAATTTCAAAAAAACTCAAAAAATAATGAAAGAAATATTTCAAAGAAAATTTCAAAAAAAAAAAATTTCAAAAAAAATTTCAAAAATTTTTTTAAAAAAACGTAAAAAAAAATTAAAAAAATTCAAGAACGTGAAAAAAAATTTCCGAAATAAAAATTTTCAAAAAAATATTTCCAGAAAAACAATAAAAAAATTCAAAAAATATTTTCATAAAAAATATAAAAAAATTCAAAAACTGAAAAAAAATTCGAAAAAAATATTTTCGAAAAAAAAAACTTTTAAAAAAATAAAAAAAATTCAAGAACGTGAAAAAAAAATTTCGAAAAAAAAATTTTCAAAAAAATATTTTCAAAAAAACAAAAAAAAAATTTCAAAAAAAATTTTCATAAAAAATATAAAAAAATTCAAAAACGGAAAAAAAATTTCAAAAAAAATATTTTCGAAAAAAAAAATTTTCAAAAAAAAAAATTTCAAAAATATAAATTTTCGAAAAACAAATTTCAAAAACTTTCAAAAAAAATTCAAAAAAAAATTTTCGAAAATAAAAAATTTTCAGAAAAAATTTCAAAAAAAAAATTCGAAAAACTCAAAAAAAATAAAAGAAAAAATTAGAAAAAAAAAATTTTCAAAAAAAAATTCAAAAAAACTCAAAAAAAATTTTCGAAAAAAAAAATTTTCAAAAAAATATTTCCAGAAAAACAAAAAAAAATTCAAAAAATATTTTCGTAAAAAATATAAAAAAAATCAAAAACTGAAAAAAAAATCGAAAAAAAAATTTTCGAAAAAAAATTTTTCAAAAAAAAATTTTTTCAAACAAAATTTTTCAAAAATTAAAATTTTCAAAATAAAATTTCAAAAACTTTCAAAAAAAACTTCAAAAAAAATTTTAAAAAATAAAAAAAATTTCAGAAAAAAACAAAAAAAAATTCAAAAAAAAATTGAAAATAAAAATTTTCAAAAAAAAATTCAAAAACTTGCAAAAAAAAAATTCAAATAAAAACTTTCAAAAAATAAATTTTTTAAAAAAATTTCAAAAAAAAATTTAAAAAAACTTTCAAAAAAAATTTTAAAAAGTTCAAAAACGTGAATAAAAATTTTCGAAAAAAAAATTTTGAGGAAAATTTCAAAAAAAAGTTTCAAAAAAGTTCATAAAAATAATTCAAAAAAAATATTCGAAGAAAAAAATTTTTAAAAAAAATTTCCAACAAAAATTTTTTAAAAAGTTTAAAAAAAAAATTTTTCAAAAAAAAGTATTTCTAAAAAAAAATAAAAATAAAAATTCAAAAAAAATTTTCAAATAAAAAAAATTTCAAATGAAAACATTTCAAAAATGAATCAAAAAAAATTTTTAAATAAAAAATTTTCAAAAAAAAAATTCAAAAAAAAAAATTTCAAAAAAAAAGTTCAAAAAAAAATTTCAAAAAAACTCAAAAAAAAATAAAAGAAAAAATTTTTAAAAAATTTCAAAAAAAACTTTAAAAAAAAATTTAAAAAAAACTTTCAATTGAAATTTCAAAAAATTTCGAAAAAAAATTTTTCAAAAAAAAATTTTTCAAAGAAAAAAATTCAAAAAAAAATTTTTCAATAAAAAAATTTTCAAATGAAAAAATTTAAAAAAAAATTCAAAAAAAAATTTTTAAATGAAAAAATTTCAAAAAAAATTTTCAAAAAAAAAATTTCAAAAAAAATTTCAAAAAAAAATTTCAAAAAAACTCAAAAAATAATGAAAGAAATATTTCAAAGAAAATTTAAAAAAAAAATTTTCAAAAAAAAATTCTAAAAAAATTTTAAAAAAACGTAGAAAAAATTTCAAAAAATTCAAGAACGTGAAAAAATATTTTCGAAAAAAAAAATTTCAAAAAAATATTTCCAGAAACACAAAAAAAATTTCAAAAAAAATTTTCATAAAAAATATAAAAAAATTCAAAAACGGAAAAAAAATTCGAAAAAAATATTTTCGAAAAAAAAAATTTTCAAAAAAAAATTTTGAAATATAAAAATTTTCAAAAAAAAATTTTGAAAAATAAAAATTTTCAAAAAAAAATTTCAAAAACTTTCAAAAAAATTTCAAAAAAAAATTTTCAAAAAAAAATTTCAGAAAAAATTTCAAAAAAACTTACAAAAAATGAAAACAAAATTTCGAAAACTTTCAAAAAAAAATTCAAAAAAAATATTCGAAGAAAAAAATTTCAAAAAAAAATTCCAAAAAAAAATTTTTAAAAAAGTTTCAAAAAAAATTTTTCAAAAAAAAATTTTTCAAAGAAAAAAATACAAAAAAAAATTCAAAAAAAAAATTTTTCAATAAAAAAATTTTCAAATGAAAAAATTTAAAAAAAAATTCAAAAAAAAATTTGAATGAAAAAATTTCAAAAAAAAATCAAAAAAAAAATTCAAAAAAAATTTCAAAAATTTTTTTAAAAAAACGTAAAAAAAATAAAAAAAATTCAAGAACGTGAAAAAAAATTTCCGAAATAAAAATTTTCAAAAAAATATTTCCAGAAAAACAAAAAAAAAAAATCAAAAAATATTTTCATAAAAAATATAAAAAAATTCAAAAACTGAAAAAAAATTCGAAAAAAATATTTTCGAAAAAAAAAATTTTCAAAAAAAAAATTTTCAAAAATATAAATTTTCAAAAAAAAAATTTCAAAAACTTTCAAAAAAAATTCAAAAAAAAATTTTCAAAAATAAAAAATTTTCAGAAAAAATTTCAAAAATAAATTTCAAAAAAAAAATTCGAAAAACTCAAAAAAAAATAAAAGAAAAAATTAGAAAAAAAAAATTTTCAAAAAAAATTCAAAAAAACTCAAAAAATAATGAAAGAAATATTTCAAAGAAAATTTCAAAAAAAAAATTTTTCAAAAAAAATTTCAAAAATTTTTTTAAAAAAACGTAATAAAAATAAAAAAAATTCAAGAACGTGAAAAAAAAATTTCGAAAAAAAAATTTTCAAAAAAATATTTCCAGAAAAACAAAAAAAAAAATTTCAAAAAATATTTTCATAAAAAATATAAAAAAATTCAAAAACTGAAAAAAAATTCGAAAAAAAAATTTTCGAAAAAAAATTTTTCAAAAAAAAATTTTTTCAAACAAAATTTTTCAAAAATTAAAATTTTCGAAAAAAAATTTCAAAAACTTTCAAAAAAAATTTTAAAAAATTGAAAAATTTTCAGAAAAAAACAAAAAAAAATTCAGAAAAAAATTGAAAATAAAAATTTTCAAAAAAAAATTCAAAAACTTGCAAAAAAAAATTTCAAATAAAAATTTTCAAAAAAAAAATTTTTCAAAAAAATTTCAAAAAAAAATTTAAAAAAACTTTCAAAAAAAATTTTAAAAAATTCGAAAACGTGAATAAAAATTTTCGAAAAAAAAATTTTGAGGAAAATTTCAAAAAAAAGTTTCAAAAAAGTTCATAAAAATAATTCAAAAAAAATATTCGAAGAAAAAAATTTTTAAAAAAAATTTCCAACAAAAATTTTTTAAAAAGTTTCAAAAAAAAAAATTTTTCAAAAAAAAGTATTTCTAAAAAAAAATAAAAATAAAAATTCAAAAAAAAATTTCAAATAAAAAAATTTTCAAATGAAAACATTTCAAAAATAAATCAAAAAAATTTTTTAAATAAAAAATTTTCCAAAAAAAAATTCAAAAAAAATTTCAAAAATTTTTTTAAAAAAACGTAATAAAAATAAAAAAAAATTCAAGAACGTGAAAAAAAAATTTCGAAAAAAAAAATTTCAAAAAAATATTTCCAGAAAAACAAAAAAAAAATTTCAAAAAATATTTTCATAAAAAATATAAAAAAATTCAAAAACTGAAAAAAAATTCGAAAAAAAAATTTTCGAAAAAAAATTTTTCAAAAAAAAATTTTTTCAAACAAAATTTTTCAAAAATAAAAATTTTCAAAAAAAAAATTCAAAAACTTTCAAAAAAAACTTCAAAAAAATTTTTAAAAAATAAAAAAAAATTCAGAAAAAAACAAAAAAAAATTCAAAAAAAAATTGAAAATAAAAATTTTCAAAAAAAAATTCAAAAACTTGCAAAAAAAAATTTCAAATAAAAATTTTCAAAAAATAAATTTTTCAAAAAAATTTCAAAAAAAAATTTAAAAAAACTTTCAGAAAAAATTTTAAAAAATTCAAAAACGTGAATAAAAATTTTCGAAAAAAAAATTTTGAGGAAAATTTCAAAAAAAAGTTTCAAAAAAGTTCATAAAAATGATTCAAAAAAAATATTCGAAGAAAAAAATTTTTATAAAAAATTTCCAACAAAAATTTTTTAAAAAGTTTCAAAAAAAAAAATTTTTCAAAAAAAAGTATTTCTAAAAAAAAATAAAAATAAAAATAAAAATCAAAAAAAATTTTCAAATAAAAAAAATTTCAAATGAAAACATTTCAAAAATAAATCAAAAAAAAATTTTAAATAAAAAATTTTCAAAAAAAAAAATTCAAAAAAAAAATTTTCAAAAAAAAAATTTCAGAAAAAATTTCAAAAAAAAATTTCAAAAAAACTTACAAAAAATGAAAACAAAATTTCGGAAAATTTCGAAAACTTTCAAAAAAAAATCCAAAAAAAATATTCGAAGAAAAAATTTTCAAAAAAAATTTCCAAAAAAAAATTTTAAAAAAGTTTCAAAAAAAAATTTTTCAAAAAAAAATTTTTCAAAGAAAAAAATTCAAAAAAAAATTCAAAAAAAAAATTTTCAATAAAAAAATTTTCAAATGAAAAAATTTTTAAAAAAATTTTCAAATGAAAAAATTTTTTAAAAAATTCAAAAAAAAAATTTTAAATTAAAAAATTTCAAAAAAAATTTTCAAAAAAAAAAATTCAAAAAAAATTTCAAAAAAAAATTTCAAAAAAACTCAAAAAATAATGAAAGAAATATTTCAAAAAAAATTTCAAAAAAAAAAATTTCAAAAAAAATTTCTAAAAAAATTTTAAAAAAACGTAGAAAAAATTAAAAAAAAATTCAAGAACGTGAAAAAAAATTTTCGAAAAAAAAAATTTCAAAAAAATATTTCTAGAAAAACAAAAAAAAAATTCAAAAAAAATTTTCATAAAAAATATAAAAAAATTCAAAAACGGAAAAAAAATTAGAAAAAAAAATTTTCGAAAAAAAAAAACTTTCAAAAAAAAATTTTCAAAAAAAAAATTTGAAAAATAAAAATTTTCAAAAAAAAATTTCAAAAACTTTCAAAAAAATTTCAAAAAAAAATTTTCAAAAAAAAATTTCAGAAAAAATTTCAAAAAAAAATTTCAAAAAAACTTACAAAAAATGAAAACAAAATTTCGAAAAATTTCGAAAATTTTTAAAAAAAATTCCAAAAAAAATATTCGAAGAAAAAAATTTCAAAAAAAATTTCCAAAAAAAAAATTTTAAAAAAGTTTCAAAAAAAATTTTTTCAAAAAAAAATTTTTCAAAGAAAAAAATTCAAAAAAAAATTCAAAAAAAAATTTTTCAATAAAAAAATTTTCAAATGAAAAAATTTAAAAAAAAATTCAAAAAAAAATTTTTAAATGAAAAAATTTCAAAAAAAATTTTCAAAAAAAAAATTTCAAAAAAAATTTCAAAAAAACTCAAAAAATGATGAAAGAAATATTTCAAAGAAAATTTCAAAAAAAAAATATTTCAAAAAAAATTTCAAAAATTTTTTTAAAAAAACGTAAAAAAAATTAAAAAAAATTCAAGAACGTGAAAAAAAATTTTCGAAAAAAAAAATTTCAAAAAAATATTTCCAGAAAAACAAAAAAAAATTTCAAAAAATATTTTCATAAAAAATATAAAAAAATTCAAAAACTGAAAAAAAATTCGAAAAAAATATTTTCGAAAAAATAACTTTTAAAAAAATTTAATAAATTCAAGAACATGAAAAAAAATTTTCGAAAAAAAAATTTTCAAAAAAATATTTTCAGAAACACAAAAAAAAAATTTCAAAAAGAAATTTCATAAAAAATATAAAAAAATTCAAAAACGGAAAAAAAATTTCAAAAAAAATATTTTCGAAAAGAAAAATTTTCAAAAAAAAAATTTTCAAAAATATAAATTTTCAAAAAAAAAATTTCGAAAACTTTAAAAAAAAAATCAAAAAAAAATTTTCAAAAATAAAAAATTTTCAGAAAAAATTTCAAAAATAAATTTCAAAAAAAAAATTAAAAAAACTCAAAAAAAAAATAAAAGAAAAAATTAGAAAAAAAAAATTTTCAAAAAAAATTTCAAAACATTTTTTAAAAAAACGTAATAAAAATAAAAAAAAATTCAAGAACGTGAAAAAAAATTTTCGATAAAAAAATTTTCAAAAAAAAATTTCCAGAAAAACAAAAAAAAAATTTCAAAAAATATTTTCATAAAAAATATAAAAAAATTCAAAAACTGAAAAAAAATTCGAAAAAAAAATTTTCGAAAAAAAATTTTTCAAAAAAAAAATTTTTCAAACAAAAATTTTCAAAAATAAAAACTTTCAAAAAAAACTTCAAAAAAATTTTTAAAAAATAAAAAAAATTTCAGAAAAAAACAAAAAAAAATTAAAAAAAAAAATTGAAAATAAAAATTTTCAAAAAAAAATTCAAAAACTTGCAAAAAAAAATTTCAAATAAAAACTTTCAAAAAATAAATTTTTCAAAAAAATTTTAAAAAATTCAAAAACGTGAATAAAAATTTTCGAAAAAAAAATTTTGAGGAAAATTTCAAAAAAAAGTTTCAAAAAAGTTCATAAAAATAATTCAAAAAAAATATTCGAAGAAAAAAATTTTTAAAAAAAATTTCCAACAAAATTTTTTTAAAAAGTTTCAAAAAAAAAATTTTTTTTCAAAAAAAAGTATTTCTAAAAAAAAATAAAAATGAAAATTCAAAAAAAATTTTCAAATAAAAAAAATTTCAAATGAAAACATTTCAAAAATAAATCAAAAAAAATTTTTAAATAAAAAATTTTCAAAAAAAAAAATTCAAAAAAAAAATTTCAAATAAAGTTCAAAAAAAAATTCAAAAAAACTCAAAAAAAAAATAAAAGAAAAAATTTTAAAAAAAAATTCAAAAAAAAACTTCAAAAAAAAATTTAAAAAAAACTTTCAATTGAAATTTTAAAAAATTTCGAAAACGGAAAAAAAAATTCGAAAAAAAATTTTCAAAAAAAAAATAATTGAAAATAAAAATTTCCAAAACAAAAATTCAAAAACTTTCAAAAAAAAATTTTCAAAAAAAAATTTTCAAAAAAAAAATTTCAGAAAAAATTTCAAAAAAAAATTTCAAAAAAACTTACAAAAAATGAAAACAAAATTTCGAAAAATTTCGAAAACTTTAAAAAAAAAATCCAAAAAAAATATTCGAAGAAAAAAATTTCAAAAAAAATTTCCAAAAAAAAATTTTAAAAAAGTTTCAAAAAAAAATTTTCCAAAAAAAAATTTTTCAAAGAGAAAAATTCAAAAAAAAATTCAAAAAAAATTTTTTCAATAAAAAAATTTTCAAATGAAAAAATTTAAAAAAAAATTCAAAAAAAAAATTTTAAATGAAAAAATTTCAAAAAAAATTTTCAAAAAAAAAATTTCAAAAAAAATTTCAAAAAAAAATTTCAAAAAAACTCAAAAAATAATGAAAGAAATATTTCAAAGAAAATTTCAAAAAAAAAATTTCAAAAAAAATTTCTAAAAAATTTTTAAAAAAACGTAGAAAAAATACACAAAAAAAAATTTCAAAAAAAATTTTCATAAAAAATATAAAAAATTCAAAAACGGAAAAAAAATTCGAAAAAAATATTTTCGAAAAAAAAAATTTTCAAAAAAAAATTTTGAAAAATAAAAATTTTCAAAAAAAAATTTTGAGAAATAACAATTTTCAAAAAAAAAAATCAAAAACTTTCAAAAAAATTTCAAAAAAAAATTTTCAGAAAAAATTTCAAAAATAAATTTCAAAAAACTCAAAAAAAAATAAAAGAAAAAATTAGAAAAAAAAAATTTCAAAAAAAATTTCAAAAAAACTCAAAAAATAATGAAAGAAATATTTCAAAGAAAATTTCAAAAAAAAAAAATTTTCAAAAAAAATTTCAAAAATTTTTTTAAAAAAACGTAATAAAAATAAAAAAAAATTCAAGAACGTGAAAAAAAAATTTCGAAAAAAAAAATTTCAAAAAAATATTTCCAGAAAAACAAAAAAAAAATTTCAAAAAATATTTTCATAAAAAATATAAAAAAATTCAAAAACTGAAAAAAAAATCGAAAAAAAAATTTTCGAAAAAAAATTTTTCAAAAAAAAATTTTTTCAAACAAAATTTTTCAAAAATAAAAATTTTCAAAAAAAAAATCAAAAACTTTCAAAAAAAACTTCAAAAAAAATTTTAAAAAATAAAAAAAATTTCAGAAAAAAACAAAAAAAAATTCAAAAAAAAATTGAAAATAAAAATTTTCAAAAAAAAATTCAAAAACTTGCAAAAAAAAATTTCAAATAAAAATTTTCAAAAAATAAATTTTTCAAAAAAATTTCAAAAAAAAATTTAAAAAAACTTTCAGAAAAAATTTTAAAAAATTCAAAAACGTGAATAAAAATTTTCGAAAAAAAAATTTTGAGGAAAATTTCAAAAAAAAGTTTCAAAAAAGTTCATAAAAATAATTTAAAAAAAATATTCGAAGAAAAAAATTTTTAAAAAAAATTTCTAACAAAAATTTTTTAAAAAGTTTCAAAAAAAAATTTTTCAAAAAAAAGTATTTCTAAAAAAAAATAAAAATAAAAATTCAAAAAAAATTTTCAAATAAAAAAAATTTCAAATGAAAACATTTCAAAAATAAATCAAAAAAAAAATTTAAATAAAAAATTTTCAAAAAAAAAATTCAAAAAAAAAATTTCAAAAAAAGTTCAAAAAAAAATTTCAAAAAAACTCAAAAAAAAATAAAAGAAAAAATTTAAAAAAAAATTTCAAAAAAAACTTCAAAAAAAAATTTAAAAAAAACTTTCAATTGAAATTTTAAAAAATTTCGAAAACGGAAAAAAAAATTCGAAAAAAAATTTTCGAAAAAAAAAATTTTTCAAAAAAAAAATAATTGAAAATAAAAATTTCCAAAACAAAAATTCAAAAACTTTCAAAAAAAAATTTTCAAAAAAAAAATTTCAGAAAAAATTTCAAAAAAAAAATTCAAAAAAACTTACAAAAAATGAAAACAAAATTTCGAAAAATTTCGAAAACTTTCAAAAAAAAAATCCAAAAAAAATATTCGAAGAAAAAAATTTCAAAAAAAATTTCCAAAAAAAAATTTTAAAAAAATTTCAAAAAAAAATTTTTCAAAGAAAAAAATTCAAAAAAAAATTCAAAAAAAAAAATTTTCAATAAAAAAATTTTCAAATGAAAAAATTTTTAAAAAAATTCAAAAAAAAAATTTTAAATGAAAAAATTTCAAAAAAAATTTTCAAAAAAAAAATTTCAAAAAAAATTTCAAAAAAAAATTTCAAAAAAACTCAAAAAATAATGAAAGAAATATTTCAAAGAAAATTTCAAAAAAAAAATTTTCAAAAAAAATTTCTAAAAAAATTTTTAAAAAACGTAGAAAAAATTTCAAAAAATTCAAGAACGTGAAAAAATATTTTCGAAAAAAAAAATTTAAAAAAAATATTTCCAGAAACACAAAAAAAATTTCAAAAAAAATTTTCATAAAAAATATAAAAAAAATCAAAAACGGAAAAAAAATTCGAAAAAAATATTTTCGAAAAAAAAAATTTTCAAAAAAAAATTTTCAAAAATAAAAATTTTCAAAAAAA
Organism: Chrysolina oricalcia; assembly: GCA_944452925.2. Classification (NCBI taxonomy): domain Eukaryota; kingdom Metazoa; phylum Arthropoda; class Insecta; order Coleoptera; family Chrysomelidae; genus Chrysolina; species Chrysolina oricalcia. The sequence continues at coordinate 31,960,762 of OX101822.2, read as the reverse complement.
AATTTTGAAAAATAAAAATTTTCAAAAAAAAATTTCAAAAACTTTCAAAAAAATTTCAAAAAAAAATTTTCAAAAAAAAATTTCAGAAAAAATTTCAAAAAACTTACAAAAAATGAAAACAAAATTTCGAAAACTTTAAAAAAAAAATCCAAAAAAAATATTCGAAGAAAAAAATTTCAAAAAAAATTTCCAAAAAAAAATTTTTAAAAAAGTTTCAAAAAAAATTTTTCAAAAAAAAATTTTTCAAAGAAAAAAATACAAAAAAAAATTCAAAAAAAAAATTTTTCAATAAAAAAATTTTCAAATGAAAAAATTTAAAAAAAAATTCAAAAAAAAATTTGAATGAAAAAATTTCAAAAAAAAAATCAAAAAAAAAAATTCAAAAAAAATTTCAAAAAAACTCAAAAAATAATGAAAGAAATATTTCAAAGAAAATTTCAAAAAAAAAATTTTCAAAAAAAATTTCAAAAATTTTTTTAAAAAAACGTAAAAAAAATAAAAAAAATTCAAGAACGTGAAAAAAAATGTCCGAAATAAAAATTTTCAAAAAAATATTTCCAGAAAAACAAAAAAAAAATTTCAAAAAATATTTTCATAAAAAATATAAAAAAATTCAAAAACTGAAAAAAAATTCGAAAAAAATATTTTCGAAAAAAAAAATTTTCAAAAAAAAAATTTTCAAAAATATAAATTTTCAAAAAAAAAATTTCAAAAACTTTCAAAAAAAATTCAAAAAAAAAATTTCAAAAATAAAAAATTTTCAGAAAAAATTTCAAAAATAAATTTCAAAAAAAAAATTCGAAAAACTCAAAAAAAATAAAAGAAAAAATTAGAAAAAAAAAATTTTCAAAAAAAATTAAAAAAAACTCAAAAAATAATGAAAGAAATATTTCAAAGAAAATTTCAAAAAAAAAATTTTTCAAAAAAAATTTCAAAAAATTTTTTAAAAAAACGTAATAAAAATAAAAAAAATTCAAGAACGTGAAAAAAAAATTTCGAAAAAAAAATTTTCAAAAAAATATTTCCAGAAAAACAAAAAAAAAATTTCAAAAAATATTTTCATAAAAAATATAAAAAAATTCAAAAACTGAAAAAAAATTCGAAAAAAAAATTTTCGAAAAAAAATTTTTCAAAAAAAAATTTTTTCAAACAAAATTTTTCAAAAATTAAAATTTTCGAAAAAAAATGTCAAAAACTTTCAAAAAAAACTTCAAAAAAAATTTAAAAAAATTGAAAAATTTTCAGAAAAAAACAAAAAAAAATTCAGAAAAAAATTGAAAATAAAAATTTTCAAAAAAAAATTCAAAAACTTGCAAAAAAAAATTTCAAATTAAAATTTTCAAAAAAAAAATTTTTCAAAAAAATTTCAAAAAAAAATTTAAAAAAACTTTCAAAAAATTTTAAAAAATTCAAAAACGTGAATAAAAATTTTCGAAAAAAAAATTTTGAGGAAAATTTCAAAAAAAAGTTTCAAAAAAGTTCATAAAAATAATTCAAAAAAAATATTCGAAGAAAAAAATTTTTAAAAAAAATTTCCAACAAAAATTTTTTAAAAAGTTTAAAAAAAAAAATTTTTCAAAAAAAAGTATTTCTAAAAAAAAATAAAAATAAAAATTAAAAAAAAATTTTCAAATAAAAAAAATTTCAAATGAAAACATTTCAAAAATAAATCAAAAAAAATTTTTAAATAAAAAATTTTCAAAAAAAAAATTCAAAAAAAATTTCAAATAAAGTTAAAAAAAAATTCAAAAAAACTCAAAAAAAATAAAAGAAAAAATTTTAAAAAAAATTTCAAAAAAAACTTCAAAAAAAAATTAAAAAAATTCAAGAACGTGAAAAAAAATTTTCGAAAAAAAAATTTAAAAAAAAAATGTTTTCAGAAAAACAAAAAAAAAATTTCAAATAAAATTTTCATAAAAAATATAAAAAAATTCAAAAACGGAAAAAAAATTTCAAAAAAAATATTTTCGAAAAAAAAAATTTTCAAAAAAAAAATTTTCAAAAATATAAATTTTCAAAAAAAAAATTTCAAAAACTTTCAAAAAAATTCAAAAAAAAAATTTTCAAAAATAAAAAATTTTCAGAAAAAATTTCAAAAATAAATTTCAAAAAACTCAAAAAAAAAAAAAAAAAAAATTAGAAAAAAAAAATTTTCAAAAAAAATTTCAAAAAAACTCAAAAAATAATGAAAGAAATATTTCAAAGAAAATTTCAAAAAAAAAAATTTTCAGAAAAAATTTCAAAATTTTTTTTAAAAAAACGCAATAAAAATAAAAAAAAATTCAAGAACGTGAAAAAAAAATTTCGAAAAAAAAAATTTCAAAAAAATATTTCCAGAAAAACAAAAAAAAAATTTCAAAAAATATTTTCATAAAAAATATAAAAAAATTCAAAAACTGAAAAAAAATTCGAAAAAAAAATTTTCGAAAAAAAATTTTTCAAAAAAAAATTTTTTCAAACAAAATTTTTCAAAAATAAAAATTTTCAAAAAAAATTCAAAAACTTTCAAAAAAAACTTCAAAAAAAATTTTAAAAAATAAAAAAAAAATCAGAAAAAAACAAAAAAAATTTCAAAAAAAAATTGAAAATAAAAATTTTCAAAAAAAATTCAAAAACTTGCAAAAAAAAATTTCAAATAAAAATTTTCAAAAAATAAATTTTTCAAAAAAATTTCAAAAAAAAATTTAAAAAAACTTTCAGAAAAAAATTAAAAAAATTCAAAAACGTGAATAAAAATTTTCGAAAAAAAAATTTTGAGGAAAATTTCAAAAAAAAGTTTCAAAAAAGTTCATAAAAATAATTCAAAAAAAATATTCGAAGAAAAAAATTTTTATAAAAAATTTCCAACAAAAATTTTTTAAAAAGTTTCAAAAAAAAAAATTTTTCAAAAAAAAGTATTTCTAAAAAAAAATAAAAATAAAAATTCAAAAAAAATTTTCAAATAAAAAAAATTTCAAATGAAAACATTTCAAAAATAAATCAAAAAAAAAATTTTAAATAAAAAATTTTCAAAAAAAAAAATTCAAAAAAAAAATTTCAAAAAAAGTTCAAAAAAAAAATTTCAAAAAAACTCAAAAAAAAATAAAAGAAAAAATTTTTAAAAAAATTTCAAAAAAAACTTCAAAAAAAAATTTAAAAAAAACTTTCAATTGAAATTTTAAAAAAATTCGAAAACGGAAAAAAAAATTCGAAAAAAAATTTTCGAAAAAAAAAATTTTTCAAAAAAAAAACAATTGAAAATAAAAATTTCCAAAACAAAAATTCAAAAACTTTCAAAAAAAAATTTTCAAAAAAAAAATTTCAGAAAAAATTTCAAAAAAAAATTTCAAAAAAACTTACAAAAAATGAAAACAAAATTTCGGAAAATTTCGAAAACTTTCAAAAAAAAATCCAAAAAAAATATTCGAAGAAAAAATTTTCAAAAAAAATTTCCAAAAAAAAATTTTAAAAAAGTTTCAAAAAAAAATTTTTCAAAAAAAAATTTTTCAAAGAAAAAAATTCAAAAAAAAATTCAAAAAAAAAAATTTTCAATAAAAAAATTTTCAAATGAAAAAATTTTTAAAAAAATTCAAAAAAAAAATTTTAAATTAAAAAATTTCAAAAAAAATTTTCAAAAAAAAAATTCAAAAAAAATTTCAAAAAAAAATTTCAAAAAAACTCAAAAAATAATGAAAGAAATATTTCAAAGAAAATTTCAAAAAAAAAATTTTCAAAAAAAATTTCTAAAAAATTTTTAAAAAAACGTAGAAAAAATTTAAAAAAAATTCAAGAACGTGAAAAAAAATTTTCGAAAAAAAAAATTTCAAAAAAATATTTCTAGAAAAACAAAAAAAAAATTCAAAAAAAATTTTCATAAAAAATATAAAAAAATTCAAAAACGGAAAAAAAATTAGAAAAAAAAATTTTCGAAAAAAAAATTTTTCAAAAAAAATTTTCAAAAAAAAAATTTGAAAAATAAAAATTTTCAAAAAAAAATTTCAAAAACTTTCAAAAAAATTTCAAAAAAAAATTTTCAAAAAAAAATTTCAGAAAAAATTTCAAAAAAAAATTTCAAAAAAACTTACAAAAAATGAAAACAAAATTTCGAAAAATTTCGAAAACTTTCAAAAAAAAATCCAAAAAAAATATTCGAAGAAAAAAATTTCAAAAAAAATTTCCAAAAAAAAAATTTTAAAAAAGTTTCAAAAAAAATTTTTTCAAAAAAAAATTTTTCAAAGAAAAAAATTCAAAAAAAAATTCAAAAAAAAATTTTTCAATAAAAAAATTTTCAAATGAAAAAATTTAAAAAAAAATTCAAAAAAAAATTTTTAAATGAAAAAATTTCAAAAAAAATTTTCAAAAAAAAAATTTCAAAAAAAATTTCAAAAAAACTCAAAAAATGATGAAAGAAATATTTCAAAGAAAATTTCAAAAAAAAAATATTTCAAAAAAAATTTCAAAAATTTTTTTAAAAAAACGTAAAAAAAATTAAAAAAAATTCAAGAACGTGAAAAAAAATTTTCGAAAAAAAAAATTTCAAAAAAATATTTCCAGAAAAACAAAAAAAAATTTCAAAAAATATTTTCATAAAAAATATAAAAAAATTCAAAAACTGAAAAAAAATTCGAAAAAAATATTTTCGAAAAAAAAACTTTTAAAAAAATTTAATAAATTCAAGAACATGAAAAAAAATTTTCGAAAAAAAAATTTTCAAATAAATATTTTCAGAAACACAAAAAAAAAATTTCAAAAAGAAATTTCATAAAAAATATAAAAAAATTCAAAAACGGAAAAAAAATTTCAAAAAAAATATTTTCGAAAAGAAAAATTTTCAAAAAAAAAATTTTCAAAAATATAAATTTTCAAAAAAAAAATTTCGAAAACTTTAAAAAAAAAATCAAAAAAAAATTTTCAAAAATAAAAAATTTTCAGAAAAAATTTCAAAAATAAATTTCAAAAAAAAAATTAAAAAAACTCAAAAAAAAAATTAAAGAAAAAATTAGAAAAAAAAAATTTTCAAAAAAAATTTCAAAACATTTTTTAAAAAAACGTAATAAAAATAAAAAAAAATTCAAGAACGTGAAAAAAAATTTTCGATAAAAAAATTTTCAAAAAAAAATTTCCAGAAAAACAAAAAAAAAATTTCAAAAAATATTTTCATAAAAAATATAAAAAAATTCAAAAACTGAAAAAAAATTCGAAAAAAAAATTTTCGAAAAAAAATTTTTCAAAAAAAAAATTTTTCAAACAAAAATTTTCAAAAATAAAAACTTTCAAAAAAAACTTCAAAAAAATTTTTAAAAAATAAAAAAAATTTCAGAAAAAAACAAAAAAAAATTTTAAAAAAAAATTGAAAATAAAAATTTTCAAAAAAAAATTCAAAAACTTGCAAAAAAAAATTTCAAATAAAAACTTTCAAAAAATAAATTTTTCAAAAAAATTTTAAAAAATTCAAAAACGTGAATAAAAATTTTCGAAAAAAAAATTTTGAGGAAAATTTCAAAAAAAAGTTTCAAAAAAGTTCATAAAAATAATTCAAAAAAAATATTCGAAGAAAAAAATTTTTAAAAAAAATTTCCAACAAAATTTTTTTAAAAAGTTTCAAAAAAAAAATTTTTTTTCAAAAAAAAGTATTTCTAAAAAAAAATAAAAATGAAAATTCAAAAAAAATTTTCAAATAAAAAAAATTTCAAATGAAAACATTTCAAAAATAAATCAAAAAAAATTTTTAAATAAAAAATTTTCAAAAAAAAAAATTCAAAAAAAAAATTTCAAATAAAGTTCAAAAAAAAATTCAAAAAAACTCAAAAAAAAAATAAAAGAAAAAATTTTAAAAAAAAATTCAAAAAAAACTTCAAAAAAAATTTAAAAAAAACTTTCAATTGAAATTTTAAAAAATTTCGAAAACGGAAAAAAAAATTCGAAAAAAAATTTTCAAAAAAAAAATTATTGAAAATAAAAATTTCCAAAACAAAAATTCAAAAACTTTCAAAAAAAAATTTTCAAAAAAAAATTTTCAAAAAAAAAATTTCAGAAAAAATTTCAAAAAAAAATTTCAAAAAAACTTACAAAAAATGAAAACAAAATTTCGAAAAATTTCGAAAACTTTCAAAAAAAAATCCAAAAAAAATATTCGAAGAGAAAAATTTCAAAAAAAATTTCCAAAAAAAAATTTTAAAAAAGTTTCAAAAAAAAATTTTTCAAAAAAAAATTTTTCAAAGAGAAAAATTCAAAAAAAAATTCAAAAAAAAATTTTTCAATAAAAAAATTTTCAAATGAAAAAATTTAAAAAAAAATTCAAAAAAAAATTTTTAAATGAAAAAATTTTTCAAAAAAAAAATTTCAAAAAAAATTTCAAAAAAAAATTTCAAAAAAACTCAAAAAATAATGAAAGAAATATTTCAAAGAAAATTTCAAAAAAAAAATTTCAAAAAAAATTTCTAAAAAATTTTTAAAAAAACGTAGAAAAAATACACAAAAAAAAATTTCAAAAAAAATTTTCATAAAAAATATAAAAAATTCAAAAACGGAAAAAAAATTCGAAAAAAATATTTTCGAAAAAAAAAATTTTCAAAAAAAAATTTTGAAAAATAAAAATTTTCAAAAAAAAATTTTGAAAAATAACAATTTTCAAAAAAAAAATTCAAAAACTCTCAAAAAAATTTCAAAAAAAAATTTTCAGAAAAAATTTCAAAAATAAATTTAAAAAAACTCAAAAAAAAATAAAAGAAAAAATTAGAAAAAAAAAAATTTTCAAAAAAAATTTCAAAAAAACTCAAAAAATAATGAAAGAAATATTTCAAAGAAAATTTCAAAAAAAAAAATTTTCAAAAAAAATTTCAAAAATTTTTTTAAAAAAACGTAATAAAAATAAAAAAAAATTCAAGAACATGAAAAAAAAATTTCGAAAAAAAAAATTTCAAAAAAATATTTCCAGAAAAACAAAAAAAAAATTTCAAAAAATATTTTCATAAAAAATATAAAAAAATTCAAAAACTGAAAAAAAAATCGAAAAAAAAATTTTCGAAAAAAAATTTTTCAAAAAAAAATTTTTTCAAACAAAATTTTTCAAAAATAAAAATTTTCAAAAAAAAAAATCAAAAACTTTCAAAAAAAACTTCAAAAAAAATTTTAAAAAATAAAAAAAATTTCAGAAAAAAACAAAAAAAAATTCAAAAAAAAATTGAAAATAAAAATTTTCAAAAAAAAATTCAAAAACTTGCAAAAAAAAATTTCAAATAAAAACTTTCAAAAAATAAATTTTTCAAAAAAATTTTAAAAAATTCAAAAACGTGAATAAAAATTTTCGAAAAAAAAATTTTGAGGAAAATTTCAAAAAAAAGTTTCAAAAAAGTTCATAAAAATAATTCAAAAAAAATATTCGAAGAAAAAAATTTTTAAAAAAAATTTCCAACAAAATTTTTTTAAAAAGTTTCAAAAAAAAAATTTTTTTTCAAAAAAAAGTATTTCTAAAAAAAAATAAAAATGAAAATTCAAAAAAAAATTTCAAATAAAAAAAATTTCAAATGAAAACATTTCAAAAATAAATCAAAAAAAAAATTTAAATAAAAAATTTTCAAAAAAAAAAATTCAAAAAAAAAATTTCAAAAAAAGTTCAAAAAAAAAATTTCAAAAAAACTCAAAAAAAAATAAAAGAAAAAATTTTAAAAAAAATTTCAAAAAAAACTTCAAAAAAAAATTTAAAAAAAACTTTCAATTGAAATTTTAAAAAATTTCGAAAACGGAAAAAAAAATTCGAAAAAAAATTTTCGAAAAAAAAAATTTTTCAAAAAAAAAATAATTGAAAATAAAAATTTCCAAAACAAAAATTCAAAAACTTTCAAAAAAAAATTTTCAAAAAAAAAATTTCAGAAAAAATTTCAAAAAAAAAATTCAAAAAAACTTACAAAAAATGAAAACAAAATTTCGAAAAATTTCGAAAACTTTCAAAAAAAAAATCCAAAAAAAATATTCGAAGAAAAAAATTTCAAAAAAAATTTCCAAAAAAAAATTTTAAAAAAATTTCAAAAAAAAATTTTTCAAAAAAAAATTTTTCAAAGAAAAAAATTCAAAAAAAAATTCAAAAAAAAAAATTTTCAATAAAAAAATTTTCAAATGAAAAAATTTTTAAAAAAATTCAAAAAAAAAAATTTTAAATGAAAAAATTTCAAAAAAAATTTTCAAAAAAAAAATTTCAAAAAAAATTTCAAAAAAAAATTTCAAAAAAACTCAAAAAATAATGAAAGAAATATTTCAAAGAAAATTTCAAAAAAAAAATTTTCAAAAAAAATTTCTAAAAAAATTTTAAAAAAACGTAGAAAAAATTTCAAAAAATTCAAGAACGTGAAAAAATATTTTCGAAAAAAAAAATTTCAAAAAAATATTTCCAGAAACACAAAAAAAATTTCAAAAAAAATTTTCATGAAAAATATAAAAAAAATCAAAAACGGAAAAAAAATTCGAAAAAAATATTTTCGAAAAAAAAAATTTTCAAAAAAAAATTTTGAAAAATAAAAATTTTCAAAAAAAAATTTTGAAAAATAAAAATTTTCAAAAAAAAATTTCAAAAACTTTCAAAAAAATTTCAAAAAAAAATTTTCAAAAAAAAATTTCAGAAAAAATTTCAAAAAACTTACAAAAAATGAAAACAAAATTTCGAAAACTTTCAAAAAAAAATCCAAAAAAAATATTCGAAGAAAAAAATTTCAAAAAAAATTTCCAAAAAAAAATTTTTAAAAAAGTTTCAAAAAAAATTTTTCAAAAAAAAATTTTTCAAAGAAAAAAATACAAAAAAAAATTCAAAAAAAAAATTTTTCAATAAAAAAATTTTCAAATGAAAAAATTTAAAAAAAAATTCAAAAAAAAATTTGAATGAAAAAATTTCAAAAAAAAATCAAAAAAAAAATTCAAAAAAAATTTCAAAAAAACTCAAAAAATAATGAAAGAAATATTTCAAAGAAAATTTCAAAAAAAAAATTTTCAAAAAAAATTTCAAAATTTTTTTTAAAAAAACGTAAAAAAAATTAAAAAAATTCAAGAACGTGAAAAAAAATTTCCGAAATAAAAATTTTCAAAAAAATATTTCCAGAAAAACAAAAAAAAAATTTCAAAAAATATTTTCATAAAAAATATAAAAAAATTCAAAAACTGAAAAAAAAATCGAAAAAAATATTTTCGAAAAAAAAAATTTTCAAAAAAAAAATTTTCAAAAAAAATATAAATTTTCAAAAAAAAAATTTCAAAAACTTTCAAAAAAAATTCAAAAAAAAATTTTCAAAAATAAAAAATTTTCAGAAAAAATTTCAAAAATAAATTTCAAAAAAAAAATTCGAAAAACTCAAAAAAAATAAAAGAAAAAATTAGAAAAAAAAAATTTTCAAAAAAAATTCAAAAAAACTCAAAAAATAATGAAAGAAATATTTCAAAGAAAATTTCAAAAAAAAAATTTTTCAAAAAAAATTTCAAAAATTTTTTTAAAAAAACGTAATAAAAATAAAAAAAATTCAAGAAAGTGAAAAAAAAATTTCGAAAAAAAAATTTTCAAAAAAATATTTCCAGAAAAACAAAAAAAAAATTTCAAAAAATATTTTCATAAAAAATATAAAAAAATTCAAAAACTGAAAAAAAATTCGAAAAAAAAATTTTCGAAAAAAAATTTTTCAAAAAAAAATTTTTTCAAACAAAATTTTTCAAAAAAAAATTTTTTCAAACAAAATTTTTCAAAAATTAAAATTTTCGAAAAAAAATTTCAAAAACTTTCAAAAAAAATCTTCAATAAAAATTTAAAAAAATTGAAAAATTTTCAGAAAAAAACAAAAAAAATTCAGAAAAAAATTGAAAATAAAAATTTTCAAAAAAAAATTCAAAAACTTGCAAAAAAAAATTTCAAATAAAAATTTTCAAAAAAAAAATTTTTCAAAAAAATTTCAAAAAAAAATTTAAAAAAACTTTCAAAAAAAATTTTAAAAAATTCAAAAACGTGAATAAAAATTTTCGAAAAAAAAATTTTGAGGAAAATTTCAAAAAAAAGTTTCAAAAAAGTTCATAAAAATAATTCAAAAAAAATATTCGAAGAAAAAAATTTTTAAAAAAAATTTCCAACAAAAATTTTTTAAAAAGTTTAAAAAAAAAAATTTTTCAAAAAAAAGTATTTCTAAAAAAAAATAAAAATAAAAATTAAAAAAAAATTTTCAAATAAAAAAAATTTCAAATGAAAACATTTCAAAAATAAATCAAAAAAAATTTTTAAATAAAAAATTTTCAAAAAAAAAATTCAAAAAAAATTTCAAATAAAGTTAAAAAAAAAATCAAAAAAACTCAAAAAAAATAAAAGAAAAAATTTTAAAAAAAAATTCAAAAAAAACTTCAAAAAAAAATTAAAAAAATTCAAGAACGTGAAAAAAAATTTTCGAAAAAAAAATTAAAAAAAAAAATGATTTCAGAAAAACAAAAAAAAAATTCAAATAAAATTTTCATAAAAAATATAAAAAAATTCAAAAACGGAAAAAAAATTTCAAAAAAAATATTTTCGAAAAAAAAAATTTTCAAAAAAAAAATTTTCAAAAATATAAATTTTCAAAAAAAAAATTTCAAAAACTTTCAAAAAAATTCAAAAAAAAAATTTTCAAAAATAAAAAATTTTCAGAAAAAATTTCAAAAATAAATTTCAAAAAACTCAAAAAAAAAAAAAAAAAATTAGAAAAAAAAAATTTTCAAAAAAAATTTCAAAAAAACTCAAAAAATAATGAAAGAAATATTTCAAAGAAAATTTCAAAAAAAAAAATTTTCAAAAAAAATTTCAAAAATTTTTTTAAAAAAACGTAATAAAAATAAAAAAAAATTCAAGAACGTGAAAAAAAAATTTCGAAAAAAAAAATTTCAAAAAAATATTTCCAGAAAAACAAAAAAAAAATTTCAAAAAATATTTTCATAAAAAATATAAAAAAATTCAAAAACTGAAAAAAAATTCGAAAAAAAAATTTTCGAAAAAAAATTTTTCAAAAAAAAATTTTTTCAAACAAAATTTTTCAAAAATAAAAATTTTCAAAAAAAAATTCAAAAACTTTCAAAAAAAAAATTCAAAAAAAATTTCAAATAAAGTTAAAAAAAAATTCAAAAAAACTAAAAAAAAATAAAAGAAAAAATTTAAAAAAAAATTTCAAAAAATTCAAAAACGGAAAAAAAATTCGAAAAAAATATTTTCGAAAAAAAAAATTTTCAAAAAAAAATTTTGAAAAATAAAAATTTTCAAAAAAAAATTTTGAAAAATAACAATTTTCAAAAAAAAAATACAAAAACTTTCAAAAAAATTTCAAAAAAAAATTTTCAAAAATAAAAAATTTTCAGAAAAAATTTCAAAAATAAATTTCAAAAAACTCAAAAAAAAATAAAAGAAAAAATTAGAAAAAAAAAAATTTTCAAAAAAAATTTCAAAAAAACTCAAAAAATAATGAAAGAAATATTTCAAAGAAAATTTCAAAAAAAAAAAATTTCAAAAAAAATTTCAAAAATTTTTTTAAAAAAACGTAATAAAAATAAAAAAAAATTCAAGAACGTGAAAAAAAAATTTCGAAAAAAAAAATTTCAAAAAAATATTTCCAGAAAAAAAAAAAAAAATTTCAAAAAATATTTTCATAAAAAATATAAAAAAATTCAAAAACTGAAAAAAATTTCAAAAAAAAAATATTTCAAAAAAAATTTCAAAAATTTTTTTAAAAAAACGTAAAAAAAATTAAAAAAAATTCAAGAACGTGAAAAAAAATTTTCGAAAAAAAAAATTTCAAAAAAATATTTCCAGAAAAACAAAAAAAAATTTCAAAAAATATTTTCATAAAAAATATAAAAAAATTCAAAAACTGAAAAAAAATTCGAAAAAATAACTTTTAAAAAAATTTAATAAATTCAAGAACATGAAAAAAAATTTTCGAAAAAAAAATTTTCAAAAAAATATTTTCAGAAACACAAAAAAAAAATTTCAAAAAGAAATTTCATAAAAAATATAAAAAAATTCAAAAACGGAAAAAAAATTTCAAAAAAAATATTTTCGAAAAGAAAAATTTTCAAAAAAAAAATTTTCAAAAATATAAATTTTCAAAAAAAAAATTTCGAAAACTTTAAAAAAAAAATCAAAAAAAAATTTTCAAAAATAAAAAATTTTCAGAAAAAATTTCAAAAATAAATTTCAAAAAAAAAATTAAAAAAACTCAAAAAAAAATAAAAGAAAAAATTAGAAAAAAAAAATTTTCAAAAAAAATTTCAAAACATTTTTTAAAAAAACTAAAAATAAAAAAAAAATTCAAGAACGTGAAAAAAAATTTTCGATAAAAAAATTTTCAAAAAAAAAATTCCAGAAAAACAAAAAAAAAATTTCAAAAAATATTTTCATAAAAAATATAAAAAAATTCAAAAACTGAAAAAAAATTCGAAAAAAAAATTTTCGAAACAAAATTTTTCAAAAAAAAAATTTTTCAAACAAAAATTTTCAAAAATAAAAACTTTCAAAAAAAACTTCAAAAAAATTTTTAAAAAATAAAAAAAATTTCAGAAAAAAACAAAAAAATTAAAAAAAAAATTGAAAATAAAAATTTTCAAAAAAAAATTAAAAAACTTGCAAAAAAAAATTTCAAATAAAAACTTTCAAAAAATAAATTTTTCAAAAAATTTTTAAAAAATTCAAAAACGTGAATAAAAATTTTCGAAAAAAAAATTTTGAGGAAAATTTCAAAAAAAAGTTTCAAAAAAGTTCATAAAAATAATTCAAAAAAAATATTCGAAGAAAAAAAATTTTAAAAAAAAATTCCAACAAAATTTTTTTAAAAAGTTTCAAAAAAAAAATTTTTTTTCAAAAAAAAGTATTTCTAAAAAAAAATAAAAATGAAAATTCAAAAAAAATTTTCAAATAAAAAAAATTTCAAATGAAAACATTTCAAAAATAAATCAAAAAAAATTTTTAAATAAAAAATTTTCAAAAAAAAAATTCAAAAAAAAAATTTCAAATAAAGTTCAAAAAAAAATTCAAAAAAACTCAAAAAAAAAATAAAAGAAAAAATTTTAAAAAAAAATTCAAAAAAAAACTTCAAAAAAAAATTTAAAAAAAACTTTCAATAGAAATTTTAAAAAATTTCGAAAACGGAAAAAAAAATTCGAAAAAAAATTTTCAAAAAAAAAATAATTGAAAATAAAAATTTCCAAAACAAAAATTCAAAAACTTTCAAAAAAAAATTTTCAAAAAAAAATTTTCAAAAAAAAAATTTCAGAAAAAATTTCAAAAAAAAATTTCAAAAAAACTTACAAAAAATGAAAACAAAATTTCGAAAAATTTCGAAAACTTTCAAAAAAAAATCCAAAAAAAATATTCGAAGAAAAAAATTTCAAAAAAAATTTCCAAAAAAAAATTTTAAAAAAGTTTCAAAAAAAAATTTTTCAAAAAAAAATTTTTCAAAGAGAAAAATTCAAAAAAAAATTCAAAAAAAAATTTTTCAATAAAAAAATTTTCAAATGAAAAAATTTAAAAAAAAATTCAAAAAAAAATTTTTAAATGAAAAAATTTCAAAAAAAATTTTCAAAAAAAAAATTTCAAAAAAAATTTCAAAAAAAAATTTCAAAAAAACTCAAAAAATAATGAAAGAAATATTTCAAAGAAAATTTCAAAAAAAAAATTTCAAAAAAAAATTCTAAAAAATTTTTAAAAAAACGTAGAAAAAATACACAAAAAAAAATTTCAAAAAAAATTTTCATAAAAAATATAAAAAATTCAAAAACGGAAAAAAAATTCGAAAAAAATATTTTCGAAAAAAAAAATTTTCAAAAAAAAATTTTGAAAAATAAAAATTTTCAAAAAAAAATTTTGAAAAATAACAATTTTCAAAAAAAAAATTCAAAAACTTTCAAAAAAAATTCAAAAAAAAATTTTCAGAAAAAATTTCAAAAATAAATTTCAAAAAACTCAAAAAAAAATAAAAGAAAAAATTAGAATAAAAAAATTTTCAAAAAAAATTTCAAAACAACTCAAAAAATAATGAAAGAAATATTTCAAAGAAAATTTCAAAAAAAAAAATTTTCAAAAAAAATTTCAAAAATTTTTTTAAAAAAACGTAATAAAAATAAAAAAAAATTCAAGAACGTGAAAAAAAAATTTCGAAAAAAAAAATTTCAAAAAAATATTTCCAGAAAAACAAAAAAAAAATTTCAAAAAATATTTTCATAAAAAATATAAAAAAATTCAAAAACTGAAAAAAAATTCGAAAAAAAAATTTTCGAAAAAAAATTTTTCAAAAAAAAATTTTTTCAAACAAAATTTTTCAAAAATAAAAACTTTCAAAAAAAACTTCAAAAAAATTTTTAAAAAATAAAAAAAATTTCAGAAAAAAACAAAAAAAAATTAAAAAAAAAAATTGAAAATAAAAATTTTCAAAAAAAAATTAAAAAACTTGCAAAAAAAAATTTCAAATAAAAACTTTCAAAAAATAAATTTTTCAAAAAATTTTTAAAAAATTCAAAAACGTGAATAAAAATTTTCGAAAAAAAAATTTTGAGGAAAATTTCAAAAAAAAGTTTCAAAAAAGTTCATAAAAATAATTCAAAAAAAATATTCGAAGAAAAAAATTTTTAAAAAAAATTTCCAACAAAATTTTTTTAAAAAGTTTCAAAAAAAAAATTTTTTTTCAAAAAAAAGTATTTCTAAAAAAAAATAAAAATGAAAATTCAAAAAAAATTTTCAAATAAAAAAAATTTCAAATGAAAACATTTCAAAAATAAATCAAAAAAAATTTTTAAATAAAAAATTTTCAAAAAAAAAATTCAAAAAAAAAATTTCAAATAAAGTTCAAAAAAAAATTCAAAAAAAACTCAAAAAAAAAATAAAAGAAAAAATTTTAAAAAAAAATTCAAAAAAAAACTTCAAAAAAAAATTTAAAAAAAACTTTCAATTGAAATTTTAAAAAATTTCGAAAACGGAAAAAAAAATTCGAAAAAAAATTTTCAAAAAAAAAATAATTGAAAATAAAAATTTCCAAAACAAAAATTCAAAAACTTTCAAAAAAAAATTTTCAAAAAAAAAATTTCAGAAAAAATTTCAAAAAAAAATTTCAAAAAAACTTACAAAAAATGAAAACAAAATTTCGAAAAATTTCGAAAACTTTCAAAAAAAAATCCAAAAAAAATATTCGAAGAAAAAAATTTCAAAAAAAATTTCCAAAAAAAAATTTTAAAAAAGTTTCAAAAAAAAATTTTTCAAAAAAAAATTTTTCAAAGAGAAAAATTCAAAAAAAAATTCAAAAAAAAATTTTTCAATAAAAAAATTTTCAAATGAAAAAATTTAAAAAAAAATTCAAAAAAAAATTTTTAAATGAAAAAATTTCAAAAAAAATTTTCAAAAAAAAAATTTCAAAAAAAATTTCAAAAAAAAATTTCAAAAAAACTCAAAAAATAATGAAAGAAATATTTCAAAGAAAATTTCAAAAAAAAAATTTCAAAAAAAATTTCTAAAAAATTTTTAAAAAAACGTAGAAAAAATACACAAAAAAAAATTTCAAAAAAAATTTTCATAAAAAATATAAAAAATTCAAAAACGGAAAAAAAATTCGAAAAAAATATTTTCGAAAAAAAAAATTTTCAAAAAAAAATTTTGAAAAATAAAAATTTTCAAAAAAAAATTTTGAAAAATAACAATTTTCAAAAAAAAAATTCAAAAACTTTCAAAAAAATTTCAAAAAAAAATTTTCAGAAAAAATTTCAAAAATAAATTTCAAAAAACTCAAAAAAAAATAAAAGAAAAAATTAGAAAAAAAAAATTTTCAAAAAAAATTTCAAAACAACTCAAAAAATAATGAAAGAAATATTTCAAAGAAAATTTCAAAAAAAAAAATTTTCAAAAAAAATTTCAAAAATTTTTTTAAAAAAACGTAATAAAAATAAAAAAAAATTCAAGAACGTGAAAAAAAAATTTCGAAAAAAAAAATTTCAAAAAAATATTTCCAGAAAAACAAAAAAAAAATTTCAAAAAATATTTTCATAAAAAATATAAAAAAATTCAAAAACTGAAAAAAAATTCGAAAAAAAAATTTTCGAAAAAAAATTTTTCAAAAAAAAATTTTTTCAAACAAAATTTTTCAAAAATAAAAATTTTCAAAAAAAAAAATCAAAAACTTTCAAAAAAAACTTCAAAAAAAATTTTAAAAAATAAAAAAAATTTCAGAAAAAAACAAAAAAAAATTCAAAAAAAAATTGAAAATAAAAATTTTCAAAAAAAAATTCAAAAACTTGCAAAAAAAAATTTCAAATAAAAATTTTCAAAAAATAAATTTTTCAAAAAAATTTCAAAAAAAAATTTAAAAAAACTTTCAGAAAAAATTTTAAAAAATTCAAAAACGTGAATAAAAATTTTCGAAAAAAAAATTTTGAGGAAAATTTCAAAAAAAAGTTTCAAAAAAGTTCATAAAAATAATTCAAAAAAAATATTCGAAGAAAAAAATTTTTAAAAAAAATTTCTAACAAAAATTTTTTAAAAAGTTTCAAAAAAAAATTTTTCAAAAAAAAGTATTTCAAAAAAAAAATAAAAATAAAAATTCAAAAAAAATTTTCAAATAAAAAAAATTTCAAATGAAAACATTTCAAAAATAAATCAAAAAAAAAATTTAAATAAAAAATTTTCAAAAAAAAAATTCAAAAAAAAAATTTCAAAAAAAGTTCAAAAAAAAAATTTCAAAAAAACTCAAAAAAAAAATAAAAGAAAAAATTTTTAAAAAAATTTCAAAAAAAACTTCAAAAAAAAATTTTAAAAAAACTTTCAATTGAAATTTTAAAAAATTTCGAAAACGGAAAAAAAAATTCGAAAAAAAATTTTCAAAAAAAAATTTTTCAAAAAAAAAATAATTGAAAATAAAAATTTCCAAAACAAAAATTCAAAAACTTTCAAAAAAAAATTTTCAAAAAAAAAATTTCAGAAAAAATTTCAAAAAAAAAATTCAAAAAAACTTACAAAAAATGAAAACAAAATTTCGAAAAATTTCGAAAACTTTCAAAAAAAAAATCCAAAAAAAATATTCGAAGAAAAAAATTTCAAAAAAAATTTCCAAAAAAAAATTTTAAAAAAATTTCAAAAAAAAATTTTTCAAAAAAAAATTTTTCAAAGAAAAAAATTCAAAAAAAAAAATTTTCAATAAAAAAATTTTCAAATGAAAAAATTTTTAAAAAAATTCAAAAAAAAAATTTTAAATGAAAAAATTTCAAAAAAAATTTTCAAAAAAAAAATTTCAAAAAAAAATTTCAAAAAAACTCAAAAAATAATGAAAGAAATATTTCAAAGAAAATTTCAAAAAAAAAATTTTCAAAAAAAATTTCTAAAAAAATTTTAAAAAAACGTAGAAAAAATTTCAAAAAATTCAAGAACGTGAAAAAATATTTTCGAAAAAAAAAATTTCAAAAAAATATTTTCAGAAACACAAAAAAAATTTCAAAAAAAATTTTCATAAAAAATATAAAAAAAATCAAAAACGGAAAAAAAATTCGAAAAAAATATTTTCGAAAAAAAAAATTTTCAAAAAAAAATTTTGAAAAATAAAAATTTTCAAAAAAAAATTTTGAAAAATAAAAATTTTCAAAAAAAAATTTCAAAAACTTTCAAAAAAATTTCAAAAAAAAATTTTCAAAAAAAAATTTCAGAAAAAATTTCAAAAAACTTACAAAAAATGAAAACAAAATTTCGAAAACTTTCAAAAAAAAATCCAAAAAAAATATTCGAAGAAAAAAATTTCAAAAAAAATTTCCAAAAAAAAATTTTTAAAAAAGTTTCAAAAAAAATTTTTCAAAAAAAAATTTTTCAAAGAAAAAAATACAAAAAAAAATTCAAAAAAAAAATTTTTCAATAAAAAAATTTTCAAATGAAAAAATTTAAAAAAAAATTCAAAAAAAAATTTGAATGAAAAAATTTCAAAAAAAAATCAAAAAAAAAATTCAAAAAAAATTTCAAAAAAACTCAAAAAATAATGAAAGAAATATTTCAAAGAAAATTTCAAAAAAAAAAATTTCAAAAAAAATTTCAAAAATTTTTTTAAAAAAACGTAAAAAAAATAAAAAAAATTCAAGAACGTGAAAAAAAATTTCCGAAATAAAAATTTTCAAAAAAATATTTCCAGAAAAACAAAAAAAAAATTTCAAAAAATATTTTCATAAAAAATATAAAAAAATTCAAAAACTGAAAAAAAAATCGAAAAAAATATTTTCGAAAAAAAAAATTTTCAAAAAAAAAATTTTCAAAAATATAAATTTTCAAAAAAAAAATTTCAAAAACTTTCAAAAAAAATTCAAAAAAAAATTTTCAAAAATAAAAAATTTTCAGAAAAAATTTCAAAAATAAATTTCAAAAAAAAAATTCGAAAAACTCAAAAAAAATAAAAGAAAAAATTAGAAAAAAAAAATTTTCAAAAAAAATTCAAAAAAACTCAAAAAATAATGAAAGAAATATTTCAAAGAAAATTTCAAAAAAAAAATTTTTCAAAAAAAATTTCAAAAAATTTTTTAAAAAAACGTAATAAAAATAAAAAAAATTCAAGAACGTGAAAAAAAAATTTCGAAAAAAAAATTTTCAAAAAAATATTTCCAGAAAAACAAAAAAAAAATTTCAAAAAATATTTTCATAAAAAATATAAAAAAATTCAAAAACTGAAAAAAAATTCGAAAAAAAATTTTCGAAAAAAAATTTTTCAAAAAAAAATTTTTTCAAACAAAATTTTTCAAAAAAAAATTTTTTCAAACAAAATTTTTCAAAAATTAAAATTTTCGAAAAAAAATTTCAAAAACTTTCAAAAAAAACTTCAAAAAAAATTTAAAAACATTGAAAAATTTTCAGAAAAAAACAAAAAAAAATTCAGAAAAAAATTGAAAATAAAAATTTTCAAAAAAAAATTCAAAAACTTGCAAAAAAAAATTTCAAATAAAAATTTTCAAAAAAAAAATTTTTCAAAAAAATTTCAAAAAAAAATTTCATAAAAAATATAAAAAAAATCAAAAACGGAAAAAAAATTCGAAAAAAATATTTTCGAAAAAAAAAATTTTCAAAAAAAAATTTTGAAAAATAAAAATTTTCAAAAAAAAATTTTGAAAAATAAAAATTTTCAAAAAAAAATTTCAAAAACTTTCAAAAAAATTTCAAAAAAAAATTTTCAAAAAAAAATTTCAGAAAAAATTTCAAAAAACTTACAAAAAATGAAAACAAAATTTCGAAAACTTTCAAAAAAAAATCCAAAAAAAATATTCGAAGAAAAAAATTTCAAAAAAAATTTCCAAAAAAAAATTTTTAAAAAAGTTTCAAAAAAAATTTTTCAAAAAAAAATTTTTCAAAGAAAAAAATACAAAAAAAAATTCAAAAAAAAAATTTTTCAATAAAAAAATTTTCAAATGAAAAAATTTAAAAAAAAATTCAAAAAAAAATTTGAATGAAAAAATTTCAAAAAAAAATCAAAAAAAAAATTCAAAAAAAATTTCAAAAAAACTCAAAAAATAATGAAAGAAATATTTCAAAGAAAATTTCAAAAAAAAAAATTTCAAAAAAAATTTCAAAAATTTTTTTAAAAAAACGTAAGAAAAATAAAAAAAATTCAAGAACGTGAAAAAAAATTTCCGAAATAAAAATTTTCAAAAAAATATTTCCAGAAAAACAAAAAAAAAATTTCAAAAAATATTTTCATAAAAAATATAAAAAAATTCAAAAACTGAAAAAAAAATCGAAAAAAATATTTTCGAAAAAAAAAATTTTCAAAAAAAAAATTTTCAAAAATATAAATTTTCAAAAAAAAAATTTCAAAAACTTTCAAAAAAAATTCAAAAAAAAATTTTCAAAAATAAAAAATTTTCAGAAAAAATTTCAAAAATAAATTTCAAAAAAAAAATTCGAAAAACTCAAAAAAAATAAAAGAAAAAATTAGAAAAAAAAAATTTTCAAAAAAAATTCAAAAAAACTCAAAAAATAATGAAAGAAATATTTCAAAGAAAATTTCAAAAAAAAAATTTTCAAAAAAAATTTCAAAAATTTTTTTAAAAAAACGTAATAAAAATAAAAAAAAATTCAAGAACGTGAAAAAAAAATTTCGAAAAAAAAAATTTCAAAAAAATATTTCCAGAAAAACAAAAAAAAAATTTCAAAAAATATTTTCATAAAAAATATAAAAAAATTCAAAAACTGAAAAAAAATTCGAAAAAAAAATTTTCGAAAAAAAATTTTTCAAAAAAAAATTTTTTCAAACAAAATTTTTCAAAAATAAAAATTTTCAAAAAAAAATTCAAAAACTTTCAAAAAAAACTTCAAAAAAAATTTTAAAAAATAAAAAAAAATTCAGAAAAAAACAAAAAAAAATTCAAAAAAAAATTGAAAATAAAAATTTTCAAAAAAAAATTCAAAAACTTGCAAAAAAAAATTTCAAATAAAAATTTTCAAAAAATAAATTTTTCAAAAAAATTTCAAAAAAAAATTTAAAAAAACTTTCAGAAAAATTTTTAAAAAATTCAAAAACGTGAATAAAAATTTTCGAAAAAAAAATTTTGAGGAAAATTTCAAAAAAAAGTTTCAAAAAAGTTCATAAAAATAATTCAAAAAAAATATTCGAAGAAAAAAATTTTTATAAAAAATTTCCAACAAAAATTTTTTAAAAAGTTTCAAAAAAAAAATTTTTTCAAAAAAAAGTATTTCTAAAAAAAAATAAAAATAAAAATTCAAAAAAAATTTTCAAATAAAAAAAATTTCAAATGAAAACATTTCAAAAATAAATCAAAAAAAAAAATTTTAAATAAAAAATTTTCAAAAAAAAAAATTCAAAAAAAAAATTTCAAAAAAAGTTCAAAAAAAAAATTTCAAAAAAACTCAAAAAAAAAATAAAAGAAAAAATTTTTAAAAAAATTTCAAAAAAAACTTCAAAAAAAAATTTAAAAAAAACTTTCAATTGAAATTTTAAAAAAATTCGAAAACGGAAAAAAAAATTCGAAAAAAAATTTTCGAAAAAAAAAATTTTTCAAAAAAAAAATAATTGAAAATAAAAATTTCCAAAACAAAAATTCAAAAACTTTCAAAAAAAAATTTTCAAAAAAAAAATTTCAGAAAAAATTTCAAAAAAAAATTTCAAAAAAACTTACAAAAAATGAAAACAAAATTTCGAAAAATTTCGAAAACTTTCAAAAAAAAATCCAAAAAAAATATTCGAAGAAAAAAATTTCAAAAAAAATTTCCAAAAAAAAATTTTAAAAAAGTTTCAAAAAAAAATTTTTCAAAAAAAAATTTTTCAAAGAAAAAAATTCAAAAAAAAATTAAAAAAAAAAAATTTCCAATAAAAAAATTTTCAAATGAAAAAATTTTTAAAAAAATTCAAAAAAAAATTTTAAATTAAAAAATTTCAAAAAAAATTTTCAAAAAAAAAAATTCAAAAAAAATTTCAAAAAAAAATTTCAAAAAAACTCAAAAAATAATGAAAGAAATATTTCAAAGAAAATTTCAAAAAAAAAATTTTCAAAAAAAAATTCTAAAAAAATTTTTAAAAAACGTAGAAAAAATTAAAAAAAAATTCAAGAACGTGAAAAAAAATTTTCGAAAAAAAAAATTTCAAAAAAATATTTCCAGAAAAACAAAAAAAAAATTCAAAAAAAATTTTCATAAAAAATATAAAAAAATTCAAAAACGGAAAAAAAATTAGAAAAAAAAATTTTCGAAAAAAAAAACTTTCAAAAAAAATTTTCAAAAAAAAAATTTGAAAAATAAAAATTTTCAAAAAAAAATTTCAAAAACTTTCAAAAAAATTTCAAAAAAAAAATTTCAAAAAAAAATTTCAGAAAAAATTTCAAAAAAAAATTTCAAAAAAACTTACAAAAAATGAAAACAAAATTTCGAAAAATTTCGAAAACTTTCAAAAAAAAAATCCAAAAAAAATATTCGAAGAAAAAAATTTCAAAAAAAATTTCCAAAAAAAAAATTTTAAAAAAGTTTCAAAAAAAAATTTTTCAAAAAAAAATTTTTCAAAGAAAAAAATTCAAAAAAAAATTCAAAACAAAATTTTTCAATAAAAAAATTTTCAAATGAAAAAATTTAAAAAAAAATTCAAAAAAAAATTTCAAAAAAACTCAAAAAATAATGAAAGAAATATTTCAAAGAAAATTTCAAAAAAAAAATTTCAAAAAAAATTTCTAAAAAATTTTTAAAAAAACGTAGAAAAAATACACAAAAAAAAATTTCAAAAAAAATTTTCATAAAAAATATAAAAAAATTCAAAAACGGAAAAAAAATTCGAAAAAAATATTTTCGAAAAAAAAAATTTTCAAAAAAAAATTTTGAAAAATAAAAATTTTCAAAAAAAAATTTTGAAAAATAACAATTTTCAAAAAAAAAATACAAAAACTTTCAAAAAAATTTCAAAAAAAAATTTTCAAAAATAAAAAATTTTCAGAAAAAATTTCAAAAATAAATTTCAAAAAACTCAAAAAAAAATAAAAGAAAAAATTAGAAAAAAAAAAATTTTCAAAAAAAATTTCAAAAAAACTCAAAAAATAATGAAAGAAATATTTCAAAGAAAATTTCAAAAAAAAAAATTTTCAAAAAAAATTTCAAAAATTTTTTTAAAAAAATGTAATAAAAATAAAAAAAAATTCAAGAACGTGAAAAAAAAATTTCGAAAAAAAAAATTTCAAAAAAATATTTCCAGAAAAACAAAAAAAAAATTTCAAAAAATATTTTCATAAAAAATATAAAAAAATTCAAAAACTGAAAAAAAATTCGAAAAAAAAATTTTCGAAAAAAAATTTTTCAAAAAAAAATTTTTTCAAACAAAATTTTTCAAAAATAAAAATTTTCAAAAAAAAATTCAAAAACTTTCAAAAAAAACTTCAAAAAAAATTTCAAACATTTTTTAAAAAAAATGTAATAAAAATAAAAAAAAATTCAAGAACGTGAAAAAAAATTTTCGAAAAAAAAAATTTCAAAAAAATATTTCCAGAAAAACAAAAAAAAATTTCAAAAAATATTTTCATAAAAAATATAAAAAAATTCAAAAACTGAAAAAAAATTCGAAAAAAATATTTTCGAAAAAATAACTTTTAAAAAAATTTAATAAATTCAAGAACATGAAAAAAAATTTTCGAAAAAAAAATTTTCAAAAAAATATTTTCAGAAACACAAAAAAAAAATTTCAAAAAGAAATTTCATAAAAAATATAAAAAAATTCAAAAACGGAAAAAAAATTTCAAAAAAAATATTTTCGAAAAGAAAAATTTTCAAAAAAAAAATTTTCAAAAATATAAATTTTCAAAAAAAAAATTTCGAAAACTTTAAAAAAAAAATCAAAAAAAAATTTTCAAAAATAAAAAATTTTCAGAAAAAATTTCAAAAATAAATTTCAAAAAAAAAATTAAAAAAACTCAAAAAAAAAATAAAAGAAAAAATTAGAAAAAAAAAATTTTCAAAAAAAATTTCAAAACATTTTTTAAAAAAACGTAATAAAAATAAAAAAAAATTCAAGAACGTGAAAAAAAATTTTCGATAAAAAAATTTTCAAAAAAAAATTTCCAGAAAAACAAAAAAAAAATTTCAAAAAATATTTTCATAAAAAATATAAAAAAATTCAAAAACTGAAAAAAAATTCGAAAAAAAAATTTTCGAAAAAAAATTTTTCAAAAAAAAAATTTTTCAAACAAAAATTTTCAAAAATAAAAACTTTCAAAAAAAACTTCAAAAAAATTTTTAAAAAATAAAAAAAATTTCAGAAAAAAACAAAAAAAAATTAAAAAAAAAATTGAAAATAAAAATTTTCAAAAAAAAATTCAAAAACTTGCAAAAAAAAATTTCAAATAAAAACTTTCAAAAAATAAATTTTTCAAAAAAATTTTAAAAAATTCAAAAACGTGAATAAAAATTTTCGAAAGAAAATTTTTGAGGAAAATTTCAAAAAAAAGTTTCAAAAAAGTTCATAAAAATAATTCAAAAAAAATATTCGAAGAAAAAAATTTTTAAAAAAAATTTCCAACAAAATTTTTTTAAAAAGTTTCAAAAAAAAAATTTTTTTTCAAAAAAAAGTATTTCTAAAAAAAAATAAAAATGAAAATTCAAAAAAAAATTTCAAATAAAAAAAATTTCAAATGAAAACATTTCAAAAATAAATCAAAAAAATTTTTTAAATAAAAAATTTTCAAAAAAAAAATTCAAAAAAAAAATTTCAAATAAAGTTCAAAAAAAAATTCAAAAAAACTCAAAAAAAAAAATAAAAGAAAAAATTTTAAAAAAAAATTCAAAAAAAAACTTCAAAAAAAAATTTAAAAAAAACTTTCAATTGAAATTTTAAAAAATTTCGAAAACGGAAAAAAAAATTCGAAAAAAAATTTTCAAAAAAAAAATAATTGAAAATAAAAATTTCCAAAACAAAAATTCAAAAACTTTCAAAAAAAAATTTTCAAAAAAAAATTTTCAAAAAAAAAATTTCAGAAAAAATTTCAAAAAAAAATTTCAAAAAAACTTACAAAAAATGAAAACAAAATTTCGAAAAATTTCGAAAACTTTCAAAAAAAAATCCAAAAAAAATATTCGAAGAAAAAAATTTCAAAAAAAATTTCCAAAAAAAAATTTTAAAAAAGTTTCAAAAAAAAATTTTTCAAAAAAAAATTTTTCAAAGAGAAAAATTCAAAAAAAAATTCAAAAAAAAATTTTTCAATAAAAAAATTTTCAAATGAAAAAATTTAAAAAAAAATTCAAAAAAAAATTTTTAAATGAAAAAATTTCAAAAAAAATTTTCAAAAAAAAAATTTCAAAAAAAAATTCAAAAAAAAATTTCAAAAAAACTCAAAAAATAATGAAAGAAATATTTCAAAGAAAATTTCAAAAAAAAAATTTCAAAAAAAATTTCTAAAAAAACGTAGAAAAAATACACAAAAAAAAATTTCAAAAAAAATTTTCATAAAAAATATAAAAAATTCAAAAACGGAAAAAAAATTCGAAAAAAATATTTTCGAAAAAAAAAATTTTCAAAAAAAAATTTTGAAAAATAAAAATTTTCAAAAAAAATTTTTGAAAAATAACAATTTTCAAAAAAAAAATTCAAAAACTTTCAAAAAAATTTCAAAAAAAAATTTTCAGAAAAAATTTCAAAAATAAATTTCAAAAAACTCAAAAAAAAATAAAAGAAAAAATTAGAAAAAAAAAAATTTTCAAAAAAAATTTCAAAAAAACTCAAAAAATAATGAAAGAAATATTTCAAAGAAAATTTCAAAAAAAAAAATTTTCAAAAAAAATTTCAAAAATTTTTTTAAAAAAACGTAATAAAAATAAAAAAAAATTCAAGAACGTGAAAAAAAAAATTCGAAAAAAAAAATTTCAAAAAAATATTTCCAGAAAAACAAAAAAAAAATTTCAAAAAATATTTTCATAAAAAATATAAAAAAATTCAAAAACTGAAAAAAAATTCGAAAAAAAAATTTTCGAAAAAAAATTTTTCAAAAAAAAATTTTTTCAAACAAAATTTTTCAAAAATAAAAATTTTCAAAAAAAAAATCAAAAACTTTCAAAAAAAACTTCAAAAAAAATTTTAAAAAATAAAAAAAATTTCAGAAAAAAACAAAAAAAAATTCAAAAAAAAATTGAAAATAAAAATTTTCAAAAAAAAATTCAAAAACTTGCAAAAAAAAATTTCAAATAAAAATTTTCAAAAAATAAATTTTTCAAAAAAATTTCAAAAAAAAATTTAAAAAAACTTTCAGAAAAATTTTTAAAAAATTCAAAAACGTGAATAAAAATTTTCGAAAAAAAAATTTTGAGGAAAATTTCAAAAAAAAGTTTCAAAAAAGTTCATAAAAATAATTCAAAAAAAATATTCGAAGAAAAAAATTTTTAAAAAAAATTTCTAACAAAAATTTTTTAAAAAGTTTCAAAAAAAAATTTTTCAAAAAAAAGTATTTCTAAAAAAAAATAAAAATAAAAATTCAAAAAAAATTTTCAAATAAAAAAAATTTCAAATGAAAACATTTCAAAAATAAATCAAAAAAAAAATTTAAATAAAAAATTTTCAAAAAAAAAAATTCAAAAAAAAAATTTCAAAAAAAGTTCAAAAAAAAATTTAAAAAAAACTTTCAATTGAAATTTTAAAAAATTTCGAAAACGGAAAAAAAAATTCGAAAAAAAATTTTCGAAAAAAAAAATTTTTCAAAAAAAAAATAATTGAAAATAAAAATTTCCAAAACAAAAATTCAAAAACTTTCAAAAAAAAATTTTCAAAAAAAAAATTTCAGAAAAAATTTCAAAAAAAAATTCAAAAAAAAATTTTTCAAAAAAAAATTTTTCAAAGAAAAAAATTCAAAAAAAAATTCAAAAAAAAAAATTTTCAATAAAAAAATTTTCAAATGAAAAAATTTTTAAAAAAATTCAAAAAAAAAATTTTAAATGAAAAAATTTCAAAAAAAATTTTCAAAAAAAAAATTTCAAAAAAAATTTCAAAAAAAAATTTCAAAAAAACTCAAAAAATAATGAAAGAAATATTTCAAAGAAAATTTCAAAAAAAAAATTTTCAAAAAAAATTTCTAAAAAAATTTTAAAAAAACGTAGAAAAAATTTCAAAAAATTCAAGAACGTGAAAAAATATTTTCGAAAAAAAAAATTTCAAAAAAATATTTCCAGAAACACAAAAAAAATTTCAAAAAAAATTTTCATAAAAAATATAAAAAAAATCAAAAACGGAAAAAAAATTCGAAAAAAATATTTTCGAAAAAAAAAATTTTCAAAAAAAAATTTTGAAAAATAAAAATTTTCAAAAAAAAATTTTGAAAAATAAAAATTTTCAAAAAAAAATTTCAAAAACTTTCAAAAAAATTTCAAAACAAAATTTTCAAAAAAAAATTTCAGAAAAAATTTCAAAAAACTTACAAAAAATGAAAACAAAATTTCGAAAACTTTCAAAAAAAAATCCAAAAAAAATATTCGAAGAAAAAAATTTCAAAAAAAATTTCCAAAAAAAAATTTTTAAAAAAGTTTCAAAAAAAATTTTTCAAAAAAAAATTTTTCAAAGAAAAAAATACAAAAAAAAATTCAAAAAAAAAATTTTTCAATAAAAAAATTTTCAAATGAAAAAATTTAAAAAAAAATTCAAAAAAAAATTTGAATGAAAAAATTTCAAAAAAAAATCAAAAAAAAAATTCAAAAAAAATTTCAAAAAAACTCAAAAAATAATGAAAGAAATATTTCAAAGAAAATTTCAAAAAAAAAATTTTCAAAAAAAATTTCAAAAATTTTTTTAAAAAAACGTAAAAAAAATAAAAAAAATTCAAGAACGTGAAAAAAAATTTCCGAAATAAAAATTTTCAAAAAAATATTTCCAGAAAAACAAAAAAAAAATTTCAAAAAATATTTTCATAAAAAATATAAAAAAATTCAAAAACTGAAAAAAAAATCGAAAAAAATATTTTCGAAAAAAAAAAATTTTCAAAAAAAAAATTTTCAAAAATATAAATTTTCAAAAAAAAAATTTCAAAAACTTTCAAAAAAAATTCAAAAAAAAATTTTCAAAAATAAAAAATTTTCAGAAAAAATTTCAAAAATAAATTTCAAAAAAAAAATTCGAAAAACTCAAAAAAAATAAAAGAAAAAATTAGAAAAAAAAAATTTTCAAAAAAAATTCAAAAAAACTCAAAAAATAATGAAAGAAATATTTCAAAGAAAATTTCAAAAAAAAAAATTTTCAAAAAAAATTTCAAAAAATTTTTTAAAAAAACGTAATAAAAATAAAAAAAATTCAAGAACGTGAAAAAAAAATTTCGAAAAAAAAATTTTCAAAAAAATATTTCCAGAAAAACAAAAAAAAAATTTCAAAAAATATTTTCATAAAAAATATAAAAAAATTCAAAAACTGAAAAAAAATTCGAAAAAAAAATTTTCGAAAAAAAATTTTTCAAAAAAAAATTTTTTCAAACAAAATTTTTCAAAAAAAAATTTTTTCAAACAAAATTTTTCAAAAATTAAAATTTTCGAAAAAAAATTTCAAAAACTTTCAAAAAAAACTTCAAAAAAAATTTAAAAAAATTGAAAAATTTTCAGAAAAAAACAAAAAAAAATTCAGAAAAAAATTGAAAATAAAAATTTTCAAAAAAAAATTCAAAAACTTGCAAAAAAAAATTTCAAATAAAAATTTTCAAAAAAAAAATTTTTCAAAAAAATTTCAAAAAAAAATTTAAAAAAACTTTCAAAAAAAATTTTAAAAAATTCAAAAACGTGAATAAAAATTTTCGAAAACAAAATTTTGAGGAAAATTTCAAAAAAAAGTTTCAAAAAAGTTCATAAAAATAATTCAAAAAAAATATTCGAAGAAAAAAATTTTTAAAAAAAATTTCCAACAAAAATTTTTTAAAAAGTTTAAAAAAAAAAATTTTTCAAAAAAAAGTATTTCTAAAAAAAAATAAAAATAAAAATTAAAAAAAAATTTTCAAATAAAAAAAATTTCAAATGAAAACATTTCAAAAATAAATCAAAAAAAATTTTTAAATAAAAAATTTTCAAAAAAAAAATTCAAAAAAAATTTCAAATAAAGTTAAAAAAAAATTCAAAAAAACTCAAAAAAAATAAAAGAAAAAATTTAAAAATAAAATTCAAAAAAAAACTTCAAAAAAAAATTAAAAAAATTCAAGAACGTGAAAAAAAATTTTCGAAAAAAAAATTTAAAAAAAAAATGTTTTCAGAAAAACAAAAAAAAAATTTCAAATAAAATTTTCATAAAAAATATTAAAAAATTCAAAAACGGAAAAAAAATTTCAAAAAAAATATTTTCGAAAAAAAAAATTTTCAAAAAAAAAATTTTCAAAAATATAAATTTTCAAAAAAAAAATTTCAAAAACTTTCAAAAAAATTCAAAAAAAAAATTTTCAAAAATAAAAAATTTTCAGAAAAAATTTCAAAAATAAATTTCAAAAAACTCAAAAAAAAAAAAAAAATTAGAAAAAAAAAATTTTCAAAAAAAATTTCAAAAAAACTCAAAAAATAATGAAAGAAATATTTCAAAGAAAATTTCAAAAAAAAAAATTTTCAAAAAAAATTTCAAAAATTTTTTTAAAAAAACGTAATAAAAATAAAAAAAAATTCAAGAACGTGAAAAAAAAATTTCGAAAAAAAAAATTTCAAAAAAATATTTCCAGAAAAACAAAAAAAAAATTTCAAAAAATATTTTCATAAAAAATATAAAAAAATTCAAAAACTGAAAAAAAATTCGAAAAAAAAATTTTCGAAAAAAAATTTTTCAAAAAAAAATTTTTTCAAACAAAATTTTTCAAAAATAAAAATTTTCAAAAAAAAATTCAAAAACTTTCAAAAAAAACTTCAAAAAAAATTTTAAAAAATAAAAGAAAATTCAGAAAAAAACAAAAAAAAATTCAAAAAAAAATTGAAAATAAAAATTTTCAAAAAAAAATTCAAAAACTTGCAAAAAAAAATTTCAAATAAAAATTTTCAAAAAATAAATTTTTCAAAAAAATTTCAAAAAAAAATTTAAAAAAACTTTCAGAAAAAATTTTAAAAAATTCAAAAACGTGAATAAAAATTTTCGAAAAAAAAATTTTGAGGAAAATTTCAAAAAAAAGTTTCAAAAAAGTTCATAAAAATAATTCAAAAAAAATATTCGAAAAAAAATTTTTATAAAAAATTTCCAACAAAAATTTTTTAAAAAGTTTCAAAAAAAAAAATTTTTCAAAAAAAAGTATTTCTAAAAAAAAATAAAAATAAAAATTCAAAAAAAATTTTCAAATAAAAAAAATTTCAAATGAAAACATTTAAAAAATAAATCAAAAAAAAATTTTAAATAAAAAATTTTCAAAAAAAAAATTCAAAAAAAAAAATTTCAAAAAAAGTTCAAAAAAAAAATTTCAAAAAAACTCAAAAAAAAATAAAAGAAAAAATTTTTAAAAAAATTTCAAAAAAAACTTCAAAAAAAAATTTAAAAAAAACTTTCAATTGAAATTTTAAAAAAATTCGAAAACGGAAAAAAAAATTCGAAAAAAAATTTTCGAAAAAAAAAATTTTTCAAAAAAAAAATAATTGAAAATAAAAATTTCCAAAACAAAAATTCAAAAACTTTCAAAAAAAAATTTTCAAAAAAAAAATTTCAGAAAAAATTTCAAAAAAAAATTTCAAAAAAACTTACAAAAAATGAAAACAAAATTTCGAAAAATTTCGAAAACTTTCAAAAAAAAATCCAAAAAAAATATTCGAAGAAAAAAATTTCAAAAAAAATTTCCAAAAAAAATTTTAAAAAAGTTTCAAAAAAAAATTTTTCAAAAAAAAATTTTTCAAAGAAAAAAATTCAAAAAAAAATTCAAAAAAAAAAATTTTCAATAAAAAAATTTTCAAATGAAAAAATTTTTAAAAAAATTCAAAAAAAAAATTTTAAATTAAAAAATTTAAAAAAAATTTTCAAAAAAAAAAATTCAAAAAAAATTTCAAAAAAAAATTTCAAAAAAACTCAAAAAATAATGAAAGAAATATTTCAAAAAAAATTTCAAAAAAATATTTCCAGAAAAACAAAAAAAAAATTCAAAAAAAATTTTCATAAAAAATATAAAAAAATTCAAAAACGGAAAAAAAATTAGAAAAAAAAAATTTCGAAAAAAAAAACTTTCAAAAAAAAATTTTCAAAAAAAAAATTTGAAAAATAAAAATTTTCAAAAAAAAATTTCAAAAACTTTCAAAAAAATTTCAAAAAAAAATTTTCAAAAAAAAATTTCAGAAAAAATTTCAAAAAAAAATTTCAAAAAAACTTACAAAAAATGAAAACAAAATTTCGAAAAATTTCGAAAACTTTCAAAAAAAAAATCCAAAAAAAATATTCGAAGAAAAAAATTTCAAAAAAAATTTCCAAAAAAAAAATTTTAAAAAAGTTTCAAAAAAAAATTTTTCAAAAAAAAATTTTTCAAAGAAAAAAATTCTAAAAAAAATTCAAAACAAAATTTTTCAATAAAAAAATTTTCAAATGAAAAAATTTAAAAAAAAATTCAAAAAAAAATTTCAAAAAAACTCAAAAAATAATGAAAGAAATATTTCAAAGAAAATTTCAAAAAAAAAATTTCAAAAAAAATTTCTAAAAAATTTTTAAAAAAACGTAGAAAAAATACAAAAAAAAAAATTTCAAAAAAAATTTTCATAAAAAATATAAAAAAATTCAAAAACGGAAAAAAAAATCGAAAAAAATATTTTCGAAAAAAAAAAATTTCAAAAAAAAATTTTGAAAAATAAAAATTTTCAAAAAAAAATTTTGAAAAATAACAATTTTCAAAAAAAAAATACAAAAACTTTCAAAAAAATTTCAAAAAAAAATTTTCAAAAATAAAAAATTTTCAGAAAAAATTTCAAAAAACAAAAAAAAATAAAAGAAAAAATTGGAAAAAAAAAATTTTCAAAAAAAATTTCAAAAAAACTCAAAAAATAATGAAAGAAATATTTCAAAGAAAATTTCAAAAAAAAAAATTTTCAAAAAAAATTTCAAAAATTTTTTTAAAAAAACGTAATAAAAATAAAAAAAAATTCAAGAACGTGAAAAAAAAATTTCGAAAAAAAAAATTTCAAAAAAATATTTCCAGAAAAACAAAAAAAAAATTTCAAAAAATATTTTCATAAAAAATATAAAAAAATTCAAAAACTGAAAAAAAATTCGAAAAAAAAATTTTCGAAAAAAAATTTTTCAAAAAAAAATTTTTTCAAACAAAATTTTTCAAAAATAAAAATTTTCAAAAAAAAAAATCAAAAACTTTCAAAAAAAACTTCAAAAAAAATTTTAAAAAATAAAAAAAATTTCAGAAAAAAACAAAAAAAAATTCAAAAAAAAATTGAAAATAAAAATTTTCAAAAAAAAATTCAAAAACTTGCAAAAAAAAATTTCAAATAAAAATTTTCAAAAAATAAATTTTTCAAAAAAATTTCAAAAAAAAATTTAAAAAAACTTTCAGAAAAAATTTTAAAAAATTCAAAAACGTGAATAAAAATTTTCGAAAAAAAAAAATTTCAAAAAAAAATTTTGAAAAATAAAAATTTTCAAAAAAAAATTTTGAAAAATAACAATTTTCAAAAAAAAAATACAAAAACTTTCAAAAAAATTTCAAAAAAAAATTTTCAAAAATAAAAAATTTCAAAAAAATTTCAAAAAACAAAAAAAAATAAAAGAAAAAATTGGAAAAAAAAAAATTTTCAAAAAAAATTTCAAAAAAACTCAAAAAATAATGAAAGAAATATTTCAAAGAAAATTTCAAAAAAAAGTTTCAAAAAAGTTCATAAAAATAATTCAAAAAAATATTCGAAGAAAAAAATTTTTAAAAAAAATTTCTAACAAAAATTTTTTAAAAAGTTTCAAAAAAAATTTTTCAAAAAAAAGTATTTCTAAAAAAAAATAAAAATAAAAATTCAAAAAAAATTTTCAAATAAAAAAAATTTCAAATGAAAACATTTCAAAAATAAATCAAAAAAAAATTTTAAATAAAAAATTTTCAAAAAAAAAAATTCAAAAAAAAAAATTTCAAAAAAAGTTCAAAAAAAAAATTTCAAAAAAACTCAAAAAAAATAAAAGAAAAAATTTTTAAAAAAATTTCAAAAAAAACTTCAAAAAAAAATTTGAAAAAAACTTTCAATTGAAATTTTAAAAAATTTCGAAAACGGAAAAAAAAATTCGAAAAAAAATTTTCGAAAAAAAAAATTTTTCAAAAAAAAAATAATTGAAAATAAAAATTTCCAAAACAAAAATTCAAAAACTTTCAAAAAAAAATTTTCAAAAAAAAAATTTCAGAAAAAATTTTTAAAAAAAAATTCAAAAAAACTTACAAAAAATGAAAACAAAATTTCGAAAAATTTCGAAAACTTTCAAAAAAAAAATCCAAAAAAAATATTCGAAGAAAAAAATTTCAAAAAAAATTTCCAAAAAAAAATTTTAAAAAAGTTTCAAAAAAAAATTTTTCAAAAAAAAATTTTTCAAAGAAAAAAATTCAAAAAAAAATTCAAAAAAAAAAATTTTCAATAAAAAAATTTTCAAATGAAAAAATTTTTTAAAAAATTCAAAAAAAAAATTTTAAATGAAAAAATTTCAAAAAAAATTTTCAAAAAAAAAATTTCAAAAAAAATTTCAAAAAAAAATTTCAAAAAAACTCAAAAAATAATGAAAGAAATATTTCAAAGAAAATTTCAAAAAAAAAATTTTCAAAAAAAATTTCTAAAAAAATTTTAAAAAAACGTAGAAAAAATTAAAAAAAATTCAAGAACGTGAAAAAAAATTTTCGAAAAAAAAAATTTCAAAAAAATATTTCCAGAAAAACAAAAAAAAATTTCAAAAAAAATTTTCATAAAAAATATAAAAAAATTCAAAAACGGAAAAAAAATTAGAAAAAAAATTTTTCGAAAAAAAAAACTTTCAAAAACAATTTTCAAAAAAAAATTTTGAAAAATAAAAATTTTCAAAAAAAAATTTCAAAAACTTTCAAAAAAATTTCAAAAAAAAATTTTCAAAAAAAAATTTCAGAAAAAATTTCAAAAAAAAATTTCAAAAAAACTTACAAAAAATGAAAACAAAATTTCGAAAAATTTCGAAAACTTTCAAAAAAAAAATCCAAAAAAAATATTCGAAGAAAAAAATTTCCAAAAATAAAATTTTAAAAAAGTTTCAAAAAAAAATTTTTCAAAAAAAAATTTTTCAAAGAAAAAAATTCAAAAAAAAATTCAAAAAAAATTTTTTCAATAAAAAAATTTTCAAATGAAAAAATTTTAAAAAAAATTCAAAAAAAAATTTTTAAATGAAAAAATTTCAAAAAAAATTTTCAAAAAAAAAATTTCAAAAAAAATTTCAAAAAAACTCAAAAAATGATGAAAGAAATATTTCAAAGAAAATTACAAAAAAAAAATATTTCAAAAAAAATTTCAAAATTTTTTTAAAAAAAACGTAAAAAAAATAAAAAAAAATTCAAGAAAGTGAAAAAAAATTTTCGAAAAAAAAAATTTCAAAAAAATATTTCCAGAAAAACAAAAAAAAATTTCAAAAAATATTTTCATAAAAAATATAAAAAAATTCAAAAACTGAAAAAAAATTCGAAAAAAATATTTTCGAAAAAAAAACTTTTAAAAAAATTTAATAAATTCAAGAACGTGAAAAAAAAATTTCGAAAAAAAAATTTTCAAAAAAATATTTTCAGAAACACAAAAAAAAAAATTCAAAAAAAAATTTCATAAAAAATATAAAAAAATTCAAAAACGGAAAAAAAATTTCAAAAAAAATATTTTCGAAAAGAAAAATTTTCAAAAAAAAAATTTTTAAAAATATAAATTTTCAAAAAAAAAATTTCGAAAACTTTAAAAAAAAAATCAAAAAAAAATTTTCAAAAATAAAAAATTTTCAGAAAAAATTTCAAAAATAAATTTCAAAAAAAAAATTAAAAAAACTCAAAAAAAAAATAAAAGAAAAAATTAGAAAAAAAAAATTTTCAAAAAAAATTTCAAAAAAAAAAAATTTTCAAAAAAAATTTCAAAACATTTTTTAAAAAAACGTAATAAAAATAAAAAAAAATTCAAGAACGTGAAAAAAAATTTTCGAAAAAAAAATTTTCAAAAAAAAATTTCCAGAAAAACAAAAAAAAAATTTCAAAAAATATTTTCATAAAAAATATAAAAAAATTCAAAAACTGAAAAAAAATTCGAAAAAAAAATTTTCGAAAAAAAATTTTTCAAAAAAAAAATTTTTCAAACAAAAATTTTCAAAAATTAAAACTTTCAAAAAAAACTTCAAAAAAAATTTTAAAAAATAAAAAAAATTTCAGAAAAAAACAAAAAAAAATTCAAAAAAAAATTGAAAATAAAGATTTTCAAAAAAAAATTCAAAAACTTGCAAAAAAAAATTTCAAATAAAAACTTTCAAAAAATAAATTTTTCAAAAAAATTTCAAAAAAAAATTTAAAAAAACTTTCAAAAAAAATTTTAAAAAATTCAAAAACGTGAATAAAAATTTTCGAAAAAAAAATTTTGAGGAAAATTTCAAAAAAAAGTTTCAAAAAAGTTCATAAAAATAATTCAAAAAAAATATTCGAAGAAAAAAATTTTAAAAAAAAATTTCTAACAAAAATTTTTTAAAAAGTTTCAAAAAAAATTTTTCAAAAAAAAGTATTTCTAAAAAAAAATAAAAATAAAAATTCAAAAAAAATTTTCAAATAAAAAAAATTTCAAATGAAAACATTTCAAAAATAAATCAAAAAAAAATTTTAAATAAAAAATTTTCAAAAAAAAAAATTCAAAAAAAAAAATTTCAAAAAAAGTTCAAAAAAAAAATTTCAAAAAAACTCAAAAAAAATAAAAGAAAAAATTTTTAAAAAAATTTCAAAAAAAACTTCAAAAAAAAATTTGAAAAAAACTTTCAATTGAAATTTTAAAAAATTTCGAAAACGGAAAAAAAAATTCGAAAAAAAATTTTCGAAAAAAAAATTTTTTCAAAAAAAAAATAATTGAAAATAAAAATTTCCAAAACAAAAATTCAAAAACTTTCAAAAAAAAATTTTCAAAAAAAAAATTTCAGAAAAAATTTCAAAAAAAAAATTCAAAAAAACTTACAAAAAATGAAAAAAAAATTTCGAAAAATTTCGAAAACTTTCAAAAAAAAAATCCAAAAAAAATATTCGAAGAAAAAAATTTCAAAAAAAATTTCCAAAAAAAAATTTTAAAAAAGTTTCAAAAAAAAATTTTTCAAAAAAAAATTTTTCAAAGAAAAAAATTCAAAAAAAAATTCAAAAAAAAAAATTTTCAATAAAAAAATTTTCAAATGAAAAAATTTTTTAAAAAATTCAAAAAAAAAATTTTAAATGAAAAAATTTCAAAAAAAATTTTCAAAAAAAAAATTTCAAAAAAAATTTCAAAAAAAAATTTCAAAAAAACTCAAAAAATAATGAAAGAAATATTTCAAAGAAAATTTCAAAAAAAAAATTTCAAAAAAAATTTCTGAAAAAATTTTAAAAAAACGTAGAAAAAATTAAAAAAAATTCAGGAACGTGAAAAAAAATTTTCGAAAAAAAAAATTTCAAAAAAATATTTCCAGAAAAACAAAAAAAAATTTCAAAAAAAATTTTCATAAAAAATATAAAAAAATTCAAAAACGGAAAAAAAATTAGAAAAAAAATTTTTCGAAAAAAAAAACTTTCAAAAAAAATTTTAAAAAAGTTTCAAAAAAAAATTTTTCAAAAAAAAATTTTTCAAAGAAAAAATTCAAAAAAAAATTAAAAAAAAAAAATTTCCAATAAAAAAATTTTCAAATGAAAAAATTTTTAAAAAAATTCAAAAAAAAATTTTAAATTAAAAAATTTCAAAAAAAATTTTCAAAAAAAAAAATTCAAAAAAAATTTCAAAAAAAAATTTCAAAAAAACTCAAAAAATAATGAAAGAAATATTTCAAAGAAAATTTCAAAAAAAAAATTTTCAAAAAAAAATTCTAAAAAAATTTTTAAAAAACGTAGAAAAAATTAAAAAAAAATTCAAGAACGTGAAAAAAAATTTTCGAAAAAAAAAATTTCAAAAAAATATTTCCAGAAAAACAAAAAAAAAATTCAAAAAAAATTTTCATAAAAAATATAAAAAAATTCAAAAACGGAAAAAAAATTAGAAAAAAAAATTTTCGAAAAAAAAAACTTTCAAAAAAAAATTTTCAAAAAAAAAATTTGAAAAATAAAAATTTTCAAAAAAAAATTTCAAAAACTTTCAAAAAAATTTCAAAAAAAAATTTTCAAAAAAAAATTTCAGAAAAAATTTCAAAAAAAAATTTCAAAAAAACTTACAAAAAATGAAAACAAAATTTCGAAAAATTTCGAAAACTTTCAAAAAAAAAATCCAAAAAAAATATTCGAAGAAAAAAATTTCAAAAAAAATTTCCAAAAAAAAAATTTTAAAAAAGTTTCAAAAAAAAATTTTTCAAAAAAAAATTTTTCAAAGAAAAAAATTCAAAAAAAAATTCAAAACAAAATTTTTCAATAAAAAAATTTTCAAATGAAAAAATTTAAAAAAAAATTCAAAAAAAAATTTCAAAAAAACTCAAAAAATAATGAAAGAAATATTTCAAAGAAAATTTCAAAAAAAAAATTTCAAAAAAAATTTCTAAAAAATTTTTAAAAAAACGTAGAAAAAATACACAAAAAAAAATTTCAAAAAAAATTTTCATAAAAAATATAAAAAAATTCAAAAACGGAAAAAAAATTCGAAAAAAATATTTTCGAAAAAAAAAATTTTCAAAAAAAAATTTTGAAAAATAAAAATTTTCAAAAAAAAATTTTGAAAAATAACAATTTTCAAAAAAAAAATACAAAAACTTTCAAAAAAATTTCAAAAAAAAATTTTCAAAAATAAAAAATTTTCAGAAAAAATTTCAAAAATAAATTTCAAAAAACTCAAAAAAAAATAAAAGAAAAAATTAGAAAAAAAAAAATTTTCAAAAAAAATTTCAAAAAAACTCAAAAAATAATGAAAGAAATATTTCAAAGAAAATTTCAAAAAAAAAAATTTTCAAAAAAAATTTCAAAAATTTTTTTAAAAAAATGTAATAAAAATAAAAAAAAATTCAAGAACGTGAAAAAAAAATTTCGAAAAAAAAAATTTCAAAAAAATATTTCCAGAAAAACAAAAAAAAAATTTCAAAAAATATTTTCATAAAAAATATAAAAAAATTCAAAAACTGAAAAAAAATTCGAAAAAAAAATTTTCGAAAAAAAATTTTTCAAAAAAAAATTTTTTCAAACAAAATTTTTCAAAAATAAAAATTTTCAAAAAAAAATTCAAAAACTTTCAAAAAAAACTTCAAAAAAAATTTCAAAAATTTTTTTAAAAAAATGTAATAAAAATAAAAAAAAATTCAAGAACGTGAAAAAAAATTTTCGAAAAAAAAAATTTCAAAAAAATATTTCCAGAAAAACAAAAAAAAATTTCAAAAAATATTTTCATAAAAAATATAAAAAAATTCAAAAACTGAAAAAAAATTCGAAAAAAATATTTTCGAAAAAATAACTTTTAAAAAAATTTAATAAATTCAAGAACATGAAAAAAAATTTTCGAAAAAAAAATTTTCAAAAAAATATTTTCAGAAACACAAAAAAAAAATTTCAAAAAGAAATTTCATAAAAAATATAAAAAAATTCAAAAACGGAAAAAAAATTTCAAAAAAAATATTTTCGAAAAGAAAAATTTTCAAAAAAAAAATTTTCAAAAATATAAATTTTCAAAAAAAAAATTTCGAAAACTTTAAAAAAAAAATCAAAAAAAAATTTTCAAAAATAAAAAATTTTCAGAAAAAATTTCAAAAATAAATTTCAAAAAAAAAATTAAAAAAACTCAAAAAAAAAATAAAAGAAAAAATTAGAAAAAAAAAATTTTCAAAAAAAATTTCAAAACATTTTTTAAAAAAACGTAATAAAAATAAAAAAAAATTCAAGAACGTGAAAAAAAATTTTCGATAAAAAAATTTTCAAAAAAAAATTTCCAGAAAAACAAAAAAAAAATTTCAAAAAATATTTTCATAAAAAATATAAAAAAATTCAAAAACTGAAAAAAAATTCGAAAAAAAAATTTTCGAAAAAAAATTTTTCAAAAAAAAAATTTTTCAAACAAAAATTTTCAAAAATAAAAACTTTCAAAAAAAACTTCAAAAAAATTTTTAAAAAATAAAAAAAATTTCAGAAAAAAACAAAAAAAAATTAAAAAAAAAATTGAAAATAAAAATTTTCAAAAAAAAATTCAAAAACTTGCAAAAAAAAATTTCAAATAAAAACTTTCAAAAAATAAATTTTTCAAAAAAATTTTAAAAAATTCAAAAACGTGAATAAAAATTTTCGAAAAAAAAATTTTGAGGAAAATTTCAAAAAAAAGTTTCAAAAAAGTTCATAAAAATAATTCAAAAAAAATATTCGAAGAAAAAAATTTTTAAAAAAAATTTCCAACAAAATTTTTTTAAAAAGTTTCAAAAAAAAAATTTTTTTTCAAAAAAAAGTATTTCTAAAAAAAAATAAAAATGAAAATTCAAAAAAAAATTTCAAATAAAAAAAATTTCAAATGAAAACATTTCAAAAATAAATCAAAAAAATTTTTTAAATAAAAAATTTTCAAAAAAAAAATTCAAAAAAAAAAT
Source organism: Chrysolina oricalcia (assembly GCA_944452925.2). Taxonomy (NCBI): domain Eukaryota; kingdom Metazoa; phylum Arthropoda; class Insecta; order Coleoptera; family Chrysomelidae; genus Chrysolina; species Chrysolina oricalcia. The sequence continues at coordinate 31,921,670 of OX101822.2, read as the reverse complement.
TTCAAATAAAGTTCAAAAAAAATTCAAAAAAACTCAAAAAAAAAAATAAAAGAAAAAATTTTAAAAAAAAATTCAAAAAAAAACTTCAAAAAAAAATTTAAAAAAAACTTTCAATTGAAATTTTAAAAAATTTCGAAAACGGAAAAAAAAATTCGAAAAAAAATTTTCAAAAAAAAAATAATTGAAAATAAAAATTTCCAAAACAAAAATTCAAAAACTTTCAAAAAAAAATTTTCAAAAAAAAATTTTCAAAAAAAAAATTTCAGAAAAAATTTCAAAAAAAAATTTCAAAAAAACTTACAAAAAATGAAAACAAAATTTCGAAAAATTTCGAAAACTTTCAAAAAAAAATCCAAAAAAAATATTCGAAGAAAAAAATTTCAAAAAAAATTTCCAAAAAAAAATTTTAAAAAAGTTTCAAAAAAAAATTTTTCAAAAAAAAATTTTTCAAAGAGAAAAATTCAAAAAAAAATTCAAAAAAAAATTTTTCAATAAAAAAATTTTCAAATGAAAAAATTTAAAAAAAAATTCAAAAAAAAATTTTTAAATGAAAAAATTTCAAAAAAAATTTTCAAAAAAAAAAATTTCAAAAAAAAATTCAAAAAAAAATTTCAAAAAAACTCAAAAAATAATGAAAGAAATATTTCAAAGAAAATTTCAAAAAAAAAATTTCAAAAAAAATTTCTAAAAAATTTTTAAAAAAACGTAGAAAAAATACACAAAAAAAAATTTCAAAAAAAATTTTCATAAAAAATATAAAAAATTCAAAAACGGAAAAAAAATTCGAAAAAAATATTTTCGAAAAAAAAAATTTCAAAAAAAAATTTTGAAAAATAAAAATTTTCAAAAAAAATTTTTGAAAAATAACAATTTTCAAAAAAAAAATTCAAAAACTTTCAAAAAAATTTCAAAAAAAAATTTTCAGAAAAAATTTCAAAAATAAATTTCAAAAAACTCAAAAAAAAATAAAAGAAAAAATTAGAAAAAAAAAATTTTCAAAAAAAATTTCAAAAAAACTCAAAAAATAATGAAAGAAATATTTCAAAGAAAATTTCAAAAAAAAAAATTTTCAAAAAAAAATTCAAAAATTTTTTTAAAAAAACGTAATAAAAATAAAAAAAAATTCAAGAACGTGAAAAAAAAAATTCGAAAAAAAAAATTTCAAAAAAATATTTCCAGAAAAACAAAAAAAAAATTTCAAAAAATATTTTCATAAAAAATATAAAAAAATTCAAAAACTGAAAAAAAATTCGAAAAAAAAATTTTCGAAAAAAAATTTTTCAAAAAAAAATTTTTTCAAACAAAATTTTTCAAAAATAAAAATTTTCAAAAAAAAAATCAAAAACTTTCAAAAAAAACTTCAAAAAAAATTTTAAAAAATAAAAAAAATTTCAGAAAAAAACAAAAAAAAATTCAAAAAAAAATTGAAAATAAAAATTTTCAAAAAAAAATTCAAAAACTTGCAAAAAAAAATTTCAAATAAAAATTTTCAAAAAATAAATTTTTCAAAAAAATTTCAAAAAAAAATTTAAAAAAACTTTCAGAAAAATTTTTAAAAAATTCAAAAACGTGAATAAAAATTTTCGAAAAAAAAATTTTGAGGAAAATTTCAAAAAAAAGTTTCAAAAAAGTTCATAAAAATAATTCAAAAAAAATATTCGAAGAAAAAAATTTTTAAAAAAAATTTCTAACAAAAATTTTTTAAAAAGTTTCAAAAAAAAATTTTTCAAAAAAAAGTATTTCTAAAAAAAAATAAAAATAAAAATTCAAAAAAAATTTTCAAATAAAAAAAATTTCAAATGAAAACATTTCAAAAATAAATCAAAAAAAAAATTTAAATAAAAAATTTTCAAAAAAAAAAATTCAAAAAAAAAATTTCAAAAAAAGTTCAAAAAAACTCAAAAAAAAATAAAAGAAAAAATTTTAAAAAAAATTTCAAAAAAAACTTCAAAAAAAAATTTAAAAAAAACTTTCAATTGAAATTTTAAAAAATTTCGAAAACGGAAAAAAAAATTCGAAAAAAAATTTTCGAAAAAAAAAATTTTTCAAAAAAAAAATAATTGAAAATAAAAATTTCCAAAACAAAAATTCAAAAACTTTCAAAAAAAAATTTTCAAAAAAAAAATTTCAGAAAAAATTTCAAAAAAAAATTCAAAAAAAAATTTTTCAAAAAAAAATTTTTCAAAGAAAAAAATTCAAAAAAAAATTCAAAAAAAAAAATTTTCAATAAAAAAATTTTCAAATGAAAAAATTTTTAAAAAAATTCAAAAAAAAAATTTTAAATGAAAAAATTTCAAAAAAAATTTTCAAAAAAAAAATTTCAAAAAAAATTTCAAAAAAAAATTTCAAAAAAACTCAAAAAATAATGAAAGAAATATTTCAAAGAAAATTTCAAAAAAAAAATTTTCAAAAAAAATTTCTAAAAAAATTTTAAAAAAACGTAGAAAAAATTTCAAAAAATTCAAGAACGTGAAAAAATATTTTCGAAAAAAAAAATTTCAAAAAAATATTTCCAGAAACACAAAAAAAATTTCAAAAAAAATTTTCATAAAAAATATAAAAAAAATCAAAAACGGAAAAAAAATTCGAAAAAAATATTTTCGAAAAAAAAAATTTTCAAAAAAAAATTTTGAAAAATAAAAATTTTCAAAAAAAAATTTTGAAAAATAAAAATTTTCAAAAAAAAATTTCAAAAACTTTCAAAAAAATTTCAAAACAAAATTTTCAAAAAAAAATTTCAGAAAAAATTTCAAAAAACTTACAAAAAATGAAAACAAAATTTCGAAAACTTTCAAAAAAAAATCCAAAAAAAATATTCGAAGAAAAAAATTTAAAAAAAAATTTCCAAAAAAAAATTTTTAAAAAAGTTTCAAAAAAAATTTTTCAAAAAAAAATTTTTCAAAGAAAAAAATACAAAAAAAAATTCAAAAAAAAAATTTTTCAATAAAAAAATTTTCAAATGAAAAAATTTAAAAAAAAATTCAAAAAAAAATTTGAATGAAAAAATTTCAAAAAAAAATCAAAAAAAAAATTCAAAAAAAATTTCAAAAAAACTCAAAAAATAATGAAAGAAATATTTCAAAGAAAATTTCAAAAAAAAAATTTTCAAAAAAAATTTCAAAAATTTTTTTAAAAAAACGTAAAAAAAATAAAAAAAATTCAAGAACGTGAAAAAAAATTTCCGAAATAAAAATTTTCAAAAAAATATTTCCAGAAAAACAAAAAAAAAATTTCAAAAAATATTTTCATAAAAAATATAAAAAAATTCAAAAACTGAAAAAAAAATCGAAAAAAATATTTTCGAAAAAAAAAATTTTCAAAAAAAAAATTTTCAAAAATATAAATTTTCAAAAAAAAAATTTCAAAAACTTTCAAAAAAAATTCAAAAAAAAATTTTCAAAAATAAAAAATTTTCAGAAAAAATTTCAAAAATAAATTTCAAAAAAAAAATTCGAAAAACTCAAAAAAAATAAAAGAAAAAATTAGAAAAAAAAAATTTTCAAAAAAAATTCAAAAAAACTCAAAAAATAATGAAAGAAATATTTCAAAGAAAATTTCAAAAAAAAAATTTTTCAAAAAAAATTTCAAAAAATTTTTTAAAAAAACGTAATAAAAATTAAAAAAATTCAAGAACGTGAAAAAAAAATTTCGAAAAAAAAATTTTCAAAAAAATATTTCCAGAAAAACAAAAAAAAAATTTCAAAAAATATTTTCATAAAAAATATAAAAAAATTCAAAAACTGAAAAAAAATTCGAAAAAAAAATTTTCGAAAAAAAATTTTTCAAAAAAAAATTTTTTCAAACAAAATTTTTCAAAAAAAAATTTTTTCAAACAAAATTTTTCAAAAATTAAAATTTTCGAAAAAAAATTTCAAAAACTTTCAAAAAAAACTTCAAAAAAAATTTAAAAAAATTGAAAAATTTTCAGAAAAAAACAAAAAAAAATTCAGAAAAAAATTGAAAATAAAAATTTTCAAAAAAAAATTCAAAAACTTGCAAAAAAAAATTTCAAATAAAAATTTTCAAAAAAAAAATTTTTCAAAAAAATTTCAAAAAAAAATTTAAAAAAACTTTCAAAAAAAATTTTAAAAAATTCAAAAACGTGAATAAAAATTTTCGAAAAAAAAATTTTGAGGAAAATTTCAAAAAAAAGTTTCAAAAAAGTTCATAAAAATAATTCAAAAAAAATATTCGAAGAAAAAAATTTTTAAAAAAAATTTCCAACAAAAATTTTTTAAAAAGTTTAAAAAAAAAAATTTTTCAAAAAAAAGTATTTCTAAAAAAAAATAAAAATAAAAATTAAAAAAAAATTTTCAAATAAAAAAAATTTCAAATGAAAACATTTCAAAAATAAATCAAAAAAAATTTTTAAATAAAAAATTTTCAAAAAAAAAATTCAAAAAAAATTTCAAATAAAGTTAAAAAAAAATTCAAAAAAACTCAAAAAAAATAAAAGAAAAAATTTAAAAATAAAATTCAAAAAAAAACTTCAAAAAAAAATTTAAAAAATTCAAGAACGTGAAAAAAAATTTTCGAAAAAAAAATTTAAAAAAAAAATGTTTTCAGAAAAACAAAAAAAAAATTTCAAATAAAATTTTCATAAAAAATATTAAAAAATTCAAAAACGGAAAAAAAATTTCAAAAAAAATATTTTCGAAAAAAAAAATTTTCAAAAAAAAAATTTTCAAAAATATAAATTTTCAAAAAAAAAATTTCAAAAACTTTCAAAAAAATTCAAAAAAAAAATTTTCAAAAATAAAAAATTTTCAGAAAAAATTTCAAAAATAAATTTCAAAAAACTCAAAAAAAAAAAAAAAATTAGAAAAAAAAAATTTTCAAAAAAAATTTCAAAAAAACTCAAAAAATAATGAAAGAAATATTTCAAAGAAAATTTCAAAAAAAAAAATTTTCAAAAAAAATTTCAAAAATTTTTTTAAAAAAACGTAATAAAAATAAAAAAAAATTCAAGAACGTGAAAAAAAAATTTCGAAAAAAAAAATTTCAAAAAAATATTTCCAGAAAAACAAAAAAAAAATTTCAAAAAATATTTTCATAAAAAATATAAAAAAATTCAAAAACTGAAAAAAAATTCGAAAAAAAAATTTTCGAAAAAAAATTTTTCAAAAAAAAATTTTTTCAAACAAAATTTTTCAAAAATAAAAATTTTCAAAAAAAAATTCAAAAACTTTCAAAAAAAACTTCAAAAAAAATTTTAAAAAATAAAAGAAAATTCAGAAAAAAACAAAAAAAAATTCAAAAAAAAATTGAAAATAAAAATTTTCAAAAAAAAATTCAAAAACTTGCAAAAAAAAATTTCAAATAAAAATTTTCAAAAAATAAATTTTTCAAAAAAATTTCAAAAAAAAATTTAAAAAAACTTTCAGAAAAAATTTTAAAAAATTCAAAAACGTGAATAAAAATTTTCGAAAAAAAAATTTTGAGGAAAATTTCAAAAAAAAGTTTCAAAAAAGTTCATAAAAATAATTCAAAAAAAATATTCGAAAAAAAATTTTTATAAAAAATTTCCAACAAAAATTTTTTAAAAAGTTTCAAAAAAAAAAATTTTTCAAAAAAAAGTATTTCTAAAAAAAAATAAAAATAAAAATTCAAAAAAAATTTTCAAATAAAAAAAATTTCAAATGAAAACATTTCAAAAATAAATCAAAAAAAAATTTTAAATAAAAAATTTTCAAAAAAAAAAATTCAAAAAAAAAAATTTCAAAAAAAGTTCAAAAAAAAAATTTCAAAAAAACTCAAAAAAAAATAAAAGAAAAAATTTTTAAAAAAATTTCAAAAAAAACTTCAAAAAAAAATTTAAAAAAAACTTTCAATTGAAATTTTAAAAAAATTCGAAAACGGAAAAAAAAATTCGAAAAAAAATTTTCGAAAAAAAAAATTTTTCAAAAAAAAAATAATTGAAAATAAAAATTTCCAAAACAAAAATTCAAAAACTTTCAAAAAAAAATTTTCAAAAAAAAAATTTCAGAAAAAATTTCAAAAAAAAATTTCAAAAAAACTTACAAAAAATGAAAACAAAATTTCGAAAAATTTCGAAAACTTTCAAAAAAAAATCCAAAAAAAATATTCGAAGAAAAAAATTTCAAAAAAAATTTCCAAAAAAAATTTTAAAAAAGTTTCAAAAAAAAATTTTTCAAAAAAAAATTTTTCAAAGAAAAAAATTCAAAAAAAAATTCAAAAAAAAAAATTTTCAATACAAAAATTTTCAAATGAAAAAATTTTTAAAAAAATTCAAAAAAAAAATTTTAAATTAAAAAATTTAAAAAAAATTTTCAAAAAAAAAAATTCAAAAAAAATTTCAAAAAAAAATTTCAAAAAAACTCAAAAAATAATGAAAGAAATATTTCAAAAAAAATTTCAAAAAAATATTTCCAGAAAAACAAAAAAAAAATTCAAAAAAAATTTTCATAAAAAATATAAAAAAATTCAAAAACGGAAAAAAAATTAGAAAAAAAAATTTTCGAAAAAAAAAACTTTCAAAAAAAAATTTTCAAAAAAAAAATTTGAAAAATAAAAATTTTCAAAAAAAAATTTCAAAAACTTTCAAAAAAATTTCAAAAAAAAATTTTCAAAAAAAAATTTCAGAAAAAATTTCAAAAAAAAATTTCAAAAAAACTTACAAAAAATGAAAACAAAATTTCGAAAAATTTCGAAAACTTTCAAAAAAAAAATCCAAAAAAAATATTCGAAGAAAAAAATTTCAAAAAAAATTTCCAAAAAAAAAATTTTAAAAAAGTTTCAAAAAAAAATTTTTCAAAAAAAAATTTTTCAAAGAAAAAAATTCTAAAAAAAATTCAAAACAAAATTTTTCAATAAAAAAATTTTCAAATGAAAAAATTTAAAAAAAAATTCAAAAAAAAATTTCAAAAAAACTCAAAAAATAATGAAAGAAATATTTCAAAGAAAATTTCAAAAAAAAATTTCAAAAAAAATTTCTAAAAAATTTTTAAAAAAACGTAGAAAAAATACAAAAAAAAAAATTTCAAAAAAAATTTTCATAAAAAATATAAAAAAATTCAAAAACGGAAAAAAAAATCGAAAAAAATATTTTCGAAAAAAAAAAATTTCAAAAAAAAATTTTGAAAAATAAAAATTTTCAAAAAAAAATTTTGAAAAATAACAATTTTCAAAAAAAAATACAAAAACTTTCAAAAAAATTTCAAAAAAAAATTTTCAAAAATAAAAAATTTTCAGAAAAAATTTCAAAAAACAAAAAAAAATAAAAGAAAAAATTGGAAAAAAAAAAATTTTCAAAAAAAATTTCAAAAAAACTCAAAAAATAATGAAAGAAATATTTCAAAGAAAATTTCAAAAAAAAAAATTTTCAAAAAAAATTTCAAAAATTTTTTTAAAAAAACGTAATAAAAATAAAAAAAATTCAAGAACGTGAAAAAAAAATTTCGAAAAAAAAAATTTCAAAAAAATATTTCCAGAAAAACAAAAAAAAAATTTCAAAAAATATTTTCATAAAAAATATAAAAAAATTCAAAAACTGAAAAAAAATTCGAAAAAAAAATTTTCGAAAAAAAATTTTTCAAAAAAAAATTTTTTCAAACAAAATTTTTCAAAAATAAAAATTTTCAAAAAAAAAAATCAAAAACTTTCAAAAAAAACTTCAAAAAAAATTTTAAAAAATAAAAAAAATTTCAGAAAAAAACAAAAAAAAATTCAAAAAAAAATTGAAAATAAAAATTTTCAAAAAAAAATTCAAAAAAAAATTTAAAAAAACTTTCAGAAAAAAATTTAAAAAATTCAAAAACGTGAATAAAAATTTTCGAAAAAAAAAAATTTCAAAAAAAAATTTTGAAAAATAAAAATTTTCAAAAAAAAATTTTGAAAAATAACAATTTTCAAAAAAAAAATACAAAAACTTTCAAAAAAATTTCAAAAAAAAATTTTCAAAAATAAAAAATTTTCAGAAAAAATTTCAAAAAACAAAAAAAAATAAAAGAAAAAATTGGAAAAAAAAAAATTTTCAAAAAAAATTTCAAAAAAACTCAAAAAATAATGAAAGAAATATTTCAAAGAAAATTTCAAAAAAAAGTTTCAAAAAAGTTCATAAAAATAATTCAAAAAAATATTCGAAGAAAAAAATTTTTAAAAAAAATTTCTAACAAAAATTTTTTAAAAAGTTTCAAAAAAAATTTTTCAAAAAAAAGTATTTCTAAAAAAAAATAAAAATAAAAATTCAAAAAAAATTTTCAAATAAAAAAAATTTCAAATGAAAACATTTCAAAAATAAATCAAAAAAAAATTTTAAATAAAAAATTTTCAAAAAAAAAAATTCAAAAAAAAAAATTTCAAAAAAAGTTCAAAAAAAAAATTTCAAAAAAACTCAAAAAAAATAAAAGAAAAAATTTTTAAAAAAATTTCAAAAAAAACTTCAAAAAAAAATTTGAAAAAAACTTTCAATTGAAATTTTAAAAAATTTCGAAAACGGAAAAAAAAATTCGAAAAAAAATTTTCGAAAAAAAAAATTTTTCAAAAAAAAAATAATTGAAAATAAAAATTTCCAAAACAAAAATTCAAAAACTTTCAAAAAAAAATTTTCAAAAAAAAAATTTCAGAAAAAATTTTAAAAAAAAAATTCAAAAAAACTTACAAAAAATGAAAACAAAATTTCGAAAAATTTCGAAAACTTTCGAAAACTTTCAAAAAAAAAATCCAAAAAAAATATTCGAAGAAAAAAATTTCAAAAAAAATTTCCAAAAAAAAATTTTAAAAAAGTTTCAAAAAAAAATTTTTCAAAAAAAAATTTTTCAAAGAAAAAAATTCAAAAAAAAATTCAAAAAAAAAAATTTTCAATAAAAAAATTTTCAAATGAAAAAATTTTTTAAAAAATTCAAAAAAAAAATTTTAAATGAAAAAATTTCAAAAAAAATTTTCAAAAAAAAAATTTCAAAAAAAATTTCAAAAAAAAATTTCAAAAAAACTCAAAAAATAATGAAAGAAATATTTCAAAGAAAATTTCAAAAAAAAAATTTTCAAAAAAAATTTCTAAAAAAATTTTAAAAAAACGTAGAAAAAATTAAAAAAAATTCAAGAACGTGAAAAAAAATTTTCGAAAAAAAAAATTTCAAAAAAATATTTCCAGAAAAACAAAAAAAAAATTCAAAAAAAAATTTCATAAAAAATATAAAAAAATTCAAAAACGGAAAAAAAATTAGAAAAAAAATTTTTCGAAAAAAAAAACTTTCAAAAACAATTTTCAAAAAAAAATTTTGAAAAATAAAAATTTTCAAAAAAAAATTTCAAAAACTTTCAAAAAAATTTCAAAAAAAAATTTTCAAAAAAAAATTTCAGAAAAAATTTCAAAAAAAAATTTCAAAAAAACTTACAAAAAATGAAAACAAAATTTCGAAAAATTTCGAAAACTTTCAAAAAAAAAATCCAAAAAAAATATTCGAAGAAAAAAATTTCCAAAAATAAAATTTTAAAAAAGTTTCAAAAAAAAATTTTTCAAAAAAAAATTTTTCAAAGAAAAAAATTCAAAAAAAAATTCAAAAAAAATTTTTTCAATAAAAAAATTTTCAAATGAAAAAATTTTAAAAAAAATTCAAAAAAAAATTTTTAAATGAAAAAATTTCAAAAAAAATTTTCAAAAAAAAAATTTCAAAAAAACTCAAAAAATGATGAAAGAAATATTTCAAAGAAAATTACAAAAAAAAAATATTTCAAAAAAAATTTCAAAATTTTTTTTAAAAAAACGTAAAAAAAATAAAAAAAAATTCAAGAACGTGAAAAAAAATTTTCGAAAAAAAAAATTTCAAAAAAATATTTCCAGAAAAACAAAAAAAAATTTCAAAAAATATTTTCATAAAAAATATAAAAAAATTCAAAAACTGAAAAAAAATTCGAAAAAAATATTTTCGAAAAAAAAACTTTTAAAAAAATTTAATAAATTCAAGAACGTGAAAAAAAAATTTCGAAAAAAAAATTTTCAAAAAAATATTTTCAGAAACACAAAAAAAAAAATTCAAAAAAAAATTTCATAAAAAATATAAAAAAATTCAAAAACGGAAAAAAAATTTCAAAAAAAATATTTTCGAAAAGAAAAATTTTCAAAAAAAAAATTTTTAAAAATATAAATTTTCAAAAAAAAAATTTCGAAAACTTTAAAAAAAAAATCAAAAAAAAATTTTCAAAAATAAAAAATTTTCAGAAAAAATTTCAAAAATAAATTTCAAAAAAAAAATTAAAAAAACTCAAAAAAAAAATAAAAGAAAAAATTAGAAAAAAAAAATTTTCAAAAAAAATTTCAAAAAAAAAAAATTTTCAAAAAAAATTTCAAAACATTTTTTAAAAAAACGTAATAAAAATAAAAAAAAATTCAAGAACGTGAAAAAAAATTTTCGAAAAAAAAATTTTCAAAAAAAAATTTCCAGAAAAACAAAAAAAAAATTTCAAAAAATATTTTCATAAAAAATATAAAAAAATTCAAAAACTGAAAAAAAATTCGAAAAAAAAATTTTCGAAAAAAAATTTTTCAAAAAAAAAATTTTTCAAACAAAAATTTTCAAAAATTAAAACTTTCAAAAAAAACTTCAAAAAAAATTTTAAAAAATAAAAAAAATTTCAGAAAAAAACAAAAAAAAATTCAAAAAAAAATTGAAAATAAAAATTTTCAAAAAAAAATTCAAAAACTTGCAAAAAAAAATTTCAAATAAAAACTTTCAAAAAATAAATTTTTCAAAAAAATTTCAAAAAAAAATTTAAAAAAACTTTCAAAAAAAATTTTAAAAAATTCAAAAACGTGAATAAAAATTTTCGAAAAAAAAATTTTGAGGAAAATTTCAAAAAAAAGTTTCAAAAAAGTTCATAAAAATAATTCAAAAAAAATATTCGAAGAAAAAAATTTTAAAAAAAAATTTCTAACAAAAATTTTTTAAAAAGTTTCAAAAAAAATTTTTCAAAAAAAAGTATTTCTAAAAAAAAATAAAAATAAAAATTCAAAAAAAATTTTCAAATAAAAAAAATTTCAAATGAAAACATTTCAAAAATAAATCAAAAAAAAATTTTAAATAAAAAATTTTCAAAAAAAAAAATTCAAAAAAAAAAATTTCAAAAAAAGTTCAAAAAAAAAATTTCAAAAAAACTCAAAAAAAATAAAAGAAAAAATTTTTAAAAAAATTTCAAAAAAAACTTCAAAAAAAAATTTGAAAAAAACTTTCAATTGAAATTTTAAAAAATTTCGAAAACGGAAAAAAAAATTCGAAAAAAAATTTTCGAAAAAAAAATTTTTTCAAAAAAAAAATAATTGAAAATAAAAATTTCCAAAACAAAAATTCAAAAACTTTCAAAAAAAAATTTTCAAAAAAAAAATTTCAGAAAAAATTTCAAAAAAAAAATTCAAAAAAACTTACAAAAAATGAAAAAAAAATTTCGAAAAATTTCGAAAACTTTCAAAAAAAAAATCCAAAAAAAATATTCGAAGAAAAAAATTTCAAAAAAAATTTCCAAAAAAAAATTTTAAAAAAGTTTCAAAAAAAAATTTTTCAAAAAAAAATTTTTCAAAGAAAAAAATTCAAAAAAAAATTCAAAAAAAAAAATTTTCAATAAAAAAATTTTCAAATGAAAAAATTTTTTAAAAAATTCAAAAAAAAAATTTTAAATGAAAAAATTTCAAAAAAAATTTTCAAAAAAAAAATTTCAAAAAAAATTTCAAAAAAAAATTTCAAAAAAACTCAAAAAATAATGAAAGAAATATTTCAAAGAAAATTTCAAAAAAAAAATTTCAAAAAAAATTTCTGAAAAAATTTTAAAAAAACGTAGAAAAAATTAAAAAAAATTCAAGAACGTGAAAAAAAATTTTCGAAAAAAAAAATTTCAAAAAAATATTTCCAGAAAAACAAAAAAAAATTTCAAAAAAAATTTTCATAAAAAATATAAAAAAATTCAAAAACGGAAAAAAAATTAGAAAAAAAATTTTTCGAAAAAAAAAACTTTCAAAAAAAATTTTCAAAAAAAAATTTTGAAAAATAAAAATTTTCAAAAAAAAATTTCAAAAACTTTCAAAAAAATTTCAAAAAAAAATTTTCAAAAAAAAATTTCAGAAAAAATTTCAAAAAAAAATTTCAAAAAAACTTACAAAAAATGAAAACAAAATTTCGAAAAATTTCGAAAACTTTCAAAAAAAAAATCCAAAAAAAATATTCGAAGAAAAAAATTTCAAAAAAAATTTCCAAAAATAAAATTTTAAAAAAGTTTCAAAAAAAAATTTTTCAAAAAAAAATTTTTCAAAGAAAAAAATTCAAAAAAAAATTCAAAAAAAATTTTTTCAATAAAAAAATTTTCAAATGAAAAAATTTAAAAAAAAATTCAAAAAAAAATTTTTAAATGAAAAAATTTCAAAAAAAATTTTCAAAAAAAAAATTTCAAAAAAAATTTCAAAAAAACTCAAAAAATGATGAAAGAAATATTTCAAAGAAAATTACAAAAAAAAAATATTTCAAAAAAAATTTCAAAATTTTTTTTAAAAAAACGTAAAAAAAATAAAAAAAAATTCAAGAACGTGAAAAAAAATTTTCGAAAAAAAAAATTTCAAAAAAATATTTCCAGAAAAACAAAAAAAAATTTCAAAAAATATTTTCATAAAAAATATAAAAAAATTCAAAAACTGAAAAACAATTCGAAAAAAATATTTTCGAAAAAAAAACTTTTAAAAAAATTTAATAAATTCAAGAACGTGAAAAAAAAATTTCGAAAAAAAAATTTTCAAAAAAATATTTTCAGAAACACAAAAAAAAAATTTCAAAAAAAAATTTCATAAAAAATATAAAAAAATTCAAAAACGGAAAAAAAATTTCAAAAAAAATATTTTCGAAAAGAAAAATTTTCAAAAAAAAAATTTTTAAAAATATAGATTTTCAAAAAAAAAATTTCGAAAACTTTAAAAAAAAAATCAAAAAAAAATTTTCAAAAATAAAAAATTTTCAGAAAAAATTTCAAAAATAAATTTCAAAAAAAAAATTAAAAAAACTCAAAAAAAAATAAAAGAAAAAATTAGAAAAAAAAAATTTTCAAAAAAAATTTCAAAAAAAAAAAATTTTCAAAAAAAATTTCAAAACATTTTTTAAAAAAACGTAATAAAAATAAAAAAAAATTCAAGAACGTGAAAAAAAATTTTCGAAAAAAAAATTTTCAAAAAAAAATTTCCAGAAAAACAAAAAAAAAATTTCAAAAAATATTTTCATAAAAAATATAAAAAAATTCAAAAACTGAAAAAAAATTCGAAAAAAAAATTTTCGAAAAAAAATTTTTCAAAAAAAAAATTTTTCAAACAAAAATTTTCAAAAATTAAAACTTTCAAAAAAAACTTCAAAAAAAATTTTAAAAAATAAAAAAAATTCAAAAAAAAATTGAAAATAAAAATTTTCAAAAAAAAATTCAAAAACTTGCAAAAAAAAATTTCAAATAAAAACTTTCAAAAAATAAATTTTTCAAAAAAATTTCAAAAAAAAATTTAAAAAAACTTTCAAAAAAAATTTTAAAAAATTCAAAAACGTGAATAAAAATTTTCGAAAAAAAAATTTTGATGAAAATTTCAAAAAAAAGTTTCAAAAAAGTTCATAAAAATAATTCAAAAAAAATATTCGAAGAAAAAAATTTTTAAAAAAAATTTCCAACAAAATTTTTTTAAAAAGTTTCAAAAAAAAAAATTTTTTTCAAAAAAAAGTATTTCTAAAAAAAAATAAAAATAAAAATTCAAAAAAAAATTTCAAATAAAAAAAATTTCAAATGAAAACATTTCAAAAATAAATCAAAAAAAATTTTTAAATAAAAAATTTTCAAAAAAAAAAATTCAAAAAAAAAAATTCAAATAAAGTTCAAAAAAAAATTCAAAAAAACTCAAAAAAAATAAATGAAAAAATTAAAAAAAAAAATTCAAAAAAAACTTCAAAAAAAAATTTAAAAAAAACTTTCAATTGAAATTTTAAAAAATTTCGAAAACGGAAAAAAAAATTCGAAAAAAAATTTTCAAAAAAAAAATAATTGAAAATAAAAATTTCCAAAACAAAAATTCAAAAACTTTCAAAAAAAAATTTTCAAAAAAAAATTTTCAAAAAAAAAATTTCAGAAAAAATTTCAAAAAAAAATTTCAAAAAAACTTACAAAAAATGAAAACAAAATTTCGAAAAATTTCGAAAACTTTAAAAAAAAAATCCAAAAAAAATATTCGAAGAAAAAAATTTCAAAAAAAATTTCCAAAAAAAAAATTTAAAAAAGTTTCAAAAAAAAATTTTTCAAAAAAAAATTTTTCAAAGAAAAAAATTCAAAAAAAAATTTTTCAATAAAAAAATTTTCAAATGAAAAAATTTAAAAAAAAATTCAAAAAAAAATTTTTAAATGAAAAAATTTCAAAAAAAATTTTCAAAAAAAAAATTTCAAAAAAAATTTCAAAAAAAAATTTCAAAAAAACTCAAAAAATAATGAAAGAAATATTTCAAAGAAAATTTCAAAAAAAAAAATTCAAAAAAAATTTCTAAAAAAATTTTAAAAAAACGTAGAAAAAATACACAAAAAAAAACTTTCAAAAAAAATTTTCAAAAAAAAATTTTGAAAAATAAAAATTTTCAAAAAAAAATTTCAAAAACTTTCAAAAAAATTTCAAAAAAAAATTTTCAAAAAAAAATTTCAAAAAAAATTTCAAAAAATAAAATTTTAAAAAAGTTTCAAAAAAAAATTTTTCAAAAAAAAATTTTTCAAAGAAAAAAATTCAAAAAAAAATTCAAAAAAAATTTTTTCAATAAAAAAATTTTCAAATGAAAAAATTTAAAAAAAAATTCAAAAAAAAATTTTTAAATGAAAAAATTTCAAAAAAAATTTCAAAAAAACTCAAAAAATGATGAAAGAAATATTTCAAAGAAAATTACAAAAAAAAAATATTTCAAAAAAAATTTCAAAATTTTTTTTAAAAAAACGTAAAAAAAATAAAAAAAAATTCAAGAACGTGAAAAAAAATTTTCGAAAAAAAAAATTTCAAAAAAATATTTCCAGAAAAACAAAAAAAAATTTCAAAAAATATTTTCATAAAAAATATAAAAAAATTCAAAAACTGAAAAAAAATTCGAAAAAAATATTTTCGAAAAAAAAACTTTTAAAAAAATTTAATAAATTCAAGAACGTGAAAAAAAAATTTCGAAAAAAAAATTTTCAAAAAAATATTTTCAGAAACACAAAAAAAAAATTTCAAAAAAAAATTTCATAAAAAATATAAAAAAATTCAAAAACGGAAAAAAAATTTCAAAAAAAATATTTTCGAAAAGAAAAATTTTCAAAAAAAAAATTTTTAAAAATATAAATTTTCAAAAAAAAAATTTCGAAAACTTTAAAAAAAAAATCAAAAAAAAATTTTCAAAAATAAAAAATTTTCAGAAAAAATTTCAAAAATAAATTTCAAAAAAAAAAATCAAAAAAACTCAAAAAAAAAATAAAAGAAAAAATTAGAAAAAAAAAATTTTCAAAAAAAATTTCAAAAAAAAAAAATTTTCAAAAAAAATTTCAAAACATTTTTTAAAAAAACGTAATAAAAATTAAAAAAAATTCAAGAACGTGAAAAAAAATTTTCGAAAAAAAAATTTTCAAAAAAAAATTTCCAGAAAAACAAAAAAAAAATTTCAAAAAATATTTTCATAAAAAATATAAAAAAATTCAAAAACTGAAAAAAAATTCGAAAAAAAAATTTTCGAAAAAAAATTTTTCAAAAAAAAAATTTTTCAAACAAAAATTTTCAAAAATTAAAACTTTCAAAAAAAACTTCAAAAAAAATTTTAAAAAATAAAAAAAATTTCAGAAAAAAACAAAAAAAAATTCAAAAAAAAATTGAAAATAAAAATTTTCAAAAAAAATTCAAAAACTTGCAAAAAAAAATTTCAAATAAAAACTTTCAAAAAATAAATTTTTCAAAAAAATTTCAAAAAAAAATTTAAAAAAACTTTCAAAAAAAATTTTAAAAAATTCAAAAACGTGAATAAAAATTTTCGAAAAAAAAATTTTGAGGAAAATTTCAAAAAAAAGTTTCAAAAAAGTTCATAAAAATAATTCAAAAAAAATATTCGAAGAAAAAAATTTAAAAAAAAAATTTCTAACAAAAATTTTTTAAAAAGTTTCAAAAAAAATTTTTCAAAAAAAAGTATTTCTAAAAAAAAATAAAAATAAAAATTCAAAAAAAATTTTCAAATAAAAAAAATTTCAAATGAAAACATTTCAAAAATAAATCAAAAAAAAATTTTAAATAAAAAATTTTCAAAAAAAAAATTCAAAAAAAAAAATTTCAAAAAAAGTTCAAAAAAAAAATTTCAAAAAAACTCAAAAAAAATAAAAGAAAAAATTTTAAAAAAAATTTCAAAAAAAACTTCAAAAAAAAATTTGAAAAAAACTTTCAATTGAAATTTTAAAAAATTTCGAAAACGGAAAAAAAAATTCGAAAAAAAATTTTCGAAAAAAAAAATTTTTCAAAAAAAAAATAATTGAAAATAAAAATTTCCAAAACAAAAATTCAAAAACTTTCAAAAAAAAATTTTCAAAAAAAAAATTTCAGAAAAAATTTCAAAAAAAAAATTCAAAAAAACTTACAAAAAATGAAAACAAAATTTCGAAAAATTTCGAAAACTTTCAAAAAAAAAATCCAAAAAAAATATTCGAAGAAAAAAATTTCAAAAAAAATTTCCAAAAAAAATTTTTAAAAAAGTTAAAAAAAAAAATTTTTCAAAAAAAAATTTTTCAAAGAAAAAAATTCAAAAAAAAATTCAAAAAAAAAAATTTTCAATAAAAAAATTTTCAAATGAAAAAATTTTTTAAAAAATTCAAAAAAAAAATTTTAAATGAAAAAATTTCAAAAAAAATTTTCAAAAAAAAAATTTCAAAAAAAATTTCAAAAAAAAATTTCAAAAAAACTCAAAAAATAATGAAAGAAATATTTCAAAGAAAATTTCAAAAAAAAAATTTTCAAAAAAAATTTCTAAAAAATTTTTAAAAAAACGTAGAAAAAATTAAAAAAAATTCAAGAACGTGAAAAAAAATTTTCGAAAAAAAAAATTTCAAAAAAATATTTCCAGAAAAACAAAAAAAAATTTCAAAAAAAATTTTCATAAAAAATATAAAAAAATTCAAAAACGGAAAAAAAATTAGAAAAAAAATTTTTCGAAAAAAAAAACTTTCAAAAAAAATTTTCAAAAAAAAATTTTGAAAAATAAAAATTTTCAAAAAAAAATTTCAAAAACTTCCAAAAAAATTTCAAAAAAAAATTTTCAAAAAAAAATTTCAGAAAAAATTTCAAAAAAAAATTTCAAAAAAACTTACAAAAAATGAAAACAAAATTTCGAAAAATTTCAAAAACTTTCAAAAAAAAAATCCAAAAAAAATATTCGAAGAAAAAAATTTCAAAAAAAATTTCCAAAAATAAAATTTTAAAAAAGTTTCAAAAAAAAATTTTTCAAAAAAAAATTTTTCAAAGAAAAAAATTCAAAAAAAAATTCAAAAAAAATTTTCAAATGAAAAAATTTAAAAAAAAATTCAAAAAAAAATTTTTAAATGAAAAAATTTCAAAAAAAATTTTCAAAAAAAAAATTTCAAAAAAAATTTCAAAAAAACTCAAAAAATGATGAAAGAAATATTTCAAAGAAAATTACAAAAAAAAAATATTTCAAAAAAAATTTCAAAATTTTTTTTAAAAAAACGTAAAAAAAATAAAAAAAAATTCAAGAACGTGAAAAAAAATTTTCGAAAAAAAAAATTTCAAAAAAATATTTCCAGAAAAACAAAAAAAAATTTCAAAAAATATTTTCATAAAAAATATAAAAAAATTCAAAAACTGAAAAACAATTCGAAAAAAATATTTTCGAAAAAAAAACTTTTAAAAAAATTTAATAAATTCAAGAACGTGAAAAAAAAATTTCGAAAAAAAAATTTTCAAAAAAATATTTTCAGAAACACAAAAAAAAAATTTCAAAAAAAAATTTCATAAAAAATATAAAAAAATTCAAAAACGGAAAAAAAATTTCAAAAAAAATATTTTCGAAAAGAAAAATTTTCAAAAAAAAAATTTTTAAAAATATAGATTTTCAAAAAAAAAATTTCGAAAACTTTAAAAAAAAAATCAAAAAAAAATTTTCAAAAATAAAAAATTTTCAGAAAAAATTTCAAAAATAAATTTCAAAAAAAAAATTAAAAAAACTCAAAAAAAAATAAAAGAAAAAATTAGAAAAAAAAAATTTTCAAAAAAAATTTCAAAAAAAAAAAATTTTCAAAAAAAATTTCAAAACATTTTTTAAAAAAACGTAATAAAAATAAAAAAAAATTCAAGAACGTGAAAAAAAATTTTCGAAAAAAAAATTTTCAAAAAAAAATTTCCAGAAAAACAAAAAAAAAATTTCAAAAAATATTTTCATAAAAAATATAAAAAAATTCAAAAACTGAAAAAAAATTCGAAAAAAAAATTTTCGAAAAAAAATTTTTCAAAAAAAAAATTTTTCAAACAAAAATTTTCAAAAATTAAAACTTTCAAAAAAAACTTCAAAAAAAATTTTAAAAAATAAAAAAAATTCAAAAAAAAATTGAAAATAAAAATTTTCAAAAAAAAATTCAAAAACTTGCAAAAAAAAATTTCAAATAAAAACTTTCAAAAAATAAATTTTTCAAAAAAATTTCAAAAAAAAATTTAAAAAAACTTTCAAAAAAAATTTTAAAAAATTCAAAAACGTGAATAAAAATTTTCGAAAAAAAAATTTTGATGAAAATTTCAAAAAAAAGTTTCAAAAAAGTTCATAAAAATAATTCAAAAAAAATATTCGAAGAAAAAAATTTTTAAAAAAAATTTCCAACAAAATTTTTTTAAAAAGTTTCAAAAAAAAAAATTTTTTTCAAAAAAAAGTATTTCTAAAAAAAAATAAAAATAAAAATTCAAAAAAAAATTTCAAATAAAAAAAATTTCAAATGAAAACATTTCAAAAATAAATCAAAAAAAATTTTTAAATAAAAAATTTTCAAAAAAAAAAATTCAAAAAAAAAATTTCAAATAAAGTTCAAAAAAAAATTCAAAAAAACTCAAAAAAAATAAATGAAAAAATTAAAAAAAAAAATTCAAAAAAAACTTCAAAAAAAAATTTAAAAAAAACTTTCAATTGAAATTTTAAAAAATTTCGAAAACGGAAAAAAAAATTCGAAAAAAAATTTTCAAAAAAAAAATAATTGAAAATAAAAATTTCCAAAACAAAAATTCAAAAACTTTCAAAAAAAAATTTTCAAAAAAAAATTTTCAAAAAAAAAATTTCAGAAAAAATTTCAAAAAAAAATTTCAAAAAAACTTACAAAAAATGAAAACAAAATTTCGAAAAATTTCGAAAACTTTAAAAAAAAAATCCAAAAAAAATATTCGAAGAAAAAAATTTCAAAAAAAATTTCCAAAAAAAAAATTTAAAAAAGTTTCAAAAAAAAATTTTTCAAAAAAAAATTTTTCAAAGAAAAAAATTCAAAAAAAAATTTTTCAATAAAAAAATTTTCAAATGAAAAAATTTAAAAAAAAATTCAAAAAAAAATTTTTAAATGAAAAAATTTCAAAAAAAATTTTCAAAAAAAAAATTTCAAAAAAAATTTCAAAAAAAAATTTCAAAAAAACTCAAAAAATAATGAAAGAAATATTTCAAAGAAAATTTCAAAAAAAAAAATTCAAAAAAAATTTCTAAAAAAATTTAAAAAAAACGTAGAAAAAATACACAAAAAAAAACTTTCAAAAAAAATTTTCAAAAAAAAATTTTGAAAAATAAAAATTTTCAAAAAAAAATTTCAAAAACTTTCAAAAAAATTTCAAAAAAAAATTTTCAAAAAAAAATTTCAAAAAAAATTTCAAAAAATAAAATTTTAAAAAAGTTTCAAAAAAAAATTTTTCAAAAAAAAATTTTTCAAAGAAAAAAATTCAAAAAAAAATTCAAAAAAAATTTTTTCAATAAAAAAATTTTCAAATGAAAAAATTTAAAAAAAAATTCAAAAAAAAATTTTTAAATGAAAAAATTTCAAAAAAAATTTCAAAAAAACTCAAAAAATGATGAAAGAAATATTTCAAAGAAAATTACAAAAAAAAAATATTTCAAAAAAAATTTCAAAATTTTTTTTAAAAAAACGTAAAAAAAATAAAAAAAAATTCAAGAACGTGAAAAAAAAATTTCGAAAAAAAAAATTTCAAAAAAATATTTCCAGAAAAACAAAAAAAAATTTCAAAAAATATTTTCATAAAAAATATAAAAAAATTCAAAAACTGAAAAAAAATTCGAAAAAAATATTTTCGAAAAAAAAACTTTTAAAAAAATTTAATAAATTCAAGAACGTGAAAAAAAAATTTCGAAAAAAAAATTTTCAAAAAAATATTTTCAGAAACACAAAAAAAAAATTTCAAAAAAAAATTTCATAAAAAATATAAAAAAATTCAAAAACGGAAAAAAAATTTCAAAAAAAATATTTTCGAAAAGAAAAATTTTCAAAAAAAAAATTTTTAAAAATATAAATTTTCAAAAAAAAAATTTCGAAAACTTTAAAAAAAAAATCAAAAAAAAATTTTCAAAAATAAAAAATTTTCAGAAAAAATTTCAAAAATAAATTTCAAAAAAAAAATCAAAAAAACTCAAAAAAAAAATAAAAGAAAAAATTAGAAAAAAAAAATTTTCAAAAAAAATTTCAAAAAAAAAAAATTTTCAAAAAAAATTTCAAAACATTTTT
Organism: Chrysolina oricalcia; assembly: GCA_944452925.2. Lineage (NCBI taxonomy): Eukaryota > Metazoa > Arthropoda > Insecta > Coleoptera > Chrysomelidae > Chrysolina > Chrysolina oricalcia. The sequence continues at coordinate 31,900,943 of OX101822.2, read as the reverse complement.
TAAAAAAACGTAATAAAAATTAAAAAAAATTCAAGAACGTGAAAAAAAATTTTCGAAAAAAAAATTTTCAAAAAAAAATTTCCAGAAAAACAAAAAAAAAATTTCAAAAAATATTTTCATAAAAAATATAAAAAAATTCAAAAACTGAAAAAAAATTCGAAAAAAAAATTTTCGAAAAAAAATTTTTCAAAAAAAAAATTTTTCAAACAAAAATTTTCAAAAATTAAAACTTTCAAAAAAAACTTCAAAAAAAATTTTAAAAAATAAAAAAAATTTCAGAAAAAAACAAAAAAAAATTCAAAAAAAAATTGAAAATAAAAATTTTCAAAAAAAATTCAAAAACTTGCAAAAAAAAATTTCAAATAAAAACTTTCAAAAAATAAATTTTTCAAAAAAATTTCAAAAAAAAATTTAAAAAAACTTTCAAAAAAAATTTTAAAAAATTCAAAAACGTGAATAAAAATTTTCGAAAAAAAAATTTTGAGGAAAATTTCAAAAAAAAGTTTCAAAAAAGTTCATAAAAATAATTCAAAAAAAATATTCGAAGAAAAAAATTTAAAAAAAAAATTTCTAACAAAAATTTTTTAAAAAGTTTCAAAAAAAATTTTTCAAAAAAAAGTATTTCTAAAAAAAAATAAAAATAAAAATTCAAAAAAAATTTTCAAATAAAAAAAATTTCAAATGAAAACATTTCAAAAATAAATCAAAAAAAAATTTTAAATAAAAAATTTTCAAAAAAAAAATTCAAAAAAAAAAATTTCAAAAAAAGTTCAAAAAAAAAATTTCAAAAAAACTCAAAAAAAATAAAAGAAAAAATTTTAAAAAAAATTTCAAAAAAAACTTCAAAAAAAAATTTGAAAAAAACTTTCAATTGAAATTTTAAAAAATTTCGAAAACGGAAAAAAAAATTCGAAAAAAAATTTTCGAAAAAAAAAATTTTTCAAAAAAAAAATAATTGAAAATAAAAATTTCCAAAACAAAAATTCAAAAACTTTCAAAAAAAAATTTTCAAAAAAAAAATTTCAGAAAAAATTTCAAAAAAAAAATTCAAAAAAACTTACAAAAAATGAAAACAAAATTTCGAAAAATTTCGAAAACTTTCAAAAAAAAAATCCAAAAAAAATATTCGAAGAAAAAAATTTCAAAAAAAATTTCCAAAAAAAATTTTTAAAGAAGTTTAAAAAAAAAATTTTTCAAAAAAAAATTTTTCAAAGAAAAAAATTCAAAAAAAAATTCAAAAAAAAAAATTTTCAATAAAAAAATTTTCAAATGAAAAAATTTTTTAAAAAATTCAAAAAAAAAATTTTAAATGAAAAAATTTCAAAAAAAATTTTCAAAAAAAAAATTTCAAAAAAAATTTCAAAAAAAAATTTCAAAAAAACTCAAAAAATAATGAAAGAAATATTTCAAAGAAAATTTCAAAAAAAAAATTTTCAAAAAAAATTTCTAAAAAATTTTTAAAAAAACGTAGAAAAAATTAAAAAAAATTCAAGAACGTGAAAAAAAATTTTCGAAAAAAAAAATTTCAAAAAAATATTTCCAGAAAAACAAAAAAAAATTTCAAAAAAAATTTTCATAAAAAATATAAAAAAATTCAAAAACGGAAAAAAAATTAGAAAAAAAATTTTTCGAAAAAAAAAACTTTCAAAAAAAATTTTCAAAAAAAATTTTTGAAAAATAAAAATTTTCAAAAAAAAATTTCAAAAACTTCCAAAAAAATTTCAAAAAAAAATTTTCAAAAAAAAATTTCAGAAAAAATTTCAAAAAAAAATTTCAAAAAAACTTACAAAAAATGAAAACAAAATTTCGAAAAATTTCAAAAACTTTCAAAAAAAAAATCCAAAAAAAATATTCGAAGAAAAAAATTTCAAAAAAAATTTCCAAAAATAAAATTTTAAAAAAGTTTCAAAAAAAAATTTTTCAAAAAAAAATTTTTCAAAGAAAAAAATTCAAAAAAAAATTCAAAAAAAATTTTCAAATGAAAAAATTTAAAAAAAAATTCAAAAAAAAATTTTTAAATGAAAAAATTTCAAAAAAAATTTTCAAAAAAAAAATTTCAAAAAAAATTTCAAAAAAACTCAAAAAATGATGAAAGAAATATTTCAAAGAAAATTACAAAAAAAAAATATTTCAAAAAAAATTTCAAATTTTTTTTTAAAAAAACGTAAAAAAAATAAAAAAAAATTCAAGAACGTGAAAAAAAATTTTCGAAAAAAAAAATTTCAAAAAAATATTTCCAGAAAAACAAAAAAAAATTTCAAAAAATATTTTCATAAAAAATATAAAAAAATTCAAAAACTGAAAAAAAATTCGAAAAAAATATTTTCGAAAAAAAAACTTTTAAAAAAATTTAATAAATTCAAGAACGTGAAAAAAAAATTTCGAAAAAAAAATTTTCAAAAAAATATTTTCAGAAACAAAAAAAAAAATTCAAAAAAAAATTTCATAAAAAATATAAAAAAATTCAAAAACGGAAAAAAAATTTCAAAAAAAATATTTTCGAAAAGAAAAATTTTCAAAAAAAAAATTTTTAAAAATATAGATTTTCAAAAAAAAAATTTCGAAAACTTTAAAAAAAAAATCAAAAAAAAATTTTCAAAAATAAAAAATTTTCAGAAAAAATTTCAAAAATAAATTTCAAAAAAAAAATTAAAAAAACTCAAAAAAAAAATAAAAGAAAAAATTAGAAAAAAAAAATTTTCAAAAAAAATTTCAAAAAAAAAAAATTTTCAAAAAAAATTTCAAAACATTTTTTAAAAAAACGTAATAAAAATAAAAAAAAATTCAAGAACGTGAAAAAAAATTTTCGAAAAAAAAATTTTCAAAAAAAAATTTCCAGAAAAACAAAAAAAAAATTTCAAAAAATATTTCCATAAAAAATATAAAAAAATTCAAAAACTGAAAAAAAATTCGAAAAAAAAATTTTCGAAAAAAAATTTTTCAAAAAAAAAATTTTTCAAACAAAAATTTTCAAAAATTAAAACTTTCAAAAAAAACTTCAAAAAAAATTTTAAAAAATAAAAAAAATTTCAGAAAAAAACAAAAAAAAATTCAAAAAAAAATTGAAAATAAAAATTTTCAAAAAAAAATTCAAAAACTTGCAAAAAAAAATTTCAAATAAAAACTTTCAAAAAATAAATTTTTCAAAAAAATTTCAAAAAAAAATTTAAAAAAACTTTCAAAAAAATTTTTAAAAAATTCAAAAACGTGAATAAAAATTTTCGAAAAAAAAATTTTGAGGAAAATTTCAAAAAAAAGTTTCAAAAAAGTTCATAAAAATAATTCAAAAAAAATATTCGAAGAAAAAAATTTTTAAAAAAAATTTCCAACAAAATTTTTTTAAAAAGTTTCAAAAAAAAAAATTTTTTTCAAAAAAAAGTATTTCTAAAAAAAAATAAAAATAAAAATTCAAAAAAAAATTTCAAATAAAAAAAATTTCAAATGAAAACATTTCAAAAATAAATCAAAAAAAATTTTTAAATAAAAAATTTTCAAAAAAAAAAATTCAAAAAAAAAAATTTCAAATAAAGTTCAAAAAAAAATTCAAAAAAACTCAAAAAAAAATAAAAGAAAAAATTTAAAAAAAAAATTCAAAAAAAACTTCAAAAAAAATTTAAAAAAAACTTTCAATTGAAATTTTAAAAAATTTCGAAAACGGAAAAAAAAATTCGAAAAAAAATTTTCAAAAAAAAAATAATTGAAAATAAAAATTTCCAAAACAAAAATTCAAAAACTTTCAAAAAAAAATTTTCAAAAAAAATTTCTAAAAAAATTTAAAAAAAACGTAGAAAAAATACACAAAAAAAAATTTCAAAAAAAATTTTCATAAAAAATATAAAAAAATTCAAAAACGGAAAAAAAATTCGAAAAAAATATTTTCGAAAAAAAAAATTTTCAAAAAAAAATTTTGAAAAATAAAAATTTTCAAAAAAAAATTTTGAAAAATAAAAATTTTCAAAAAAAAAATTCAAAAACTTTCAAAAAAATTTCAAAAAAAAATTTTCAAAAATAAAAAATTTTCAGAAAAAATTTCAAAAATAATTTTCAAAAAACTCAAAAAAAAATAAAAGAAAAAATTTTAAAAAAAATTTCAAAAAAAACTTCAAAAAAAAATTTTAAAAAAACTTTCAATTGAAATTTTAAAAAATTTCGAAAACGGAAAAAAAAATTCGATAAAAAATTTTCGAAAAAAAAAATTTTTCAAAAAAAAAATAATTGAAAATAAAAATTTCCAAAACAAAAATTCAAAAACTTTCAAAAAAAAATTTTCAAAAAAAAAATTTCAGAAAAAATTTCAAAAAAAAATTTCAAAAAAACTTACAAAAAATGAAAACAAAATTTCGAAAAATTTCGAAAACTTTCAAAAAAAAAATCCAAAAAAAATATTCGAAGAAAAAAATTTCAAAAAAAATTTCCAAAAAAAAATTTTAAAAAAGTTTCAAAAAAAAATTTTTCAAAAAAAAATTTTTCAAAGAAAAAAATTCAAAAAAAAATTCAAAAAAAAAATTTTCAATAAAAAAATTTTCAAATGAAGAAATTTTTAAAAAAATTCAAAAAAAAAATTTTAAATGAAAAAATTTCAAAAAAAATTTTCAAAAAAAAAATTTCAAAAAAAATTTCAAAAAAAAATTTCAAAAAACTCAAAAAATAATGAAAGAAATATTTCAAAGAAAATTTCAAAAAAAAAAATTTCAAAAAAAATTTCTAAAAAAATTTTAAAAAAACGTAGAAAAAATTAAAAAAAATTCAAGAACGTGAAAAAAAATTTTCGAAAAAAAAAATTTCAAAAAAATATTTCCAGAAAAACAAAAAAAAATTTCAAAAAAAATTTTCATAAAAAATATAAAAAAATTCAAAAACGGAAAAAAAATTAGAAAAAAAAATTTTCGAAAAAAAAAACTTTCAAAAAAAAATTTTCAAAAAAAAATTTTGAAAAATAATAATTTTCAAAAAAAAATTTCAAAAACTTTCAAAAAAATTTCAAAAAAAAATTTTCAAAAAAAAATTTCAGAAAAAATTTCAAAAAAAAATTTCAAAAAAACTTACAAAAAATGAAAACAAAATTTCGAAAAATTTCGAAAACTTTCAAAAAAAAAATCCAAAAAAAATATTCGAAGAAAAAAATTTCAAGAAAAATTTCCAAAAAAAAAATTTTAAAAAAGTTTCAAAAAAAAATTTTTCAAAAAAAAAATTTTCAAAGAAAAAAATTCAAAAAAAAATTCAAAAAAAATTTTTTCAATAAAAAAATTTTCAAATGAAAAAATTAAAAAAAAATTCAAAAAAAAATTTTTAAATGAAAAAATTTCAAAAAAAATTTTCAAAAAAAAAAATTCAAAAAAAATTTCAAAAAAACTCAAAAAATGATGAAAGAAATATTTCAAAGAAAATTTCAAAAAAAAAATATTTCAAACAAAATTTCAAAAATTTTTTTAAAAAAACGTAAAAAAAATTAAAAAAAATTCAAGAACGTGAAAAAAAATTTTCGAAAAAAAAAATTTCAAAAAAATATTTCCAGAAAAACAAAAAAAAATTTCAAAAAATATTTTCATAAAAAATATAAAAAAATTCAAAAACTGAAAAAAAATTCGAAAAAAATATTTTCGAAAAAAAAACTTTTAAAAAAATTTAATAAATTCAAGAACGTGAAAAAAAATTTTCGAAAAAAAATTTTTCAAAAAAATATTTTCAGAAAAACAAAAAAAAATTTCAAAAAAAAATTTCATAAAAAATATAAAAAAATTCAAAAACGGAAAAAAAAATTCAAAAAAAAATATTTTCGAAAAGAAAAATTTTCAAAAAAAAAATTTTCAAAAATATAAATTTTCAAAAAAAAAATTTCGAAAACTTTAAAAAAAAAATTTCAAAAATAAAAAATTTTCAGAAAAAATTTCAAAAAAAAAATTAAAAAAACTCAAAAAAAAAATAAAAGAAAAAATTAGAAAAAAAAATTTTCAAAAAAAATTTCAAAAAAACTCAAAAAATAATGAAAGAAATATTTCAAAGAAAATTTCAAAAAAAAAAATTTTCAAAAAAAATTTCAAAACATTTTTTAAAAAAACGTAATAAAAATAAAAAAAAAATCAAGAACGTGAAAAAAAATTTTCGAAAAAAAAATTTTCAAAAAAAAATTTCCAGAAAAACAAAAAAAAAATTCCAAAAAATATTTTCATAAAAAATATAAAAAAATTCAAAAACTGAAAAAAAATTCGAAAAAAAAATTTTCGAAAAAAAATTTTTCAAAAAAAAAATTTTTCAAACAAAAATTTTCAAAAATAAAAACTTTCAAAAAAAACTTCAAAAAAAATTTTAAAAAACAAAAAAAATTTCAGAAAAAAACAAAAAAAAATTCAAAAAAAAATTGAAAATAAAAATTTTCAAAAAAAAATTCAAAAACTTGCAAAAAAAAATTTCAAATGAAAACTTTCAAAAAATAAATTTTTCAAAAAAATTTCAAAAAAAAATTTAAAAAAACTTTCAAAACATTTTTTAAAAAATTCAAAAACGTGAATAAAAATTTTCGAAAAAATAATTTCGAGGAAAATTTCAAAAAAAAGTTTCAAAAAAGTTCATAAAAATAATTCAAAAAAAATATTCGAAGAAAAAAATTTTTAAAAAAAATTTCCAACAAATTTTTTTTTAAAAAGTTTCAAAAAAAAAATTTTTTTTCAAAAAAAAGTATTTCTAAAAAAAAATAAAAATAAAAATTCAAAAAAAATTTTCAAATAAAAAAAATTTCAAATGAAAACATTTCAAAAATAAATCAAAAAAAAATTTTAAATAAAAAATTTTCAAAAAAAAAAATTCAAAAAAAAAAATTTCAAAAAAAGTTCAAAAAAAAAATTTCAAAAAAACTCAAAAAAAATAAAAGAAAAAATTTTAAAAAAAATTTCAAAAAAAACTTCAAAAAAAAATTTAAAAAAAACTTTCAATTGAAATTTTAAAAAATTTCGAAAACGGAAAAAAAAATTCGAAAAAAAATTTTCGAAAAAAAAAATTTTTCAAAAAAAAAATAATTGAAAATAAAAATTTCCAAAACAAAAATTCAAAAACTTTCAAAAAAAAATTTTCAAAAAAAAAATTTCAGAAAAAATTTCAAAAAAAAAATTCAAAAAAACTTACAAAAAATGAAAACAAAATTTCGAAAAATTTCGAAAACTTTCAAAAAAAAATCCAAAAAAAATATTCGAAGAAAAAAATTTCAAAAAAAATTTCCAAAAAAAAATTTTAAAAAAGTTTCAAAAAAAAATTTTTCAAAAAAAAATTTTTCAAAGAAAAAAATTCAAAAAAAAAATCAAAAAAAAAAATTTTCAATAAAAAAATTTTCAAATGAAAAAATTTTTTAAAAAATTCAAAAAAAAAATTTTAAATGAAAAAATTTCAAAAAAAATTTTCAAAAAAAAAATTTCAAAAAAAATTTCAAAAAAAAATTTCAAAAAAACTCAAAAAATAATGAAAGAAATATTTCAAAGAAAATTTCAAAAAAAAAATTTTCAAAAAAAATTTCTAAAAAAATTTTAAAAAAACGTAGAAAAAATTTAAAAAAATTCAAGAACGTGAAAAAAAATTTTCGAAAAAAAAAATTTCAAAAAAATATTTCCAGAAAAACAAAAAAAAATTTCAAAAAAAATTTTCATAAAAAATATAAAAAAATTCAAAAACGGAAAAAAAATTAGAAAAAAAATTTTTCGAAAAAAAAAACTTTCAAAAAAAATTTTCAAAAAAAAATTTTGAAAAATAAAAATTTTCAAAAAAAAAATTCAAAAACTTTCAAAAAAATTTCAAAAAAAAATTTTCAAAAAAAAATTTCAGAAAAAATTTCAAAAAAAAATTTCAAAAAAACTTACAAAAAATGAAAACAAAATTTCGAAAAATTTCGAAAACTTTCAAAAAAAAAATCCAAAAAAAATATTCGAAGAAAAAAATTTCAAAAAAAATTTCCAAAAATAAAATTTTAAAAAAGTTTCAAAAAAAAATTTTTCAAAAAAAAATTTTTCAAAGAAAAAAATTCAAAAAAAAATTCAAAAAAAATTTTCAAATGAAAAAATTTAAAAAAAAATTCAAAAAAAAATTTTTAAATGAAAAAATTTCAAAAAAAATTTTCAAAAAAAAAATTTCAAAAAAAATTTCAAAAAAACTCAAAAAATGATGAAAGAAATATTTCAAAGAAAATTACAAAAAAAAAATATTTCAAAAAAAATTTCAAATTTTTTTTTAAAAAAACGTAAAAAAAATAAAAAAAAATTCAAGAACGTGAAAAAAAATTTTCGAAAAAAAAAATTTCAAAAAAATATTTCCAGAAAAACAAAAAAAAAATTCAAAAAATATTTTCATAAAAAATATAAAAAAATTCAAAAACTGAAAAAAAATTCGAAAAAAATATTTTCGAAAAAAAAACTTTTAAAAAAATTTAATAAATTCAAGAACGTGAAAAAAAAATTTCGAAAAAAAAATTTTCAAAAAAATATTTTCAGAAACAAAAAAAAAATTTCAAAAAAAAATTTCATAAAAAATATAAAAAAATTCAAAAACGGAAAAAAAATTTCAAAAAAAATATTTTCGAAAAGAAAAATTTTCAAAAAAAAAATTTTTAAAAATATAGATTTTCAAAAAAAAAATTTCGAAAACTTTAAAAAAAAAATCAAAAAAAAATTTTCAAAAATAAAAAATTTTCAGAAAAAATTTCAAAAATTAATTTCAAAAAAAAAATTAAAAAAACTCAAAAAAAAAATAAAAGAAAAAATTAGAAAAAAAAATTTTCAAAAAAAATTTCAAAAAAAAAAAATTTTCAAAAAAAATTTCAAAACATTTTTTAAAAAAACGTAATAAAAATAAAAAAAAATTCAAGAACGTGAAAAAAAATTTTCGAAAAAAAAATTTTCAAAAAAAAATTTCCAGAAAAACAAAAAAAAAATTTCAAAAAATATTTTCATAAAAAATATAAAAAAATTCAAAAACTGAAAAAAAATTCGAAAAAAAAAATTTTCGAAAAAAAATTTTTCAAAAAAAAAATTTTTCAAACAAAAATTTTCAAAAATTAAAACTTTCAAAAAAAACTTCAAAAAAAATTTTAAAAAATAAAAAAAATTTCAGAAAAAAACAAAAAAAAATTCAAAAAAAAATTGAAAATAAAAATTTTCAAAAAAAAATTCAAAAACTTGCAAAAAAAAATTTCAAATAAAAACTTTCAAAAAATAAATTTTTCAAAAAAATTTCAAAAAAAAATTTAAAAAAACTTTCAAAAAAAATTTTAAAAAATTCAAAAACGTGAATAAAAATTTTCGAAAAAAAAATTTTGAGGAAAATTTCAAAAAAAAGTTTCAAAAAAGTTCATAAAAATAATTCAAAAAAAATATTCGAAGAAAAAAATTTTTAAAAAAAATTTCCAACAAAATTTTTTTAAAAAGTTTCAAAAAAAAAAATTTTTTTCAAAAAAAAGTATTTCTAAAAAAAAATAAAAATAAAAATTCAAAAAAAAATTTCAAATAAAAAAAATTTCAAATGAAAACATTTCAAAAATAAATCAAAAAAAATTTTTAAATAAAAAATTTTCAAAAAAAAAAATTCAAAAAAAAAATTTCAAATAAAGTTCAAAAAAAAATTCAAAAAAACTCAAAAAAAAATAAAAGAAAAAATTTAAAAAAAAAATTCAAAAAAAACTTCAAAAAAAAATTTAAAAAAAACTTTCAATTGAAATTTTAAAAAATTTCGAAAACGGAAAAAAAAATTCGAAAAAAAATTTTCAAAAAAAAAATAATTGAAAATAAAAATTTCCAAAACAAAAATTCAAAAACTTTCAAAAAAAAATTTTCAAAAAAAAATTTTCAGAAAAAAAATTTCAGAAAAAAATTCAAAAAAAAATTTCAAAAAAACTTACAAAAAATGAAAACAAAATTTCGAAAAATTTCGAAAACTTTCAAAAAAAAATCCAAAAAAAATATTCGAAGAAAAAAATTTCAAAAAAAAATTCCAAAAAAAAAATTTAAAAAAGTTTCAAAAAAAAATTTTTCAAAAAAAAAATTTTTCAAAGAAAAAAATTCAAAAAAAAATTTTTCAATAAAAAAATTTTCAAATGAAAAAATTTAAAAAAAAATTCAAAAAAAAATTTTTAAATGAAAAAATTTCAAAAAAAATTTTCAAAAAAAAAATTTCAAAAAAAATTTCAAAAAAAAATTTCAAAAAAACTCAAAAAATAATGAAAGAAATATTTCAAAGAAAATTTCAAAAAAAAAAATTCAAAAAAAATTTCTAAAAAAATTTAAAAAAAACGTAGAAAAAATACACAAAAAAAAATTTCAAAAAAAATTTTCATAAAAAATATAAAAAAATTCAAAAACGGAAAAAAAATTCGAAAAAAATATTTCCAAAAAAAAAAATTTTCAAAAAAAAATTTTGAAAAATAAAAATTTTCAAAAAAAAATTTTGAAAAATAAAAATTTTCAAAAAAAAAATTCAAAAACTTTCAAAAAAATTTCAAAAAAAAATTTTCAAAAATAAAAAATTTTCAGAAAAAATTTCAAAAATAATTTTCAAAAAACTCAAAAAAAAATAAAAGAAAAAATTTAAAAAAAAATTTCAAAAAAAACTTCAAAAAAAAATTTTAAAAAAACTTTCAATTGAAATTTTAAAAAATTTCGAAAACGGAAAAAAAAATTCGATAAAAAATTTTCGAAAAAAAAAATTTTTCAAAAAAAAAATAATTGAAAATAAAAATTTCCAAAACAAAAATTCAAAAACTTTCAAAAAAAAATTTTCAAAAAAAAAATTTCAGAAAAAATTTAAAAAAAAAATTTCAAAAAAACTTACAAAAAATGAAAACAAAATTTCGAAAAATTTCGAAAACTTTCAAAAAAAAAATCCAAAAAAAATATTCGAAGAAAAAAATTTCAAAAAAAATTTCCAAAAAAAAATTTTAAAAAAGTTTCAAAAAAAAATTTTTCAAAAAAAAATTTTTCAAAGAAAAAAATTCAAAAAAAAATTCAAAAAAAAAATTTTCAATAAAAAAATTTTCAAATGAAGAAATTTTTAAAAAAATTCAAAAAAAAAATTTTAAATGAAAAAATTTCAAAAAAAATTTTCAAAAAAAAAATTTCAAAAAAAATTTCAAAAAAAAATTTCAAAAAACTCAAAAAATAATGAAAGAAATATTTCAAAGAAAATTACAAAAAAAAAATATTTCAAAAAAAATTTCAAATTTTTTTTTAAAAAAACGTAAAAAAAATAAAAAAAAATTCAAGAACGTGAAAAAAAATTTTCGAAAAAAAAAATTTCAAAAAAATATTTCCAGAAAAACAAAAAAAAATTTCAAAAAATATTTTCATAAAAAATATAAAAAAATTCAAAAACTGAAAAAAAATTCGAAAAAAATATTTTCGAAAAAAAAACTTTTAAAAAAATTTAATAAATTCAAGAACGTGAAAAAAAAATTTCGAAAAAAAAATTTTCAAAAAAATATTTTCAGAAACAAAAAAAAAATTTCAAAAAAAAATTTCATAAAAAATATAAAAAAATTCAAAAACGGAAAAAAAATTTCAAAAAAAATATTTTCGAAAAGAAAAATTTTCAAAAAAAAAATTTTTAAAAATATAGATTTTCAAAAAAAAAATTTCGAAAACTTTAAAAAAAAAATCAAAAAAAAATTTTCAAAAATAAAAAATTTTCAGAAAAAATTTCAAAAATAAATTTCAAAAAAAAAATTAAAAAAACTAAAAAAAAAAATAAAAGAAAAAATTAGAAAAAAAAAATTTTCAAAAAAAATTTCAAAAAAAAAAAATTTTCAAAAAAAATTTCAAAACATTTTTTAAAAAAACGTAATAAAAATAAAAAAAAATTCAAGAACGTGAAAAAAAATTTTCGAAAAAAAAATTTTCAAAAAAAAATTTCCAGAAAAACAAAAAAAAAATTTCAAAAAATATTTCCATAAAAAATATAAAAAAATTCAAAAACTGAAAAAAAATTCGAAAAAAAAATTTTCGAAAAAAAATTTTTCAAAAAAAAAATTTTTCAAACAAAAATTTTCAAAAATTAAAACTTTCAAAAAAAACTTCAAAAAAAATTTTAAAAAATAAAAAAAATTTCAGAAAAAAACAAAAAAAAATTCAAAAAAAAATTGAAAATAAAAATTTTCAAAAAAAAATTCAAAAACTTGCAAAAAAAAATTTCAAATAAAAACTTTCAAAAAATAAATTTTTCAAAAAAATTTCAAAAAAAAATTTAAAAAAACTTTCAAAAAAATTTTTAAAAAATTCAAAAACGTGAATAAAAATTTTCGAAAAAAAAATTTTGAGGAAAATTTCAAAAAAAAGTTTCAAAAAAGTTCATAAAAATAATTCAAAAAAAATATTCGAAGAAAAAAATTTTTAAAAAAAATTTCCAACAAAATTTTTTTAAAAAGTTTCAAAAAAAAAAATTTTTTTCAAAAAAAAGTATTTCTAAAAAAAAATAAAAATAAAAATTCAAAAAAAAATTTCAAATAAAAAAAATTTCAAATGAAAACATTTCAAAAATAAATCAAAAAAAATTTTTAAATAAAAAATTTTCAAAAAAAAAAATTCAAAAAAAAAATTTCAAATAAAGTTCAAAAAAAAATTCAAAAAAACTCAAAAAAAAATAAAAGAAAAAATTTAAAAAAAAAATTCAAAAAAAACTTCAAAAAAAAATTAAAAAAAAACTTTCAATTGAAATTTTAAAAAATTTCGAAAACGGAAAAAAAATTTCTAAAAAAATTTAAAAAAAACGTAGAAAAAATACACAAAAAAAAATTTCAAAAAAAATTTTCATAAAAAATATAAAAAAATTCAAAAACGGAAAAAAAATTCGAAAAAAATATTTTCAAAAAAAAAAATTTTCAAAAAAAAATTTTGAAAAATAAAAATTTTCAAAAAAAAATTTTGAAAAATAAAAATTTTCAAAAAAAAAATTCAAAAACTTTCAAAAAAATTTCAAAAAAAAATTTTCAAAAATAAAAAATTTTCAGAAAAAATTTCAAAAATAATTTTCAAAAAACTCAAAAAAAAATAAAAGAAAAAATTTTTAAAAAAATTTCAAAAAAAACTTCAAAAAAAAATTTTAAAAAAACTTTCAATTGAAATTTTAAAAAATTTCGAAAACGGAAAAAAAAATTCGATAAAAAATTTTCGAAAAAAAAAATTTTTCAAAAAAAAAATAATTGAAAATAAAAATTTCCAAAACAAAAATTCAAAAACTTTCAAAAAAAAATTTTCAAAAAAAAAATTTCAGAAAAAATTTCAAAAAAAAATTTCAAAAAAACTTACAAAAAATGAAAACAAAATTTCGAAAAATTTCGAAAACTTTCAAAAAAAAAATCCAAAAAAAATATTCGAAGAAAAAAATTTCAAAAAAAATTTCCAAAAAAAAATTTTAAAAAAGTTTCAAAAAAAAATTTTTCAAAAAAAAATTTTTCAAAGAAAAAAATTCAAAAAAAAATTCAAAAAAAAAATTTTCAATAAAAAAATTTTCAAATGAAGAAATTTTTAAAAAAATTCAAAAAAAAAATTTTAAATGAAAAAATTTCAAAAAAAATTTTCAAAAAAAAAATTTCAAAAAAAATTTCAAAAAAAAATTTCAAAAAACTCAAAAAATAATGAAAGAAATATTTCAAAGAAAATTTCAAAAAAAAAAATTTCAAAAAAAATTTCTAAAAAAATTTTAAAAAAACGTAGAAAAAATTAAAAAAAATTCAAGAACGTGAAAAAAAATTTTCGAAAAAAAAAATTTCAAAAAAATATTTCCAGAAAAACAAAAAAAAATTTCAAAAAATATTTTCATAAAAAATATAAAAAAATTCAAAAACTGAAAAAAAATTCGAAAAAAATATTTTCGAAAAAAAAACTTTTAAAAAAATTTAATAAATTCAAGAACGTGAAAAAAAAATTTCGAAAAAAAAATTTTCAAAAAAATATTTTCAGAAACAAAAAAAAAATTTCAAAAAAAAATTTCATAAAAAATATAAAAAAATTCAAAAACGGAAAAAAAATTTCAAAAAAAATATTTTCGAAAAGAAAAATTTTCAAAAAAAAAATTTTTAAAAATATAGATTTTCAAAAAAAAAATTTCGAAAACTTTAAAAAAAAAATCAAAAAAAAATTTTCAAAAATAAAAAATTTTCAGAAAAAATTTCAAAAATAAATTTCAAAAAAAAAATTAAAAAAACTAAAAAAAAAAATAAAAGAAAAAATTAGAAAAAAAAAATTTTCAAAAAAAATTTCAAAAAAAAAAAATTTTCAAAAAAAATTTCAAAACATTTTTTAAAAAAACGTAATAAAAATAAAAAAAAATTCAAGAACGTGAAAAAAAATTTTCGAAAAAAAAATTTTCAAAAAAAAATTTCCAGAAAAACAAAAAAAAAATTTCAAAAAATATTTCCATAAAAAATATAAAAAAATTCAAAAACTGAAAAAAAATTCGAAAAAAAAATTTTCGAAAAAAAATTTTTCAAAAAAAAAATTTTTCAAACAAAAATTTTCAAAAATTAAAACTTTCAAAAAAAACTTCAAAAAAAATTTTAAAAAATAAAAAAAATTTCAGAAAAAAACAAAAAAAAATTCAAAAAAAAATTGAAAATAAAAATTTTCAAAAAAAAATTCAAAAACTTGCAAAAAAAAATTTCAAATAAAAACTTTCAAAAAATAAATTTTTCAAAAAAATTTCAAAAAAAAATTTAAAAAAACTTTCAAAAAAATTTTTAAAAAATTCAAAAACGTGAATAAAAATTTTCGAAAAAAAAATTTTGAGGAAAATTTCAAAAAAAAGTTTCAAAAAAGTTCATAAAAATAATTCAAAAAAAATATTCGAAGAAAAAAATTTTTAAAAAAAATTTCCAACAAAATTTTTTTAAAAAGTTTCAAAAAAAAAAATTTTTTTCAAAAAAAAGTATTTCTAAAAAAAAATAAAAATAAAAATTCAAAAAAAAATTTCAAATAAAAAAAATTTCAAATGAAAACATTTCAAAAATAAATCAAAAAAAATTTTTAAATAAAAAATTTTCAAAAAAAAAAATTCAAAAAAAAAATTTCAAATAAAGTTCAAAAAAAAATTCAAAAAAACTCAAAAAAAAATAAAAGAAAAAATTTAAAAAAAAAATTCAAAAAAAACTTCAAAAAAAAATTAAAAAAAAACTTTCAATTGAAATTTTAAAAAATTTCGAAAACGGAAAAAAAAATTCGAAAAAAAATTTTCAAAAAAAAAATAATTGAAAATAAAAATTTCCAAAACAAAAATTCAAAAACTTTCAAAAAAAAATTTTCAAAAAAAATTTCTAAAAAAATTTAAAAAAAACGTAGAAAAAATACACAAAAAAAAATTTCAAAAAAAATTTTCATAAAAAATATAAAAAAATTCAAAAACGGAAAAAAAATTCGAAAAAAATATTTTCAAAAAAAAAAATTTTCAAAAAAAAATTTTGAAAAATAAAAATTTTCAAAAAAAAATTTTGAAAAATAAAAATTTTCAAAAAAAAAATTCAAAAACTTTCAAAAAAATTTCAAAAAAAAATTTTCAAAAATAAAAAATTTTCAGAAAAAATTTCAAAAATAATTTTCAAAAAACTCAAAAAAAAATAAAAGAAAAAATTTTTAAAAAAATTTCAAAAAAAACTTCAAAAAAAAATTTTAAAAAAACTTTCAATTGAAATTTTAAAAAATTTCGAAAACGGAAAAAAAAATTCGATAAAAAATTTTCGAAAAAAAAAATTTTTCAAAAAAAAAATAATTGAAAATAAAAATTTCCAAAACAAAAATTCAAAAACTTTCAAAAAAAAATTTTCAAAAAAAAAATTTCAGAAAAAATTTCAAAAAAAAATTTCAAAAAAACTTACAAAAAATGAAAACAAAATTTCGAAAAATTTCGAAAACTTTCAAAAAAAAAATCCAAAAAAAATATTCGAAGAAAAAAATTTCAAAAAAAATTTCCAAAAAAAAATTTTAAAAAAGTTTCAAAAAAAAATTTTTCAAAAAAAAATTTTTCAAAGAAAAAAATTCAAAAAAAAATTCAAAAAAAAAATTTTCAATAAAAAAATTTTCAAATGAAGAAATTTTTAAAAAAATTCAAAAAAAAAATTTTAAATGAAAAAATTTCAAAAAAAATTTTCAAAAAAAAAATTTCAAAAAAAATTTCAAAAAAAAATTTCAAAAAACTCAAAAAATAATGAAAGAAATATTTCAAAGAAAATTTCAAAAAAAAAAATTTCAAAAAAAATTTCTAAAAAAATTTTAAAAAAACGTAGAAAAAATTAAAAAAAATTCAAGAACGTGAAAAAAAATTTTCGAAAAAAAAAATTTCAAAAAAATATTTCCAGAAAAACAAAAAAAAATTTCAAAAAATATTTTCATAAAAAATATAAAAAAATTCAAAAACTGAAAAAAAATTCGAAAAAAATATTTTCGAAAAAAAAACTTTTAAAAAAATTTAATAAATTCAAGAACGTGAAAAAAAAATTTCGAAAAAAAAATTTTCAAAAAAATATTTTCAGAAACAAAAAAAAAATTTCAAAAAAAAATTTCATAAAAAATATAAAAAAATTCAAAAACGGAAAAAAAATTTCAAAAAAAATATTTTCGAAAAGAAAAATTTTCAAAAAAAAAATTTTTAAAAATATAGATTTTCAAAAAAAAAATTTCGAAAACTTTAAAAAAAAAATCAAAAAAAAATTTTCAAAAATAAAAAATTTTCAGAAAAAATTTCAAAAATAAATTTCAAAAAAAAAATTAAAAAAACTAAAAAAAAAAATAAAAGAAAAAATTAGAAAAAAAAAATTTTCAAAAAAAATTTCAAAAAAAAAAAATTTTCAAAAAAAATTTCAAAACATTTTTTAAAAAAACGTAATAAAAATAAAAAAAAATTCAAGAACGTGAAAAAAAATTTTCGAAAAAAAAATTTTCAAAAAAAAATTTCCAGAAAAACAAAAAAAAAATTTCAAAAAATAAATTTTTCAAAAAAATTTCAAAAAAAATTTTTAAAAAATTCAAAAACGTGAATAAAAATTTTCGAAAAAAAAATTTTGAGGAAAATTTCAAAAAAAAGTTTCAAAAAAGTTCATAAAAATAATTCAAAAAAAATATTCGAAGAAAAAAATTTTTAAAAAAAATTTCCAACAAAATTTTTTTAAAAAGTTTCAAAAAAAAAAATTTTTTTCAAAAAAAAGTATTTCTAAAAAAAAATAAAAATAAAAATTCAAAAAAAAATTTCAAATAAAAAAAATTTCAAATGAAAACATTTCAAAAATAAATCAAAAAAAATTTTTAAATAAAAAATTTTCAAAAAAAAAAATTCAAAAAAAAAATTTCAAATAAAGTTCAAAAAAAAATTCAAAAAAACTCAAAAAAAAATAAAAGAAAAAATTTAAAAAAAAAATTCAAAAAAAACTTCAAAAAAAAATTTAAAAAAAACTTTCAATTGAAATTTTAAAAAATTTCGAAAACGGAAAAAAAAATTCGAAAAAAAATTTTCAAAAAAAAAATAATTGAAAATAAAAATTTCCAAAACAAAAATTCAAAAACTTTCAAAAAAAAATTTTCAAAAAAAAATTTTCAGAAAAAAAATTTCAGAAAAAAATTCAAAAAAAAATTTCAAAAAAACTTACAAAAAATGAAAACAAAATTTCGAAAAATTTCGAAAACTTTCAAAAAAAAATCCAAAAAAAATATTCGAAGAAAAAAATTTCAAAAAAAAATTCCAAAAAAAAAATTTAAAAAAGTTTCAAAAAAAAATTTTTCAAAAAAAAAATTTTTCAAAGAAAAAAATTCAAAAAAAAATTTTTCAATAAAAAAATTTTCAAATGAAAAAATTTAAAAAAAAATTCAAAAAAAAATTTTTAAATGAAAAAATTTCAAAAAAAATTTTCAAAAAAAAAATTTCAAAAAAAATTTCAAAAAAAAATTTCAAAAAAACTCAAAAAATAATGAAAGAAATATTTCAAAGAAAATTTCAAAAAAAAAAATTCAAAAAAAATTTCTAAAAAAATTTAAAAAAAACGTAGAAAAAATACACAAAAAAAAATTTCAAAAAAAATTTTCATAAAAAATATAAAAAAATTCAAAAACGGAAAAAAAATTCGAAAAAAATATTTCCAAAAAAAAAAATTTTCAAAAAAAAATTTTGAAAAATAAAAATTTTCAAAAAAAAATTTTGAAAAATAAAAATTTTCAAAAAAAAAATTCAAAAACTTTCAAAAAAATTTCAAAAAAAAATTTTCAAAAATAAAAAATTTTCAGAAAAAATTTCAAAAATAATTTTCAAAAAACTCAAAAAAAAATAAAAGAAAAAATTTAAAAAAAAATTTCAAAAAAAACTTCAAAAAAAAATTTTAAAAAAACTTTCAATTGAAATTTTAAAAAATTTCGAAAACGGAAAAAAAAATTCGATAAAAAATTTTCGAAAAAAAAAATTTTTCAAAAAAAAAATAATTGAAAATAAAAATTTCCAAAACAAAAATTCAAAAACTTTCAAAAAAAAATTTTCAAAAAAAAAATTTCAGAAAAAATTTAAAAAAAAAATTTCAAAAAAACTTACAAAAAATGAAAACAAAATTTCGAAAAATTTCGAAAACTTTCAAAAAAAAAATCCAAAAAAAATATTCGAAGAAAAAAATTTCAAAAAAAATTTCCAAAAAAAAATTTTAAAAAAGTTTCAAAAAAAAATTTTTCAAAAAAAAATTTTTCAAAGAAAAAAATTCAAAAAAAAATTCAAAAAAAAAATTTTCAATAAAAAAATTTTCAAATGAAGAAATTTTTAAAAAAATTCAAAAAAAAAATTTTAAATGAAAAAATTTCAAAAAAAATTTTCAAAAAAAAAATTTCAAAAAAAATTTCAAAAAAAAATTTCAAAAAACTCAAAAAATAATGAAAGAAATATTTCAAAGAAAATTACAAAAAAAAAATATTTCAAAAAAAATTTCAAATTTTTTTTTAAAAAAACGTAAAAAAAATAAAAAAAAATTCAAGAACGTGAAAAAAAATTTTCGAAAAAAAAAATTTCAAAAAAATATTTCCAGAAAAACAAAAAAAAATTTCAAAAAATATTTTCATAAAAAATATAAAAAAATTCAAAAACTGAAAAAAAATTCGAAAAAAATATTTTCGAAAAAAAAACTTTTAAAAAAATTTAATAAATTCAAGAACGTGAAAAAAAAATTTCGAAAAAAAAATTTTCAAAAAAATATTTTCAGAAACAAAAAAAAAATTTCAAAAAAAAATTTCATAAAAAATATAAAAAAATTCAAAAACGGAAAAAAAATTTCAAAAAAAATATTTTCGAAAAGAAAAATTTTCAAAAAAAAAATTTTTAAAAATATAGATTTTCAAAAAAAAAATTTCGAAAACTTTAAAAAAAAAATCAAAAAAAAATTTTCAAAAATAAAAAATTTTCAGAAAAAATTTCAAAAATTAATTTCAAAAAAAAAATTAAAAAAACTCAAAAAAAAAATAAAAGAAAAAATTAGAAAAAAAAATTTTCAAAAAAAATTTCAAAAAAAAAAAATTTTCAAAAAAAATTTCAAAACATTTTTTAAAAAAACGTAATAAAAATAAAAAAAAATTCAAGAACGTGAAAAAAAATTTTCGAAAAAAAAATTTTCAAAAAAAAATTTCCAGAAAAACAAAAAAAAAATTTCAAAAAATATTTTCATAAAAAATATAAAAAAATTCAAAAACTGAAAAAAAATTCGAAAAAAAAATTTTCGAAAAAAAATTTTTCAAAAAAAAAATTTTTCAAACAAAAATTTTCAAAAATTAAAACTTTCAAAAAAAACTTCAAAAAAAATTTTAAAAAATAAAAAAAATTTCAGAAAAAAACAAAAAAAAATTCAAAAAAAAATTGAAAATAAAAATTTTCAAAAAAAAATTCAAAAACTTGCAAAAAAAAATTTCAAATAAAAACTTTCAAAAAATAAATTTTTCAAAAAAATTTCAAAAAAAAATTTAAAAAAACTTTCAAAAAAAATTTTAAAAAATTCAAAAACGTGAATAAAAATTTTCGAAAAAAAAATTTTGAGGAAAATTTCAAAAAAAAGTTTCAAAAAAGTTCATAAAAATAATTCAAAAAAAATATTCGAAGAAAAAAATTTTTAAAAAAAATTTCCAACAAAATTTTTTTAAAAAGTTTCAAAAAAAAAAATTTTTTTCAAAAAAAAGTATTTCTAAAAAAAAATAAAAATAAAAATTCAAAAAAAAATTTCAAATAAAAAAAATTTCAAATGAAAACATTTCAAAAATAAATCAAAAAAAATTTTTAAATAAAAAATTTTCAAAAAAAAAAATTCAAAAAAAAAATTTCAAATAAAGTTCAAAAAAAAATTCAAAAAAACTCAAAAAAAAATAAAAGAAAAAATTTAAAAAAAAAATTCAAAAAAAACTTCAAAAAAAAATTTAAAAAAAACTTTCAATTGAAATTTTAAAAAATTTCGAAAACGGAAAAAAAAATTCGAAAAAAAATTTTCAAAAAAAAAATAATTGAAAATAAAAATTTCCAAAACAAAAATTCAAAAACTTTCAAAAAAAAATTTTCAAAAAAAAATTTTCAGAAAAAAAATTTCAGAAAAAAATTCAAAAAAAAATTTCAAAAAAACTTACAAAAAATGAAAACAAAATTTCGAAAAATTTCGAAAACTTTCAAAAAAAAATCCAAAAAAAATATTCGAAGAAAAAAATTTCAAAAAAAAATTCCAAAAAAAAAATTTAAAAAAGTTTCAAAAAAAAATTTTTCAAAAAAAAAATTTTTCAAAGAAAAAAATTCAAAAAAAAATTTTTCAATAAAAAAATTTTCAAATGAAAAAATTTAAAAAAAAATTCAAAAAAAAATTTTTAAATGAAAAAATTTCAAAAAAAATTTTCAAAAAAAAAATTTCAAAAAAAATTTCAAAAAAAAATTTCAAAAAAACTCAAAAAATAATGAAAGAAATATTTCAAAGAAAATTTCAAAAAAAAAAATTCAAAAAAAATTTCTAAAAAAATTTAAAAAAAACGTAGAAAAAATACACAAAAAAAAATTTCAAAAAAAATTTTCATAAAAAATATAAAAAAATTCAAAAACGGAAAAAAAATTCGAAAAAAATATTTCCAAAAAAAAAAATTTTCAAAAAAAAATTTTGAAAAATAAAAATTTTCAAAAAAAAATTTTGAAAAATAAAAATTTTCAAAAAAAAAATTCAAAAACTTTCAAAAAAATTTCAAAAAAAAATTTTCAAAAATAAAAAATTTTCAGAAAAAATTTCAAAAATAATTTTCAAAAAACTCAAAAAAAAATAAAAGAAAAAATTTAAAAAAAAATTTCAAAAAAAACTTCAAAAAAAAATTTTAAAAAAACTTTCAATTGAAATTTTAAAAAATTTCGAAAACGGAAAAAAAAATTCGATAAAAAATTTTCGAAAAAAAAAATTTTTCAAAAAAAAAATAATTGAAAATAAAAATTTCCAAAACAAAAATTCAAAAACTTTCAAAAAAAAATTTTCAAAAAAAAAATTTCAGAAAAAATTTTAAAAAAAAATTTCAAAAAAACTTACAAAAAATGAAAACAAAATTTCGAAAAATTTCGAAAACTTTCAAAAAAAAAATCCAAAAAAAATATTCGAAGAAAAAAATTTCAAAAAAAATTTCCAAAAAAAAATTTTAAAAAAGTTTCAAAAAAAAATTTTTCAAAAAAAAATTTTTCAAAGAAAAAAATTCAAAAAAAAATTCAAAAAAAAAATTTTCAATAAAAAAATTTTCAAATGAAGAAATTTTTAAAAAAATTCAAAAAAAAAATTTTAAATGAAAAAATTTCAAAAAAAATTTTCAAAAAAAAAATTTCAAAAAAAATTTCAAAAAAAAATTTCAAAAAACTCAAAAAATAATGAAAGAAATATTTCAAAGAAAATTACAAAAAAAAAATATTTCAAAAAAAATTTCAAATTTTTTTTTAAAAAAACGTAAAAAAAATAAAAAAAAAATTCAAGAACGTGAAAAAAAATTTTCGAAAAAAAAAATTTCAAAAAAATATTTCCAGAAAAACAAAAAAAAATTTCAAAAAATATTTTCATAAAAAATATAAAAAAATTCAAAAACTGAAAAAAAATTCGAAAAAAATATTTTCGAAAAAAAAACTTTTAAAAAAATTTAATAAATTCAAGAACGTGAAAAAAAAATTTCGAAAAAAAAATTTTCAAAAAAATATTTTCAGAAACAAAAAAAAAATTTCAAAAAAAAATTTCATAAAAAATATAAAAAAATTCAAAAACGGAAAAAAAATTTCAAAAAAAATATTTTCGAAAAGAAAAATTTTCAAAAAAAAAATTTTTAAAAATATAGATTTTCAAAAAAAAAATTTCGAAAACTTTAAAAAAAAAATCAAAAAAAAATTTTCAAAAATAAAAAATTTTCAGAAAAAATTTCAAAAATAAATTTCAAAAAAAAAATTAAAAAAACTAAAAAAAAAAATAAAAGAAAAAATTAGAAAAAAAAAATTTTCAAAAAAAATTTCAAAAAAAAAAAATTTTCAAAAAAAATTTCAAAACATTTTTTAAAAAAACGTAATAAAAATAAAAAAAAATTCAAGAACGTGAAAAAAAATTTTCGAAAAAAAAATTTTCAAAAAAAAAATTCCAGAAAAACAAAAAAAAAATTTCAAAAAATATTTCCATAAAAAATATAAAAAAATTCAAAAACTGAAAAAAAATTCGAAAAAAAAATTTTCGAAAAAAAATTTTTCAAAAAAAAAATTTTTCAAACAAAAATTTTCAAAAATTAAAACTTTCAAAAAAAACTTCAAAAAAAATTTTAAAAAATAAAAAAAATTTCAGAAAAAAACAAAAAAAAATTCAAAAAAAAATTGAAAATAAAAATTTTCAAAAAAAAATTCAAAAACTTGCAAAAAAAAATTTCAAATAAAAACTTTCAAAAAATAAATTTTTCAAAAAAATTTCAAAAAAAAATTTAAAAAAACTTTCAAAAAAATTTTTAAAAAATTCAAAAACGTGAATAAAAATTTTCGAAAAAAAAATTTTGAGGAAAATTTCAAAAAAAAGTTTCAAAAAAGTTCATAAAAATAATTCAAAAAAAATATTCGAAGAAAAAAATTTTTAAAAAAAATTTCCAACAAAATTTTTTTAAAAAGTTTCAAAAAAAAAAATTTTTTTCAAAAAAAAGTATTTCTAAAAAAAAATAAAAATAAAAATTCAAAAAAAAATTTCAAATAAAAAAAATTTCAAATGAAAACATTTCAAAAATAAATCAAAAAAAATTTTTAAATAAAAAATTTTCAAAAAAAAAAATTCAAAAAAAAAATTTCAAATAAAGTTCAAAAAAAAATTCAAAAAAACTCAAAAAAAAATAAAAGAAAAAATTTAAAAAAAAAATTCAAAAAAAACTTCAAAAAAAAATTTAAAAAAAACTTTCAATTGAAATTTTAAAAAATTTCGAAAACGGAAAAAAAAATTCGAAAAAAAATTTTCAAAAAAAAAATAATTGAAAATAAAAATTTCCAAAACAAAAATTCAAAAACTTTCAAAAAAAAATTTTCAAAAAAAATTTCTAAAAAAATTTAAAAAAAACGTAGAAAAAATACACAAAAAAAAATTTCAAAAAAAATTTTCATAAAAAATATAAAAAAATTCAAAAACGGAAAAAAAATTCGAAAAAAATATTTTCAAAAAAAAAAATTTTCAAAAAAAAATTTTGAAAAATAAAAATTTTCAAAAAAAAATTTTGAAAAATAAAAATTTTCAAAAAAAAAATTCAAAAACTTTCAAAAAAATTTCAAAAAAAAATTTTCAAAAATAAAAAATTTTCAGAAAAAATTTCAAAAATAATTTTCAAAAAACTCAAAAAAAAATAAAAGAAAAAATTTTTAAAAAAATTTCAAAAAAAACTTCAAAAAAAAATTTTAAAAAAACTTTCAATTGAAATTTTAAAAAATTTCGAAAACGGAAAAAAAAATTCGATAAAAAATTTTCGAAAAAAAAAATTTTTCAAAAAAAAAATAATTGAAAATAAAAATTTCCAAAACAAAAATTCAAAAACTTTCAAAAAAAAATTTTCAAAAAAAAAATTTCAGAAAAAATTTCAAAAAAAAAATTCAAAAAAACTTACAAAAAATGAAAACAAAATTTCGAAAAATTTCGAAAACTTTCAAAAAAAAATCCAAAAAAAATATTCGAAGAAAAAAATTTCAAAAAAAATTTCCAAAAAAAAATTTTAAAAAAGTTTCAAAAAAAAATTTTTCAAAAAAAAATTTTTCAAAGAAAAAAATTCAAAAAAAAAATCAAAAAAAAAAATTTTCAATAAAAAAATTTTCAAATGAAAAAATTTTTTAAAAAATTCAAAAAAAAAATTTTAAATGAAAAAATTTCAAAAAAAATTTTCAAAAAAAAAATTTCAAAAAAAATTTCAAAAAAAAATTTCAAAAAAACTCAAAAAATAATGAAAGAAATATTTCAAAGAAAATTTCAAAAAAAAAATTTTCAAAAAAAATTTCTAAAAAAATTTTAAAAAAACGTAGAAAAAATTTAAAAAAATTCAAGAACGTGAAAAAAAATTTTCGAAAAAAAAAATTTCAAAAAAATATTTCCAGAAAAACAAAAAAAAATTTCAAAAAAAATTTTCATAAAAAATATAAAAAAATTCAAAAACGGAAAAAAAATTAGAAAAAAAATTTTTCGAAAAAAAAAACTTTCAAAAAAAATTTTCAAAAAAAAATTTTGAAAAATAAAAATTTTCAAAAAAAAAATTCAAAAACTTTCAAAAAAATTTCAAAAAAAAATTTTCAAAAAAAAATTTCAGAAAAAATTTCAAAAAAAAATTTCAAAAAAACTTACAAAAAATGAAAACAAAATTTCGAAAAATTTCGAAAACTTTCAAAAAAAAAATCCAAAAAAAATATTCGAAGAAAAAAATTTCAAAAAAAATTTCCAAAAATAAAATTTTAAAAAAGTTTCAAAAAAAAATTTTTCAAAAAAAAATTTTTCAAAGAAAAAAATTCAAAAAAAAATTCAAAAAAAATTTTCAAATGAAAAAATTTAAAAAAAAATTCAAAAAAAAATTTTTAAATGAAAAAATTTCAAAAAAAATTTTCAAAAAAAAAATTTCAAAAAAAATTTCAAAAAAACTCAAAAAATGATGAAAGAAATATTTCAAAGAAAATTACAAAAAAAAAATATTTCAAAAAAAATTTCAAATTTTTTTTTAAAAAAACGTAAAAAAAATAAAAAAAAATTCAAGAACGTGAAAAAAAATTTTCGAAAAAAAAAATTTCAAAAAAATATTTCCAGAAAAACAAAAAAAAAATTCAAAAAATATTTTCATAAAAAATATAAAAAAATTCAAAAACTGAAAAAAAATTCGAAAAAAATATTTTCGAAAAAAAAACTTTTAAAAAAATTTAATAAATTCAAGAACGTGAAAAAAAAATTTCGAAAAAAAAATTTTCAAAAAAATATTTTCAGAAACAAAAAAAAAATTTCAAAAAAAAATTTCATAAAAAATATAAAAAAATTCAAAAACGGAAAAAAAATTTCAAAAAAAATATTTTCGAAAAGAAAAATTTTCAAAAAAAAAATTTTTAAAAATATAGATTTTCAAAAAAAAAATTTCGAAAACTTTAAAAAAAAAATCAAAAAAAAATTTTCAAAAATAAAAAATTTTCAGAAAAAATTTCAAAAATTAATTTCAAAAAAAAAATTAAAAAAACTCAAAAAAAAAATAAAAGAAAAAATTAGAAAAAAAAATTTTCAAAAAAAATTTCAAAAAAAAAAAATTTTCAAAAAAAATTTCAAAACATTTTTTAAAAAAACGTAATAAAAATAAAAAAAAATTCAAGAACGTGAAAAAAAATTTTCGAAAAAAAAAATTTCAAAAAAAAATTTCCAGAAAAACAAAAAAAAAATTTCAAAAAATATTTTCATAAAAAATATAAAAAAATTCAAAAACTGAAAAAAAATTCGAAAAAAAAATTTTCGAAAAAAAATTTTTCAAAAAAAAAATTTTTCAAACAAAAATTTTCAAAAATTAAAACTTTCAAAAAAAACTTCAAAAAAAATTTTAAAAAATAAAAAAAATTTCAGAAAAAAACAAAAAAAAATTCAAAAAAAAATTGAAAATAAAAATTTTCAAAAAAAAATTCAAAAACTTGCAAAAAAAAATTTCAAATAAAAACTTTCAAAAAATAAATTTTTCAAAAAAATTTCAAAAAAAAATTTAAAAAAACTTTCAAAAAAAATTTTAAAAAATTCAAAAACGTGAATAAAAATTTTCGAAAAAAAAATTTTGAGGAAAATTTCAAAAAAAAGTTTCAAAAAAGTTCATAAAAATAATTCAAAAAAAATATTCGAAGAAAAAAATTTTTAAAAAAAATTTCCAACAAAATTTTTTTAAAAAGTTTCAAAAAAAAAAATTTTTTTCAAAAAAAAGTATTTCTAAAAAAAAATAAAAATAAAAATTCAAAAAAAAATTTCAAATAAAAAAAATTTCAAATGAAAACATTTCAAAAATAAATCAAAAAAAATTTTTAAATAAAAAATTTTCAAAAAAAAAAATTCAAAAAAAAAATTTCAAATAAAGTTCAAAAAAAAATTCAAAAAAACTCAAAAAAAAATAAAAGAAAAAATTTAAAAAAAAAATTCAAAAAAAACTTCAAAAAAAAATTTAAAAAAAACTTTCAATTGAAATTTTAAAAAATTTCGAAAACGGAAAAAAAAATTCGAAAAAAAATTTTCAAAAAAAAAATAATTGAAAATAAAAATTTCCAAAACAAAAATTCAAAAACTTTCAAAAAAAAATTTTCAAAAAAAAATTTTCAGAAAAAAAATTTCAGAAAAAAATTCAAAAAAAAATTTCAAAAAAACTTACAAAAAATGAAAACAAAATTTCGAAAAATTTCGAAAACTTTCAAAAAAAAATCCAAAAAAAATATTCGAAGAAAAAAATTTCAAAAAAAAATTCCAAAAAAAAAATTTAAAAAAGTTTCAAAAAAAAATTTTTCAAAAAAAAAATTTTTCAAAGAAAAAAATTCAAAAAAAAATTTTTCAATAAAAAAATTTTCAAATGAAAAAATTTAAAAAAAAATTCAAAAAAAAATTTTTAAATGAAAAAATTTCAAAAAAAATTTTCAAAAAAAAAATTTCAAAAAAAATTTCAAAAAAAAATTTCAAAAAAACTCAAAAAATAATGAAAGAAATATTTCAAAGAAAATTTCAAAAAAAAAAATTCAAAAAAAATTTCTAAAAAAATTTAAAAAAAACGTAGAAAAAATACACAAAAAAAAATTTCAAAAAAAATTTTCATAAAAAATATAAAAAAATTCAAAAACGGAAAAAAAATTCGAAAAAAATATTTCCAAAAAAAAAAATTTTCAAAAAAAAATTTTGAAAAATAAAAATTTTCAAAAAAAAATTTTGAAAAATAAAAATTTTCAAAAAAAAAATTCAAAAACTTTCAAAAAAATTTCAAAAAAAAATTTTCAAAAATAAAAAATTTTCAGAAAAAATTTCAAAAATAATTTTCAAAAAACTCAAAAAAAAATAAAAGAAAAAATTTAAAAAAAAATTTCAAAAAAAACTTCAAAAAAAAATTTTAAAAAAACTTTCAATTGAAATTTTAAAAAATTTCGAAAACGGAAAAAAAAATTCGATAAAAAATTTTCGAAAAAAAAAATTTTTCAAAAAAAAAATAATTGAAAATAAAAATTTCCAAAACAAAAATTCAAAAACTTTCAAAAAAAAATTTTCAAAAAAAAAATTTCAGAAAAAATTTAAAAAAAAAATTTCAAAAAAACTTACAAAAAATGAAAACAAAATTTCGAAAAATTTCGAAAACTTTCAAAAAAAAAATCCAAAAAAAATATTCGAAGAAAAAAATTTCAAAAAAAATTTCCAAAAAAAAATTTTAAAAAAGTTTCAAAAAAAAATTTTTCAAAAAAAAATTTTTCAAAGAAAAAAATTCAAAAAAAAATTCAAAAAAAAAATTTTCAATAAAAAAATTTTCAAATGAAGAAATTTTTAAAAAAATTCAAAAAAAAAATTTTAAATGAAAAAATTTCAAAAAAAATTTTCAAAAAAAAAATTTCAAAAAAAATTTCAAAAAAAAATTTCAAAAAACTCAAAAAATAATGAAAGAAATATTTCAAAGAAAATTACAAAAAAAAAATATTTCAAAAAAAATTTCAAATTTTTTTTTAAAAAAACGTAAAAAAAATAAAAAAAAATTCAAGAACGTGAAAAAAAATTTTCGAAAAAAAAAATTTCAAAAAAATATTTCCAGAAAAACAAAAAAAAATTTCAAAAAATATTTTCATAAAAAATATAAAAAAATTCAAAAACTGAAAAAAAATTCGAAAAAAATATTTTCGAAAAAAAAACTTTTAAAAAAATTTAATAAATTCAAGAACGTGAAAAAAAAATTTCGAAAAAAAAATTTTCAAAAAAATATTTTCAGAAACAAAAAAAAAATTTCAAAAAAAAATTTCATAAAAAATATAAAAAAATTCAAAAACGGAAAAAAAATTTCAAAAAAAATATTTTCGAAAAGAAAAATTTTCAAAAAAAAAATTTTTAAAAATATAGATTTTCAAAAAAAAAATTTCGAAAACTTTAAAAAAAAAATCAAAAAAAAATTTTCAAAAATAAAAAATTTTCAGAAAAAATTTCAAAAATAAATTTCAAAAAAAAAATTAAAAAAACTAAAAAAAAAAATAAAAGAAAAAATTAGAAAAAAAAAATTTTCAAAAAAAATTTCAAAAAAAAAAAATTTTCAAAAAAAATTTCAAAACATTTTTTAAAAAAACGTAATAAAAATAAAAAAAAATTCAAGAACGTGAAAAAAAATTTTCGAAAAAAAAATTTTCAAAAAAAAATTTCCAGAAAAACAAAAAAAAAATTTCAAAAAATAAATTTTTCAAAAAAATTTCAAAAAAAAATTTAAAAAAACTTTCAAAAAAATTTTTAAAAAATTCAAAAACGTGAATAAAAATTTTCGAAAAAAAAATTTTGAGGAAAATTTCAAAAAAAAGTTTCAAAAAAGTTCATAAAAATAATTCAAAAAAAATATTCGAAGAAAAAAATTTTTAAAAAAAATTTCCAACAAAATTTTTTTAAAAAGTTTCAAAAAAAAAAATTTTTTTCAAAAAAAAGTATTTCTAAAAAAAAATAAAAATAAAAATTCAAAAAAAAATTTCAAATAAAAAAAATTTCAAATGAAAACATTTCAAAAATAAATCAAAAAAAATTTTTAAATAAAAAATTTTCAAAAAAAAAAATTCAAAAAAAAAATTTCAAATAAAGTTCAAAAAAAAATTCAAAAAAACTCAAAAAAAAATAAAAGAAAAAATTAAAAAAAAAAATTCAAAAAAAACTTCAAAAAAAAATTTAAAAAAAACTTTCAATTGAAATTTTAAAAAATTTCGAAAACGGAAAAAAAAATTCGAAAAAAAATTTTCAAAAAAAAAATAATTGAAAATAAAAATTTCCAAAACAAAAATTCAAAAACTTTCAAAAAAAAATTTTCAAAAAAAATTTCTAAAAAAATTTTAAAAAAACGTAGAAAAAATACACAAAAAAAAATTTCAAAAAAAATTTTCATAAAAAATATAAAAAAATTCAAAAACGGAAAAAAAATTCGAAAAAAATATTTTCGAAAAAAAAAATTTTCAAAAAAAAATTTTGAAAAATAAAAATTTTCAAAAAAAAATTTTGAAAAATAAAAATTTTCAAAAAAAAAATTCAAAAACTTTCAAAAAAATTTCAAAAAAAAATTTTCAAAAATAAAAAATTTTCAGAAAAAATTTCAAAAATAATTTTCAAAAAACTCAAAAAAAAATAAAAGAAAAAATTTTTAAAAAAATTTCAAAAAAAACTTCAAAAAAAAATTTTAAAAAAACTTTCAATTGAAATTTTAAAAAATTTCGAAAACGGAAAAAAAAATTCGATAAAAAATTTTCGAAAAAAAAAATTTTTCAAAAAAAAAATAATTGAAAATAAAAATTTCCAAAACAAAAATTCAAAAACTTTCAAAAAAAAATTTTCAAAAAAAAAATTTCAGAAAAAATTTCAAAAAAAAATTTCAAAAAAACTTACAAAAAATGAAAACAAAATTTCGAAAAATTTCGAAAACTTTCAAAAAAAAAATCCAAAAAAAATATTCGAAGAAAAAAATTTCAAAAAAAATTTCCAAAAAAAAATTTTAAAAAAGTTTCAAAAAAAAATTTTTCAAAAAAAAATTTTTCAAAGAAAAAAATTCAAAAAAAAATTCAAAAAAAAAATTTTCAATAAAAAAATTTTCAAATGAAGAAATTTTTAAAAAAATTCAAAAAAAAAATTTTAAATGAAAAAATTTCAAAAAAAATTTTCAAAAAAAAAATTTCAAAAAAAATTTCAAAAAAAAATTTCAAAAAACTCAAAAAATAATGAAAGAAATATTTCAAAGAAAATTTCAAAAAAAAAAATTTCAAAAAAAATTTCTAAAAAAATTTTAAAAAAACGTAGAAAAAATTAAAAAAAATTCAAGAACGTGAAAAAAAATTTTCGAAAAAAAAAATTTCAAAAAAATATTTCCAGAAAAACAAAAAAAAATTTCAAAAAAAATTTTCATAAAAAATATAAAAAAATTCAAAAACGGAAAAAAAATTAGAAAAAAAAATTTTCGAAAAAAAAAACTTTCAAAAAAAAATTTTCAAAAAAAAATTTTGAAAAATAATAATTTTCAAAAAAAAATTTCAAAAACTTTCAAAAAAATTTCAAAAAAAAATTTTCAAAAAAAAATTTCAGAAAAAATTTCAAAAAAAAATTTCAAAAAAACTTACAAAAAATGAAAACAAAATTTCGAAAAATTTCGAAAACTTTCAAAAAAAAAATCCAAAAAAAATATTCGAAGAAAAAAATTTCAAGAAAAATTTCCAAAAAAAAAATTTTAAAAAAGTTTCAAAAAAAAATTTTTCAAAAAAAAAATTTTCAAAGAAAAAAATTCAAAAAAAAATTCAAAAAAAATTTTTTCAATAAAAAAATTTTCAAATGAAAAAATTAAAAAAAAAATTCAAAAAAAAATTTTTAAATGAAAAAATTTCAAAAAAAATTTTCAAAAAAAAAAATTCAAAAAAAATTTCAAAAAAACTCAAAAAATGATGAAAGAAATATTTCAAAGAAAATTTCAAAAAAAAAATATTTCAAACAAAATTTCAAAAATTTTTTTAAAAAAACGTAAAAAAAATAAAAAAAAATTCAAGAACGTGAAAAAAAATTTTCGAAAAAAAAAATTTCAAAAAAATATTTCCAGAAAAACAAAAAAAAATTTCAAAAAATATTTTCATAAAAAATATAAAAAAATTCAAAAACTGAAAAAAAATTCGAAAAAAATATTTTCGAAAAAAAAACTTTTAAAAAAATTTAATAAATTCAAGAACGTGAAAAAAAATTTTCGAAAAAAAATTTTTCAAAAAAATATTTTCAGAAAAACAAAAAAAAATTTCAAAAAAAAATTTCATAAAAAATATAAAAAAATTCAAAAACGGAAAAAAAAATTCAAAAAAAAATATTTTCGAAAAGAAAAATTTTCAAAAAAAAAATTTTCAAAAATATAAATTTTCAAAAAAAAAATTTCGAAAACTTTAAAAAAAAAATTTCAAAAATAAAAAATTTTCAGAAAAAATTTCAAAAAAAAAATTAAAAAAACTCAAAAAAAAAATAAAAGAAAAAATTAGAAAAAAAAATTTTCAAAAAAAATTTCAAAAAAACTCAAAAAATAATGAAAGAAATATTTCAAAGAAAATTTCAAAAAAAAAAATTTTCAAAAAAAATTTCAAAACATTTTTTAAAAAAACGTAATAAAAATTAAAAAAAAATCAAGAACGTGAAAAAAAATTTTCGAAAAAAAAATTTTCAAAAAAAAATTTCCAGAAAAACAAAAAAAAAATTCCAAAAAATATTTTCATAAAAAATATAAAAAAATTCAAAAACTGAAAAAAAATTCGAAAAAAAAATTTTCGAAAAAAAATTTTTCAAAAAAAAAATTTTTCAAACAAAAATTTTCAAAAATAAAAACTTTCAAAAAAAACTTCAAAAAAAATTTTAAAAAACAAAAAAAATTTCAGAAAAAAACAAAAAAAAATTCAAAAAAAAATTGAAAATAAAAATTTTCAAAAAAAAATTCAAAAACTTGCAAAAAAAAATTTCAAATGAAAACTTTCAAAAAATAAATTTTTCAAAAAAATTTCAAAAAAAAATTTAAAAAAACTTTCAAAAAATTTTTTAAAAAATTCAAAAACGTGAATAAAAATTTTCGAAAAAATAATTTCGAGGAAAATTTCAAAAAAAAGTTTCAAAAAAGTTCATAAAAATAATTCAAAAAAAATATTCGAAGAAAAAAATTTTTAAAAAAAATTTCCAACAAATTTTTTTTTAAAAAGTTTCAAAAAAAAAATTTTTTTTCAAAAAAAAGTATTTCTAAAAAAAAATAAAAATAAAAATTCAAAAAAAATTTTCAAATAAAAAAAATTTCAAATGAAAACATTTCAAAAATAAATCAAAAAAAATTTTAAATAAAAAATTTTCAAAAAAAAAAATTCAAAAAAAAAAATTTCAAAAAAAGTTCAAAAAAAAAATTTCAAAAAAACTCAAAAAAAATAAAAGAAAAAATTTTAAAAAAAATTTCAAAAAAAACTTCAAAAAAAAATTTAAAAAAAACTTTCAATTGAAATTTTAAAAAATTTCGAAAACGGAAAAAAAAATTCGAAAAAAAATTTTCGAAAAAAAAAATTTTTCAAAAAAAAAATAATTGAAAATAAAAATTTCCAAAACAAAAATTCAAAAACTTTCAAAAAAAAATTTTCAAAAAAAAAATTTCAGAAAAAATTTCAAAAAAAAAATTCAAAAAAACTTACAAAAAATGAAAACAAAATTTCGAAAAATTTCGAAAACTTTCAAAAAAAAAATCCAAAAAAAATATTCGAAGAAAAAAATTTCAAAAAAAATTTCCAAAAAAAAATTTTAAAAAAGTTTCAAAAAAAAATTTTTCAAAAAAAAATTTTTCAAAGAAAAAAATTCAAAAAAAAAATCAAAAAAAAAAATTTTCAATAAAAAAATTTTCAAATGAAAAATTTTTTTAAAAAATTCAAAAAAAAAATTTTAAATGAAAAAATTTCAAAAAAAATTTTCAAAAAAAAAATTTCAAAAAAAATTTCAAAAAAAAATTTCAAAAAAACTCAAAAAATAATGAAAGAAATATTTCAAAGAAAATTTCAAAAAAAAAATTTTCAAAAAAAATTTCTAAAAAAATTTTAAAAAAACGTAGAAAAAATTTAAAAAAATTCAAGAACGTGAAAAAAAATTTTCGAAAAAAAAAATTTCAAAAAAATATTTCCAGAAAAACAAAAAAAAATTTCAAAAAAAATTTTCATAAAAAATATAAAAAAATTCAAAAACGGAAAAAAAATTAGAAAAAAAATTTTTCGAAAAAAAAAACTTTCAAAAAAAATTTTCAAAAAAAAATTTTGAAAAATAAAAATTTTCAAAAAAAAAATTCAAAAACTTTCAAAAAAATTTCAAAAAAAAATTTTCAAAAAAAAATTTCAGAAAAAATTTCAAAAAAAAATTTCAAAAAAACTTACAAAAAATGAAAACAAAATTTCGAAAAATTTCGAAAACTTTCAAAAAAAAAATCCAAAAAAAATATTCGAAGAAAAAAATTTCAAAAAAAATTTCCAAAAATAAAATTTTAAAAAAGTTTCAAAAAAAAATTTTTCAAAAAAAAATTTTTCAAAGAAAAAAATTCAAAAAAAAATTCAAAAAAAATTTTCAAATGAAAAAATTTAAAAAAAAATTCAAAAAAAAATTTTTAAATGAAAAAATTTCAAAAAAAATTTTCAAAAAAAAAATTTCAAAAAAATTTTCAAAAAAACTCAAAAAATGATGAAAGAAATATTTCAAAGAAAATTACAAAAAAAAAATATTTCAAAAAAAATTTCAAATTTTTTTTTAAAAAAACGTAAAAAAAATAAAAAAAAATTCAAGAACGTGAAAAAAAATTTTCGAAAAAAAAAATTTCAAAAAAATATTTCCAGAAAAACAAAAAAAAAATTCAAAAAATATTTTCATAAAAAATATAAAAAAATTCAAAAACTGAAAAAAAATTCGAAAAAAATATTTTCGAAAAAAAAACTTTTAAAAAAATTTAATAAATTCAAGAACGTGAAAAAAAAATTTCGAAAAAAAAATTTTCAAAAAAATATTTTCAGAAACAAAAAAAAAATTTCAAAAAAAAATTTCATAAAAAATATAAAAAAATTCAAAAACGGAAAAAAAATTTCAAAAAAAATATTTTCGAAAAGAAAAATTTTCAAAAAAAAAATTTTTAAAAATATAGATTTTCAAAAAAAAAATTTCGAAAACTTTAAAAAAAAAATCAAAAAAAAATTTTCAAAAATAAAAAATTTTCAGAAAAAATTTCAAAAATTAATTTCAAAAAAAAAATTAAAAAAACTCAAAAAAAAAATAAAAGAAAAAATTAGAAAAAAAAATTTTCAAAAAAAATTTCAAAAAAAAAAAATTTTCAAAAAAAATTTCAAAACATTTTTTAAAAAAACGTAATAAAAATAAAAAAAAATTCAAGAACGTGAAAAAAAATTTTCGAAAAAAAAATTTTCAAAAAAAAATTTCCAGAAAAACAAAAAAAAAATTTCAAAAAATATTTTCATAAAAAATATAAAAAAATTCAAAAACTGAAAAAAAATTCGAAAAAAAAATTTTCGAAAAAAAATTTTTCAAAAAAAAAATTTTTCAAACAAAAATTTTCAAAAATTAAAACTTTCAAAAAAAACTTCAAAAAAAATTTTAAAAAATAAAAAAAATTTCAGAAAAAAACAAAAAAAAATTCAAAAAAAAATTGAAAATAAAAATTTTCAAAAAAAAATTCAAAAACTTGCAAAAAAAAATTTCAAATAAAAACTTTCAAAAAATAAATTTTTCAAAAAAATTTCAAAAAAAAATTTAAAAAAACTTTCAAAAAAAATTTTAAAAAATTCAAAAACGTGAATAAAAATTTTCGAAAAAAAAATTTTGAGGAAAATTTCAAAAAAAAGTTTCAAAAAAGTTCATAAAAATAATTCAAAAAAAATATTCGAAGAAAAAAATTTTTAAAAAAAATTTCCAACAAAATTTTTTTAAAAAGTTTCAAAAAAAAAAATTTTTTTCAAAAAAAAGTATTTCTAAAAAAAAATAAAAATAAAAATTCAAAAAAAAATTTCAAATAAAAAAAATTTCAAATGAAAACATTTCAAAAATAAATCAAAAAAAATTTTTAAATAAAAAATTTTCAAAAAAAAAAATTCAAAAAAAAAATTTCAAATAAAGTTCAAAAAAAAATTCAAAAAAACTCAAAAAAAAATAAAAGAAAAAATTTAAAAAAAAAATTCAAAAAAAACTTCAAAAAAAAATTTAAAAAAAACTTTCAATTGAAATTTTAAAAAATTTCGAAAACGGAAAAAAAAATTCGAAAAAAAATTTTCAAAAAAAAAATAATTGAAAATAAAAATTTCCAAAACAAAAATTCAAAAACTTTCAAAAAAAAATTTTCAAAAAAAAATTTTCAGAAAAAAAATTTCAGAAAAAAATTCAAAAAAAAATTTCAAAAAAACTTACAAAAAATGAAAACAAAATTTCGAAAAATTTCGAAAACTTTCAAAAAAAAATCCAAAAAAAATATTCGAAGAAAAAAATTTCAAAAAAAAATTCCAAAAAAAAAATTTAAAAAAGTTTCAAAAAAAAATTTTTCAAAAAAAAAATTTTTCAAAGAAAAAAATTCAAAAAAAAATTTTTCAATAAAAAAATTTTCAAATGAAAAAATTTAAAAAAAAATTCAAAAAAAAATTTTTAAATGAAAAAATTTCAAAAAAAATTTTCAAAAAAAAAATTTCAAAAAAAATTTCAAAAAAAAATTTCAAAAAAACTCAAAAAATAATGAAAGAAATATTTCAAAGAAAATTTCAAAAAAAAAAATTCAAAAAAAATTTCTAAAAAAATTTAAAAAAAACGTAGAAAAAATACACAAAAAAAAATTTCAAAAAAAATTTTCATAAAAAATATAAAAAAATTCAAAAACGGAAAAAAAATTCGAAAAAAATATTTCCAAAAAAAAAAATTTTCAAAAAAAAATTTTGAAAAATAAAAATTTTCAAAAAAAAATTTTGAAAAATAAAAATTTTCAAAAAAAAAATTCAAAAACTTTCAAAAAAATTTCAAAAAAAAATTTTCAAAAATAAAAAATTTTCAGAAAAAATTTCAAAAATAATTTTCAAAAAACTCAAAAAAAAATAAAAGAAAAAATTTAAAAAAAAATTTCAAAAAAAACTTCAAAAAAAAATTTTAAAAAAACTTTCAATTGAAATTTTAAAAAATTTCGAAAACGGAAAAAAAAATTCGATAAAAAATTTTCGAAAAAAAAAATTTTTCAAAAAAAAAATAATTGAAAATAAAAATTTCCAAAACAAAAATTCAAAAACTTTCAAAAAAAAATTTTCAAAAAAAAAATTTCAGAAAAAATTTAAAAAAAAAATTTCAAAAAAACTTACAAAAAATGAAAACAAAATTTCGAAAAATTTCGAAAACTTTCAAAAAAAAAATCCAAAAAAAATATTCGAAGAAAAAAATTTCAAAAAAAATTTCCAAAAAAAAATTTTAAAAAAGTTTCAAAAAAAAATTTTTCAAAAAAAAATTTTTCAAAGAAAAAAATTCAAAAAAAAATTCAAAAAAAAAATTTTCAATAAAAAAATTTTCAAATGAAGAAATTTTTAAAAAAATTCAAAAAAAAAATTTTAAATGAAAAAATTTCAAAAAAAATTTTCAAAAAAAAAATTTCAAAAAAAATTTCAAAAAAAAATTTCAAAAAACTCAAAAAATAATGAAAGAAATATTTCAAAGAAAATTTCAAAAAAAAAAATTTCAAAAAAAATTTCTAAAAAAATTTTAAAAAAACGTAGAAAAAATTAAAAAAAATTCAAGAACGTGAAAAAAAATTTTCGAAAAAAAAAATTTCAAAAAAATATTTCCAGAAAAACAAAAAAAAAATTCAAAAAAAATTTTCATAAAAAATATAAAAAAATTCAAAAACGGAAAAAAAATTAGAAAAAAAAATTTTCGAAAAAAAAAACTTTCAAAAAAAAATTTTCAAAAAAAAATTTTGAAAAATAAAAATTTTCAAAAAAAAATTTCAAAAACTTTCAAAAAAATTTCAAAAAAAAATTTTCAAAAAAAAATTTCAGAAAAAATTTCAAAAAAAAATTTCAAAAAAACTTACAAAAAATGAAAACAAAATTTCGAAAAATTTCGAAAACTTTCAAAAAAAAAATCCAAAAAAAATATTCGAAGAAAAAAATTTCAAGAAAAATTTCCAAAAAAAAAATTTTAAAAAAGTTTCAAAAAAAAATTTTTCAAAAAAAAAATTTTCAAAGAAAAAAATTCAAAAAAAAATTCAAAAAAAATTTTTTCAATAAAAAAATTTTCAAATGAAAAAATTTTAAAAAAAATTCAAAAAAAAATTTTTAAATGAAAAAATTTCAAAAAAAATTTTCAAAAAAAAAAATTCAAAAAAAATTTCAAAAAAACTCAAAAAATGATGAAAGAAATATTTCAAAGAAAATTTCAAAAAAAAAATATTTCAAACAAAATTTCAAAAATTTTTTTAAAAAAACGTAAAAAAAATAAAAAAAAATTCAAGAACGTGAAAAAAAATTTTCGAAAAAAAAAATTTCAAAAAAATATTTCCAGAAAAACAAAAAAAAATTTCAAAAAATATTTTCATAAAAAATATAAAAAAATTCAAAAACTGAAAAAAAATTCGAAAAAAATATTTTCGAAAAAAAAACTTTTAAAAAAACTTAATAAATTCAAGAACGTGAAAAAAAATTTTCGAAAAAAAATTTTTCAAAAAAATATTTTCAGAAAAACAAAAAAAAATTTCAAAAAAAAATTTCATAAAAAATATAAAAAAATTCAAAAACGGAAAAAAAAATTCAAAAAAAAATATTTTCGAAAAGAAAAATTTTCAAAAAAAAAATTTTCAAAAATATAAATTTTCAAAAAAAAAATTTCGAAAACTTTAAAAAAAAAATTTCAAAAATAAAAAATTTTCAGAAAAAATTTCAAAAAAAAAATTTAAAAAACTCAAAAAAAAAATAAAAGAAAAAATTAGAAAAAAAAATTTTCAAAAAAAATTTCAAAAAAACTCAAAAAATAATGAAAGAAATATTTCAAAGAAAATTTCAAAAAAAAAAATTTTCAAAAAAAATTTCAAAACATTTTTTTAAAAAACGTAATAAAAATAAAAAAAAATTCAAGAACGTGAAAAAAAATTTTCGAAAAAAAAATTTTCAAAAAAAAATTTCCAGAAAAACAAAAAAAAAATTCCAAAAAATATTTTCATAAAAAATATAAAAAAATTCAAAAACTGAAAAAAAATTCGAAAAAAAAATTTTCGAAAAAAAATTTTTCAAAAAAAAAATTTTTCAAACAAAAATTTTCAAAAATAAAAACTTTCAAAAAAAACTTCAAAAAAAATTTTAAAAAACAAAAAAAATTTCAGAAAAAAACAAAAAAAAATTCAAAAAAAAATTGAAAATAAAAATTTTCAAAAAAAAATTCAAAAACTTGCAAAAAAAAATTTCAAATGAAAACTTTCAAAAAATAAATTTTTCAAAAAAATTTCAAAAAAAAATTTAAAAAAACTTTCAAAAAAATTTTTAAAAAATTCAAAAACGTGAATAAAAATTTTCGAAAAAAAAATTTCGAGGAAAATTTCAAAAAAAAGTTTCAAAAAAGTTCATAAAAATAATTCAAAAAAAATATTCAAAGAAAAAAATTTTTAAAAAAAATTTCCAACAAATTTTTTTTTAAAAAGTTTCAAAAAAAAAATTTTTTTTCAAAAAAAAGTATTTCTAAAAAAAAATAAAAATAAAAATTCAAAAAAAATTTTCAAATAAAAAAAATTTCAAATGAAAACATTTCAAAAATAAATCAAAAAAAAATTTTAAATAAAAAATTTTCAAAAAAAAAAATTCAAAAAAAAAAATTTCAAAAAAAGTTCAAAAAAAAAATTTCAAAAAAACTCAAAAAAAATAAAAGAAAAAATTTTAAAAAAAATTTCAAAAAAAACTTCAAAAAAAAATTTAAAAAAAACTTTCAAATGAAATTTTAAAAAATTTCGAAAACGGAAAAAAAAATTCGAAAAAAAATTTTCGAAAAAAAAAATTTTTCAAAAAAAAAATAATTGAAAATAAAAATTTCCAAAACAAAAATTCAAAAACTTTCAAAAAAAAATTTTCAAAAAAAAAATTTCAGAAAAAATTTCAAAAAAAAAATTCAAAAAAACTTACAAAAAATGAAAACAAAATTTCGAAAAATTTCGAAAACTTTCAAAAAAAAATCCAAAAAAAATATTCGAAGAAAAAAATTTCAAAAAAAATTTCCAAAAAAAAATTTTAAAAAAGTTTCAAAAAAAAATTTTTCAAAAAAAAATTTTTCAAAGAAAAAAATTCAAAAAAAAATTCAAAAAAAAAAATTTTCAATAAAAAAATTTTCAAATGAAAAAATTTTTTAAAAAATTCAAAAAAAAAATTTTAAATGAAAAAATTTCAAAAAAAATTTTCAAAAAAAAAATTTCAAAAAAAATTTCAAAAAAAAATTTCAAAAAAACTCAAAAAATAATGAAAGAAATATTTCAAAGAAAATTTCAAAAAAAAAATTTTCAAAAAAAATTTCTAAAAAAATTTTAAAAAAACGTAGAAAAAATTTAAAAAAATTCAAGAACGTGAAAAAAAATTTTCGAAAAAAAAAATTTCAAAAAAATATTTCCAGAAAAACAAAAAAAAATTTCAAAAAAAATTTTCATAAAAAATATAAAAAAATTCAAAAACGGAAAAAAAATTAGAAAAAAAATTTTTCGAAAAAAAAAACTTTCAAAAAAAATTTTCAAAAAAAAATTTTGAAAAATAAAAATTTTCAAAAAAAAATTTCAAAAACTTTCAAAAAAATTTCAAAAAAAAATTTTCAAAAAAAAATTTCAGAAAAAATTTCAAAAAAAAATTTCAAAAAAACTTACAAAAAATGAAAACAAAATTTCGAAAAATTTCGAAAACTTTCAAAAAAAAAATCCAAAAAAAATATTCGAAGAAAAAAATTTCAAAAAAAATTTCCAAAAATAAAATTTTAAAAAAGTTTCAAAAAAAAAATTTTCAAAAAAAAATTTTTCAAAGAAAAAAATTCAAAAAAAAATTCAAAAAAAATTTTTTCAATAAAAAAATTTTCAAATGAAAAAATTTAAAAAAAAAATCAAAAAAAAATTTTTGAATGAAAAAATTTCAAAAAAAATTTTCAAAAAAAAAATTTCAAAAAAAATTTCAAAAAAACTCAAAAAATGATGAAAGAAATATTTCAAAGAAAATTACAAAAAAAAATATTTCAAAAAAAATTTCAAAATTTTTTTTAAAAAAACGTAAAAAAAATAAAAAAAAATTCAAGAACGTGAAAAAAAATTTTCGAAAAAAAAAATTTCAAAAAAATATTTCCAGAAAAAAAAAAAATTTCAAAAAATATTTTCATAAAAAATATAAAAAAATTCAAAAACTGAAAAAAAATTCGAAAAAAATATTTTCGAAAAAAAAACTTTTAAAAAAATTTAATAAATTCAAGAACGTGAAAAAAAAATTTCGAAAAAAAAATTTTCAAAAAAATATTTTCAGAAACACAAAAAAAAAATTTCAAAAAAAAATTTCATAAAAAATATAAAAAAATTCAAAAACGGAAAAAAAATTTCAAAAAAAATATTTTCGAAAAGAAAAATTTTCAAAAAAAAAATTTTTAAAAATATAAATTTTCAAAAAAAAAATTTCGAAAACTTTAAAAAAAAAATTAAAAAAAAATTTCAAAAATAAAAAATTTTCAGAAAAAATTTCAAAAAAAAAATTAAAAAAACTCAAAAAAAAATAAAAGAAAAAATAAGAAAAAAAAAATTTTCAAAAAAAATTTCAAAAAAACTCAAAAAATAATGAAAGAAATATTTCAAAGAAAATTTCAAAAAAAAAATTTTCAAAAAAAATTTCAAAACATTTTTTTAAAAAACGTAATAAAAATAAAAAAAAATTCAAGAACGTGAAAAAAAATTTTCGAAAAAAAAATTTTCAAAAAAAAATTTCCAGAAAAACAAAAAAAAAATTTCAAAAAATATTTTCATAAAAAATATAAAAAAATTCAAAAACTGAAAAAAAATTCGAAAAAAAAATTTTCGAAAAAAAAATTTTCAAAAAAAAAATTTTTCAAACAAAAATTTTCAAAAATTAAAACTTTCAAAAAAAACTTCAAAAAAAATTTTAAAAAATAAAAAAAATTTCAGAAAAAAACAAAAAAAAATTCAAAAAAAAATTGAAAATAAAAATTTTCAAAAAAAAATTCAAAAACTTGCAAAAAAAAATTTCAAATAAAAACTTTCAAAAAATAAATTTTTCAAAAAAATTTCAAAAAAAAATTTAAAAAAACTTTCAAAAAAAATTTTAAAAAATTCAAAAACGTGAATAAAAATTTTCGAAAAAAAAATTTTGAGGAAAATTTCAAAAAAAAGTTTCAAAAAAGTTCATAAAAATAATTCAAAAAAAATATTCGAAGAAAAAAATTTTTAAAAAAAATTTCCAACAAAATTTTTTTAAAAAGTTTCAAAAAAAAAAATTTTTTTCAAAAAAAAGTATTTCTAAAAAAAAATAAAAATAAAAATTCAAAAAAAAATTTCAAATAAAAAAAATTTCAAATGAAAACATTTCAAAAATAAATCAAAAAAAATTTTTAAATAAAAAATTTTCAAAAAAAAAAATTCAAAAAAAAAATTTCAAATAAAGTTCAAAAAAAAATTCAAAAAAACTCAAAAAAAAATAAAAGAAAAAATTTTAAAAAAAAATTCAAAAAAAACTTCAAAAAAAAATTTAAAAAAAACTTTCAATTGAAATTTTAAAAAATTTCGAAAACGGAAAAAAAAAATTCGAAAA
The DNA here is from genome assembly GCA_944452925.2 of Chrysolina oricalcia. NCBI lineage: Eukaryota > Metazoa > Arthropoda > Insecta > Coleoptera > Chrysomelidae > Chrysolina > Chrysolina oricalcia. The sequence continues at coordinate 31,858,955 of OX101822.2, read as the reverse complement.
AAAATTTTCAAAAAAAAAATAATTGAAAATAAAAATTTCCAAAACAAAAATTCAAAAACTTTCAAAAAAAAATTTCAAAAAAAAATTTTCAGAAAAAAAATTTCAGAAAAAAATTCAAAAAAAAATTTCAAAAAAACTTACAAAAAATGAAAACAAAATTTCGAAAAATTTCGAAAACTTTCAAAAAAAAATCCAAAAAAAATATTCGAAGAAAAAAATTTCAAAAAAAAATTCCAAAAAAAAAATTTAAAAAAGTTTCAAAAAAAAATTTTTCAAAAAAAAAATTTTTCAAAGAAAAAAATTCAAAAAAAAATTTTTCAATAAAAAAATTTTCAAATGAAAAAATTTAAAAAAAAATTCAAAAAAAAATTTTTAAATGAAAAAATTTAAAAAAAAATTTTCAAAAAAAAAATTTCAAAAAAAATTTCAAAAAAAAATTTCAAAAAAACTCAAAAAATAATGAAAGAAATATTTCAAAGAAAATTTCAAAAAAAAAAATTCAAAAAAAATTTCTAAAAAAATTTAAAAAAAACGTAGAAAAAATACACAAAAAAAAATTTCAAAAAAAATTTTCATAAAAAATATAAAAAAATTCAAAAACGGAAAAAAAATTCGAAAAAAATATTTTCGAAAAAAAAAATTTTCAAAAAAAAATTTTGAAAAATAAAAATTTTCAAAAAAAAATTTTGAAAAATAAAAATTTTCAAAAAAAAAATTCAAAAACTTTCAAAAAAATTTCAAAAAAAAATTTTCAAAAATAAAAAATTTTCAGAAAAAATTTCAAAAATAATTTTCAAAAAACTCAAAAAAAAATAAAAGAAAAAATTTTAAAAAAAATTTCAAAAAAAACTTCAAAAAAAAATTTTAAAAAAACTTTCAATTGAAATTTTAAAAAATTTCGAAAACGGAAAAAAAAATTCGATAAAAAATTTTCGAAAAAAAAAATTTTTCAAAAAAAAAATAATTGAAAATAAAAATTTCCAAAACAAAAATTCAAAAACTTTCAAAAAAAAATTTTCAAAAAAAAAATTTCAGAAAAAATTTCAAAAAAAAATTTCAAAAAAACTTACAAAAAATGAAAACAAAATTTCGAAAAATTTCGAAAACTTTCAAAAAAAAAATCCAAAAAAAATATTCGAAGAAAAAAATTTCAAAAAAAATTTCCAAAAAATAATTTTAAAAAAGTTTCAAAAAAAAATTTTTCAAAAAAAAATTTTTCAAAGAAAAAAATTCAAAAAAAAATTCAAAAAAAAATTTTTCAATAAAAAAATTTTCAAATGAAGAAATTTTTAAAAAAATTCAAAAAAAAAATTTTAAATGAAAAAATTTCAAAAAAAATTTTCAAAAAAAAAATTTCAAAAAAAATTTCAAAAAAAAATTTCAAAAAACTCAAAAAATAATGAAAGAAATATTTCAAAGAAAATTTCAAAAAAAAAAATTTCAAAAAAAATTTCTAAAAAAATTTTAAAAAAACGTAGAAAAAATTAAAAAAAATTCAAGAACGTGAAAAAAAATTTTCGAAAAAAAAAAATTCAAAAAAATATTTCCAGAAAAACAAAAAAAAATTTCAAAAAAAATTTTCATAAAAAATATAAAAAAATTCAAAAACGGAAAAAAAATTAGAAAAAAAAATTTTCGAAAAAAAAAACTTTCAAAAAAAAATTTTCAAAAAAAAATTTTGAAAAATAAAAATTTTCAAAAAAAAATTTCAAAAACTTTCAAAAAAATTTCAAAAAAAAATTTTCAAAAAAAAATTTCAGAAAAAATTTCAAAAAAAAATTTCAAAAAAACTTACAAAAAATGAAAACAAAATTTCGAAAAATTTCGAAAACTTTCAAAAAAAAAATCCAAAAAAAATATTCGAAGAAAAAAATTTCAAGAAAAATTTCCAAAAAAAAAATTTTAAAAAAGTTTCAAAAAAAAATTTTTCAAAAAAAAAAATTTTCAAAGAAAAAAATTCAAAAAAAAATTCAAAAAAAATTTTTTCAATAAAAAAATTTTCAAATGAAAAAATTTAAAAAAAAATTCAAAAAAAAATTTTTAAATGAAAAAATTTCAAAAAAAATTTTCAAAAAAAAAAATTCAAAAAAAATTTCAAAAAAACTCAAAAAATGATGAAAGAAATATTTCAAAGAAAATTTCAAAAAAAAAATATTTCAAACAAAATTTCAAAAATTTTTTTAAAAAAACGTAAAAAAAATAAAAAAAAATTCAAGAACGTGAAAAAAAATTTTCGAAAAAAAAAATTTCAAAAGAATATTTCCAGAAAAACAAAAAAAAATTTCAAAAAATATTTTCATAAAAAATATAAAAAAATTCAAAAACTGAAAAAAAATTCGAAAAAAATATTTTCGAAAAAAAAACTTTTAAAAAAATTTAATAAATTCAAGAACGTGAAAAAAAATTTTCGAAAAAAAATTTTTCAAAAAAATATTTTCAGAAAAACAAAAAAAAATTTCAAAAAAAAATTTCATAAAAAATATAAAAAAATTCAAAAACGGAAAAAAAAATTCAAAAAAAAATATTTTCGAAAAGAAAAATTTTCAAAAAAAAAATTTTCAAAAATATAAATTTTCAAAAAAAAAATTTCGAAAACTTTAAAAAAAAAATTTCAAAAATAAAAAATTTTCAGAAAAAATTTCAAAAAAAAAATTAAAAAAACTCAAAAAAAAATAAAAGAAAAAATTAGAAAAAAAAATTTTCAAAAAAAATTTCAAAAAAACTCAAAAAATAATGAAAGAAATATTTCAAAGAAAATTTCAAAAAAAAAAATTTTCAAAAAAAATTTCAAAACATTTTTTAAAAAAACGTAATAAAAATAAAAAAAAATTCAAGAACGTGAAAAAAAATTTTCGAAAAAAAAATTTTCAAAAAAAAATTTCCAGAAAAACAAAAAAAAAATTCCAAAAAATATTTTCATAAAAAATATAAAAAAATTCAAAAACTGAAAAAAAATTCGAAAAAAAAATTTTCGAAAAAAAATTTTTCAAAAAAAAAATTTTTCAAACAAAAATTTTCAAAAATAAAAACTTTCAAAAAAAACTCCAAAAAAAATTTTAAAAAACAAAAAAAATTTCAGAAAAAAACAAAAAAAAATTCAAAAAAAAATTGAAAATAAAAATTTTCAAAAAAAAATTCAAAAACTTGCAAAAAAAAATTTCAAATGAAAACTTTCAAAAAATAAATTTTTCAAAAAAATTTCAAAAAAAAATTTAAAAAAACTTTCAAAAAAATTTTTAAAAAATTCAAAAACGTGAATAAAAATTTTCGAAAAAAAAATTTCGAGGAAAATTTCAAAAAAAAGTTTCAAAAAAGTTCATAAAAATAATTCAAAAAAAATATTCGAAGAAAAAAATTTTTAAAAAAAATTTCCAACAAATTTTTTTTTAAAAAGTTTCAAAAAAAAAATTTTTTTTCAAAAAAAAGTATTTCTAAAAAAAAATAAAAATAAAAATTCAAAAAAAATTTTCAAATAAAAAAAATTTCAAATGAAAACATTTCAAAAATAAATCAAAAAAAAATTTTAAATAAAAAATTTTCAAAAAAAAAAATTCAAAAAAAAAAATTTCAAAAAAAGTTCAAAAAAAAAATTTCAAAAAAACTCAAAAAAAATAACAGAAAAAATTTTAAAAAAAATTTCAAAAAAAACTTCAAAAAAAAATTTAAAAAAAACTTTCAATTGAAATTTTAAAAAATTTCGAAAACGGAATAAAAAATTCGAAAAAAAATTTTCGAAAAAAAAAATTTTTCAAAAAAAAAATAATTGAAAATAAAAATTTCCAAAACAAAAATTCAAAAACTTTCAAAAAAAAATTTTCAAAAAAAAAATTTCAGAAAAAATTTCAAAAAAAAATTCAAAAAAACTTACAAAAAATGAAAACAAAATTTCGAAAAATTTCGAAAACTTTCAAAAAAAAAATCCAAAAAAAATATTCGAAGAAAAAAATTTCAAAAAAAATTTCCAAAAAAAAATTTTAAAAAAGTTTCAAAAAAAAATTTTTCAAAAAAAAATTTTTCAAAGAAAAAAATTCAAAAAAAAAATTCAAAAAAAAAAATTTTCAATAAAAAAATTTTCAAATGAAAAAATTTTTTAAAAAATTCAAAAAAAAAATTTTAAATGAAAAAATTTCAAAAAAAATTTTCAAAAAAAAAATTTCAAAAAAAATTTCAAAAAAAAATTTCAAAAAAACTCAAAAAATAATGAAAGAAATATTTCAAAGAAAATTTCAAAAAAAAAATTTTCAAAAAAAATTTCTAAAAAAATTTTAAAAAAACGTAGAAAAAATTTAAAAAAATTCAAGAACGTGAAAAAAAATTTTCGAAAAAAAAAATTTCAAAAAAATATTTCCAGAAAAACAAAAAAAAATTTCAAAAAAAATTTTCATAAAAAATATAAAAAAATTCAAAAACGGAAAAAAAATTAGAAAAAAAATTTTTCGAAAAAAAAAACTTTCAAAAAAAATTTTCAAAAAAAAATTTTGAAAAATAAAAATTTTCAAAAAAAAATTTCAAAAACTTTCAAAAAAATTTCAAAAAAAAATTTTCAAAAAAAAATTTCAGAAAAAATTTCAAAAAAAAATTTCAAAAAAACTTACAAAAAATGAAAACAAAATTTCGAAAAATTTCGAAAACTTTCAAAAAAAAAATCCAAAAAAAATATTCGAAGAAAAAAATTTCAAAAAAAATTTCCAAAAATAAAATTTTAAAAAAGTTTCAAAAAAAAAATTTTCAAAAAAAAATTTTTCAAAGAAAAAAATTCAAAAAAAAATTCAAAAAAAATTTTTTCAATAAAAAAATTTTCAAATGAAAAAATTTAAAAAAAAATTCAAAAAAAAATTTTTGAATGAAAAAATTTCAAAAAAAATTTTCAAAAAAAAAATTTCAAAAAAAATTTCAAAAAAACTCAAAAAATGATGAAAGAAATATTTCAAAGAAAATTACAAAAAAAAATATTTCAAAAAAAATTTCAAAATTTTTTTTAAAAAAACGTAAAAAAAATAAAAAAAAATTCAAGAACGTGAAAAAAAATTTTCGAAAAAAAAAATTTCAAAAAAATATTTCCAGAAAAAAAAAATTTCAAAGAATATTTTCATAAAAAATATAAAAAAATTCAAAAACTGAAAAAATATTCGAAAAAAAAATTTTCGAAAAAAAATTTTTCAAAAAAAAAATTTTTCAAACAAAAATTTTCAAAAATTAAAACTTTCAAAAAAAACTTCAAAAAAAATTTTAAAAAATAAAAAAAATTTCAGAAAAAAACAAAAAAAAATTCAAAAAAAAATTGAAAATAAAAATTTTCAAAAAAAAATTCAAAAACTTGCAAAAAAAAATTTCAAATAAAAACTTTCAAAAAATAAATTTTTCAAAAAAATTTCAAAAAAAAATTTAAAAAAACTTTCAAAAAAATTTTTAAAAAATTCAAAAACGTGAATAAAAATTTTCGAAAAAAAAATTTTGAGGAAAATTTCAAAAAAAAGTTTCAAAAAAGTTCATAAAAATAATTCAAAAAAAATATTCGAAGAAAAAAATTTTTAAAAAAAATTTCCAACAAAATTTTTTTAAAAAGTTTCAAAAAAAAAAATTTTTTTCAAAAAAAAGTATTTCTAAAAAAAAATAAAAATAAAAATTCAAAAAAAAATTTCAAATAAAAAAAATTTCAAATGAAAACATTTCAAAAATAAATCAAAAAAAATTTTTAAATAAAAAATTTTCAAAAAAAAAAATTCAAAAAAAAAAATTTCAAATAAAGTTCAAAAAAAAATTCAAAAAAACTCAAAAAAAAATAAAAGAAAAAATTTAAAAAAAAAATTCAAAAAAAACTTCAAAAAAAATTTAAAAAAAACTTTCAATTGAAATTTTAAAAAATTTCGAAAACGGAAAAAAAAATTCGAAAAAAAATTTTCAAAAAAAAAATAATTGAAAATAAAAATTTCCAAAACAAAAATTCAAAAACTTTCAAAAAAAAATTTTCAAAAAAAATTTCTAAAAAAATTTAAAAAAAACGTAGAAAAAATACACAAAAAAAAATTTCAAAAAAAATTTTCATAAAAAATATAAAAAAATTCAAAAACGGAAAAAAAATTCGAAAAAAATATTTTCGAAAAAAAAAATTTTCAAAAAAAAATTTTGAAAAATAAAAATTTTCAAAAAAAAATTTTGAAAAATAAAAATTTTCAAAAAAAAAATTCAAAAACTTTCAAAAAAATTTCAAAAAAAAATTTTCAAAAATAAAAAATTTTCAGAAAAAATTTCAAAAATAATTTTCAAAAAACTCAAAAAAAAATAAAAGAAAAAATTTTAAAAAAAATTTCAAAAAAAACTTCAAAAAAAAATTTTAAAAAAACTTTCAATTGAAATTTTAAAAAATTTCGAAAACGGAAAAAAAAATTCGATAAAAAATTTTCGAAAAAAAAAATTTTTCAAAAAAAAAATAATTGAAAATAAAAATTTCCAAAACAAAAATTCAAAAACTTTCAAAAAAAAATTTTCAAAAAAAAAATTTCAGAAAAAATTTCAAAAAAAAATTTCAAAAAAACTTACAAAAAATGAAAACAAAATTTCGAAAAATTTCGAAAACTTTCAAAAAAAAAATCCAAAAAAAATATTCGAAGAAAAAAATTTCAAAAAAAATTTCCAAAAAAAAATTTTAAAAAAGTTTCAAAAAAAAATTTTTCAAAAAAAAATTTTTCAAAGAAAAAAATTCAAAAAAAAATTCAAAAAAAAAATTTTCAATAAAAAAATTTTCAAATGAAGAAATTTTTAAAAAAATTCAAAAAAAAAATTTTAAATGGAAAAATTTCAAAAAAAATTTTCAAAAAAAAAATTTCAAAAAAAATTTCAAAAAAAAATTTCAAAAAACTCAAAAAATAATGAAAGAAATATTTCAAAGAAAATTTCAAAAAAAATTTCTAAAAAAATTTTAAAAAAACGTAGAAAAAATTAAAAAAAATTCAAGAACGTGAAAAAAAATTTTCGAAAAAAAAAATTTCAAAAAAATATTTCCAGAAAAACAAAAAAAAATTTCAAAAAAAATTTTCATAAAAAATATAAAAAAATTCAAAAACGGAAAAAAAATTAGAAAAAAAAATTTTCGAAAAAAAAAACTTTCAAAAAAAAATTTTCAAAAAAAAATTTTGAAAAATAATAATTTTCAAAAAAAAATTTCAAAAACTTTCAAAAAAATTTCAAAAAAAAATTTTCAAAAAAAAATTTCAGAAAAAATTTCAAAAAAAAATTTCAAAAAAACTTACAAAAAATGAAAACAAAATTTCGAAAAATTTCGAAAACTTTCAAAAAAAAAATCCAAAAAAAATATTCGAAGAAAAAAATTTCAAGAAAAATTTCCAAAAAAAAAATTTTAAAAAAGTTTCAAAAAAAAATTTTTCAAAAAAAAAATTTTCAAAGAAAAAAATTCAAAAAAAATTTTTTCAATAAAAAAATTTTCAAATGAAAAAATTAAAAAAAAAATTCAAAAAAAAATTTTTAAATGAAAAAATTTCAAAAAAAATTTTCAAAAAAAAAAATTCAAAAAAAATTTCAAAAAAACTCAAAAAATGATGAAAGAAATATTTCAAAGAAAATTTCAAAAAAAAAATATTTCAAACAAAATTTCAAAAATTTTTTTAAAAAAACGTAAAAAAAATAAAAAAAAATTCAAGAACGTGAAAAAAAATTTTCGAAAAAAAAAATTTCAAAAAAATATTTCCAGAAAAACAAAAAAAAATTTCAAAAAATATTTTCATAAAAAATATAAAAAAATTCAAAAACTGAAAAAAAATTCGAAAAAAATATTTTCGAAAAAAAAACTTTTAAAAAAATTTAATAAATTCAAGAACGTGAAAAAAAATTTTCGAAAAAAAATTTTTCAAAAAAATATTTTCAGAAAAACAAAAAAAAATTTCAAAAAAAAATTTCATAAAAAATATAAAAAAATTCAAAAACGGAAAAAAAAATTCAAAAAAAAATATTTTCGAAAAGAAAAATTTTCAAAAAAAAAATTTTCAAAAATATAAATTTTCAAAAAAAAAATTTCGAAAACTTTAAAAAAAAAATTTCAAAAATAAAAAATTTTCAGAAAAAATTTCAAAAAAAAAATTAAAAAAACTCAAAAAAAAAATAAAAGAAAAAATTAGAAAAAAAAATTTTCAAAAAAAATTTCAAAAAAACTCAAAAAATAATGAAAGAAATATTTCAAAGAAAATTTCAAAAAAAAAAATTTTCAAAAAAAATTTCAAAACATTTTTTAAAAAAACGTAATAAAAATAAAAAAAAAATCAAGAACGTGAAAAAAAATTTTCGAAAAAAAAATTTTCAAAAAAAAATTTCCAGAAAAACAAAAAAAAAATTCCAAAAAATATTTTCATAAAAAATATAAAAAAATTCAAAAACTGAAAAAAAATTCGAAAAAAAAATTTTCGAAAAAAAATTTTTCAAAAAAAAAATTTTTCAAACAAAAATTTTCAAAAATAAAAACTTTCAAAAAAAACTTCAAAAAAAATTTTAAAAAACAAAAAAAATTTCAGAAAAAAACAAAAAAAAATTCAAAAAAAAATTGAAAATAAAAATTTTCAAAAAAAAATTCAAAAACTTGCAAAAAAAAATTTCAAATGAAAACTTTCAAAAAATAAATTTTTCAAAAAAATTTCAAAAAAAAATTTAAAAAAACTTTCAAAACATTTTTTAAAAAATTCAAAAACGTGAATAAAAATTTTCGAAAAAATAATTTCGAGGAAAATTTCAAAAAAAAGTTTCAAAAAAGTTCATAAAAATAATTCAAAAAAAATATTCGAAGAAAAAAATTTTTAAAAAAAATTTCCAACAAATTTTTTTTTAAAAAGTTTCAAAAAAAAAATTTTTTTTCAAAAAAAAGTATTTCTAAAAAAAAATAAAAATAAAAATTCAAAAAAAATTTTCAAATAAAAAAAATTTCAAATGAAAACATTTCAAAAATAAATCAAAAAAAAATTTTAAATAAAAAATTTTCAAAAAAAAAAATTCAAAAAAAAAAATTTCAAAAAAAGTTCAAAAAAAAAATTTCAAAAAAACTCAAAAAAAATAAAAGAAAAAATTTTAAAAAAAATTTCAAAAAAAACTTCAAAAAAAAATTTAAAAAAAACTTTCAATTGAAATTTTAAAAAATTTCGAAAACGGAAAAAAAAATTCGAAAAAAAATTTTCGAAAAAAAAAATTTTTCAAAAAAAAAATAATTGAAAATAAAAATTTCCAAAACAAAAATTCAAAAACTTTCAAAAAAAAATTTTCAAAAAAAAAATTTCAGAAAAAATTTCAAAAAAAAAATTCAAAAAAACTTACAAAAAATGAAAACAAAATTTCGAAAAATTTCGAAAACTTTCAAAAAAAAATCCAAAAAAAATATTCGAAGAAAAAAATTTCAAAAAAAATTTCCAAAAAAAAATTTTAAAAAAGTTTCAAAAAAAAATTTTTCAAAAAAAAATTTTTCAAAGAAAAAAATTCAAAAAAAAAATCAAAAAAAAAAATTTTCAATAAAAAAATTTTCAAATGAAAAAATTTTTTAAAAAATTCAAAAAAAAAATTTTAAATGAAAAAATTTCAAAAAAAATTTTCAAAAAAAAAATTTCAAAAAAAATTTCAAAAAAAAATTTCAAAAAAACTCAAAAAATAATGAAAGAAATATTTCAAAGAAAATTTCAAAAAAAAAATTTTCAAAAAAAATTTCTAAAAAAATTTTAAAAAAACGTAGAAAAAATTTAAAAAAATTCAAGAACGTGAAAAAAAATTTTCGAAAAAAAAAATTTCAAAAAAATATTTCCAGAAAAACAAAAAAAAATTTCAAAAAAAATTTTCATAAAAAATATAAAAAAATTCAAAAACGGAAAAAAAATTAGAAAAAAAATTTTTCGAAAAAAAAAACTTTCAAAAAAAATTTTCAAAAAAAAATTTTGAAAAATAAAAATTTTCAAAAAAAAAATTCAAAAACTTTCAAAAAAATTTCAAAAAAAAATTTTCAAAAAAAAATTTCAGAAAAAATTTCAAAAAAAAATTTCAAAAAAACTTACAAAAAATGAAAACAAAATTTCGAAAAATTTCGAAAACTTTCAAAAAAAAAATCCAAAAAAATATTCGAAGAAAAAAATTTCAAAAAAAATTTCCAAAAATAAAATTTTAAAAAAGTTTCAAAAAAAAATTTTTCAAAAAAAAATTTTTCAAAGAAAAAAATTCAAAAAAAAATTCAAAAAAAATTTTCAAATGAAAAAATTTAAAAAAAAATTCAAAAAAAAATTTTTAAATGAAAAAATTTCAAAAAAAATTTTCAAAAAAAAAATTTCAAAAAAAATTTCAAAAAAACTCAAAAAATGATGAAAGAAATATTTCAAAGAAAATTACAAAAAAAAAATATTTCAAAAAAAATTTCAAATTTTTTTTTAAATAAACGTAAAAAAAATAAAAAAAAATTCAAGAACGTGAAAAAAAATTTTCGAAAAAAAAAATTTCAAAAAAATATTTCCAGAAAAACAAAAAAAAAATTCAAAAAATATTTTCATAAAAAATATAAAAAAATTCAAAAACTGAAAAAAAATTCGAAAAAAATATTTTCGAAAAAAAAACTTTTAAAAAAATTTAATAAATTCAAGAACGTGAAAAAAAAATTTCGAAAAAAAAATTTTCAAAAAAATATTTTCAGAAACAAAAAAAAAATTTCAAAAAAAAATTTCATAAAAAATATAAAAAAATTCAAAAACGGAAAAAAAATTTCAAAAAAAATATTTTCGAAAAGAAAAATTTTCAAAAAAAAAATTTTTAAAAATATAGATTTTCAAAAAAAAAATTTCGAAAACTTTAAAAAAAAAATCAAAAAAAAATTTTCAAAAATAAAAAATTTTCAGAAAAAATTTCAAAAATTAATTTCAAAAAAAAAATTAAAAAAACTCAAAAAAAAAATAAAAGAAAAAATTAGAAAAAAAAATTTTCAAAAAAAATTTCAAAAAAAAAAAATTTTCAAAAAAAATTTCAAAACATTTTTTAAAAAAACGTAATAAAAATAAAAAAAAATTCAAGAACGTGAAAAAAAATTTTCGAAAAAAAAATTTTCAAAAAAAAATTTCCAGAAAAACAAAAAAAAAATTTCAAAAAATATTTTCATAAAAAATATAAAAAAATTCAAAAACTGAAAAAAAATTCGAAAAAAAAATTTTCGAAAAAAAATTTTTCAAAAAAAAAATTTTTCAAACAAAAATTTTCAAAAATTAAAACTTTCAAAAAAAACTTCAAAAAAAATTTTAAAAAATAAAAAAAATTTCAGAAAAAAACAAAAAAAAATTCAAAAAAAAATTGAAAATAAAAATTTTCAAAAAAAAATTCAAAAACTTGCAAAAAAAAATTTCAAATAAAAACTTTCAAAAAATAAATTTTTCAAAAAAATTTCAAAAAAAAATTTAAAAAAACTTTCAAAAAAAATTTTAAAAAATTCAAAAACGTGAATAAAAATTTTCGAAAAAAAAATTTTGAGGAAAATTTCAAAAAAAAGTTTCAAAAAAGTTCATAAAAATAATTCAAAAAAAATATTCGAAGAAAACAATTTTTAAAAAAAATTTCCAACAAAATTTTTTTAAAAAGTTTCAAAAAAAAAAATTTTTTTCAAAAAAAAGTATTTCTAAAAAAAAATAAAAATAAAAATTCAAAAAAAAATTTCAAATAAAAAAAATTTCAAATGAAAACATTTCAAAAATAAATCAAAAAAAATTTTTAAATAAAAAATTTTCAAAAAAAAAAATTCAAAAAAAAAATTTCAAATAAAGTTCAAAAAAAAATTCAAAAAAACTCAAAAAAAAATAAAAGAAAAAATTTAAAAAAAAAATTCAAAAAAAACTTCAAAAAAAAATTTAAAAAAAACTTTCAATTGAAATTTTAAAAAATTTCGAAAACGGAAAAAAAAATTCGAAAAAAAATTTTCAAAAAAAAAATAATTGAAAATAAAAATTTCCAAAACAAAAATTCAAAAACTTTCAAAAAAAAATTTTCAAAAAAAAATTTTCAGAAAAAAAATTTCAGAAAAAAATTCAAAAAAAAATTTCAAAAAAACTTACAAAAAATGAAAACAAAATTTCGAAAAATTTCGAAAACTTTCAAAAAAAAATCCAAAAAAAATATTCGAAGAAAAAAATTTCAAAAAAAAATTCCAAAAAAAAAATTTAAAAAAGTTTCAAAAAAAAATTTTTCAAAAAAAAAATTTTTCAAAGAAAAAAATTCAAAAAAAAATTTTTCAATAAAAAAATTTTCAAATGAAAAAATTTAAAAAAAAATTCAAAAAAAAATTTTTAAATGAAAAAATTTCAAAAAAAATTTTCAAAAAAAAAATTTCAAAAAAAATTTCAAAAAAAAATTTCAAAAAAACTCAAAAAATAATGAAAGAAATATTTCAAAGAAAATTTCAAAAAAAAAATTCAAAAAAAATTTCTAAAAAAATTTAAAAAAAACGTAGAAAAAATACACAAAAAAAAATTTCAAAAAAAATTTTCATAAAAAATATAAAAAAATTCAAAAACGGAAAAAAAATTCGAAAAAAATATTTCCAAAAAAAAAAATTTTCAAAAAAAAATTTTGAAAAATAAAAATTTTCAAAAAAAAATTTTGAAAAATAAAAATTTTCAAAAAAAAAATTCAAAAACTTTCAAAAAAATTTCAAAAAAAAATTTTCAAAAATAAAAAATTTTCAGAAAAAATTTCAAAAATAATTTTCAAAAAACTCAAAAAAAAATAAAAGAAAAAATTTAAAAAAAAATTTCAAAAAAAACTTCAAAAAAAAATTTTAAAAAAACTTTCAATTGAAATTTTAAAAAATTTCGAAAACGGAAAAAAAAATTCGATAAAAAATTTTCGAAAAAAAAAATTTTTCAAAAAAAAAATAATTGAAAATAAAAATTTCCAAAACAAAAATTCAAAAACTTTCAAAAAAAAATTTTCAAAAAAAAAATTTCAGAAAAAATTTTAAAAAAAAATTTCAAAAAAACTTACAAAAAATGAAAACAAAATTTCGAAAAATTTCGAAAACTTTCAAAAAAAAAATCCAAAAAAAATATTCGAAGAAAAAAATTTCAAAAAAAATTTCCAAAAAAAAATTTTAAAAAAGTTTCAAAAAAAAATTTTTCAAAAAAAAATTTTTCAAAGAAAAAAATTCAAAAAAAAATTCAAAAAAAAAATTTTCAATAAAAAAATTTTCAAATGAAGAAATTTTTAAAAAAATTCAAAAAAAAAATTTTAAATGAAAAAATTTCAAAAAAAATTTTCAAAAAAAAAATTTCAAAAAAAATTTCAAAAAAAAATTTCAAAAAACTCAAAAAATAATGAAAGAAATATTTCAAAGAAAATTACAAAAAAAAAATATTTCAAAAAAAATTTCAAATTTTTTTTTAAAAAAACGTAAAAAAAATAAAAAAAAATTCAAGAACGTGAAAAAAAATTTTCGAAAAAAAAAATTTCAAAAAAATATTTCCAGAAAAACAAAAAAAAATTTCAAAAAATATTTTCATAAAAAATATAAAAAAATTCAAAAACTGAAAAAAAATTCGAAAAAAATATTTTCGAAAAAAAAACTTTTAAAAAAATTTAATAAATTCAAGAACGTGAAAAAAAAATTTCGAAAAAAAAATTTTCAAAAAAATATTTTCAGAAACAAAAAAAAAATTTCAAAAAAAAATTTCATAAAAAATATAAAAAAATTCAAAAACGGAAAAAAAATTTCAAAAAAAATATTTTCGAAAAGAAAAATTTTCAAAAAAAAAATTTTTAAAAATATAGATTTTCAAAAAAAAAATTTCGAAAACTTTAAAAAAAAAATCAAAAAAAAATTTTCAAAAATAAAAAATTTTCAGAAAAAATTTCAAAAATAAATTTCAAAAAAAAAATTAAAAAAACTAAAAAAAAAAATAAAAGAAAAAATTAGAAAAAAAAAATTTTCAAAAAAAATTTCAAAAAAAAAAAATTTTCAAAAAAAATTTCAAAACATTTTTTAAAAAAACGTAATAAAAATAAAAAAAAATTCAAGAACGTGAAAAAAAATTTTCGAAAAAAAAATTTTCAAAAAAAAATTTCCAGAAAAACAAAAAAAAAATTTCAAAAAATATTTCCATAAAAAATATAAAAAAATTCAAAAACTGAAAAAAAATTCGAAAAAAAAATTTTCGAAAAAAAATTTTTCAAAAAAAAAATTTTTCAAACAAAAATTTTCAAAAATTAAAACTTTCAAAAAAAACTTCAAAAAAAATTTTAAAAAATAAAAAAAATTTCAGAAAAAAACAAAAAAAAATTCAAAAAAAAATTGAAAATAAAAATTTTCAAAAAAAAATTCAAAAACTTGCAAAAAAAAATTTCAAATAAAAACTTTCAAAAAATAAATTTTTCAAAAAAATTTCAAAAAAAAATTTAAAAAAACTTTCATAAAAATTTTTAAAAAATTCAAAAACGTGAATAAAAATTTTCGAAAAAAAAATTTTGAGGAAAATTTCAAAAAAAAGTTTCAAAAAAGTTCATAAAAATAATTCAAAAAAAATATTCGAAGAAAAAAATTTTTAAAAAAAATTTCCAACAAAATTTTTTTAAAAAGTTTCAAAAAAAAAAATTTTTTTCAAAAAAAAGTATTTCTAAAAAAAAATAAAAATAAAAATTCAAAAAAAAATTTCAAATAAAAAAAATTTCAAATGAAAACATTTCAAAAATAAATCAAAAAAAATTTTTAAATAAAAAATTTTCAAAAAAAAAATTCAAAAAAAAAATTTCAAATAAAGTTCAAAAAAAAATTCAAAAAAACTCAAAAAAAAATAAAAGAAAAAATTTAAAAAAAAAATTCAAAAAAAACTTCAAAAAAAAATTTAAAAAAAACTTTCAATTGAAATTTTAAAAAATTTCGAAAACGGAAAAAAAAATTCGAAAAAAAATTTTCAAAAAAAAAATAATTGAAAATAAAAATTTCCAAAACAAAAATTCAAAAACTTTCAAAAAAAAATTTTCAAAAAAAATTTCTAAAAAAATTTAAAAAAAACGTAGAAAAAATACACAAAAAAAAATTTCAAAAAAAATTTTCATAAAAAATATAAAAAAATTCAAAAACGGAAAAAAAATTCGAAAAAAATATTTTCAAAAAAAAAAATTTTCAAAAAAAAATTTTGAAAAATAAAAATTTTCAAAAAAAAATTTTGAAAAATAAAAATTTTCAAAAAAAAAATTCAAAAACTTTCAAAAAAATTTCAAAAAAAATTTTTCAAAAATAAAAAATTTTCAGAAAAAATTTCAAAAATAATTTTCAAAAAACTCAAAAAAAAATAAAAGAAAAAATTTTTAAAAAAATTTCAAAAAAAACTTCAAAAAAAAATTTTAAAAAAACTTTCAATTGAAATTTTAAAAAATTTCGAAAACGGAAAAAAAAATTCGATAAAAAATTTTCGAAAAAAAAAATTTTTCAAAAAAAAAATAATTGAAAATAAAAATTTCCAAAACAAAAATTCAAAAACTTTCAAAAAAAAATTTTCAAAAAAAAAATTTCAGAAAAAATTTCAAAAAAAAATTTCAAAAAAACTTACAAAAAATGAAAACAAAATTTCGAAAAATTTCGAAAACTTTCAAAAAAAAAATCCAAAAAAAATATTCGAAGAAAAAAATTTCAAAAAAAATTTCCAAAAAAAAATTTTAAAAAAGTTTCAAAAAAAAATTTTTCAAAAAAAAATTTTTCAAAGAAAAAAATTCAAAAAAAAATTCAAAAAAAAAATTTTCAATAAAAAAATTTTCAAATGAAGAAATTTTTAAAAAAATTCAAAAAAAAAATTTTAAATGAAAAAATTTCAAAAAAAATTTTCAAAAAAAAAATTTCAAAAAAAATTTCAAAAAAAAATTTCAAAAAACTCAAAAAATAATGAAAGAAATATTTCAAAGAAAATTTCAAAAAAAAAAATTTCAAAAAAAATTTCTAAAAAAATTTTAAAAAAACGTAGAAAAAATTTAAAAAAATTCAAGAACGTGAAAAAAAATTTTCGAAAAAAAAAATTTCAAAAAAATATTTCCAGAAAAACAAAAAAAAATTTCAAAAAATATTTTCATAAAAAATATAAAAAAATTCAAAAACTGAAAAAAAATTCGAAAAAAATATTTTCGAAAAAAAAACTTTTAAAAAAATTTAATAAATTCAAGAACGTGAAAAAAAAATTTCGAAAAAAAAATTTTCAAAAAAATATTTTCAGAAACAAAAAAAAAATTTCAAAAAAAAATTTCATAAAAAATATAAAAAAATTCAAAAACGGAAAAAAAATTTCAAAAAAAATATTTTCGAAAAGAAAAATTTTCAAAAAAAAAATTTTTAAAAATATAGATTTTCAAAAAAAAAATTTCGAAAACTTTAAAAAAAAAATCAAAAAAAAATTTTCAAAAATAAAAAATTTTCAGAAAAAATTTCAAAAATAAATTTCAAAAAAAAAATTAAAAAAACTAAAAAAAAAAATAAAAGAAAAAATTAGAAAAAAAAAATTTTCAAAAAAAATTTCAAAAAAAAAAAATTTTCAAAAAAAATTTCAAAACATTTTTTAAAAAAACGTAATAAAAATAAAAAAAAATTCAAGAACGTGAAAAAAAATTTTCGAAAAAAAAATTTTCAAAAAAAAATTTCCAGAAAAACAAAAAAAAAATTTCAAAAAATAAATTTTTCAAAAAAATTTCAAAAAAAAATTTAAAAAAACTTTCAAAAAAATTTTTAAAAAATTCAAAAACGTGAATAAAAATTTTCGAAAAAAAAATTTTGAGGAAAATTTCAAAAAAAAGTTTCAAAAAAGTTCATAAAAATAATTCAAAAAAAATATTCGAAGAAAAAAATTTTTAAAAAAAATTTCCAACAAAATTTTTTTAAAAAGTTTCAAAAAAAAAAATTTTTTTCAAAAAAAAGTATTTCTAAAAAAAAATAAAAATAAAAATTCAAAAAAAAATTTCAAATAAAAAAAATTTCAAATGAAAACATTTCAAAAATAAATCAAAAAAAATTTTTAAATAAAAAATTTTCAAAAAAAAAAATTCAAAAAAAAAATTTCAAATAAAGTTCAAAAAAAAATTCAAAAAAACTCAAAAAAAAATAAAAGAAAAAATTTAAAAAAAAAATTCAAAAAAAACTTCAAAAAAAAATTTAAAAAAAACTTTCAATTGAAATTTTAAAAAATTTCGAAAACGGAAAAAAAAATTCGAAAAAAAATTTTCAAAAAAAAAATAATTGAAAATAAAAATTTCCAAAACAAAAATTCAAAAACTTTCAAAAAAAAATTTTCAAAAAAAATTTCTAAAAAAATTTTAAAAAAACGTAGAAAAAATACACAAAAAAAAATTTCAAAAAAAATTTTCATAAAAAATATAAAAAAATTCAAAAACGGAAAAAAAATTCGAAAAAAATATTTTCGAAAAAAAAAATTTTCAAAAAAAAATTTTGAAAAATAAAAATTTTCAAAAAAAAATTTTGAAAAATAAAAATTTTCAAAAAAAAAATTCAAAAACTTTCAAAAAAATTTCAAAAAAAAATTTTCAAAAATAAAAAATTTTCAGAAAAAATTTCAAAAATAATTTTCAAAAAACTCAAAAAAAAATAAAAGAAAAAATTTTTAAAAAAATTTCAAAAAAAACTTCAAAAAAAAATTTTAAAAAAACTTTCAATTGAAATTTTAAAAAATTTCGAAAACGGAAAAAAAAATTCGATAAAAAATTTTCGAAAAAAAAAATTTTTCAAAAAAAAAATAATTGAAAATAAAAATTTCCAAAACAAAAATTCAAAAACTTTCAAAAAAAAATTTTCAAAAAAAAAATTTCAGAAAAAATTTCAAAAAAAAATTTCAAAAAAACTTACAAAAAATGAAAACAAAATTTCGAAAAATTTCGAAAACTTTCAAAAAAAAAATCCAAAAAAAATATTCGAAGAAAAAAATTTCAAAAAAAATTTCCAAAAAAAAATTTTAAAAAAGTTTCAAAAAAAAATTTTTCAAAAAAAAATTTTTCAAAGAAAAAAATTCAAAAAAAAATTCAAAAAAAAAATTTTCAATAAAAAAATTTTCAAATGAAGAAATTTTTAAAAAAATTCAAAAAAAAAATTTTAAATGAAAAAATTTCAAAAAAAATTTTCAAAAAAAAAATTTCAAAAAAAATTTCAAAAAAAAATTTCAAAAAACTCAAAAAATAATGAAAGAAATATTTCAAAGAAAATTTCAAAAAAAAAAATTTCAAAAAAAATTTCTAAAAAAATTTTAAAAAAACGTAGAAAAAATTAAAAAAAATTCAAGAACGTGAAAAAAAATTTTCGAAAAAAAAAATTTCAAAAAAATATTTCCAGAAAAACAAAAAAAAATTTCAAAAAAAATTTTCATAAAAAATATAAAAAAATTCAAAAACGGAAAAAAAATTAGAAAAAAAAATTTTCGAAAAAAAAAACTTTCAAAAAAAAATTTTCAAAAAAAAATTTTGAAAAATAATAATTTTCAAAAAAAAATTTCAAAAACTTTCAAAAAAATTTCAAAAAAAAATTTTCAAAAAAAAATTTCAGAAAAAATTTCAAAAAAAAATTTCAAAAAAACTTACAAAAAATGAAAACAAAATTTCGAAAAATTTCGAAAACTTTCAAAAAAAAAATCCAAAAAAAATATTCGAAGAAAAAAATTTCAAGAAAAATTTCCAAAAAAAAAATTTTAAAAAAGTTTCAAAAAAAAATTTTTCAAAAAAAAAATTTTCAAAGAAAAAAATTCAAAAAAAAATTCAAAAAAAATTTTTTCAATAAAAAAATTTTCAAATGAAAAAATTAAAAAAAAAATTCAAAAAAAAATTTTTAAATGAAAAAATTTCAAAAAAAATTTTCAAAAAAAAAAATTCAAAAAAAATTTCAAAAAAACTCAAAAAATGATGAAAGAAATATTTCAAAGAAAATTTCAAAAAAAAAATATTTCAAACAAAATTTCAAAAATTTTTTTAAAAAAACGTAAAAAAAATAAAAAAAAATTCAAGAACGTGAAAAAAAATTTTCGAAAAAAAAAATTTCAAAAAAATATTTCCAGAAAAACAAAAAAAAATTTCAAAAAATATTTTCATAAAAAATATAAAAAAATTCAAAAACTGAAAAAAAATTCGAAAAAAATATTTTCGAAAAAAAAACTTTTAAAAAAATTTAATAAATTCAAGAACGTGAAAAAAAATTTTCGAAAAAAAATTTTTCAAAAAAATATTTTCAGAAAAACAAAAAAAAATTTCAAAAAAAAATTTCATAAAAAATATAAAAAAATTCAAAAACGGAAAAAAAAATTCAAAAAAAAATATTTTCGAAAAGAAAAATTTTCAAAAAAAAAATTTTCAAAAATATAAATTTTCAAAAAAAAAATTTCGAAAACTTTAAAAAAAAAATTTCAAAAATAAAAAATTTTCAGAAAAAATTTCAAAAAAAAAATTAAAAAAACTCAAAAAAAAAATAAAAGAAAAAATTAGAAAAAAAAATTTTCAAAAAAAATTTCAAAAAAACTCAAAAAATAATGAAAGAAATATTTCAAAGAAAATTTCAAAAAAAAAAATTTTCAAAAAAAATTTCAAAACATTTTTTAAAAAAACGTAATAAAAATTAAAAAAAAATCAAGAACGTGAAAAAAAATTTTCGAAAAAAAAATTTTCAAAAAAAAATTTCCAGAAAAACAAAAAAAAAATTCCAAAAAATATTTTCATAAAAAATATAAAAAAATTCAAAAACTGAAAAAAAATTCGAAAAAAAAATTTTCGAAAAAAAATTTTTCAAAAAAAAAATTTTTCAAACAAAAATTTTCAAAAATAAAAACTTTCAAAAAAAACTTCAAAAAAAATTTTAAAAAACAAAAAAAATTTCAGAAAAAAACAAAAAAAAATTCAAAAAAAAATTGAAAATAAAAATTTTCAAAAAAAAATTCAAAAACTTGCAAAAAAAAATTTCAAATGAAAACTTTCAAAAAATAAATTTTTCAAAAAAATTTCAAAAAAAAATTTAAAAAAACTTTCAAAAAATTTTTTAAAAAATTCAAAAACGTGAATAAAAATTTTCGAAAAAATAATTTCGAGGAAAATTTCAAAAAAAAGTTTCAAAAAAGTTCATAAAAATAATTCAAAAAAAATATTCGAAGAAAAAAATTTTTAAAAAAAATTTCCAACAAATTTTTTTTTAAAAAGTTTCAAAAAAAAAATTTTTTTTCAAAAAAAAGTATTTCTAAAAAAAAATAAAAATAAAAATTCAAAAAAAATTTTCAAATAAAAAAAATTTCAAATGAAAACATTTCAAAAATAAATCAAAAAAAAATTTTAAATAAAAAATTTTCAAAAAAAAAAATTCAAAAAAAAAAATTTCAAAAAAAGTTCAAAAAAAAAATTTCAAAAAAACTCAAAAAAAATAAAAGAAAAAATTTTAAAAAAAATTTCAAAAAAAACTTCAAAAAAAAATTTAAAAAAAACTTTCAATTGAAATTTTAAAAAATTTCGAAAACGGAAAAAAAAATTCGAAAAAAAATTTTCGAAAAAAAAAATTTTTCAAAAAAAAAATAATTGAAAATAAAAATTTCCAAAACAAAAATTCAAAAACTTTCAAAAAAAAATTTTCAAAAAAAAAATTTCAGAAAAAATTTCAAAAAAAAATTCAAAAAAACTTACAAAAAATGAAAACAAAATTTCGAAAAATTTCGAAAACTTTCAAAAAAAAAATCCAAAAAAAATATTCGAAGAAAAAAATTTCAAAAAAAATTTCCAAAAAAAAATTTTAAAAAAGTTTCAAAAAAAAATTTTTCAAAAAAAAATTTTTCAAAGAAAAAAATTCAAAAAAAAAATCAAAAAAAAAAATTTTCAATAAAAAAATTTTCAAATGAAAAAATTTTTTAAAAAATTCAAAAAAAAAATTTTAAATGAAAAAATTTCAAAAAAAATTTTCAAAAAAAAAATTTCAAAAAAAATTTCAAAAAAAAATTTCAAAAAAACTCAAAAAATAATGAAAGAAATATTTCAAAGAAAATTTCAAAAAAAAAATTTTCAAAAAAAATTTCTAAAAAAATTTTAAAAAAACGTAGAAAAAATTTAAAAAAATTCAAGAACGTGAAAAAAAATTTTCGAAAAAAAAAATTTCAAAAAAATATTTCCAGAAAAACAAAAAAAAATTTCAAAAAAAATTTTCATAAAAAATATAAAAAAATTCAAAAACGGAAAAAAAATTAGAAAAAAAATTTTTCGAAAAAAAAAACTTTCAAAAAAAATTTTCAAAAAAAAATTTTGAAAAATAAAAATTTTCAAAAAAAAAATTCAAAAACTTTCAAAAAAATTTCAAAAAAAAATTTTCAAAAAAAAATTTCAGAAAAAATTTCAAAAAAAAATTTCAAAAAAACTTACAAAAAATGAAAACAAAATTTCGAAAAATTTCGAAAACTTTCAAAAAAAAAATCCAAAAAAAATATTCGAAGAAAAAAATTTCAAAAAAAATTTCCAAAAATAAAATTTTAAAAAAGTTTCAAAAAAAAATTTTTCAAAAAAAAATTTTTCAAAGAAAAAAATTCAAAAAAAAATTCAAAAAAAATTTTCAAATGAAAAAATTTAAAAAAAAATTCAAAAAAAAATTTTTAAATGAAAAAATTTCAAAAAAAATTTTCAAAAAAAAAATTTCAAAAAAAATTTCAAAAAAACTCAAAAAATGATGAAAGAAATATTTCAAAGAAAATTACAAAAAAAAAATATTTCAAAAAAAATTTCAAATTTTTTTTTAAAAAAACGTAAAAAAAATAAAAAAAAATTCAAGAACGTGAAAAAAAATTTTCGAAAAAAAAAATTTCAAAAAAATATTTCCAGAAAAACAAAAAAAAAATTCAAAAAATATTTTCATAAAAAATATAAAAAAATTCAAAAACTGAAAAAAAATTCGAAAAAAATATTTTCGAAAAAAAAACTTTTAAAAAAATTTAATAAATTCAAGAACGTGAAAAAAAAATTTCGAAAAAAAAATTTTCAAAAAAATATTTTCAGAAACAAAAAAAAAATTTCAAAAAAAAATTTCATAAAAAATATAAAAAAATTCAAAAACGGAAAAAAAATTTCAAAAAAAATATTTTCGAAAAGAAAAATTTTCAAAAAAAAAATTTTTAAAAATATAGATTTTCAAAAAAAAAATTTCGAAAACTTTAAAAAAAAAATCAAAAAAAAATTTTCAAAAATAAAAAATTTTCAGAAAAAATTTCAAAAATTAATTTCAAAAAAAAAATTAAAAAAACTCAAAAAAAAAATAAAAGAAAAAATTAGAAAAAAAAATTTTCAAAAAAAATTTCAAAAAAAAAAAATTTTCAAAAAAAATTTCAAAACATTTTTTAAAAAAACGTAATAAAAATAAAAAAAAATTCAAGAACGTGAAAAAAAATTTTCGAAAAAAAAATTTTCAAAAAAAAATTTCCAGAAAAACAAAAAAAAAATTTCAAAAAATATTTTCATAAAAAATATAAAAAAATTCAAAAACTGAAAAAAAATTCGAAAAAAAAATTTTCGAAAAAAAATTTTTCAAAAAAAAAATTTTTCAAACAAAAATTTTCAAAAATTAAAACTTTCAAAAAAAACTTCAAAAAAAATTTTAAAAAATAAAAAAAATTTCAGAAAAAAACAAAAAAAAATTCAAAAAAAAATTGAAAATAAAAATTTTCAAAAAAAAATTCAAAAACTTGCAAAAAAAAATTTCAAATAAAAACTTTCAAAAAATAAATTTTTCAAAAAAATTTCAAAAAAAAATTTAAAAAAACTTTCAAAAAAAATTTTAAAAAATTCAAAAACGTGAATAAAAATTTTCGAAAAAAAAATTTTGAGGAAAATTTCAAAAAAAAGTTTCAAAAAAGTTCATAAAAATAATTCAAAAAAAATATTCGAAGAAAAAAATTTTTAAAAAAAATTTCCAACAAAATTTTTTTAAAAAGTTTCAAAAAAAAAAATTTTTTTCAAAAAAAAGTATTTCTAAAAAAAAATAAAAATAAAAATTCAAAAAAAAATTTCAAATAAAAAAAATTTCAAATGAAAACATTTCAAAAATAAATCAAAAAAAATTTTTAAATAAAAAATTTTCAAAAAAAAAAATTCAAAAAAAAAATTTCAAATAAAGTTCAAAAAAAAATTCAAAAAAACTCAAAAAAAAATAAAAGAAAAAATTTAAAAAAAAAATTCAAAAAAAACTTCAAAAAAAAATTTAAAAAAAACTTTCAATTGAAATTTTAAAAAATTTCGAAAACGGAAAAAAAAATTCGAAAAAAAATTTTCAAAAAAAAAATAATTGAAAATAAAAATTTCCAAAACAAAAATTCAAAAACTTTCAAAAAAAAATTTTCAAAAAAAAATTTTCAGAAAAAAAATTTCAGAAAAAAATTCAAAAAAAAATTTCAAAAAAACTTACAAAAAATGAAAACAAAATTTCGAAAAATTTCGAAAACTTTCAAAAAAAAATCCAAAAAAAATATTCGAAGAAAAAAATTTCAAAAAAAAATTCCAAAAAAAAAATTTAAAAAAGTTTCAAAAAAAAATTTTTCAAAAAAAAAATTTTTCAAAGAAAAAAATTCAAAAAAAAATTTTTCAATAAAAAAATTTTCAAATGAAAAAATTTAAAAAAAAATTCAAAAAAAAATTTTTAAATGAAAAAATTTCAAAAAAAATTTTCAAAAAAAAAATTTCAAAAAAAATTTCAAAAAAAAATTTCAAAAAAACTCAAAAAATAATGAAAGAAATATTTCAAAGAAAATTTCAAAAAAAAAAATTCAAAAAAAATTTCTAAAAAAATTTAAAAAAAACGTAGAAAAAATACACAAAAAAAAATTTCAAAAAAAATTTTCATAAAAAATATAAAAAAATTCAAAAACGGAAAAAAAATTCGAAAAAAATATTTCCAAAAAAAAAAATTTTCAAAAAAAAATTTTGAAAAATAAAAATTTTCAAAAAAAAATTTTGAAAAATAAAAATTTTCAAAAAAAAAATTCAAAAACTTTCAAAAAAATTTCAAAAAAAAATTTTCAAAAATAAAAAATTTTCAGAAAAAATTTCAAAAATAATTTTCAAAAAACTCAAAAAAAAATAAAAGAAAAAATTTAAAAAAAAATTTCAAAAAAAACTTCAAAAAAAAATTTTAAAAAAACTTTCAATTGAAATTTTAAAAAATTTCGAAAACGGAAAAAAAAATTCGATAAAAAATTTTCGAAAAAAAAAATTTTTCAAAAAAAAAATAATTGAAAATAAAAATTTCCAAAACAAAAATTCAAAAACTTTCAAAAAAAAATTTTCAAAAAAAAAATTTCAGAAAAAATTTAAAAAAAAAATTTCAAAAAAACTTACAAAAAATGAAAACAAAATTTCGAAAAATTTCGAAAACTTTCAAAAAAAAAATCCAAAAAAAATATTCGAAGAAAAAAATTTCAAAAAAAATTTCCAAAAAAAAATTTTAAAAAAGTTTCAAAAAAAAATTTTTCAAAAAAAAATTTTTCAAAGAAAAAAATTCAAAAAAAAATTCAAAAAAAAAATTTTCAATAAAAAAATTTTCAAATGAAGAAATTTTTAAAAAAATTCAAAAAAAAAATTTTAAATGAAAAAATTTCAAAAAAAATTTTCAAAAAAAAAATTTCAAAAAAAATTTCAAAAAAAAATTTCAAAAAACTCAAAAAATAATGAAAGAAATATTTCAAAGAAAATTTCAAAAAAAAAAATTTCAAAAAAAATTTCTAAAAAAATTTTAAAAAAACGTAGAAAAAATTAAAAAAAATTCAAGAACGTGAAAAAAAATTTTCGAAAAAAAAAATTTCAAAAAAATATTTCCAGAAAAACAAAAAAAAATTTCAAAAAAAATTTTCATAAAAAATATAAAAAAATTCAAAAACGGAAAAAAAATTAGAAAAAAAAATTTTCGAAAAAAAAAACTTTCAAAAAAAAATTTTCAAAAAAAAATTTTGAAAAATAAAAATTTTCAAAAAAAAATTTCAAAAACTTTCAAAAAAATTTCAAAAAAAAATTTTCAAAAAAAAATTTCAGAAAAAATTTCAAAAAAAAATTTCAAAAAAACTTACAAAAAATGAAAACAAAATTTCGAAAAATTTCGAAAACTTTCAAAAAAAAAATCCAAAAAAAATATTCGAAGAAAAAAATTTCAAGAAAAATTTCCAAAAAAAAAATTTTAAAAAAGTTTCAAAAAAAAATTTTTCAAAAAAAAAATTTTCAAAGAAAAAAATTCAAAAAAAAATTCAAAAAAAATTTTTTCAATAAAAAAATTTTCAAATGAAAAAATTTTAAAAAAAATTCAAAAAAAAATTTTTAAATGAAAAAATTTCAAAAAAAATTTTCAAAAAAAAAAATTCAAAAAAAATTTCAAAAAAACTCAAAAAATGATGAAAGAAATATTTCAAAGAAAATTTCAAAAAAAAAATATTTCAAACAAAATTTCAAAAATTTTTTTAAAAAAACGTAAAAAAAATAAAAAAAAATTCAAGAACGTGAAAAAAAATTTTCGAAAAAAAAAATTTCAAAAAAATATTTCCAGAAAAACAAAAAAAAATTTCAAAAAATATTTTCATAAAAAATATAAAAAAATTCAAAAACTGAAAAAAAATTCGAAAAAAATATTTTCGAAAAAAAAACTTTTAAAAAAATTTAATAAATTCAAGAACGTGAAAAAAAATTTTCGAAAAAAAATTTTTCAAAAAAATATTTTCAGAAAAACAAAAAAAAATTTCAAAAAAAAATTTCATAAAAAATATAAAAAAATTCAAAAACGGAAAAAAAAATTCAAAAAAAAATATTTTCGAAAAGAAAAATTTTCAAAAAAAAAATTTTCAAAAATATAAATTTTCAAAAAAAAAATTTCGAAAACTTTAAAAAAAAAATTTCAAAAATAAAAAATTTTCAGAAAAAATTTCAAAAAAAAAATTTAAAAAACTCAAAAAAAAAATAAAAGAAAAAATTAGAAAAAAAAATTTTCAAAAAAAATTTCAAAAAAACTCAAAAAATAATGAAAGAAATATTTCAAAGAAAATTTCAAAAAAAAAAATTTTCAAAAAAAATTTCAAAACATTTTTTTAAAAAACGTAATAAAAATAAAAAAAAATTCAAGAACGTGAAAAAAAATTTTCGAAAAAAAAATTTTCAAAAAAAAATTTCCAGAAAAACAAAAAAAAAATTCCAAAAAATATTTTCATAAAAAATATAAAAAAATTCAAAAACTGAAAAAAAATTCGAAAAAAAAATTTTCGAAAAAAAATTTTTCAAAAAAAAAATTTTTCAAACAAAAATTTTCAAAAATAAAAACTTTCAAAAAAAACTTCAAAAAAAATTTTAAAAAACAAAAAAAATTTCAGAAAAAAACAAAAAAAAATTCAAAAAAAAATTGAAAATAAAAATTTTCAAAAAAAAATTCAAAAACTTGCAAAAAAAAATTTCAAATGAAAACTTTCAAAAAATAAATTTTTCAAAAAAATTTCAAAAAAAAATTTAAAAAAACTTTCAAAAAAATTTTTAAAAAATTCAAAAACGTGAATAAAAATTTTCGAAAAAAAAATTTCGAGGAAAATTTCAAAAAAAAGTTTCAAAAAAGTTCATAAAAATAATTCAAAAAAAATATTCGAAGAAAAAAATTTTTAAAAAAAATTTCCAACAAATTTTTTTTTAAAAAGTTTCAAAAAAAAAATTTTTTTTCAAAAAAAAGTATTTCTAAAAAAAAATAAAAATAAAAATTCAAAAAAAATTTTCAAATAAAAAAAATTTCAAATGAAAACATTTCAAAAATAAATCAAAAAAAAATTTTAAATAAAAAATTTTCAAAAAAAAAAATTCAAAAAAAAAAATTTCAAAAAAAGTTCAAAAAAAAAATTTCAAAAAAACTCAAAAAAAATAAAAGAAAAAATTTTAAAAAAAATTTCAAAAAAAACTTCAAAAAAAAATTTAAAAAAAACTTTCAATTGAAATTTTAAAAAATTTCGAAAACGGAAAAAAAAATTCGAAAAAAAATTTTCGAAAAAAAAAATTTTTCAAAAAAAAAATAATTGAAAATAAAAATTTCCAAAACAAAAATTCAAAAACTTTCAAAAAAAAATTTTCAAAAAAAAAATTTCAGAAAAAATTTCAAAAAAAAAATTCAAAAAAACTTACAAAAAATGAAAACAAAATTTCGAAAAATTTCGAAAACTTTCAAAAAAAAATCCAAAAAAAATATTCGAAGAAAAAAATTTCAAAAAAAATTTCCAAAAAAAAATTTTAAAAAAGTTTCAAAAAAAAATTTTTCAAAAAAAAATTTTTCAAAGAAAAAAATTCAAAAAAAAATTCAAAAAAAAAAATTTTCAATAAAAAAATTTTCAAATGAAAAAATTTTTTAAAAAATTCAAAAAAAAAATTTTAAATGAAAAAATTTCAAAAAAAATTTTCAAAAAAAAAATTTCAAAAAAAATTTCAAAAAAAAATTTCAAAAAAACTCAAAAAATAATGAAAGAAATATTTCAAAGAAAATTTCAAAAAAAAAATTTTCAAAAAAAATTTCTAAAAAAATTTTAAAAAAACGTAGAAAAAATTTAAAAAAATTCAAGAACGTGAAAAAAAATTTTCGAAAAAAAAAATTTCAAAAAAATATTTCCAGAAAAACAAAAAAAAATTTCAAAAAAAATTTTCATAAAAAATATAAAAAAATTCAAAAACGGAAAAAAAATTAGAAAAAAAATTTTTCGAAAAAAAAAACTTTCAAAAAAAATTTTCAAAAAAAAATTTTGAAAAATAAAAATTTTCAAAAAAAAATTTCAAAAACTTTCAAAAAAATTTCAAAAAAAAATTTTCAAAAAAAAATTTCAGAAAAAATTTCAAAAAAAAATTTCAAAAAAACTTACAAAAAATGAAAACAAAATTTCGAAAAATTTCGAAAACTTTCAAAAAAAAAATCCAAAAAAAATATTCGAAGAAAAAAATTTCAAAAAAAATTTCCAAAAATAAAATTTTAAAAAAGTTTCAAAAAAAAAATTTTCAAAAAAAAATTTTTCAAAGAAAAAAATTCAAAAAAAAATTCAAAAAAAATTTTTTCAATAAAAAAATTTTCAAATGAAAAAATTTAAAAAAAAAATCAAAAAAAAATTTTTGAATGAAAAAATTTCAAAAAAAATTTTCAAAAAAAAAATTTCAAAAAAAATTTCAAAAAAACTCAAAAAATGATGAAAGAAATATTTCAAAGAAAATTACAAAAAAAAATATTTCAAAAAAAATTTCAAAATTTTTTTTAAAAAAACGTAAAAAAAATAAAAAAAAATTCAAGAACGTGAAAAAAAATTTTCGAAAAAAAAAATTTCAAAAAAATATTTCCAGAAAAAAAAAAAATTTCAAAAAATATTTTCATAAAAAATATAAAAAAATTCAAAAACTGAAAAAAAATTCGAAAAAAATATTTTCGAAAAAAAAACTTTTAAAAAAATTTAATAAATTCAAGAACGTGAAAAAAAAATTTCGAAAAAAAAATTTTCAAAAAAATATTTTCAGAAACACAAAAAAAAAATTTCAAAAAAAAATTTCATAAAAAATATAAAAAAATTCAAAAACGGAAAAAAAATTTCAAAAAAAATATTTTCGAAAAGAAAAATTTTCAAAAAAAAAATTTTTAAAAATATAAATTTTCAAAAAAAAAATTTCGAAAACTTTAAAAAAAAAATTAAAAAAAAATTTCAAAAATAAAAAATTTTCAGAAAAAATTTCAAAAAAAAAATTAAAAAAACTCAAAAAAAAATAAAAGAAAAAATAAGAAAAAAAAAATTTTCAAAAAAAATTTCAAAAAAACTCAAAAAATAATGAAAGAAATATTTCAAAGAAAATTTCAAAAAAAAAATTTTCAAAAAAAATTTCAAAACATTTTTTTAAAAAACGTAATAAAAATAAAAAAAAATTCAAGAACGTGAAAAAAAATTTTCGAAAAAAAAATTTTCAAAAAAAAATTTCCAGAAAAACAAAAAAAAAATTTCAAAAAATATTTTCATAAAAAATATAAAAAAATTCAAAAACTGAAAAAAAATTCGAAAAAAAAATTTTCGAAAAAAAAATTTTCAAAAAAAAAATTTTTCAAACAAAAATTTTCAAAAATTAAAACTTTCAAAAAAAACTTCAAAAAAAATTTTAAAAAATAAAAAAAATTTCAGAAAAAAACAAAAAAAAATTCAAAAAAAAATTGAAAATAAAAATTTTCAAAAAAAAATTCAAAAACTTGCAAAAAAAAATTTCAAATAAAAACTTTCAAAAAATAAATTTTTCAAAAAAATTTCAAAAAAAAATTTAAAAAAACTTTCAAAAAAAATTTTAAAAAATTCAAAAACGTGAATAAAAATTTTCGAAAAAAAAATTTTGAGGAAAATTTCAAAAAAAAGTTTCAAAAAAGTTCATAAAAATAATTCAAAAAAAATATTCGAAGAAAAAAATTTTTAAAAAAAATTTCCAACAAAATTTTTTTAAAAAGTTTCAAAAAAAAAAATTTTTTTCAAAAAAAAGTATTTCTAAAAAAAAATAAAAATAAAAATTCAAAAAAAAATTTCAAATAAAAAAAATTTCAAATGAAAACATTTCAAAAATAAATCAAAAAAAATTTTTAAATAAAAAATTTTCAAAAAAAAAAATTCAAAAAAAAATTTCAAATAAAGTTCAAAAAAAAATTCAAAAAAACTCAAAAAAAAATAAAAGAAAAAATTTTAAAAAAAAATTCAAAAAAAACTTCAAAAAAAAATTTAAAAAAAACTTTCAATTGAAATTTTAAAAAATTTCGAAAACGGAAAAAAAAAATTCGAAAAAAAATTTTCAAAAAAAAAATAATTGAAAATAAAAATTTCCAAAACAAAAATTCAAAAACTTTCAAAAAAAAATTTCAAAAAAAAATTTTCAGAAAAAAAATTTCAGAAAAAAATTCAAAAAAAAATTTCAAAAAAACTTACAAAAAATGAAAACAAAATTTCGAAAAATTTCGAAAACTTTCAAAAAAAAATCCAAAAAAAATATTCGAAGAAAAAAATTTCAAAAAAAAATTCCAAAAAAAAAATTTAAAAAAGTTTCAAAAAAAAATTTTTCAAAAAAAAAATTTTTCAAAGAAAAAAATTCAAAAAAAAATTTTTCAATAAAAAAATTTTCAAATGAAAAAATTTAAAAAAAAATTCAAAAAAAAATTTTTAAATGAAAAAATTTAAAAAAAAATTTTCAAAAAAAAAATTTCAAAAAAAATTTCAAAA
This sequence comes from Chrysolina oricalcia, assembly GCA_944452925.2. Lineage (NCBI taxonomy): Eukaryota > Metazoa > Arthropoda > Insecta > Coleoptera > Chrysomelidae > Chrysolina > Chrysolina oricalcia. The sequence goes on along the minus strand of OX101822.2, from coordinate 31,828,740 downwards.
AAAAATTTCAAAAAAACTCAAAAAATAATGAAAGAAATATTTCAAAGAAAATTTCAAAAAAAAAAATTCAAAAAAAATTTCTAAAAAAATTTAAAAAAAACGTAGAAAAAATACACAAAAAAAAATTTCAAAAAAAATTTTCATAAAAAATATAAAAAAATTCAAAAACGGAAAAAAAATTCGAAAAAAATATTTTCGAAAAAAAAAATTTTCAAAAAAAAATTTTGAAAAATAAAAATTTTCAAAAAAAAATTTTGAAAAATAAAAATTTTCAAAAAAAAAATTCAAAAACTTTCAAAAAAATTTCAAAAAAAAATTTTCAAAAATAAAAAATTTTCAGAAAAAATTTCAAAAATAATTTTCAAAAAACTCAAAAAAAAATAAAAGAAAAAATTTTAAAAAAAATTTCAAAAAAAACTTCAAAAAAAAATTTTAAAAAAACTTTCAATTGAAATTTTAAAAAATTTCGAAAACGGAAAAAAAAATTCGATAAAAAATTTTCGAAAAAAAAAATTTTTCAAAAAAAAAATAATTGAAAATAAAAATTTCCAAAACAAAAATTCAAAAACTTTCAAAAAAAAATTTTCAAAAAAAAAATTTCAGAAAAAATTTCAAAAAAAAATTTCAAAAAAACTTACAAAAAATGAAAACAAAATTTCGAAAAATTTCGAAAACTTTCAAAAAAAAAATCCAAAAAAAATATTCGAAGAAAAAAATTTCAAAAAAAATTTCCAAAAAATAATTTTAAAAAAGTTTCAAAAAAAAATTTTTCAAAAAAAAATTTTTCAAAGAAAAAAATTCAAAAAAAAATTCAAAAAAAAATTTTTCAATAAAAAAATTTTCAAATGAAGAAATTTTTAAAAAAATTCAAAAAAAAAATTTTAAATGAAAAAATTTCAAAAAAAATTTTCAAAAAAAAAATTTCAAAAAAAATTTCAAAAAAAAATTTCAAAAAACTCAAAAAATAATGAAAGAAATATTTCAAAGAAAATTTCAAAAAAAAAAATTTCAAAAAAAATTTCTAAAAAAATTTTAAAAAAACGTAGAAAAAATTAAAAAAAATTCAAGAACGTGAAAAAAAATTTTCGAAAAAAAAAAATTCAAAAAAATATTTCCAGAAAAACAAAAAAAAATTTCAAAAAAAATTTTCATAAAAAATATAAAAAAATTCAAAAACGGAAAAAAAATTAGAAAAAAAAATTTTCGAAAAAAAAAACTTTCAAAAAAAAATTTTCAAAAAAAAATTTTGAAAAATAAAAATTTTCAAAAAAAAATTTCAAAAACTTTCAAAAAAATTTCAAAAAAAAATTTTCAAAAAAAAATTTCAGAAAAAATTTCAAAAAAAAATTTCAAAAAAACTTACAAAAAATGAAAACAAAATTTCGAAAAATTTCGAAAACTTTCAAAAAAAAAATCCAAAAAAAATATTCGAAGAAAAAAATTTCAAGAAAAATTTCCAAAAAAAAAATTTTAAAAAAGTTTCAAAAAAAAATTTTTCAAAAAAAAAAATTTTCAAAGAAAAAAATTCAAAAAAAAATTCAAAAAAAATTTTTTCAATAAAAAAATTTTCAAATGACAAAATTTAAAAAAAAATTCAAAAAAAAATTTTTAAATGAAAAAATTTCAAAAAAAATTTTCAAAAAAAAAAATTCAAGAAAAATTTCAAAAAAACTCAAAAAATGATGAAAGAAATATTTCAAAGAAAATTTCAAAAAAAAAATATTTCAAACAAAATTTCAAAAATTTTTTTAAAAAAACGTAAAAAAAATAAAAAAAAATTCAAGAACGTGAAAAAAAATTTTCGAAAAAAAAAATTTCAAAAAAATATTTCCAGAAAAACAAAAAAAAATTTCAAAAAATATTTTCATAAAAAATATAAAAAAATTCAAAAACTGAAAAAAAATTCGAAAAAAATATTTTCGAAAAAAAAACTTTTAAAAAAATTTAATAAATTCAAGAACGTGAAAAAAAATTTTCGAAAAAAAATTTTTCAAAAAAATATTTTCAGAAAAACAAAAAAAAATTTCAAAAAAAAATTTCATAAAAAATATAAAAAAATTCAAAAACGGAAAAAAAAATTCAAAAAAAAATATTTTCGAAAAGAAAAATTTTCAAAAAAAAAATTTTCAAAAATATAAATTTTCAAAAAAAAAATTTCGAAAACTTTAAAAAAAAAATTTCAAAAATAAAAAATTTTCAGAAAAAATTTCAAAAAAAAAATTAAAAAAACTCAAAAAAAAAATAAAAGAAAAAATTAGAAAAAAAAATTTTCAAAAAAAATTTCAAAAAAACTCAAAAAATAATGAAAGAAATATTTCAAAGAAAATTTCAAAAAAAAAAATTTTCAAAAAAAATTTCAAAACATTTTTTAAAAAAACGTAATAAAAATAAAAAAAAATTCAAGAACGTGAAAAAAAATTTTCGAAAAAAAAATTTTCAAAAAAAAATTTCCAGAAAAACAAAAAAAAAATTCCAAAAAATATTTTCATAAAAAATATAAAAAAATTCAAAAACTGAAAAAAAATTCGAAAAAAAAATTTTCGAAAAAAAATTTTTCAAAAAAAAAATTTTTCAAACAAAAATTTTCAAAAATAAAAACTTTCAAAAAAAACTCCAAAAAAAATTTTAAAAAACAAAAAAAATTTCAGAAAAAAACAAAAAAAAATTCAAAAAAAAATTGAAAATAAAAATTTTCAAAAAAAAATTCAAAAACTTGCAAAAAAAAATTTCAAATGAAAACTTTCAAAAAATAAATTTTTCAAAAAAATTTCAAAAAAAAATTTAAAAAAACTTTCAAAAAAATTTTTAAAAAATTCAAAAACGTGAATAAAAATTTTCGAAAAAAAAATTTCGAGGAAAATTTCAAAAAAAAGTTTCAAAAAAGTTCATAAAAATAATTCAAAAAAAATATTCGAAGAAAAAAATTTTTAAAAAAAATTTCCAACAAATTTTTTTTTAAAAAGTTTCAAAAAAAAAATTTTTTTTCAAAAAAAAGTATTTCTAAAAAAAAATAAAAATAAAAATTCAAAAAAAATTTTCAAATAAAAAAAATTTCAAATGAAAACATTTCAAAAATAAATCAAAAAAAAATTTTAAATAAAAAATTTTCAAAAAAAAAAATTCAAAAAAAAAAATTTCAAAAAAAGTTCAAAAAAAAAATTTCAAAAAAACTCAAAAAAAATAACAGAAAAAATTTTAAAAAAAATTTCAAAAAAAACTTCAAAAAAAAATTTAAAAAAAACTTTCAATTGAAATTTTAAAAAATTTCGAAAACGGAATAAAAAATTCGAAAAAAAATTTTCGAAAAAAAAAATTTTTCAAAAAAAAAATAATTGAAAATAAAAATTTCCAAAACAAAAATTCAAAAACTTTCAAAAAAAAATTTTCAAAAAAAAAATTTCAGAAAAAATTTCAAAAAAAAAATTCAAAAAAACTTACAAAAAATGAAAACAAAATTTCGAAAAATTTCGAAAACTTTCAAAAAAAAAATCCAAAAAAAATATTCGAAGAAAAAAATTTCAAAAAAAATTTCCAAAAAAAAATTTTAAAAAAGTTTCAAAAAAAAATTTTTCAAAAAAAAATTTTTCAAAGAAAAAAATTCAAAAAAAAAATTCAAAAAAAAAAATTTTCAATAAAAAAATTTTCAAATGAAAAAATTTTTTAAAAAATTCAAAAAAAAAATTTTAAATGAAAAAATTTCAAAAAAAATTTTCAAAAAAAAAATTTCAAAAAAAATTTCAAAAAAAAATTTCAAAAAAACTCAAAAAATAATGAAAGAAATATTTCAAAGAAAATTTCAAAAAAAAAATTTTCAAAAAAAATTTCTAAAAAAATTTTAAAAAAACGTAGAAAAAATTTAAAAAAATTCAAGAACGTGAAAAAAAATTTTCGAAAAAAAAAATTTCAAAAAAATATTTCCAGAAAAACAAAAAAATTTCAAAAAAAATTTTCATAAAAAATATAAAAAAATTCAAAAACGGAAAAAAAATTAGAAAAAAAATTTTTCGAAAAAAAAAACTTTCAAAAAAAATTTTCAAAAAAAAATTTTGAAAAATAAAAATTTTCAAAAAAAAATTTCAAAAACTTTCAAAAAAATTTCAAAAAAAAATTTTCAAAAAAAAATTTCAGAAAAAATTTCAAAAAAAAATTTCAAAAAAACTTACAAAAAATGAAAACAAAATTTCGAAAAATTTCGAAAACTTTCAAAAAAAAAATCCAAAAAAAATATTCGAAGAAAAAAATTTCAAAAAAAATTTCCAAAAATAAAATTTTAAAAAAGTTTCAAAAAAAAAATTTTCAAAAAAAAATTTTTCAAAGAAAAAAATTCAAAAAAAAATTCAAAAAAAATTTTTTCAATAAAAAAATTTTCAAATGAAAAAATTTAAAAAAAAATTCAAAAAAAAATTTTTGAATGAAAAAATTTCAAAAAAAATTTTCAAAAAAAAAATTTCAAAAAAAATTTCAAAAAAACTCAAAAAATGATGAAAGAAATATTTCAAAGAAAATTACAAAAAAAAATATTTCAAAAAAAATTTCAAAATTTTTTTTAAAAAAACGTAAAAAAAATAAAAAAAAATTCAAGAACGTGAAAAAAAATTTTCGAAAAAAAAAATTTCAAAAAAATATTTCCAGAAAAAAAAAATTTCAAAGAATATTTTCATAAAAAATATAAAAAAATTCAAAAACTGAAAAAATATTCGAAAAAAATATTTTCGAAAAAAAAACTTAAAAAAATTTAATAAATTCAAGAACGTGAAAAAAAAATTTCGAAAAAAAAATTTTCAAAAAAATATTTTCAGATACACAAAAAAAAAATTTCAAAAAAAAATTTCATAAAAAATATAAAAAAATTCAAAAACGGAAAAAAAATTTCAAAAAAAATATTTTCGAAAAGAAAAATTTTCAAAAAAAAAATTTTTAAAAATATAAATTTTCAAAAAAAAAATTTCGAAAACTTTAAAAAAAAAAATAAAAAAAAAATTTCAAAAATAAAAAATTTTCAGAAAAAATTTCAAAAAAAAAATTAAAAAAACTCAAAAAAAAAATAAAAGAAAAAATAAGAAAAAAAAAATTTTCAAAAAAAATTTCAAAAAAACTCAAAAAATAATGAAAGAAATATTTCAAAGAAAATTTCAAAAAAAAAATTTTCAAAAAAAATTTCAAAACATTTTTTAAAAAAACGTAATAAAAATAAAAAAAAATTCAAGAACGTGAAAAAAAATTTTCGAAAAAAAAATTTTCAAAAAAAAATTTCCAGAAAAACAAAAAAAAAATTTCAAAAAATATTTTCATAAAAAATATAAAAAAATTCAAAAACTGAAAAAAAATTCGAAAAAAAAATTTTCGAAAAAAAATTTTTCAAAAAAAAAATTTTTCAAACAAAAATTTTCAAAAATAAAAACTTTCAAAAAAAACTTCAAAAAAAATTTTAAAAAACAAAAAAAATTTCAGAAAAAAACAAAAAAAAATTCAAAAAAAAATTGAAAATAAAAATTTTCAAAAAAAAATTCAAAAACTTGCAAAAAAAAATTTCAAATGAAAACTTTCAAAAAATAAATTTTTCAAAAAAATTTCAAAAAAAAATTTAAAAAAACTTTCAAAAAAATTTTTAAAAAATTCAAAAACGTGAATAAAAATTTTCGAAAAAAAAATTTCGAGGAAAATTTCAAAAAAAAGTTTCAAAAAAGTTCATGAAAATAATTCAAAAAAAATATTCGAAGAAAAAAATTTTTAAAAAAAATTTCCAACAAATTTTTTTTAAAAAGTTTCAAAAAAAAAATTTTTTTTCAAAAAAAAAATAAAAATAAAAATTCAAAAAAAATTTTCAAATAAAAAAAATTTCAAATGAAAACATTTCAAAAATAAATCAAAAAAATTTTTAAATAAAAAATTTTCAAAAAAAAAATTCAAAAAAAAAATTTCAAATAAAGTTAAAAAAAAAATTCAAAAAAACTCAAAAAAAAAATAGAGGAAAAAATTTAAAAAAAAAATTCAAAAAAAACTTCAAAAAAAAATTTTAAAAAAACTTTCAATTGAAATTTTAAAAAATTTCGAAAACGGAAAAAAAAATTCGAAAAAAAATGTTCAAAAAAAAAATAATTGAAAATAAAAATTTCCAAAACAAAAATTCAAAAACTTTCAAAAAAAAATTTTCAAAAAAAAATTTTCAAAAAAAAAATTTCAGAAAAAATTTCAAAAAAAAATTTCAAAAAAACTTACAAAAAATGAAAACAAAATTTCGAAAAATTTCGAACACTTTCAAAAAAAAATCCAAAAAAAATATTCGAAGAAAAAAATTTCAAAAAAAATTTCCAAAAAAAAATTTTAAAAAAGTTTCAAAAAAAAATTTTTCAAAAAAAAATTTTTCAAAGAAAAAAATTCAAAAAAAAATTTTTCAATAAAAAAATTTTCAAATGAAAAAATTTAAAAAAAAATTCAAAAAAAAATTTTTAAATGAAAAAATTTCAAAAAAAATTTTCAAAAAAAAAATTTCAAAAAAAATTTCAAAAAAAATTTTCAAAAAACTCAAAAAATAATGAAAGAAATATTTCAAAGAAAATTTCAAAAAAAAAATTTCAAAAAAAATTTCTAAAAAAATTTTAAAAAAACGTAGAAAAAATACACAAAAAAAAATTTCAAAAAAAATTTTCATAAAAAATATAAAAAAATTCAAAAACGGAAAAAAAATTCGAAAAAGATATTTTCGAAAAAAATATTTTCGAAAAAAAAAATTTTCAAAAAAAAATATTGAAAAATAAAAATTTTCAAAAAAAAATTTTGAAAAATAAAAATTTTCAAAAAAAAAATTCAAAAACTTTCAAAAAAATTTCAAAAAAAAATTTTCAAAAAAAAATTTCAGAAAAAATTTCAAAAAGAAATTTCAAAAAAACTTACAAAAAATGAAAACAAAATTTCGAAAACTTTCAAAAAAAAATCCAAAAAAAATATTCGAAGAAAAAAATTTCAAAAAAAATTTCAAAAAAAATTTCCAAAAAAAAATTTTTAAAAAAGTTTCAAAAATAATTTTTCAAAAAAAAATTTTTCAAAGAAAAAAATACAAAAAAAAATTCAAAAAAAAAATTTTTCAATAAAAAAATTTTCAAATGAAAAAATTTAAAAAAAAATTCAAAAAAAATTTGAATGAAAAAATTTCAAAAAAAAAATCAAAAAAAAAAATTCAAAAAAAATTTCAAAAAAACTCAAAAAATAATGAAAGAAATATTTCAAAGAAATTTTCAAAAAAAATTTCAAAAAATTTTTTAAAAAAACGTAAAAAAAAATAAAAAAAATTCAAGAACGTGAAAAAAAATTTCCGAAATAAAAATTTTCAAAAAAATATTTCCAGAAAAACAAAAAAAAAATTTCAAAAAATATTTTCATAAAAAATATAAAAAAATTCAAAAACTGAAAAAAAATTCGAAAAAAAAATTTTCGAAAAAAAATTTTTCAAAAAAAAATTTTTCAAACAAAATTTTTCAAAAATTAAAATTTTCGAAAAAAATTTTCAAAAACTTTCAAAAAAAACTTCAAAAAAAATTTTAAAAAATTAAAAAATTTTCAGAAAAAAACAAAAAAAAATTCAAAAAAAAATTGAAAATAAAAATTTTCAAAAAAAAATTCAAAAACTTGCAAAAAAAAATTTCAAATAAAAATTTTCAAAAAATAAATTTTTCAAAAAAATTTCAAAAAAAAATTTAAAAAAACTTTCAAAAAAAATTTTAAAAAATTCAAAAACATGAATAAAAATTTTCGAAAAAAAAATTTTGAGGAAAATTTCAAAAAAAAGTTTCAAAAAAGTTCATAAAAATAATTCAAAAAAAATATTCGAAGAAAAAAATTTTTAAAAAAAATTTCCAACAAAAATTTTTTAAAAAGTTTCAAAAAAAAAAATTTTTCAAAAAAAAGTATTTCTAAAAAAAATAAAAATAAAAATTCAAAAAAAATTTTCAAATAAAAAAAATTTCAAAAAAAAATTTCAAATAAAGTTCAAAAAAAAATTCAAAAAAACTCAAAAAAAATAAAAGAAAAAATTTTAAAAAAAATTTCAAAAAAAACTTCAAAAAAAAATTTAAAAAAAACTTTCAATTGAAATTTTAAAAAATTTCGAAAACGGAAAAAAAAATTCGAAAAAAAATTTTCAAAAAAAAAATAATTGAAAATAAAAATTTCCAAAACAAAAATTCAAAAACTTTCAAAAAAAAATTTTCGAAAAAAAAATTTTCAAAAAAAAAATTTCAGAAAAAATTTCAAAAAAAAATTTCAAAAAAACTTACAAAAAATGAAAACAAAATTTCGAAAAATTTCGAAAACTTTCAAAAAAAAAATCCAAAAAAAATATTCGAAGAAAAAAATTTCAAAAAAAATTTCCAAAAAAAAATTTTAAAAAAGTTTCAAAAAAAATTTTTTCAAAAAAACTTTTTCAAAGAAAAAAATTCAAAAAAAATTCAAAAAAAAATTTTTCAATAAAAAAATTTTCAAATGAAAAAATTAAAAAAAAAATTCAAAAAAAAATTTTTAAATGAAAAAATTTCAAAAAAAATTTCAAAAAAACTCAAAAAATAATGAAAGAAATATTTCAAAGAAAATTTCAAAAAAAAAATTTCAAAAAAAATTTCTAAAAAAATTTAAAAAAAACGTAGAAAAAATAAAAAAAAATTCAAGAACGTGAAAAAATATTTCCAGAAACACAAAAAAAATTTCAAAAAAAATTTCAAAAATTTTTTTAAAAAAACGTAAAAAAAAATAAAAAAAATTCAAGAACGTGAAAAAAAATTTCCGAAATAAAAATTTTCAAAAAAATATTTCCAGAAAAACAAAAAAAAAATTTCAAAAAATATTTTCATAAAATATATAAAAAAATTCAAAAACTGAAAAAAAAATTCGAAAAAAATATTTTCGAAAAAAAAAAATTTTAAAAAAATTTAAAAAATTCAAGAACGTGAAAAAAAATTTTCGAAAAAAAAATTTTCAAAAAAATATTTTCAAAAAAACAAAAAAAAAATTTCAAAAAAAATTTTCATAAAAAATATAAAAAAATTCAAAAACGGAAAAAAAATTTCAAAAAAAATATTTTCGAAAAAAAAAATTTTCAAAAAAAAAATTTTCAAAAATATAAATTTTCAAAAAAAAAATTTCAAAAACTTTCAAAAAAAATTCAAAAAAAAATTTTCAAAAATAAAAAATTTTCAGAAAAAATTTCAAAAATAAATTTCAAAAAAAAATTTCGAAAAACTCAAAAAAAATAAAAGAAAAAATTAGAAAAAAAAAATTTCAAAAAAAAATTCAAAAAAACTCAAAAAATAATGAAAGAAATATTTCAAAGAAAATTTCAAAAAAAAAATTTTTCAAAAAAAATTTCAAAATTTTTTTTAAAAAAACGTAATAAAAATAAAAAAAAATTCAAGAACGTGAAAAAAATTTTCGAAAAAAAAATTTTCAAAAAAATATTTCCAGAAAAACAAAAAAAAAATTTCAAAAAATATTTTCATAAAAAATATAAAAAAATTCAAAAACTGAAAAAAAATTCGAAAAAAAAATTTTCGAAAAAAAATTTTTCAAAAAAAAATTTTTTCAAACAAAATTTTTCAAAAATTAAAATTTTCGAAAAAAAATTTCAAAAACTTTCAAAAAAAACTTCAAAAAAAATTTTAAAAAATTAAAAAATTTTCAGAAAAAAACAAAAAAAAATTCAAAAAAAAATTGAAAATAAAAATTTTCAAAAAAAAATTCAAAAACTTGCAAAAAAAAATTTCAAATAAAAATTTTCAAAAAATAAATTTTTCAAAAAAATTTCAAAGAAAAATTTAAAAAAACTTTCAAAAAAAATTTTAAAAAATTCAAAAACGTGAATAAAAATTTTCGAAAAAAAAATTTTGAGGAAAATTTCAAAAAAAAGTTTCAAAAAAGTTCATAAAAATAATTCAAAAAAAATATTCGAAGAAAAAAAATTTTAAAAAAAATTTCCAACAAAAATTTTTTAAAAAGTTAAAAAAAAAAAAATTTTCAAAAAAAAGTATTTCTAAAAAAAAATAAAAATAAAAATTCAAAAAAAATTTTCAAATAAAAAAAATTTCAAATGAAAACATTTCAAAAATAAATCAAAAAAAATTTTTAAATAAAAAATTTTCAAAAAAAAAAATTCAAAAAAAAATTTCAAATAAAGTTCAAAAAAAAATTCAAAAAAAAACTCAAAAAAAATAAAAGAAAAAATTTTAAAAAAAATTTCAAAAAAAAACTTCAAAAAAAAATTAAAAAAAAACTTTCAATTGAAATTTTAAAAAATTTCGAAAACGGAAAAAAAAATTCGAAAAAAAATTTTCAAAAAAAAAATAATTGAAAATAAAAATTTCCAAAACAAAAATTCAAAAACTTTCAAAAAAAAATTTTCAAAAAAAAATTTTCAAAAAAAAATTTCAAAAAAACTTACAAAAAATGAAAACAAAATTTCGAAAAATTTCGAAAACTTTCAAAAAAAAAATCCAAAAAAAATATTCGAAGAAAAAAATTTCAAAAAAAATTTCCAAAAAAAAATTTTAAAAAAGTTTCAAAAAAAATTTTTTCAAAAAAACTTTTTCAAAGAAAAAAATTCAAAAAAAAATTCAAAAAAAAATTTTTCAATAAAAAAATTTTTAAATGAAAAAATTTCAAAAAAAATTTCAAAAAAAAAATTTCAAAAAAATTTCAAAAAAAATTTTCAAAAAAAATTTCTAAAAAAATTTAAAAAAAACGTAGAAAAAATAAAAAAAAATTCAAGAACGTGAAAAAATATTTTCGAAAAAAAAAATTTCAAAAAAATATTTCCAGAAACAAAAAAAATTTCAAAAAAAATTTCATAAAAAATATAAAAAAATTCAAAAACGGAAAAAAAATTCGAAAAAAATATTTTCGAAAAAAAAAATTTTCAAAATAAAATTTTGAAAAATAAAAATTTTCAAAAAAAAATTTTGAAAAATAAAAATTTTCAAAAAAAAATTTCAAAAACTTTCAAAAAAATTTCAAAAAAAAATTTTCAAAAAAAAATTTCAGAAAAAATTTCAAAAAGAAATTTCAAAAAAACTACAAAAAATGAAAACAAAATTTCGAAAACTTTCAAAAAGAAATCCAAAAAAAATATTCGAAGAAAAAAATTTCAAAAAAAATTTCCAAAAAAAAATTTTTAAAAAAGTTTCAAAAAAAATTTTTCAAAAAAAAATTTTTCAAAGAAAAAAATACAAAAAAAAATTCAAAAAAAAATTTTTCAATAAAAAAATTTTCAAATGAAAAAATTTTAAAAAAAATTCAAAAAAAAATTTGAATGAAAAAATTTCAAAAAAAAAATCAAAAAAAAAATTCAAAAAAAATTTCAAAAAAACTCAAAAAATAATGAAAGAAATATTTCAAAGAAAATTTCAAAAAAAAAATTTTTCAAAAAAAATTTCAAAAATTTTTTTAAAAAAACGTAATAAAAATTAAAAAAAAATTCAAGAAAGTGAAAAAAAATTTTCGAAAAAAAAAAATTTCAAAAAAATATTTCCAGAAAAACAAAAAAAAAATTCAAAAAATATTTTCGTAAAAAATATAAAAAAAATCAAAAACTGAAAAAAAATTCGAAAAAAAAATTTTCGAAAAAAAATTTTTCAAAAAAAAATTTTTTCAAACAAAATTTTTCAAAAATTAAAATTTTCAAAAAAAAATTTCAAAAACTTTCAAAAAAAACTTCAAAAAAAATTTAAAACTGAAAAAAAATTCGAAAAAAATATTTTCGAAAAAAAAAACTTTTAAAAAAATTAAAAAAATTCAAGAACGTGAAAAAAAAATTTCGAAAAAAAAATTTTCAAAAAAATATTTTCAAAAAAACAAAAAAAAAATTCAAAAAAAAATTTAAAATAAAAATTTTCAAAAAATAAATTTTTCAAAAAAATTTCAAAAAAAAATTTAAAAAAACTTTCAAAAAAAATTTTAAAAAATTCAAAAACGTGAATAAAAATTTTCGAAAAAAAAATTTTGAGGAAAATTTCAAAAAAAAGTTTCAAAAAAGTTCATAAAAATAATTCAAAAAAAAAATTCGAAAAAAAATTTTTAAAAAAAATTTCCAACAAAAATTTTTTAAAAAGTTTAAAGAAAAAATTTTTCAAAAAAAAGTATTTCTAAAAAAAAATAAAAATAAAAATTCAAAAAAAATTTTCAAATAAAAAAACTTTCAAATGAAAACATTTAAAAAATAAATCAAAAAAAATTTTTAAATAAAAAATTTTCAAAAAAAAAATTCAAAAAAAAAAAATTTCAAAAAAAAGTTAAAAAAAAAAATTTCAAAAAAACTCAAAAAAAAATAAAAGAAAAAATTTAAAAAAAAATTTCAAAAAAAACTTTTAAAAAAAATTTAAAAAAAACTTTCAATTGAAATTTTAAAAAATTTCGAAAACGGAAAAAAAAATTCGATAAAAAAATTTCGAAAAAAAAAATTTTTCAAAAAAAAAATAATTGAAAATAAAAATTTCCAAAACAAAAATTCAAAAACTTTCAAAAAAAAATTTTCAAAAAAAAATTTTCAAAAAAAAATTTCAGAAAAAATTTCAAAAAAAAATTTCAAAAAATCTTACAAAAAATGAAAACAAAATTTCGAAAAATTTCGAAAACTTTCAAAAAAAAATCCAAAAAAAATATTCGAAGAAAAAAATTTCAAAAAAAATTTCCAAAAAAAAATTTTAAAAAAGTTTCAAAAAAAAATTTTTCAAAAAAAAATTTTTCAAAAAAAAATTTTTCAAAGAAAAAAATTCAAATAAAAAAATTTTCAATAAAAAAATTTTCAAATAAAAAATTTTTAAAAAAATTCAAAAAAAATTTTTAAATGAAAAAATTTCAAAAAAAATTTTCAAAAAAAAAATTTCAAAAAAAATTTCAAAAAAAAATTTCAAAAAAACTCAAAAAATAATGAAAGAAATATTTCAAAGAAAATTTCAAAAAAAAAATTTTCAAAAAAAATTTTAAAAAACGTAGAAAAAATTTAAAAAAAATCAAGAACGTGAAAAAAAATTTTCGAAAAAAAAAATTTCAAAAAAATATTTCCAGAAAAACAAAAAAAATTTCAAAAAAAATTTTCATAAAAAATATAAAAAAATTCAAAACCGGAAAAAAAATTAAAAAAAAAATTTTCGAAAAAAAAATTTTCAAAAAAAAATTTTCAAAAAAAAATTTGAAAAATAAAAATTTTCAAAAAAAAATTTCAAAAACTTTCAAAAAAATTTCAAAAAAAAATTTTCAAAAAAAAATTTCAGAAAAAATTTCAAAAAAAAATTTCAAAAAAACTTACAAAAAATGAAAACAAAATTTCGAAAAATTTCGAAAACTTTCAAAAAAAAATCCAAAAAAAATATTCGAATAAAAAAATTTCAAAAAAAAATTCCAAAAAATAATTTTTAAAAAAGTTTCAAAAAAAATTTTTCAACAAAAAATTTTTCAAAGAAAAAAATTCAAAAAAAAATTCAAAAAAAAAATTTCCAATAAAAAAATTTTCAAATGAAAAAATTTAAAAAAAAATTCAGAAAAAAATTTGAATGAAAAAATTTCAAAAAAAAAATTCAAGAAAAAAATTTCAGAAAAAATTTCAAAAAAACTCAAAAATAATGAAAGAAATATTTCAAAGAAAATTTCAAAAAAAAAAAATTCAAAAATTTTTTTAACAAAACGTTAAAAAAATAAAAAAAAATTCAAGAACGTGAAAAAAAATTTTCGAAAAAAAAAATTTCAAAAAATTATTTCCAGAAAAACAAAAAAAAATTTCAAAAAATATTTTCATAAAAAATATAAAAAAATTCAAAAACTGAAAAAAAATTCGAAAAAAATATTTTCGAAAAGAAAAATTTTCAAAAATATAAATTTTCAAAAAAAAAAATTTTCAAAAACTTTCAAAAAAAATTCAAAAAATTTTTTTCAAAAATAAAAAATTTTCAGAAAAAATTTCAAAAATAAATTTCAAAAAAAAATTCAAAAAACTCAAAAAAAAATAAAAGAAAAAATTAGAAAAAAAAAATTTTCAAAAAAAATTTCAAAAAAACTCAAAAAATAATGAAAGAAATATTTCAAAGGAAATTTCAAAAAAAAAATTTTCAAAAAAAATTTCAAAAATTTTTTTAAAAAAACGTAAAAAAAAAATAAAAAAAATTCAAGAACGTGAAAAAAAATTTCCGAAATAAAAATTTTCAAAAAAATATTTCCAGAAAAACAAAAAAAAAATTCAAAAAATATTTTCATAAAAAATATAAAAAAATTCAAAAACTGAAAAAAAATTCGAAAAAAATATTTTCGAAAAAAAAAACTTTTAAAAAAATTAAAAAAATTCAAGAACGTGAAAAAAAAATTTCGAAAAAAAAAATTTCAAAAAAATATTTTCAAAAAAACAAAAAAAAAATTTCAAAAAAAATTTTCATAAAAAATATAAAAAAATTCAAAAACGGAAAAAAAATTTAAAAAAAAATATTTTCGAAAAAAAAAATTTTCAAAAAAAAAAATTTCAAAAATATAAATTTTCAAAAAACAAATTTCAAAACTTTCAAAAAAAATTCAAAAAAAAATTTTCAAAAATAAAAAATTTTCAGAAAAAATTTCAAAAATAAATTTCAAAAAAAAAATTCGAAAAACTAAAAAAAAAATAAAAGAAAACATTAGAAAAAAAAATTTTTCAAAAAAAAATTCAAAAAAACTCAAAAAATAATGAAAGAAATATTTCAAAGAAAATTTCAAAAAAAAAAATTTTCAAAAAAAATTTCAAAAATTTTTTTAAAAAAACGTAATAAAAATTAAAAAAAAATTCAAGAACGTGAAAAAAAATTTTCGAAAAAAAAAAATTTCAAAAAAATATTTCCAGAAAAACAAAAAAAAAATTCAAAAAATATTTTCGTAAAAAATATAAAAAAAATCAAAAACTGAAAAAAAATTCGAAAAAAAAATTTTCGAAAAAAAATTTTTCAAAAAAAAATTTTTTCAAACAAAATTTTTCAAAAATTAAAATTTTCAAAAAAAAATTTCAAAAACTTTCAAAAAAAACTTCAAAAAAAATTTAAAACTGAAAAAAAATTCGAAAAAAATATTTTCGAAAAAAAAACTTTTAAAAAAATTAAAAAAATTCAACAACGTGAAAAAAAAATTTCGAAAAAAAAATTTTCAAAAAAATATATTCAAAAAAACAAAAAAAAAATTTCAAAAAAAATTTTCATAAAAAATATAAAAAAATTCAAAAACGGAAAAAAAAATTCAAAAAAATTTAAAAAAATAAAAAAAATTTCAGAAAAAAAACAAAAAAAAATTCAAAAAAAAATTTAAAATAAAAAAATTCAAAAACTTGCAAAAAAAAATTTCAAATAAAAATTTTCAAAAAATAAATTTTTCAAAAAAATTTCAAAAAAAAATTTAAAAAAACTTTCAAAAAAAATTTTAAAAAATTCAAAAACGTGAATAAAAATTTTCGAAAAAAAAATTTTGGGGAAAATTTCTAAAAAAAGTTTCAAAAAAGTTCATAAAAATAATTCAAAAAAAAAATTCGAAAAAAAATTTTAAAAAAAAATTTCCAACAAAAATTTTTTAAAAAGTTTAAAGAAAAAATTTTTCAAAAAAAAGTATTTCTAAAAAAAAATAAAAATAAAAATTCAAAAAAAATTTTCAAATAAAAAAAATTTCAAATGAAAACATTTAAAAAATAAATCAAAAAAAATTTTTAAATAAAAAATTTTCAAAAAAAAAATTCAAAAAAAAAAAATTTCAAAAAAAAGTTCAAAAAAAAAATTTCAAAAAAACTCAAAAAAAAATAAAAGAAAAATTTTAAAAAAAATTTCGAAAACGGAAAAAAAAATTCGATAAAAAAATTTCGAAAAAAAAAAATTTAAAAAAAAAAAATAATTGAAAATAAAAATTTCCAAAACAAAATTTCAAAAACTTTCAAAAAAATTTCAAAAAAAAATTTTCAAAAAAAAATTTCAGAAAAAATTTCAAAAAAAAATTTCAAAAAAACTTCAAAATTCAAGAACGTGAAAAAAAAATTTCTAAAAAAAAATTTTCAAAAAAATATTTTCAGAAAAACAAAAAAAAATTTCAAAAAAAAATTTCATAAAAAATATAAAAAAATTCAAAAACGGAAAAAAAATTTCAAAAAAAATATTTTCGAAAAGAAAAATTTTCAAAAATATAAATTTTCAAAAAAAAAAATTTTCAAAAACTTTCAAAAAAAATTCAAAAAATTTTTTTCAAAAATAAAAAAATTTCAGAAAAAATTTCAAAAATAAATTTCAAAAAAAAATTCAAAAAACTCAAAAAAAATAAAAGAAAAAATTAGAAAAAAAAAATTTTCAAAAAAAATTTCAAAAAAACTCAAAAAATAATGAAAGAAATATTTCAAAGGAAATTTCAAAAAAAAAATTTTCAAAAAAAATTTCAAAAATTTTTTTAAAAAAACGTAATAAAAATAAAAAAAATTCAAGAACGTGAAAAAAAATTTTCGAAAAAAAAATTTTCAAAAAAATATTTCCAGAAAAACTAAAAAAAAATTCAAAAAATATTTTCATAAAAAATATAAAAAAATTCAAAAACTGAAAAAAAATTCGAAAAAAAAATTTTCGAAAAAAAATTTTTCAAAAAAAAATTTCAAAAACTTTCAAAAAAAACTTCGAAAAAAATTTTAAAAAATAAAAAAAATTTCAGAAAAAAACAAAAAAAAAATCAAAAAAAAAATTGAAAATAAAAATTTTCAAAAAAAAATTTCAGAAAAAATTTCAAAAAAAAATTTCAAATAAAAATTTTCAAAAAATAAATTTTTCAAAAAAATTTCAAAAAAAAATTTAAAAAAACTTTCAAAAAAATTTTTAAAAAATTCAAAAACGTGAATAAAAATTTTCGAAAAAAAAATTTTGAGGAAAATTTCAAAAAAAAGTTTCAGAAAAGTTCATAAAAATAATTCAAAAAAAATATTCGAAGAAAAAAATTTTTAAAAAAAATTTCCAACAAAAATTTTTTAAAAAGTTTCAAAAAAAAAAATTTTTCAAAAAAAATGTATTTCTAAAAAAAAATAAAAACAAAAATTCAAAAAAAATTTTCAAATAAAAAAAATTTCAAATGAAAACATTTCAAAAATAAATCAAAAAAAATTTTTAAATAAAAAATTTTCAAAAAAAAAAATTCAAAAAAAAAATTTCAAATAAAGTTCAAAAAAAAATTCAAAAAAACTCAAAAAAAATAAAAGAAAAAATTTTAAAAAAAATTTCAAAAAAAACTTCAAAAAAAAATTTAAAAAAAACTTTCAATTGAAATTTTAAAAAATTTCGAAAACGGAAAAAAAAATTCGAAAAAAAATTTTCAAAAAAAAAATAATTGAAAATAAAAATTTCCAAAACAAAAATTCAAAAACTTTCAAAAAAAAATTTTCAAAAAAAAAATTTCAAAAAAAAAATTTCAGAAAAAATTTCAAAAAAATATTTCAAAAAAACTTACAAAAAATGAAAACAAAATTTCGAAAAATTTCGAAAACTTTCAAAAAAAAATCCAAAAAAAATATTCGAAGAAAAAAATTTCAAAAAAAATTTCCAAAAAAAAATTTTAAAAAAGTTTCAAAAAAAAATTTTTCAAAAAAAAATTTTTCAAAGAAAAAAATTCAAAAAAAAATTCAAAAAAAATTTTTTCAATAAAAAAATTATCAAATGAAAAAATTAAAAAAAAATTCAAAAAAAATTTTTTAAATGAAAAAATTTCAAAAAAAATTTTCAAAAAAAAAATTTCAAAAAAAATTTCAAAAAAAAATTTCAAAAAAACTCAAAAAATAATGAAAGAAATATTTCAAAGAAAATTTCAAAAAAAAATTTTCAAAAAAAATTTCTAAAAAATTTTAAAAAAACGTAGAAAAAATAAAAAAAAATACAAGAACGTGAAAAAATATTTTCGAAAAAAAAAATTCAAAAAAATATTTCCAGAAACACAAAAAAAAATTTCAAAAAAAATTTTCATAAAAAATATAAAAAAATTCAAAAACGGAAAAAAAATTCGAAAAAAATATTTTCGAAAAAAAAAAATTTCAAAAAAAAATTTTGAAAAATAAAAATTTTCAAAAAAAAATTTTGAAAAATAAAAATTTTCAAAAAAAAATTTCAAAAACTTTCAAAAAAATTTCAAAAAAAAATTTTCAAAAAAAAATTTCAGAAAAAATTTCAAAAAAAAATTTCAAAAAAAAATTTTTAAAAAAGTTTCAAAAAAAATTTTTCAAAAAAAAATTTTTCAAAGAAAAAAATTCAAAAAAAAATTCAAAAAAAAAATTTTTCAATAGAAAAATTTTCAAATGAAAACATTTTAAAAAAAATTCAAAAAAAAATTTGAATGAAAAAATTTAAAAAAAAAATCAAAAAAAAAAATTCAAAAAAAATTTCAAAAAAACTCAAAAAATAATGAAAGAAATATTTCAAAGAAAATTTCAAAAAAAAAAAAAATTTCAAAAAAAATTTCAAAATTTTTTTTAAAAAAACGTAAAAAATAATAAAAAAAATTCAAGAACGTGAAAAAAAATTTCCGAAATAAAAATTTTCAAAAAAATATTTCCAGAAAAACAAAAAAAAAATTTCAAAAAATATTTTCATAAAAAATATAAAAAAATTCAAAAACTGAAAAAAAATTCGAAAAAAATATTTTCGAAAAAAAAAACTTAAAAAAATTTGAAAAATTCAAGAACGTGAAAAAAAAATTTCGAAAAAAAAATTTTCAAAAAAATATTTTCAAAAAAACAAAAAAAAAATTTCAAAAAAAATTTTCATAAAAAATATAAAAAAATTCAAAAACGGAAAAAAAATTTTAAAAAAAATAATTTCGAAAAAAAAAATTTTCAAAAAAAAAATTTTCAAAAATATAAATTTTCAAAAAACAAATTTCAAAAACTTTCAAAAAAAATTCAAAAAAAAAATTTCAAAAATAAAAAATTTTCAGAAAAAATTTCAAAAAAGTTTCAAAAAAAATTTTTCAAAAAAAAATTTTTCAAAGAAAAAAATTCAAAAAAAAATTTTTCAATAGAAAAATTTTCAAATGAAAAAATTTTAAAAAAAATTCAAAAAAAAATTTGAATGAAAAAATTTCGAAAAAAAAATCAAAAAAAAAATTCAAAAAAAATTTCAAAAAAACTCAAAAAATAATGAAAGAAATATTTCAAAGAAAATTTCAAAAAAAAAATTTTCAAAAAAAATTTCAAAAATTTTTTTAAAAAAACGTAAAAAAAAATTTAAAAAATTCAAGAACGTGAAAAAAAATTTCCGAAATAAAAATTTTCAAAAAAATATTTCCAGAAAAACAAAAAAAAATTTCAAAAAATATTTTCATAAAAAATATAAAAAAATTCAAAAACTGAAAAAAAATTCGAAAAAAATATTTTCGAAAAAAAAAACTTTTAAAAAAATTTAAAAAATTCAAGAACGTGAAAAAAAAATTTCGAAAAAAAAATTTTCAAAAAAACAAAAAAAAAATTTCAAAAAAAATTTTCATAAAAAATATAAAAAAATTCAAAAACGGAAAAAAAATTTCAAAAAAATTTAAAAAAATAAAAAAAATTTCAGAAAAAAACAAAAAAAAATTCAAAAAAAAATTTAAAATAAAAAAATTCAAAAACTTGCAAAAAAAAATTTCAAATAAAAATTTTCAAAAAATAAATTTTTCAAAAAAATTTCAAAAAAAAATTTAAAAAAACTTTCAAAAAAAATTTTAAAAAATTCAAAAACGTGAATAAAAATTTTCGAAAAAAAAATTTTGGGGAAAATTTCTAAAAAAAGTTTCAAAAAAGTTCATAAAAATAATTCAAAAAAAAAATTCGAAAAAAAATTTTTTAAAAAAATTTCCAACAAAAATTTTTTAAAAAGTTTAAAGAAAAAATTTTTCAAAAAAAAGTATTTCTAAAAAAAAATAAAAATAAAAATTCAAAAAAAAATTTCAAATGAAAACATTTAAAAAATAAATCAAAAAAAAATTTTAAATAAAAAATTTTCAAAAAAAAAATTCAAAAAAAAAAAATTTCAAAAAAAAGTTCAAAAAAAAAATTTCAAAAAAACTCAAAAAAAAAATAAAAGAAAAAATTTAAAAAAAAATTTCAAAAAAAACTTTTAAAAAAAATTAAAAAAAAACTTTCAATTGAAATTTTAAAAAATTTCGAAAACGGAAAAAAAAATTCGATAAAAAAATTTCGAAAAAAAAAATTTTTCAAAAAAAAAATAATTGAAAATAAAAATTTCCAAAACAAAAATTCAAAAACTTTCAAAAAAAAATTTTCAAAAAAAAATTTTCAAAAAAAAATTTCAGAAAAAATTTCAAAAAAAAATTTCAAAAAATCTTACAAAAAATGAAAACAAAATTTCGAAAAATTTCGAAAACTTTCAAAAAAAAATCCAAAAAAAATATTCGAAGAAAAAAATTTCAAAAAAAATTTCCAAAAAAAAATTTTAAAAAAGTTTCAAAAAAAAATTTTTCAAAGAAAAAAATTCAAAAAAAAAAATTTTCAATAAAAAAATTTTCAAATGAAAAAATTTTTAAAAAATTTCAAAAAAAATTTTCAAAAAAAAAATTTCAAAAAAAATTTCAAAAAAAAATTTCAAAAAAACTCAAAAAATAATGAAAGAAATATTTCAAAGAAAATTTCAAAAAAAAAATTTTCAAAAAAAATTTTAAAAAACGTAGAAAAAATTTAAAAAAAATCAAGAACGTGAAAAAAAATTTTCGAAAAAAAAAAATTTCAAAAAAATATTTCCAGAAAAATAAAAAAAATTTCAAAAAAAATTTTCATAAAAAATATAAAAAAATTCAAAAACGGAAAAAAAATTTAAAAAAAAATTTTCGAAAAAAAAATTTTCAAAAAAAAATTTTCAAAAAAAAATTTGAAAAATAAAAATTTTCGAAAAAAAATTTCAAAAACTTTCAAAAAAATTTCAAAAAAAAATTTTCAAAAAAAAATTTCAGAAAAAATTTCAAAAAAAAATTTCAAAAAAACTTACAAAAAATGAAAACAAAATTTCGAAAAATTTCGAAAACTTTCAAAAAAAAATCCAAAAAAAATATTCGAAGAAAAAAATTTCAAAAAAAAATTCCAAAAAATAATTTTTAAAAAAGTTTCAAAAAAAATTTTTCAACAAAAAATTTTTCAAAGAAAAAAATTCAAAAAAAAATTCAAAAAAAAATTCAAAAAAAAAATTTACAATAAAAAAATTTTCAAATGAAAAAATTTAAAAAAAAATTCAAAAAAAAATTTGAATGAAAAAATTTCAAAAAAAAAATTCAAGAAAAAAATTTCAAAAAAAATTTCAAAAAAACTCAAAAATAATGAAAGAAATATTTCAAAGAAAAAAATTTTTTAACAAAACGTTAAAAAAATAAAAAAAAATTCAAGAACGTGAAAAAAAATTTTCGAAAAAAAAAATTTCAAAAAATTATTTCCAGAAAAACAAAAAAAAATTTCAAAAAATATTTTCATAAAAAATATAAAAAAATTCAAAAACTGAAAAAAAATTCGAAAAAAATATTTTCGAAAAAAAAACTTTTAAAAAAATTTAAAAAATTCAAGAACGTGAAAAAAAATTTTCGAAAAAAAAATTTTCAAAAAAATATTTTCAGAAAAACAAAAAAAAATTTCAAAAAAAAATTTCATAAAAAATATAAAAAAATTCAAAAACGGAAAAAAAATTTCAAAAAAAATATTTTCGAAAAGAAAAATTTTCAAAAATATAAATTTTCAAAAAAAAAAATTTTCAAAAACTTTCAAAAAAAATTCAAAAAATTTTTTTCAAAATTAAAAAATTTTCAGAAAAAATTTCAAAAATAAATTTCAAAAAAAAATTCAAAAAACTCAAAAAAAAATAAAAGAAAAAATTAGAAAAAAAAAATTTTCAAAAAAAATTTCAAAAAAACTCAAAAAATAATGAAAGGAAATTTCAAAAAAAAAATTTTCAAAAAAAATTTCAAAAATTTTTTTAAAAAAACGTAATAAAAATAAAAAAAATTCAAGAACGTGAAAAAAAATTTTCGAAAAAAAAATTTTCAAAAAAATATTTCCAGAAAAACAAAAAAAAAATTTCAAAAAATATTTTCATAAAAAATATAAAAAAATTCAAAAACTGAAAAAAAATTCGAAAAAAAAATTTTCGAAAAAAAATTTTTCAAAAAAAAATTTCAAAAACTTTCAAAAAAAACTTCGAAAAAAATTTTAAAAAATAAAAAAAATTTCAGAAAAAAACAAAAAAAAAATCAAAAAAAAATTGAAAATAAAAATTTTCAAAAAAAAATTTCAGAAAAAATTTCAAAAAAAAATTTCAAATAAAAATTTTCAAAAAATAAATTTTTCAAAAAAATTTCAAAAAAAAATTTAAAAAAACTTTCAAAAAAATTTTTAAAAAATTCAAAAACGTGAATAAAAATTTTCGAAAAAAAAATTTTGAGGAAAATTTCAAAAAAAAGTTTCAAAAAAGTTCATAAAAATAATTCAAAAAAAATATTCGAAGAAAAAAATTTTTTAAAAAAATTTCCAACAAAAATTTTTTAAAAAGTTTCAAAAAAAAAAATTTTTCAAAAAAAAGTATTTCTAAAAAAAAATAAAAATAAAAATTCAAAAAAAATTTTCAAATAAAAAAAATTTCAAATGAAAACATTTCAAAAATAAATCAAAAAAAAATTTTAAATAAAAAATTTTCAAAAAAAAAAATTCAAAAAAAAAATTTCAAATAAAGTTCAAAAAAAAATTCAAAAAAACTCAAAAAAAATAAAAGAAAAAATTTAAAAAAAAATTTAAAAAAAAACTTCAAAAAAAAATTTAAAAAAAACTTTCAATTGAAATTTTAAAAAATTTCGAAAACGGAAAAAAAAATTCGAAAAAAAATTTTCAAAAAAAAAATAATTGAAAATAAAAATTTCCAAAACAAAAATTCAAAAACTTTCAAAAAAAAATTTTCAAAAAAAAAATTTCAAAAAAAAAATTTCAGAAAAAATTTCAAAAAAATATTTCAAAAAAACTTACAAAAAATGAAAACAAAATTTCGAAAAATTTCGAAAACTTTCAAAAAAAAATCCAAAAAAAATATTCGAAGAAAAAAATTTCAAAAAAAATTTCCAAAAAAAAATTTTAAAAAAGTTTCAAAAAAAAATTTTTCAAAAAAAAATTTTTCAAAGAAAAAAATTCAAAAAAAAATTCAAAAAAAATTTTTTCAATAAAAAAATTATCAAATGAAAAAATAAAAAAAAAAATTCAAAAAAAAATTTTTAAATGAAAAAATTTCAAAAAAAATTTTCAAAAAAAAAATTTCAAAAAAAATTTCAAAAAAAAATTTCAAAAAAACTCAAAAAATAATGAAAGAAATATTTCAAATAAAATTTCAAAAAAAAATTTTCAAAAAAAATTTCTAAAAAATTTTAAAAAAACGTAGAAAAAATAAAAAAAAAACAAGAACGTGAAAAAATATTTTCGAAAAAAAAAATTCAAAAAAATATTTCCAGAAACACAAAAAAAAATTTCAAAAAAAATTTTCATAAAAAATATAAAAAAATTCAAAAACGGAAAAAAAATTCGAAAAAAATATTTTCGAAAAAAAAAAATTTCAAAAAAAAATTTTGAAAAATAAAAATTTTCAAAAAAAAATTTTGAAAAATAAAAATTTTCAAAAAAAAATTTCAAAAACTTTCAAAAAAATTTCAAAAAAAAATTTTCAAAGAAAAAAATTCAAAAAAAAATTCAAAAAAAAAATTTTTCAATAGAAAAATTTTCAAATGAAAACATTTTAAAAAAAATTCAAAAAAAAATTTGAATGAAAAAATTTTAAAAAAAAATCAAAAAAAAAAAAACAAAAAAAATTTCAAAAAAACTCAAAAAATAATGAAAGAAATATTTCAAAGAAAATTTCAAAAAAAAAAAAATTTCAAAAAAAATTTCAAATTTTTTTTTAAAAAAACGTAAAAAATAATAAAAAAAATTCAAGAACGTGAAAAAAAATTTCCGAAATAAAAATTTTCAAAAAAATATTTCCAGAAAAACAAAAAAAAAATTTCAAAAAATATTTTCATAAAAAATATAAAAAAATTCAAAAACTGAAAAAAAATTCGAAAAAAATATTTTCGAAAAAAAAAACTTAAAAAAATTTGAAAAATTCAAGAACGTGAAAAAAAAATTTCGAAAAAAAAATTTTCAAAAAAATATTTTCAAAAAAACAAAAAAAAAATTTCAAAAAAAATTTTCATAAAAAATATAAAAAAATTCAAAAACGGAAAAAAAATTTTAAAAAAAATATTTTCGAAAAAAAAAATTTTCAAAAAAAAAATTTTCAAAAATATAAATTTTCAAAAAACAAATTTCAAAAACTTTCAAAAAAAATTCAAAAAAAAAATTTCAAAAATAAAAAATTTTCAGAAAAAATTTCAAAAAAGTTTCAAAAAAAATTTTTCAAAAAAAAATTTTTCAAAGAAAAAAATTCAAAAAAAAATTTTTCGATAGAAAAATTTTCAAATGAAAAAATTTTAAAAAAAATTCAAAAAAAAATTTGAATGAAAAAATTTCGAAAAAAAAATCAAAAAAAAAATTCAAAAAAAATTTCAAAAAAACTCAAAAAATAATGAAAGAAATATTTCAAAGAAAATTTCAAAAAAAAATTTTCAAAAAAAATTTCAAAAATTTTTTTAAAAAAACGTAAAAAAAAATTAAAAAAATTCAAGAACGTGAAAAAAAATTTCCGAAATAAAAATTTTCAAAAAAATATTTCCAGAAAAACAAAAAAAAAAATTCAAAAAATATTTTCATAAAAAATATAAAAAAATTCAAAAACTGAAAAAAAATTCGAAAAAACTATTTTCGAAAAAAAAAACTTTTAAAAAAATTTAAAAAATTCAAGAACGTGAAAAAAAAATTTCGAAAAAAAAATTTTCAAAAAAACATTTTCAAAAAAACAAAAAAAAAATTTCAAAAAAATTTTCATAAAAAATATAAAAAAATTCAAAAACGGAAAAAAAATTTCAAAAAAAATATTTTCGAAAAAAAAAATTTTCAAAAAAAAAATTTTCAAAAATATAAATTTTCAAAAAAAAAATTTCAAAAACTTTCAAAAAAAATTCAAAAAAAAATTTTCAAAAATAAAAAATTTTCAGAAAAAATTTCAAAAATAAATTTCAAAAAAAAAATTCGAAAAACTCAAAAAAAAAATTAAAGAAAAAATTAGAAAAAAAAAATTTTCAAAGAAAAATTCAAAAAAACTCAAAAAATAATGAAAGAAATATTTCAAAGAAAATTTCAAAAAAAAAAATTTTCAAAAAAAATTTCAAAAAATTTTTTAAAAAAACGTAATAAAAATAAAAAAAATTCAAGAACGTGAAAAAAAATTTTCGAAAAAAAAAATTTTCAAAAAAATATTTCCAGAAAAACAAAAAAAATATTTCAAAAAATATTTTCGTAAAAAATATAAAAAATTTCAAAAACTGAAAAAAAATTCGAAAAAAAAATTTTCGAAAAAAAATTTTTCAAAAAAAAATTTTTTCAAAAAAAATTTTTCAAAAATTAAAATTTTCAAAAAAAAATTTCAAAAACTTTCAAAAAAAACTTCAAAAAAAATTTTAAAAAATAAAAAAAATTTCAGAAAAAAACAAAAAAAAATTCAAAAAGAAATTGAAAATAAAAATTTTCAAAAAAAAATTCAAAAACTTGCAAAAAAAAATTTCAAATAAAAATTTTCAAAAAATAAATTTTTCAAAAAAATTTCAAAAAAAAATTTAAAAAAACTCAAAAAATTTTTTAAAAAATTCAAAAACGTGAATAAAAATTTTCGAAAAAAAAATTTTGAGGAAAATTTCAAAAAAAAGTTTCAAAAAAGTTCATAAAAATAATTCAAAAAAAATATTCGAAGAAAAAAATTTTTAAAAAAAATTTCCAACAAAAATTTTTTAAAAAGTTTCAAAAAAAAAAATTTTCAAAAAGAAGTATTTCTAAAAAAAAATAAAAATAAAAATTCAAAAAAAATTTTCAAATAAAAAAAATTTCAAATGAAAATTCAAAAATAAATCAAAAAAAATTTTTAAATAAAAAATTTTCAAAAAAAAAAATTCAAAAAAAAAATTTAAAAAAAAAGTTCAAAAAAAAAATTTCAAAAAAACTCAAAAAAAATAAAAGATAATATTTAAAAAAAAATTTCAAAAAAAACTTCAAAAAAATTTCAAAAAAACTTTCAATTGAAATTTTAAAAAATTTCGAAAACGGAAAAAAAAATTTGGAAAAAAAATTTCGAAAAAAAAAATTTTTCAAAAAAAAAATAATTGAAAATAAAAATTTCCAAAACAAAAATTCAAAAACTTTCAAAAAAAAATTTTCAAAAAAAAATTTTCAAAAAAAAATTTCAGAAAAAATTTCAAAAAAAAATTTCAAAAAAACTTACAAAAAATGAAAACAAAATTTCGAAAAATTTCGAAATTTTTCAAAAAAAAAAATCCAAAAAAAATATTCGAAGAAAAAAATTTCAAAAAAAATTTCCAAAAAAAAATTTTAAAAAAGTTTCAAAAAAAAATTTTTCAAAAAAAAATTTTTCAAAGAAAAAAATTCAAAAAAAAATTCAAAAAAAAACGTGAAAAAAAATTTTCGAAAAAAAAAATTTCAAAAAAATATTTCCAGAAAAACAAAAAAAAATTTCAAAAAAAATTTTCATAAAAAATATAAAAAAATTCAAAAACGGAAAAAAAATAAAAAAAAAATTTTCGAAAAAAAAATTTTCAAAAAAAAATTTTCAAAAAAAAATTTTGAAAAATAAAAATTTTCAAAAAAAATTTCAATAACTTTCAAAAAAATTTCAAAAAAAAATTTTCAAAAAAAAATTTCAGAAAAAATTTCAAAAAAAAATTTCAAAAAAACTTACAAAAAATGAAAACAAAATTTCGAAAACTTTCAAAGAAAAATCCAAAAAAAATATTCGAAGAAAAAATTTCAAAAAAAATTTCCAAAAAAAAATTTTTAAAAAAGTTTCAAAAAAAATTTTTCAACAAAAAATTTTTCAAAGAAAAAAATTCAAAAAAAAATTCAAAAAAAAATTTTCAATAAAAAAATTTTCAAATGAAAAAATTTTTAAAAAAATTCAAAAATAAATTTGAATGAAAAAATTTCAAAAAAAAATTCAAGAAAAAAATTTCAAAAAAAATTTCAAAAAAACTCAAAAAATAATGAAAGAAATATTTCAAAGAAAATTTCAAAAAAAAAAAATTTCAAAAAATTTTTTAAAAAAACGTAAAAAAAATGAAAAAAAATTCAAGAACGTGAAAAAAAATTTTCGAAAAAAAAAATTTCAAAAAAATATTTCCAGAAAAACAAAAAAAAATTTCAAAAAATATTTTCATAAAAAATATAAAAAAATTCAAAAACTGAAAAAAAATTCGAAAAAAATATTTTCGAAAAAAAAAACTTTTAAAAAAATTCAAGAACGTGAAAAAAAAATTTCGAAAAAAAAATTTTCAAAAAAATATTTTCAGAAAAACAAAAAAAAAATTTCAAAAAAAAATTTCATAAAAAATATAAAAAAATTCAAAAACGGAAAAAAATTTCAAAAAAAATATTTTCGAAAAGAAAAATTTTCAAAAAAAAAATTTTCAAAAATATAAATTTTCAAAAAAAACTTTCAAAAAAAATTCAAAAAAAAAATTTCAAAAATAA
The DNA here is from genome assembly GCA_944452925.2 of Chrysolina oricalcia. Lineage (NCBI taxonomy): Eukaryota > Metazoa > Arthropoda > Insecta > Coleoptera > Chrysomelidae > Chrysolina > Chrysolina oricalcia. The sequence goes on along the minus strand of OX101822.2, from coordinate 31,801,100 downwards.
AAAATTTTCAGAAAAAATTTCAAAAATAAATTTCAAAAAAAAAATTCAAAAAACTCAAAAAAAAATAAAAGAAAAAATTAGAAAAAAAAAATTTAAAAAAAGTTCAAAAAAACTCAAAAAAAATAAAAGAAAAAATTAAAAAAAAAATTTCAAAAAAAACTTCAAAAAAAAATTTAAAAAAAACTTTCAATTGAAATTTTAAAAAATTTCGAAAACGGAAAAAAAAATTCGAAAAAAAAATTTAAAAAAAAAATAATTGAAAATAAAAATTTCCAAAACAAAAATTCAAAAACTTTCAAAAAAAAATTATCAAAAAAAAAATTTCAGAAAAAATTTCAAAAAAAAATTTCAAAAAAACTTACAAAAAATGAAAACAAAATTTCGAAAAATTTCGAAAAAAAAAATCCAAAAAAAATATTCGAAGAAAAAAATTTCAAAAAAAATTTCCAAAAACAAATTTTAAAAAAGTTTCAAAAAAAAAAATTTTCAAAAAAAAATTTTTCAAAGAAAAAATTTCAAAAAAAAATTTTTCAATAAAAAAATTTTCAAATGAAAAAATTTTTAAAAAAATTCAAAAAAAAATTTTTAAATGAAAAAATTTCAAAAAAAATTTTCAAAAAAAAAAATTTCAAAAAAAATTTCAAAAAAAAATTTCAAAAAAACTCAAAAAATAATGAAAGAAATATTTCAAAGAAAATTTCAAAAAAAAAAATTTCAAAAAAAATTTCTAAAAAAATTTTAAAAAAACGTAGAAAAAATTTTAAAAAATTCAAGAACGTGAAAAAAAATTTTCGAAAAAAAAAATTTCAAAAAAATATTTCCAGAAAAACAAAAAAAAAAATTCAAAAAAAATTTTCATAAAAAATATAAAAAAATTCAAAAACGGAAAAAAAAATTTTCGAAAAAAAAAATTTTCAAAAAAAAATTTTGAAAAATAAAAATTTTCAAAAAAAAATTTTGAAAAATAAAAATTTTCAAAAAAAAATTTCAGAAAAAATTTCAAAAAAAAATTTCAAAAAAACTTACAAAAAATTAAAACAAAATTTCGAAAAATTTCGAAAACTTTCAAAAAAAAATCCAAAAAAAATATTCGAAGAAAAAAATTTCAAAAAAAATTTCCAAAAAAAAATTTTCAAAAAAGTTTCAAAAAAAATTTTTCAACAAAAAATTTTTCAAAGAAAAGAATTCAAAAAAAAATTCAAAAAAAAAATTTCAATAAAAAAATTTTCAAATGAAAAAATTTAAAAAAAAATTCAAAAAAAAATTTGAATGAAAAAATTTCAAAAAAAAAATTCAAGAAAAAAATTTCAAAAAAAATTTCAAAAAAACTCAAAAAATAATGAAAGAAATATTTCAAAGAAAATTTCAAAAAAAAAAAATTTCAAAAAAAAATTCAAAAAATTTTTTTAAAAAACGTAATAAAAATAAAAAAAAATTCAAGAACGTGAAAAAAAATTTTCGAAAAAAAAATTTTCAAAAAAATATTTCCAGAAAAACAAAAAAAAAATTTCAAAAAATATTTTCATAAAAAATATAAAAAAATTCAAAAACTGAAAAAAAAACGAAAAAAAAATTTTCGAAAAAAAAAAACTTTTAAAAAAATTTAAAAAATTCAAGAACGTGAAAAAAAATTTTCGAAAAAAAAATTTTCAGAAAAACAAAAAAAAAATTTCAAAAAAAATTTTCATAAAAAATATAAAAAAATTCAAAAACGGAAAAAAAAATTCAAAAAAAATATTTTCGAAAAAAAAAATTTTCAAAAAAAAAATTTTCAAAAATATAAATTTTCAAAAAAAAAATTTCAAAAACTTTCAAAAAAAATTCAAAAAAAAAATTTTCAAAAATAAAAAATTTTCAGAAAAAATTTCTAAAATAAATTTCAAAAAAAAAATTCGAAAAACTCAAAATAAATTTTTCAAAAAAATTTCAAAAAAAAATTTAAAAAACTTTCAAGAAAAATTTCATAAAAAAATTTTCATAAAATAAATTTTTCAAAAAAATTTCAAAAAAAAATTTAAAAAACTTCAATAATAAATAAAAATAATAATAATAAAAATAAAAATTTTCGAAAAAAAATTTTGAGAAAAATTTTAAAAAAGTTTCAAAAAGTTCATAAAAAAATATTCGAAGAAAAAAATTTCAAAAAAAAATTTCCAAAAAAAAATTTTTAAAAAGTTTCAAAAAAATTAATTTTTCAAAAAAAAATAAAAAAAAAATCAAAAAAAAATTTTCAAATAAAAAAAATTTGAAATGAAGAAATTTAAAAAAAAATCAAAAAAAATTTTTAAATAAAAAATTTTCAAAAAAAATTTCAAAAAAAAATTTCAAAAAAAGTTCAAAAAAAAATTCAAAAAAACTCAAAAAAAAATAAAAGAAAAATTCCAAAAAAAAATAAAAAAAAAAAAAAATTCAAAAAAAATTTCAAAAAAAAATTTAAAAAAAACTTTCAAATGAAATTTTAAAAAATTTCGAAAACGGAAAAAAAATTCGAAAAAAAATTTTCGAATAAAAAAATTTTTCAAAAAAAAATTATTGAAAATAAAAATTTCCAAAACAAAAATTCAAAAACTTTTCAAGAAAAAACATTTCATACAAAATATTCGGAGAGAGAAATTTCAAAAAAAAATAAAAAAAAAAATTTTAAAAAAGTTATAAAAAAATTTTTCAAAAAAAAATTTTTCAAAGAAAAAAATTCAAAAAAGAATTAAAAAAAAAAAATTTCAATAAAAACATTTTCAAATGAAAAAATTTTTAAAAAAATTTAAAAAAAAAATTTTAAATGAAAAAATTTCAAAAAAAATTTTCAAAAAAAAAATTCAAAAAAAATTTCAAAAAAAAATTTCAAAAAAACTCAAAAAATAATGAAAGAAAAATTTCAAAGAAAATTTCAAAAAAAGAAATTTTCAAAAAAAAATTCAAAAATTTTTTTAAAAAAACGTAAAAAAAATAAAAAAAAATCAAGAACGTGAAAAAAAATTTTCGAAAAAAAAATTTTCAAAAAAATATTTTCAGAAAAACAAAAAAAAAATTCAAAAAAATTTTTCATAAAAAATATAAAAAAATTCAAAAACAGAAAAAAAATTCGAAAAAAATATTTTCGAAAAAAAAAATTTTAAAAAAAAATTTTGAAAAATAAAAATTTTCAAAAAAAAATTCAAAAAAAAATTTCTAAAAAACTCAAAAAAAAAAGAAAAATTTCAAAAAAAAAAATTCAAAAAAAATTTAAAAAAAAATTCAAAAAACTTTCAAAAAAAAATTTAAAAAAATTCAAGAAGGTGAAAAAAAATTTTCAAAAAATATTTTCAGAAAAACAAAAAAAAATTTCTAAAAAAATTTTCATAAAAAATAAAAAAATTCAAAAACGGAAAAAAAATTTCAAAAAAAATACTTTCGAAAAAAAAAATTTTCATAAAAAAATTTCAAAAACTTTCCAAAAAAATTCAAAAAAAAATTTTCAAAAATAAAAAATTTTCAGAAAAAATTTCAAAAAAAAATTTCAAAAAAAAATTTCCAAAAACTCGAAAAAAAATAAAAGAAAAATTTCAAAAAAAATAAAAAAAAAATTTCAAAAACAATTTCAAAAAAAATTAAAAAAAAAACTTTCAAATGAAATTTTAAAAAATTTCGAAAAAAAATTTTCAAAAAAAATTTCAAAAAAATATAGAAAAAAAATTTTCAAGATTAATTTTCAAAAAAAAATTCAAAAAAAAAATTTTGAAAAATAGAAATTTTGAAAAAAAAATATTGAAAAAAATTTCAAAAAAAATCAAAAAAGTTCATAAAAAAATTCAAAAAAAATATTCGAAGAAAAAAATTTCAAAAAAAAAATTAAAAAAAAAATTTTAAAAAAAATTTTCATAAAAAATATAAAAAAATTCAAAAACGGAAAAAAAATTTCAAAAAAAAAATTTCGAAAAAAAAATTTTCAAAAAAAAAATTTGAAAAATAAAAATTTTCAAAAAAAAATTTCAAAAACTTTCAAAAAAAATTCAAAAAAAAATTTTCAAAAATAAAAAATTTTCAGAAAAAATTTCAAAAAAAAAATTCCAAAAACTCAAAAAAAAATAAAAGAAAAATTTCAAAAAAAATAAAAAAAAAATTCAAAAAAAATTTCAAAAAAAATTTTAAAAAACTTTGAAATGAAATTTTAAAAAATTTCGAAAATGGAAAATTCGAAAAAAATATTTTCGAAAAAAAAAAATTTCAAAAAAAAATTTTGAAAAAAAAAAATTTCAAAAAAAAATTCAAAAAAAAATTTCTAAAAAACTCAAAAAAAAAGAAAAATTTCAAAAAAAATTTCAAAAAAAAAATTCAAAAAATTTCAAAAAAAATTTAAAAAAAACTTTCAGAAAAAAATTTAAAAAAATTCAAGAACGTGAAAAAAAATTTTCAAAAAAATATTTTCAGAAAAACAAAAAAAAATTTCAAAAAAAATTTTCATAAAAAATATAAAAAAATTCAAAAACGGAAAAAAAATTTCCAAAAAAATATTTTCGAAAAAAAAAAATTTCAAAAAAAAATTTCAAAAAAAATTCAAAAAAAAATTTTCAAAAATTAAAAATTTTCAGAAAAAATTTTAAGAAAAAATTTCAAAAAAAAAATTTTCAAGATTAATTTTCAAAAAAAAATTTTCAAAAAAAAATTCAAAAAAAAATTTCAAAAAAAGAAAATTTTCGTAAGAAAATTTTTTAAAAAATTTTCAAAAAAAAATTCAGGAAAAAAATTTTGAAAAATAGAAATTTTGAAAAAAAAATTTTGAAAAAAATTTCAAAAAAAATCAAAAAAGTTCATAAAAAAAATCAAAAAAAATATTCGAAGAAAAAAATTTCAAAAAAAAATTTCAAAAAAAATTTCCAAAACTCAGAAAAAATAAAAGAAAAATTTAAAAAAAAATAAAAAATTCAAAAAAATTTCAAAAAAAATTAAAAAAAAAACTTTCAAATGAAATTTTAAAAAATTTCGAAAAAAAATTTTCAAAAAAAAAAATTTTCAAAAAAAATTTCAAAAAAATATAGAAAAAAAATTTTCAAGATTAATTTTCAAAAAAAAATTTCCAAAAAAAATTCAAAAAAAAAATTTTGAAAAATAGAAATTTTGAAAAAAAAATATTGAAAAAAATTTCAAAAAAAATCAAATAAGTTCATAAAAAAATTCAAAAAAATATTCGAAGAAAAAAATTTCAAAAAAAAATTAAAAAAAAAATTTCAAAAAAACTCAAAAAAATAGAAAAATTTCAAAAAAAAAATTTCAAAAAAACATTTTCAGAAAAACAAAAAAAAATTTCAAAAAAAATTTTCATAAAAAATATAAAAAAATTCAAAAACGGATAAAAAATTTCAAAAAAAAAATTTCGAAAAAAAAATTTTCAAAAAAAAAAATTTGAAAAATAAAAATTTTCAAAAAAAAATTTCGAAAACTTTCAAAAAAAATTCAAAAAAAATTTTTCAAAAATAAAAAATTTTCAGAAAAAATTTCAAAAAAAAAATTCCAGAAACTCAAAAAAAATAAAAGAAAAATTTCAAAAAAAATAAAAAAAAAATTCAAAAAAAATTTCAAAAAAAATTTAAAAAAAACTTTGAAATGAAATTTTAAAAAATTTCGAAAATGGAAAATTCGAAAAAAATATTTTCGAAAAAAAAAATTTTGAAAAAAAAATTTTGAAAAAAAAAATTTTCAAAGAAAAATTCAAAAAAAAATTTCTAAAAAACTCAAAAAAAAGAAAAATTTCAAAAAAAATTTCAAAAAAAAAAATTCAAGAAATTTCAAAAAAAATTAAAAAAAAACTTTCAGAAAAAAATTTAATAAAATTCAAGAAGGTGAAAAAAAATTTTCAAAAAAATATTTTCAGAAAAACAAAAAAAAATTTCAAAAAAAATTTTCATAAAAAATATAAAAAAATTCAAAAACGGAAAAAAAATTTGAAAAAAAATATTTTCGAAAAAAAAAATTTCAAAAAAAAATTTGAAAAATAAAAATTTTCAAAAAAAAATTTCAAAAACTTTCAAAAAAAATTCAAAAAAAATTTTTAAAAAATAAAAAAATTTCAGAAAAAATTAAAAAAAAAAAATTCCAAAAACTCAATAAAAATAAAAGAAAAATTTTTTTAAATAAAAAAAAAAATTCAAAAAAAATTTCAAAAAAAAAATTAAAAAAAAACTTTCAAATGAAATTTTAAAAAATTTCGAAAACGAAAAAAAAATTCGAAAAAAAATTTTCGAAAAAAAAAATTTTTCAAAAAAAAATAATTGAAAATAAAAATTTCCAAAACAAAAATTCAAAAACTTAAAAAAAAAAATTTCAAAAAAAAAATTTAAAAAAAAAATTTCAGAAAAAATTTCAAAAAAAAAATTCGAAGAAAAAAATTTCAAAAAAAATTTTCAAAAAAAAATTTTTAAAAAAAATTCAAAAAAAAATTTTTCAAAAAAAAATTTTTCAAAGAAAAAAATTCAAAAAAAAATTAAAAAAAAAAATTTTCAATAAAAAAATTTTTGAAAAATTCAAAAAAAAATTTTTAAATGAAAAAATTTCAAAAAAAATTTTCAAAAAAAAAATTTCGAAAAAATTTCAAAAAAAAAATTTAAAAAAAAAATTTCAAAAAAAAATTTCAAAAAAACTCAAAAAACAATGAAAGAAATATTTCAAAGAAAATTACAAAAAAAAAAATTTCAAAAAAAATTTCAAAAAATTTTTTAAAAAAACTCAAAAAAAAATAAAATAAAAATTCCAAAAAAAAATTTCAAAAAAAAATTTCAAAAAAAATTTCAAAAAAAAATTTAAAAAAAACTTTCAAATGAAATTTTAAAAAATTTCGAAAACGGAAAAAAAATTCGAAAAAAAATTTTCGAATAAAAAAATTTTTCAAAAAAAAATTATTGAAAATAAAAATTTCCAAAACAAAAATTCAAAAACTTTTCAAGAAAAAACATTTCATACAAAATATTCGGAGAGAGAAATTTCAAAAAAAAATTCCAAAAAAAAAAATTTAAAAAAGTTATAAAAAAATTTTTCAAAAAAAAATTTTTCAAAGAAAAAAATTCAAAAAAGAATTCAAAAAAAAAAATTTCAATAAAAAAATTTTCAAATGAAAAAATTTTTAAAAAACTTTTCAAAAAAAAAATCCAAAAAAAATTTCAAAAAAAATTTCAAAAAAACTCAAAAAATAATGAAAGAAAAATTTCAAAGAAAATTTCAAAAAAAGAAATTTTCAAAAAAAAATTCAAAAATTTTTTTAAAAAAACGTAAAAAAAATAAAAAAAATTCAAGAACGTGAAAAAAAAAATTTCGAAAAAAAAATTTTCAAAAAAATATTTTCAGAAAAACAAAAAAAAAATTCAAAAAAATTTTTCATAAAAAATATAAAAAAATTCAAAAACAGAAAAAAAATTCGAAAAAAATATTTTCGAAAAAAAAATTTTAAAAAAAAATTTTGAAAAATAAAAATTTTCAAAAAAAAATTCAAAAAAAAATTTCTAAAAAACTCAAAAAAAAAGAAAAATTTCAAAAAAAATTTTAAAAAAAATTCAAAAAACTTTCAAAAAAAAATTTAAAAAAATTCAAGAACGTGAAAAAAAATTTTCAAAAAATATTTTCAGAAAAACAAAAAAAAATTTCAAAAAAAATTTTCATAAAAAATATAAAAAAATTCAAAAACGGAAAAAAAAATTAAAAAAAAATACTTTCGAAAAAAAAAATTTTCATAAAAAAATTTCAAAAACTTTCCAAAAAAATTCAAAAAAAAATTTTCAGAAAAAATTTCAAAAAAGAATTTCAAAAAAAATTTCCAAAAACTCGAAAAAAAATAAAAGAAAAATTTCAAAAAAAATAAAAAAAAAAATTTTCAAAAAAATTTTCAAAAAAAATTTCAAAAAAAATTAAAAAAAAAAACTTTCAAATGAAATTTTAAAAAATTTCGAAAACTGAAAAAAAAATTCGAAAAAAAATTTTCGAAAAAAAAAATTTTTCAAAAAAAAAATAATTGAAAATAAAAATTTCCAAAACAAAAATTCAAAAACTTTTTAAAAAAAGTTTCAAAAAAAAAAATTCAAAAAAAAATTTCAGAAAAATTTTCAAAAAAAAATTCAAAAAATTTTTTAAAAAAACGTAAAAAAAATTTAAAAAAATTCAAGAACGTGTAAAAAAAATTTCGAAAAAAAAATTTTCAAAAAAATATTTTCATAAAAACAAAAAAAGAATAAAAAAAAAATTTCATAAAAAATATAAAAAAAATCAAAAACGGAAAAAAAATTCTAAAAAAATATTTTCGAAAAAAAAATTTTCAAAAAAAAAATTTTGAAAAATAAAAATTTTCAAAAAAAAATTTCAAAAACTTTCAAAAAAAAATTTTCAAAAATAAAAAATATTCAGAAAAAATTTCAAAAAAAATTTCAAAAAAAAACTTTCAAAAAAAATGTCAAAAAAAATTTCAAAAAAAATTCAAAAAAATAATTTCCAAAAAAAATTTCAAAAAAAATTTTAAAAAACTTTCAAATAAAAACTACAAAAAAAAAATTTCAAAAATAAAAAAAAATTCAGAAAAAAAACGTCCAAAAAATAATTTCCAAAAAAAATTCCGAAAAAAAATTTTCAAAAAAAACAAAAAAAATTCATAAAAAAATTTTCAAGAAAACTCAAAAAAAATATTCGAAGAAAGAAATTTCAAAAAAAATAAAAAAAAAAATTTCAAAAACAATTTCAAAAAAAATTTAAAAAAAAACTTTCAAATGAAATTTTAAAAAATTTCGAAAACTGAAAAAAAAATTCGAAAAAAAATTTTCGAAAAAAAAAATTTTTCAAAAAAAAAATAATTGAAAATAAAAATTTCCTAAACAAAAATTCAAAAACTTTTTAAAAAAAATTTCAAAAAAAAAAATTCAAAAAAAAATTTCAGAAAAATTTTCAAAAAAAATTTCAAAAAAATTTTTAAAAAAACGTAAAAAAAATTTAAAAAAATTCAAGAACGTGTAAAAAAAATTTCGAAAAAAAAATTTTCAAAAAAATATTTTCATAAAAACAAAAAAAAAATTAAAAAAAAAAATTCATAAAAAATATAAAAAAAATCAAAAACGGAAAAAAAATTCTAAAAAAATATTTTCGAAAAAAAAATTTTCAAAAAAAAATTTTCAAAAAAAAATTTTGAAAAATAAAAATTTTCAAAAAAAAATTTCAAAAACTTTCAAAAAAAAATTTTCAAAAATAAAAAATTTCAAAAAAAACTTTCAAAAAAAATGTCAAAAAAAAATTAAAAAAAAATTCAAAAAAATAATTTCCAAAAAAAATTTCAAAAAAAATTTAAAAAAACTTCAAAAAAATAAAAAAAAAATAAAAAAGGGGAAAAAAAATTTCGCAAAAAAAATTTTCAAAAAAAAATTTCAAAAACTTTCAAATAAAAACTACAAAAAAAAAATTTCAAAAATAAAAAAAAATTCAGAAAAAAAACGTTCAAAAAATAATTTCCAAAAAAAATTCCGAAAAAAAATTTTCAAAAAAAACAAAAAAAATTCATAAAAAAATTTTCAAGAAAACTCAAAAAAAATTTCGAAAAAAAAAATATTCGAAGAAAGAAATTTCAAAGAAAAATTCCAAAAAAAAATGTTTAAAAAAGTTTCAAAAAAAAATTTTTCTAAAAAAAATTTTTCAAAGAAAAAAATTCAAAAAAGAATTTAAAAAAAAATTTTCAATAAAAAAATTTTCAAATGAAAAAATTTAAAAAAAAAATTCAAAAAAAAATTTTTAAATGAAAAAATTTCAAAAAAAATTTTCAAAAAAAAAATTCAAAAAAAAATTCAAAAAAACTCAAAAAATAATGAAAGAAAAATTTCAAAAATAGAAATTTTCAATAAAAATTTCAAAAATTTTTTTAAAAAAACGTAAAAAAAATAAAAAAAATTCAAGAACGTGAAAAAAAAATTTCGAAAAAAAAATTTTCAAAAAAATATTTTCAGAAAAACAAAAAAAAAATTTAAAAAAAATTTTCATAAAAAATATAAAAAAATTCAAAAACAGAAAAAAATTCGAAAAAAATATTTTCGAAAAAAAAAATTTTCAAAAAAAAATTTTGAAACAAAAATTTTCAAAAAAAAATTCAAAAAAAAAATTTCTAAAAAACTCAAAAAAAAAGATTTCAAAAAAAAATTCAAAAAAAAAATTCAAAAAAAAATTCAAAAAAAAATTTAGGAAAACTTTCAAAAAAAAAATTAAAAAATTCAAGAACGTGAAAAAAAATTTTCAAAAAAATATTTTCAGAAAAACAAAAAAAATTTCAAAAAAAATTTTCATAAAAAATATAAAAAAATTCAAAAACGGAAAAAAAAATTCCAAAAAAATATTTTCGAAAAAAAAAAATTTCAAAAAAAAATTTCAAAAAAAATTCAAAAAAAAATTTTCAAAAATTAAAAATTTTCAGAAAAAATTTTAAGAAAAAATTTCAAAAAAAAATTTTCAAGATTAATTTTCAAAAAAAAATTTTCAAAAAAAAATTCAAAAAAAATTTTCAAAAAAAAATTTCAAAAAAAGAAAATTTTCGGAAGAAAATTTTTTAAAAAATTTTCAAAAAAAAATTCAGAAGAAAAATTTTGAAAAATAGAAATTTTGAAAAAAAAATTTTGAAAAAAATTTCAAAAAAAATCAAAAAAGTTCATAAAAAAATCAAAAAAAATATTCGAAGAAAAAAATTTCAAAAAAAAATTTCCAATCAAAAAAAATAAAAGAAAAATTAAAAAAAAAAAAAAATTCAAAAAAATTTCAAAAAAAATTAAAAAAAAAACTTTCAAATGAAATTTTAAAAAATTTCGAAAAAAAATTTTCAAAAAAAATTTCAAAAAAATATAGAAAAAAAATTTTCAAAATTAATTTTCAAAAAAAAATTCAAAAAAAAAATTTTGAAAAATAGAAATTTTGAAAAAAAAATATTGAAAAAAATTTCAAAAAAAATCAAAAAAGTTCATAAAAAAATTCAAAAAAAATATTCGAAGAAAAAAATTTCAAAAAAAAAATTTAAAAAAAAATTTAAAAAAAAATTTCATAAAAAATATAAAAAAATTCAAAAACGGAAAAAAAATTTAAAAAAAAAAATTTCGAAAAAAAAATTTTCAAAAAAAAAATTTGAAAAATAAAAATTTTCAAAAAAAAATTTCAAAAACTTTCAAAAAAAATTCAAAAAAAAATTTTCAAAAATAAAAAATTTTCAGAAAAAATTTCAAAAAAAAAATTCCAAAAACTCAAAAAAAAATAAAAGAAAAATTTCAAAAAAAATAAAAAAAAAATTCAAAAAAAATTTCAAAAAAAATTTTAAAAAACTTTGAAATGAAATTTTAAAAAATTCCGAAAATGGAAAATTCGAAAAAAATATTTTCGAAAAAAAAAAATTTCAAGAAAAAAATTTTGAAAAAAAAAAATTTCAAAAAAAAATTCAAAAAAAAATTTCTAAAAAACTCAAAAAAAAAGAAAAATTTCAAAAAAAATTTCAAAAAAAAAATTCAAAAAATTTCAAAAAAAATTTAAAAAAAACTTTCAGAAAAAAATTTAAAAAAATTCAAGAACGTGAAAAAAAATTTTCAGAAAAACAAAAAAAAATTTCAAAAAAAATTTTCATAAAAAATATAAAAAAATTCAAAAACGGAAAAAAAATTTCCAAAAAAATATTTTGGAAAAAAAAAAATTTCAAAAAAAATTTTCAAAAAAAATTCAAAAAAAAATTTTCAAAAATTAAAAATTTTCAGAAAAAATTTTAGAAAAAATTTCAAAAAAAAAATTTTCAAGATTAATTTTCAAAAAAAAATTTTCAAAAAAAAATTCAAAAAAAAATTTCAAAAAAAAATTTCAAAAAAAGAAAATTTTCGGAAGAAAATTTTTTAAAAAATTTTCAAAAAAAAATTCAGGAAAAAAATTTTGAAAAATAGAAATTTTGAAAAAAAAATTTTGAAAAAAATTTCAAAAAAAATCAAAAAAGTTCATAAAAAAAATCAAAAAAAATATTCGAAGAAAAAAATTTCAAAAAAAAATTTCAAAAAAAAATTTCCAAAACTCAGAAAAAATAAAAGAAAAATTAACAAAAAAATAAAAAATTCAAAAAAATTTCAAAAAAAATTAAAAAAAAACTTTCAAATGAAATTTTAAAAAATTTCGAAAAAAAATTTTCAAAAAAAAAAATTTTCAAAAAAAATTTCAAAAAAATATAGAAAAAAAATTTTCAAGATTAATTTTCAAAAAAAAATTTCCAAAAAAAATTCAAAAAAAAAATTTTGAAAAATAGAAATTTTGAAAAAAAAATATTGAAAATAATTTCAAAAAAAATCAAAAAAGTTCATAAAAAAATTCAAAAAAAATATTCGAAGAAAAAAATTTCAAAAAAAAAATTAAAAAAAAAAATTTCAAAAAAACTCAAAAAAATAGAAAAATTTCAAAAAAAAAATTTCAAAAAAACATTTTCAGAAAAACAAAAAAAAATTTCAAAAAAAATTTTCATAAAAAATATAAAAAAATTCAAAAACGGATAAAAAATTTCAAAAAAAAAATTTCGAAAAAAAAATTTTCAAAAAAAAAAAATTTGAAAAATAAAAATTTTCAAGAAAAAATTTCAAAAACTTTCAAAAAAAATTCAAAAAAAAATTTTCAAAAATAAAAAATTTTCAGAAAAAATTTCAAAAAAAAAATTCCAGAAACTCAAAAAAAATAAAAGAAAAATTTCAAAAAAAATAAAAAAAAAATTCAAAAAAAATTTCAAAAAAAATTTAAAAAAAACTTTGAAATGAAATTTTAAAAAATTTCGAAAATGGAAAATTCGAAAAAAATATTTTCGAAAAAAAAAATTTTCAAAAAAAAATTTTGAAAAAAAAAATTTTCAAAGAAAAATTTAAAAAAAAATTTCTAAAAAACTCAAAAAAAAGAAAAATTTCAAAAAAAATTTCAAAAAAAAAAATTCAAGAAATTTCAAAAAAAATTTAAAAAAAACTTTCAGAAAAAAATTTAAAAAAATTCAAGAAGGTGAAAAAAAATTTTCAAAAAAATATTTTCAGAAAAACAAAAAAAAATTTCAAAAAAAATTTTCATAAAAAATATAAAAAAATTCAAAAACGGAAAAAAAATTTGAAGAAAAATATTTTCGAAAAAAAAAATTTCAAAAAAAAATTTGAAAAATAAAAATTTTCAAAAAAAAATTTCAAAAACTTTCAAAAAAAATTCAAAAAAAATTTTTAAAAAATAAAAAAATTTCAGAAAAAATTAAAAAAAAAAAATTCCAAAAACTCAAAAAAAAATAAAAGAAAAATTTTTTTAAATAAAAAAAAAATTTCAAAAAAAATTTCAAAAAAAAAATTAAAAAAAAACTTTCAAATGAAATTTTAAAAAATTTCGAAAACGAAAAAAAAATTCGAAAAAAAATTTTCGAAAAAAAAAATTTTTCAAAAAAAAATAATTGAAAATAAAAATTTCCAAAACAAAAATTCAAAAACTTTAAAAAAAAAATTTCAAAAAAAAAATTAAAAAAAAAAATTTCAGAAAAAATTTCAAAAAAAAAATTCGAAGAAAAAAATTTCAAAAAAAATTTTCAAAAAAAAATTTTTAAAAAAAATTCAAAAAAAAATTTTTCAAAAAAAAATTTTTCAAAGAAAAAAATTCAAAAAAAAATTTAAAAAAAAAATTTTCAATAAAAAAATTTTCAAAAGAAAAAATTTTTGAAAAATTCAAAAAAAAATTTTTAAATGAAAAAATTTCAAAAAAAATTTTCAAAAAAAAAATTTCGAAAAAATTTCAAAAAAAAAATTTCAAAAAAAAATTTCAAAAAAAAATTTCAAAAAAACTCAAAAAACAATGAAAGAAATATTTCAAAGAAAATTACAAAAAAAAAATTTTCAAAAAAAATTTCAAAAATTTTTTTAAAAAAACTCAAAAAAAAATAAAAAAAAAAAAATTTCAAAAAAAATTTCAAAAAAAAATTTAAAAAAAACTTTCAAATGAAATTTTAAAAAATTTCGAAAACGGAAAAAAAATTCGAAAAAAAATTTTCGAATAAAAAAATTTTTCAAAAAAAAATTATTGAAAATAAAAATTTCCAAAACAAAAATTCAAAAACTTTTCAAGAAAAAACATTTCATACAAAATATTCGGAGAGAGAAATTTCAAAAAAAAATTCCAAAAAAAAAAATTTAAAAAAGTTATAAAAAAATTTTTCAAAAAAAAATTTTTCAAAGAAAAAAATTCAAAAAAGAATTCAAAAAAAAAAATTTCAATAAAAAAATTTTCAAATGAAAAAATTTTTAAAAAAATTTTCAAAAAAAAAATCCAAAAAAAATTTCAAAAAAAATTTCAAAAAAAATTTTAAAAAAACTCAAAAAATAATGAAAGAAAAATTTCAAAGAAAATTTCAAAAAAAGAAATTTTCAAAAAAAAATTCAAAAATTTTTTTTTTAAAAACGTAAAAAAAATAAAAAAAATTCAAGAACGTGAAAAAAAAAATTTCGAAAAAAAAATTATCAAAAAAATATTTTCAGAAAAACAAAAAAAAAATTCAAAAAAATTTTTCATAAAAAATATAAAAAAATTCAAAAACAGAAAAAAAATTCGAAAAAAATATTTTCGAAAAAAAAATTTAAAAAAAAAATTTTGAAAAATAAAAATTTTCAAAAAAAAATTCAAAAAAAAATTTCTAAAAAACTCAAAAAAAAAGAAAAATTTCAAAAAAAAAAATTCAAAAAAATTTTTAAAAAAAATTCAAAAAACTTTCAAAAAAAAATTTAAAAAAATTCAAGAACGTGAAAAAAAATTTTCAAAAAATATTTTCAGAAAAACAAAAAAAAATTTCAAAAAAAATTTTCATAAAAAATATAAAAAAATTCAAAAACGGAAAAAAAATTTCAAAAAAAATACTTTCGAAAAAAAAAATTTTCATAAAAAAATTTCAAAAACTTTCCAAAAAAATTCAAAAAAAAATTTTCAGAAAAAATTTCAAAAAAGAATTTCAAAAAAAATTTCCAAAAACTCGAAAAAAAATAAAAGAAAAATTTCAAAAAAAAAAAAAAAAACTTTCAAATGAAATTTTAAAAAATTTCGAAAACTGAAAAAAAAATTCGAAAAAAAATTTTCGAAAAAAAAAATTTTTCAAAAAAAAAATAATTGAAAATAAAAATTTCCAAAACAAAAATTCAAAAACTTTTTAAAAAAAGTTTCAAAAAAAAAAATTCAAAAAAAAAATTCAGAAAAATTTTCAAAAAAAAATTCAAAAAATTTTTTAAAAAAACGTAAAAAAAATTTAAAAAAATTCAAGAACGTGTAAAAAAAATTTCGAAAAAAAAATTTTCAAAAAAATATTTTCATAAAAACAAAAAAAGAATTAAAAAAAAATTTTCATAAAAAATATAAAAAAAATCAAAAACGGAAAAAAAATTCTAAAAAAATATTTTCGAAAAAAAAATTTTCAAAAAAAAAATTTTGAAAAATAAAAATTTTCAAAAAAAAATTTCAAAAACTTTCAAAAAAAAATTTTCAAAAATAAAAAATATTCAGAAAAAATTTCAAAAAAAATTTCAAAAAAAACTTTCAAAAAAAATGTCAAAAAAAATTTCAAAAAAAATTCAAAAAAATAATTTCCAAAAAAAATTTCAAAAAAAATTTTAAAAAACTTTCAAATAAAAACTACAAAAAAAAAATTTCAAAAATAAAAAAAAATTCAGAAAAAAAACGTCCAAAAAATAATTTCCAAAAAAAATTCCGAAAAAAAATTTTCAAAAAAAACAAAAAAAATTCATAAAAAAATTTTCAAGAAAACTCAAAAAAAAATTCGAAAAAAAAAATATTCGAAGAAAGAAATTTCAAAAAAAAATTCCAAAAAAAAATGTTTAAAAAAGTTTCAAAAAATTTTTCAAAAAAAAATTTTTCAAAGAAAAAAATTCAAAAAAAAATTTTCAAAAAAAATTTCAAAAAATTTTTTAAAAAAACGTAATAAAAATAAAAAAAATTCAAGAACGTGAAAAAAAATTTTCGAAAAAAAAATTTTCAAAAAAATATTTCCAGAAAAACAAAAAAAAAATTTCAAAAAATATTTTCATAAAAAATATAAAAAAATTCAAAAACTGAAAAAAAATTCGAAAAAAAAATTTTCGAAAAAAAATTTTTCAAAAAAAAATTTCAAAAACTTTCAAAAAAAACTTCGAAAAAAATTTAAAAAAATAAAAAAAATTTCAGAAAAAAACAAAAAAAAATTCTAAAAAAAATTGAAAATAAAAATTTTCAAAAAAAAATTTCAGAAAAAATTTCAAAAAAAAATTTCAAATAAAAATTTTCAAAAAATAAATTTTTCAAAAAAATTTCAAAAAAAATTTAAAAAAACTTTCAAAAAAATTTTTAAAAAATTCAAAAACGTGAATAAAAATTTTCGAAAAAAAAATTTTGAGGAAAATTTCAAAAAAAAGTTTCAAAAATGTTCATAAAAATAATTCAAAAAAAATATTCGAAGAAAAAAATTTTTAAAAAAAATTTCCAACAAAAATTTTTTAAAAAGTTTCAAAAAAAAAAATTTTTCAAAAAAAAGTATTTCTAAAAAAAAATAAAAATAAAAATTCAAAAAAAATTTTCAAATAAAAAAAATTTCAAATGAAAACATTTCAAAAATAAATCAAAAAAAATTTTTAAATAAAAAATTTTCAAAAAAAAAATTCAAAAAAAAAATTTCAAATAAAGTTCAAAAAAAAATTCAAAAAAACTCAAAAAAAATAAAAGAAAAAATTTAAAAAAAAATTTCAAAAAAAACTTCAAAAAAAAATTTAAAAAAAACTTTCAATTGAAATTTTAAAAAATTTCGAAAACGGAAAAAAAAATTCGAAAAAAAATTTTCAAAAAAAAAATAATTGAAAATAAAAATTTCCAAAACAAAAATTCAAAAACTTTCAAAAAAAAATTTTCAAAAAAAAAATTTCAAAAAAAAAATTTCAGAAAAAATTTCAAAAAAATATTTCAAAAAAACTTACAAAAAATGAAAACAAAATTTCGAAAAATTTCGAAAACTTTCAAAAAAAAAATCCAAAAAAAATATTCGAAGAAAAAAATTTCAAAAAAAATTTCCAAAAAAAAATTTTAAAAAAGTTTCAAAAAAAAATTTTTCAAAAAAAAATTTTTCAAAGAAAAAAATTCAAAAAAAAATTTTTCAATAAAAAAATTATCAAATGAAAAAATTTCAAAAAAAATTCAAAAAAAAATTTTTAAATGAAAAAATTTCAAAAAAAATTTTCAAAAAAAAAATTTCAAAAAAAATTTCAAAAAAAAATTTCAAAAAAACTCAAAAAATAATGAAAGAAATATTTCAAAGAAAATTTCAAAAAAAAATTTTCAAAAAAAATTTCTAAAAAATTTTAAAAAAACGTAGAAAAAATAAAAAAAAATACAAGAACGTG
The DNA here is from genome assembly GCA_944452925.2 of Chrysolina oricalcia. Taxonomy (NCBI): domain Eukaryota; kingdom Metazoa; phylum Arthropoda; class Insecta; order Coleoptera; family Chrysomelidae; genus Chrysolina; species Chrysolina oricalcia. The sequence continues at coordinate 31,783,719 of OX101822.2, read as the reverse complement.
AAAAAAAATTTTCGAAAAAAAAATTTTCAGAAAAACAAAAAAAAAATTTCAAAAAAAATTTTCATAAAAAATATAAAAAAATTCAAAAACGGAAAAAAAAATTCAAAAAAAAAATTTTCGAAAAAAAAAATTTTCAAAAAAAAAATTTTCAAAAATATAAATTTTCAAAAAAAAAATTTCAAAAACTTTCAAAAAAAATTCAAAAAAAAAATTTTCAAAAATAAAAAATTTTCAGAAAAAATTTCAAAAATAAATTTCAAAAAAAAAATTCGAAAAACTCAAAATAAATTTTTCAAAAAAATTTCAAAAAAAAATTTAAAAAACTTTCAAGAAAAATTTCATAAAAAAATTTTCATAAAATAAATTTTTCAAAAAAATTTCAAAAAAAAATTTAAAAAACTTCAATAATAAATAAAAATAATAATAATAAAAATAAAAATTTTCGAAAAAAAATTTTGAGAAAAATTTTAAAAAAGTTTCAAAAAGTTCATAAAAAAATATTCGAAGAAAAAAATTTCAAAAAAAAATTTCCAAAAAAAAATTTTTAAAAAGTTTCAAAAAAATTAATTTTTCAAAAAAAAATAAAAAAAAAAATCAAAAAAAAATTTTCAAATAAAAAAAATTTTAAATGAAGAAATTTAAAAAAAAATCAAAAAAAATTTTTAAATAAAAAATTTTCAAAAAAAATTTCAAAAAAAAATTTCAAAAAAAGTTCAAAAAAAAATTCAAAAAAACTCAAAAAAAATTCCAAAAAAAAATAAAAAAAAAAAAATTTCAAAAAAAATTTCAAAAAAAAATTTAAAAAAAAATTTCAAATGAAATTTTAAAAAATTTCGAAAACGGAAAAAAAATTCGAAAAAAAATTTTCGAATAAAAAAATTTTTCAAAAAAAAATTATTGAAAATAAAAATTTCCAAAACAAAAATTCAAAAACTTTTCAAGAAAAAACATTTCATACAAAATATTCGGAGAGAGAAATTTCAAAAAAAAATCTAAAAAAAAAATTTTAAAAAAGTTATAAAAAAATTTTTCAAAAAAAAAATTTTCAAAGAAAAAAATTCAAAAAAGAATTCAAAAAAAAAAAATTTCAATAAAAACATTTTCAAATGAAAAAATTTTTAAAAAAATTTAAAAAAAAATTTTTAAATGAAAAAATTTCAAAAAAAATTTTCAAAAAAAAAATTCAAAAAAAATTTCAAAAAAAAATTTCAAAAAAACTCAAAAAATAATGAAAGAAAAATTTCAAAGAAAATTTCAAAAAAAGAAATTTTCAAAAAAAAATTCAAAAATTTTTTTAAAAAAACGTAAAAAAAATAAAAAAAAATCAAGAACGTGAAAAAAAATTTTCGAAAAAAAAATTTTCAAAAAAATATTTTCAGAAAAACAAAAAAAAAATTCAAAAAAATTTTTCATAAAAAATATAAAAAAATTCAAAAACAGAAAAAAAATTCGAAAAAAATATTTTCGAAAAAAAAAATTTTAAAAAAAAATTTTGAAAAATAAAAATTTTCAAAAAAAAATTCAAAAAAAAATTTCTAAAAAACTCAAAAAAAAAGAAAAATTTCAAAAAAAAAAATTCAAAAAAATTAAAAAAAAAAATTCAAAAAACTTTCAAAAAAAAATTTAAAAAAATTCAAGAACGTGAAAAAAAATTTTCAAAAAATATTTTCAGAAAAACAAAAAAAAATTTCTAAAAAAATTTTCATAAAAAATAAAAAAATTCAAAAACGGAAAAAAAATTTCAAAAAAAATACTTTCGAAAAAAAAAATTTTCATAAAAAAATTTCAAAAACTTTCCAAAAAAATTCAAAAAAAAATTTTCAAAAATAAAAAATTTTCAGAAAAAATTTCAAAAAAAAATTTCAAAAAAAAATTTCCAAAAACTCGAAAAAAAAATAAAAGAAAAATTTCAAAAAAAATAAAAAAAAAATTTCAAAAACAATTTCAAAAAAAATTAAAAAAAAAACTTTCAAATGAAATTTTAAAAAATTTCGAAAACTGAAAAAAAAATTCGAAAAAAAATTTTCGAAAAAAAAAATTTTTCAAAAAAAAAATAATTGAAAATAAAAATTTCCTAAACAAAAATTCAAAAACTTTTTAAAAAAAATTTCAAAAAAAAAAATTCAAAAAAAAATTTCAGAAAAATTTTCAAAAAAAATTTCAAAAAAATTTTTAAAAAAACGTAAAAAAAATTTAAAAAAATTCAAGAACGTGTAAAAAAAATTTCGAAAAAAAAATTTTCAAAAAAATATTTTCATAAAAACAAAAAAAAAATTAAAAAAAAAATTTCATAAAAAATATAAAAAAAATCAAAAACGGAAAAAAAATTCTAAAAAAATATTTTCGAAAAAAAAATTTTCAAAAAAAAATTTTCAAAAAAAAATTTTGAAAAATAAAAATTTTCAAAAAAAAATTTCAAAAACTTTCAAAAAAAAATTTTCAAAAATAAAAAATATTCAGAAAAAATTTCAAAAAAAATTTCAAAAAAAACTTTCAAAAAAAATGTCAAAAAAAAATTCAAAAAAAATTCAAAAAAATAATTTCCAAAAAAAATTTCAAAAAAAATTTAAAAAAACTTTAAAAAAATAAAAAAAAAATAAAAAAGGGGAAAAAAAATTTCGCAAAAAAAATTTTCAAAAAAAAATTTCAAAAACTTTCAAATAAAAACTACAAAAAAAAAATTTCAAAAATAAAACAAAATTCAGAAAAAAAACGTTCAAAAAATAATTTCCAAAAAAAATTCCGAAAAAAATTTTTCAAAAAAAACAAAAAAAATTCATAAAAAAATTTTCAAGAAAACTCAAAAAAAATTTCGAAAAAAAAAATATTCGAAGAAAGAAATTTCAAAGAAAAATTCCAAAAAAAAATGTTTAAAAAAGTTTCAAAAAAAAATTTTTCTAAAAAAAATTTTTCAAAGAAAAAAATTCAAAAAAGAATTAAAAAAAAAAATTTCAATAAAAAAATTTTCAAATGAAAAAATTAAAAAAAAAAATTCAAAAAAAAATTTTTAAATGAAAAAATTTCAAAAAAAATTTTCAAAAAAAAAATTCAAAAAAACTCAAAAAATAATGAAAGAAAAATTTCAAAAATAGAAATTTTCAATAAAAATTTCAAAAAATTTTTTAAAAAACACGTAAAAAAAATAAAAAAAATTCAAGAACGTGAAAAAAAAATTTCGAAAAAAAAATTTTCAAAAAAATATTTTCAGAAAAACAAAAAAAAAAATTTAAAAAAAATTTTCATAAAAAATATAAAAAAATTCAAAAACAGAAAAAAATTCGAAAAAAATATTTTCGAAAAAAAAAATTTTCAAAAAAAAATTTCAAAAACTTTCCAAAAAAATTCAAAAAAAAATTTTCAAAAATAAAAAATTTTCAGAAAAAATTTCAAAAAAAAATTTCAAAAAAAAATTTCCAAAAACTCGAAAAAAAAATAAAAGAAAAATTTCAAAAAAAATAAAAAAAAAAATTTCAAAAACAATTTCAAAAAAAATTAAAAAAAAAACTTTCAAATGAAATTTTAAAAAATTTCGAAAACTGAAAAAAAAATTCGAAAAAAAATTTTCGAAAAAAAAAAATTTTTCAAAAAAAAAATAATTGAAAATAAAAATTTCCTAAACAAAAATTCAAAAACTTTTTAAAAAAAATTTCAAAAAAAAAAATTCAAAAAAAAATTTCAGAAAAATTTTCAAAAAAAATTTCAAAAAAATTTTTAAAAAAACGTAAAAAAAATTTAAAAAAATTCAAGAACGTGTAAAAAAAATTTCGAAAAAAAAATTTTCAAAAAAATATTTTCATAAAAACAAAAAAAAAATTAAAAAAAAAATTTCATAAAAAATATAAAAAAAATCAAAAACGGAAAAAAAATTCTAAAAAAATATTTTCGAAAAAAAAATTTTCAAAAAAAAATTTTCAAAAAAAAATTTTGAAAAATAAAAATTTTCAAAAAAAAATTTCAAAAACTTTCAAAAAAAAATTTTCAAAAATAAAAAATATTCAGAAAAAATTTCAAAAAAAATTTCAAAAAAAACTTTCAAAAAAAATGTCAAAAAAAAATTCAAAAAAAATTCAAAAAAATAATTTCCAAAAAAAATTTCAAAAAAAATTTAAAAAAACTTTACAAAAATAAAAAAAAAATAAAAAAGGGGAAAAAAAATTTCGCAAAAAAAATTTTCAAAAAAAAATTTCAAAAACTTTCAAATAAAAACTACAAAAAAAAAATTTCAAAAATAAAAAAAAATTCAGAAAAAAAACGTTCAAAAAATAATTTCCAAAAAAAATTCCGAAAAAAAATTTTCAAAAAAAACAAAAAAAATTCATAAAAAAATTTTCAAGAAAACTCAAAAAAAATTTCGAAAAAAAAAATATTCGAAGAAAGAAATTTCAAAGAAAAATTCCAAAAAAAAATGTTTAAAAAAGTTTCAAAAAAAAATTTTTCTAAAAAAAATTTTTCAAAGAAAAAAATTCAAAAAAGAATTGAAAAAAAAATTTCAATAAAAAAATTTTCAAATGAAAAAATTAAAAAAAAAAATTCAAAAAAAAATTTTTAAATGAAAAAATTTCAAAAAAAATTTTCAAAAAAAAAATTCAAAAAAAAATTCAAAAAAACTCAAAAAATAATGAAAGAAAAATTTCAAAAATAGAAATTTTCAATAAAAATTTCAAAAAATTTTTTAAAAAAAACGTAAAAAAAATAAAAAAAATTCAAGAACGTGAAAAAAAAATTTCGAAAAAAAAATTTTCAAAAAAATATTTTCAGAAAAACAAAAAAAAAAATTTAAAAAAAATTTTCATAAAAAATATAAAAAAATTCAAAAACAGAAAAAAATTCGAAAAAAATATTTTCGAAAAAAAAAATTTTCAAAAAAAAATTTGGAAACAAAAATTTTCAAAAAAAAATTCAAAAAAAAAATTTCTAAAAAACTCAAAAAAAAAGATTTCAAAAAAAAATTCAAAAAAAAAATTCAAAAAAAATTCAAAAAAAAATTTAGGAAAAACTTTCAAAAAAAAAATTAAAAAATTCAAGAACGTGAAAAAAAATTTTCAAAAAAATATTTTCAGAAAAACAAAAAAAATTTCAAAAAAAATTTTCATAAAAAATATAAAAAAATTCAAAAACGGAAAAAAAAATTCCAAAAAAATATTTTCGAAAAAAAAAAATTTCAAAAAAAAATTTCAAAAAAAATTCAAAAAAAAATGTTCAAAAATTAAAAATTTTCAGAAAAAATTTTAAGAAAAAATTTCAAAAAAAAAATTTTCAAGAATAATTTTCAAAAAAAAATTTTCAAAAAAAAATTCAAAAAAAATTTTCAAAAAAAAAATTTCAAAAAAAGAAAATTTTCGGAAGAAAATTTTTTAAAAAATTTTCAAAAAAAAATTCAGAAAAAAAATTTTGAAAAATAGAAATTTTGAAAAAAAAATTTTGAAAAAAATTTCAAAAAAAATCAAAAAAGTTCATAAAAAAAATCAAAAAAAATATTCGAAGAAAAAAATTTCAAAAAAAAATTTCCAAAACTCAAAAAAAATAAAAGAAAAATAAAAAAAAAAAAAAATTCAAAAAAATTTAAAAAAAAATTAAAAAAAAAACTTTCAAATGAAATTTTAAAAAATTTCGAAAAAAAATTTTCAAAAAAAATTTCAAAAAAATATAGAAAAAAAATTTTCAAGATTAATTTTCAAAAAAAAATTCAAAAAAAAAAATTTTGAAAAATAGAAATTTTGAAAAAAAAATATTGAAAAAAATTTCAAAAAAAATCAAAAAAGTTCATAAAAAAATTCAAAAAAAATATTCGAAGAAAAAAATTTCAAAAAAAAAATTAAAAAAAAAATTTTAAAAAAAATTTTCATAAAAAATATAAAAAAATTCAAAAACGGAAAAAAAATTTCAAAAAAAAAATTTCGAAAAAAAAATTTTCAAAAAAAAAATTTGAAAAATAAAAATTTTCAAAAAAAAATTTCAAAAACTTTCAAAAAAAATTCAAAAAAAAATTTTCAAAAATAAAAAATTTTCAGAAAAAATTTCAAAAAAAAAATTCCAAAAACTCAAAAAAAAATAAAAGAAAAATTTCAAAAAAAATAAAAAAAAAATTCAAAAAAAATTTCAAAAAAATTTTTAAAAAACTTTGAAATGAAATTTTAAAAAATTTCGAAAATGGAAAATTCGAAAAAAATATTTTCGAAAAAAAAAAATTTCAAAAAAAAATTTTGAAAAAAAAAAATTTCAAAAAAAAATTCAAAAAAAAATTTCTAAAAAACTCAAAAAAAAAAGAAAAATTTCAAAAAAAATTTCAAAAAAAAAATTCAAAAAATTTCAAAAAAAATTTAAAAAAAACTTTCAGAAAAAAATTTAAAAAAATTCAAGAACGTGAAAAAAAATTTTCAAAAAAATATTTTCAGAAAAACAAAAAAAAATTTCAAAAAAAATTTTCATAAAAAATATAAAAAAATTCAAAAACGGAAAAAAAATTTCCAAAAAAATATTTTCGAAAAAAAAAAATTTCAAAAAAAAATTTCAAAAAAAATTCAAAAAAAAATTTTCAAAAATTAAAAATTTTCAGAAAAAATTTTAAGAAAAAATTTCAAAAAAAAAATTTTCAAGATTAATTTTCAAAAAAAAATTTTCAAAAAAAAATTCAAAAAAAAATTTCAAAAAAAAATTTCAAAAAAAGAAAATTTTCGGAAGAAAATTTTTTAAAAAATTTTCAAAAAAAAATTCAGGAAAAAAATTTTGAAAAATAGAAATTTTGAAAAAAAAATTTTGAAAAAAATTTCAAAAAAAATCAAAAAAGTTCATAAAAAAAATCAAAAAAAATATTCGAAGAAAAAAATTTCAAAAAAAAATTTCAAAAAAAAATTTCCAAAACTCAGAAAAAATAAAAGAAAAATTAAAAAAAAAATAAAAAATTCAAAAAAATTTCAAAAAAAATTAAAAAAAAAACTTTCAAATGAAATTTTAAAAAATTTCGAAAAAAAATTTTCAAAAAAAAAAATTTTCAAAAAAAATTTCAAAAAAATATAGAAAAAAAATTTTCAAGATTAATTTTCAAAAAAAAATTTCCAAAAAAAATTCAAAAAAAAAATTTTGAAAAATAGAAATTTTGAAAAAAAAATATTGAAAAAAATTTCAAAAAAAATCAAAAAAGTTCATAAAAAAATTCAAAAAAATATTCGAAGAAAAAAATTTCAAAAAAAAATTAAAAAAAAAATTTCAAAAAAACTCAAAAAAATAGAAAAATTTCAAAAAAAAAATTTCAAAAAAACATTTTCAGAAAAACAAAAAAAAATTTCAAAAAAAATTTTCATAAAAAATATAAAAAAATTCAAAAACGGATAAAAAATTTCAAAAAAAAAATTTCGAAAAAAAAATTTTCAAAAAAAAAAATTTGAAAAATAAAAATTTTCAAAAAAAAATTTCAAAAACTTTCAAAAAAAATTCAAAAAAAAATTTTCAAAAATAAAAAATTTTCAGAAAAAATTTCAAAAAAAAAATTCCAGAAACTCAAAAAAAATAAAAGAAAAATTTCAAAAAAAATAAAAAAAAAATTCAAAAAAAATTTCAAAAAAAATTTTAAAAAAACTTTGAAATGAAATTTTAAAAAATTTCGAAAATGGAAAATTCGAAAAAAATATTTTCGAAAAAAAAAATTTTCAAAAAAAAATTTTGAAAAAAAAAATTTTCAAAGAAAAATTCAAAAAAAAATTTCTAAAAAGCTCAAAAAAAAGAAAAATTTAAAAAAAAAAAATTCAAGAAATTTCAAAAAAAATTAAAAAAAAACTTTCAGAAAAAAATTTAAAAAAATTCAAGAAGGTGAAAAAAAATTTTCAAAAAAATATTTTCAGAAAAACAAAAAAAAATTTCAAAAAAAATTTTCATAAAAAATATAAAAAAATTCAAAAACGGAAAAAAAATTTGAAAAAAAATATTTTCGAAAAAAAAAATTTCAAAAAAAAATTTGAAAAATAAAAATTTTCAAAAAAAAATTTCAAAAACTTTCAAAAAAAATTCAAAAAAAATTTTTAAAAAATAAAAAAATTTCAGAAAAAATTAAAAAAAAAAATTCCAAAAACTCAAAAAAAAATAAAAGAAAAATTTTTTTAAATAAAAAAAAAATTTCAAAAAAAATTTCAAAAAAAAAATTTAAAAAAAACTTTCAAATGAAATTTTAAAAAATTTCGAAAACGAAAAAAAAATTCGAAAAAAAATTTTCGAAAAAAAAAATTTTTCAAAAAAAAATAATTGAAAATAAAAATTTCCAAAACAAAAATTCAAAAACTTAAAAAAAAAAAATTCAAAAAAAAAATTAAAAAAAAAAATTTCAGAAAAAATTTCAAAAAAAAAATTCGAAGAAAAAAATTTCAAAAAAAATTTTCAAAAAAAAATTTTTAAAAAAAATTCAAAAAAAAATTTTTCAAAAAAAAATTTTTCAAAGAAAAAAATTCAAAAAAAAATTTAAAAAAAAAATTTTCAATAAAAAAATTTTTGAAAAATTCAAAAAAAAATTTTTAAATGAAAAAATTTCAAAAAAAATTTTCAAAAAAAAAATTTCGAAAAAATTTCAAAAAAAAAATTTCAAAAAAAAGTTTCAAAAAAAAATTTCAAAAAAACTCAAAAAACAATGAAAGAAATATTTCAAAGAAAATTACAAAAAAAAAATTTTCAAAAAAAATTTCAAAAAATTTTTTAAAAAAACTCAAAAAAAAATAAAAGAAAAATTCCAAAAAAAAATTTAAAAAAAAAAATTTCAAAAAAAATTTCAAAAAAAAATTTAAAAAAAACTTTCAAATGAAATTTTAAAAAATTTCGAAAACGGAAAAAAATTCGAAAAAAAATTTTCGAATAAAAAAATTTTTCAAAAAAAAATTATTGAAAATAAAAATTTCCAAAACAAAAATTCAAAAACTTTTCAAGAAAAAACATTTCATACAAAATATTCGGAGAGAGAAATTTCAAAAAAAAATTCCAAAAAAAAAAATTTAAAAAAGTTATAAAAAAATTTTTCAAAAAAAAATTTTTCAAAGAAAAAAATTCAAAAAAGAATTCAAAAAAAAAAATTTCAATAAAAAAATTTTCAAATGAAAAAATTTTTAAAAAAATTTTCAAAAAAAAAATCCAAAAAAAATTTCAAAAAAAATTTCAAAAAAACTCAAAAAATAATGAAAGAAAAATTTCAAAGAAAATTTCAAAAAAAGAAATTTTCAAAAAAAAATTCAAAAATTTTTTTAAAAAAACGTAAAAAAAATAAAAAAAATTCAAGAACGTGAAAAAAAAAATTTCGAAAAAAAAATTTTCAAAAAAATATTTTCAGAAAAACAAAAAAAAAATTCAAAAAAATTTTTCATAAAAAATATAAAAAAATTCAAAAACAGAAAAAAAATTCGAAAAAAATATTTTCGAAAAAAAAATTTTAAAAAAAAATTTTGAAAAATAAAAATTTTCAAAAAAAAATTCAAAAAAAAATTTCTAAAAAACTCAAAAAAAAAGAAAAATTTCAAAAAAAAAAATTCAAAAAAAATTTTAAAAAAAATTCAAAAAACTTTCAAAAAAAAATTTAAAAAAATTCAAGAACGTGAAAAAAAAATTTCAAAAAATATTTTCAGAAAAACAAAAAAAAATTTCAAAAAAAATTTTCATAAAAAATATAAAAAAATTCAAAAACGGAAAAAAAATTTCAAAAAAAATACTTTCGAAAAAAAAAAATTTCATAAAAAAATTTCAAAAACTTTCCAAAAAAATTCAAAAAAAAATTTTCAGAAAAAATTTCAAAAAAGAATTTCAAAAAAAAATTCCAAAAACTCGAAAAAAAATAAAAGAAAAATTTCAAAAAAAAAAAAAAAAAAAATTTTCAAAAAAATTTTCAAAAAAAATTTCAAAAAAAATTTAAAAAAAAACTTTCAAATGAAATTTTAAAAAATTTTGAAAACTGAAAAAAAAATTCGAAAAAAAATTTTCGAAAAAAAAAATTTTTCAAAAAAAAAATAATTGAAAATAAAAATTTCCAAAACAAAAATTCAAAAACTTTTTAAAAAAAGTTTCAAAAAAAAAAATTCAAAAAAAAATTTCAGAAAAATTTTCAAAAAAAAATTCAAAAAATTTTTTAAAAAAACGTAAAAAAAATTTAAAAAAATTCAAGAACGTGTAAAAAAAATTTCGAAAAAAAAATTTTCAAAAAAATATTTTCATAAAAACAAAAAAAGAATTAAAAAAAAAATTTCATAAAAAATATAAAAAAATCAAAAACGGAAAAAAAATTCTAAAAAAATATTTTCGAAAAAAAAATTTTCAAAAAAAAAATTTTGAAAAATAAAAATTTTCAAAAAAAAATTTCAAAAACTTTCAAAAAAAAATTTTCAAAAATAAAAAATATTCAGAAAAAATTTCGAAAAAAATTTCAAAAAAAACTTTCAAAAAAAATGTCAAAAAAAATTTCAAAAAAAATTCAAAAAAATAATTTCCAAAAAAAATTTCAAAAAAAATTTTAAAAAACTTTCAAATAAAAACTACAAAAAAAAAATTTCAAAAATAAAAAAAAATTCAGAAAAAAAACGTCCAAAAAATAATTTCCAAAAAAAATTCCGAAAAAAAATTTTCAAAAAAAACAAAAAAAATTCATAAAAAAATTTTCAAGAAAACTCAAAAAAAATTTCGAAAAAAAAAATATTCGAAGAAAGAAATTTCAAAAAAAAATTCCAAAAAAAAATGTTTAAAAAAGTTTCAAAAAATTTTTCAAAAAAAAATTTTTCAAAGAAAAAAATTCAAAAAAAAATTTTCAAAAAAAATTTCAAAAAATTTTTTAAAAAAACGTAATAAAAATAAAAAAAATTCAAGAACGTGAAAAAAAATTTTCGAAAAAAAAATTTTCAAAAAAATATTTCCAGAAAAACAAAAAAAAAATTTCAAAAAATATTTTCATAAAAAATATAAAAAAATTCAAAAACTGAAAAAAAATTCGAAAAAAAAATTTTCGAAAAAAAATTTTTCAAAAAAAAATTTCAAAAACTTTCAAAAAAAACTTCGAAAAAAATTTAAAAAAATAAAAAAAATTTCAGAAAAAAACAAAAAAAAATTCAAAAAAAAATTGAAAATAAAAATTTTCAAAAAAAAATTTCAGAAAAAATTTCAAAAAAAAATTTCAAATAAAAATTTTCAAAAAATAAATTTTTCAAAAAAATTTCAAAAAAAATTTAAAAAAACTTTCAAAAAAATTTTTAAAAAATTCAAAAACGTGAATAAAAATTTTCGAAAAAAAAATTTTGAGGAAAATTTCAAAAAAAAGTTTCAAAAAAGTTCATAAAAATAATTCAAAAAAAATATTCGAAGAAAAAAATTTTTAAAAAAAATTTCCAACAAAAATTTTTTAAAAAGTTTCAAAAAAAAAAATTTTTCAAAAAAAAGTATTTCTAAAAAAAAATAAAAATAAAAATTCAAAAAAAATTTTCAAATAAAAAAAATTTCAAATGAAAACATTTCAAAAATAAATCAAAAAAAATTTTTAAATAAAAAATTTTCAAAAAAAAAAATTCAAAAAAAAAATTTCAAATAAAGTTCAAAAAAAAATTCAAAAAAACTCAAAAAAAATAAAAGAAAAAATTTAAAAAAAAATTTCAAAAAAAACTTCAAAAAAAAATTTAAAAAAAACTTTCAATTGAAATTTTAAAAAATTTCGAAAACGGAAAAAAAAATTCGAAAAAAAATTTTCAAAAAAAAAATAATTGAAAATAAAAATTTCCAAAACAAAAATTCAAAAACTTTCAAAAAAAAATTTTCAAAAAAAAAATTTCAAAAAAAAAATTTCAGAAAAAATTTCAAAAAAATATTTCAAAAAAACTTACAAAAAATGAAAACAAAATTTCGAAAAATTTCGAAAACTTTCAAAAAAAAATCCAAAAAAAATATTCGAAGAAAAAAATTTCAAAAAAAATTTCCAAAAAAAAATTTTAAAAAAGTTTCAAAAAAAAATTTTTCAAAAAAAAATTTTTCAAAGAAAAAAATTCAAAAAAAAATTCAAAAAAAAATTTTTCAATAAAAAAATTATCAAATGAAAAAATTTCAAAAAAAATTCAAAAAAAAATTTTTAAATGAAAAAATTTCAAAAAAAATTTTCAAAAAAAAAATTTCAAAAAAAATTTCAAAAAAAAATTTCAAAAAAACTCAAAAAATAATGAAAGAAATATTTCAAAGAAAATTTCAAAAAAAAATTTTCAAAAAAAATTTCTAAAAAATTTTAAAAAAACGTAGAAAAAATAAAAAAAAATACAAGAACGTGAAAAAATATTTTCGAAAAAAAAAAATTCAAAAAAATATTTCAAGAAACACAAAAAAAAATTTCAAAAAAAATTTTCATAAAAAATATAAAAAAATTCAAAAACTGAAAAAAAATTCGAAAAAAATATTTTCGAAAAAAAAAAATTTTCAAAAAAAAATTTTGAAAAATAAAAATTTTCAAAAAAAAATTTTGAAAAATAAAAATTTTCAAAAAAAAATTTCAAAAACTTTCAAAAAAATTTCAAAAAAAAATTTTCAAAAAAACTTACAAAAAATGAAAACAAAATTTCGAAAACTTTCAAAAAAAAATCCAAAAAAAATATTCGAAGAAAAAAATTTCAAAAAAAAATTCCAAAAAAAAATTTTTAAAAAAGTTTCAAAAAAAATTTTTCAAAAAAAAATTTTTCAAAGAAAAAAATTCAAAAAAAAAATTTTTCAATAGAAAAATTTTCAAATGAAAACATTTTAAAAAAAATTCAAAAAAAAATTTGAATGAAAAAATTTAAAAAAAAAATAAAAAAAAAATTCAAAAAAAATTTCAAAAAAACTCAAAAAATAATGAAAGAAATATTTCAAAGAAAATTTCAAAAAAAAAAAAATTTCAAAAAAAATTTCAAAATTTTTTTTAAAAAAACGTAAAAAAAAATAAAAAAAATTCAAGAACGTGAAAAAAAATTTCCGAAATGAAAATTTTCAAAAAAATATTTCCAGAAAAACAAAAAAAAAATTTCAAAAAATATTTTCATAAAAAATATAAAAAAATTCAAAAACTGAAAAAAAATTCGAAAAAAATATTTTCGAAAAAAAAAACTTTTAAAAAAATTTAAAAAATTCAAGAACGTGAAAAAAAAATTTCGAAAAAAAAATTTTCAAAAAAATATTTTCAAAAAAACAAAAAAAAAAATTTCAAAAAAAATTTTCATAAAAAATATAAAAAAATTCAAAAACGGAAAAAAAATTTTAAAAAAAATATTTTCGAAAAAAAAAATTTTCAAAAAAAAAATTTTCAAAAATATAAATTTTCAAAAAACAAATTTCAAAAACTTTCAAAAAAAAATTCAAAAAAAAAATTTCAAAATTAAAAAATTTTCAGAAAAAATTTCAAAAAAGTTTCAAAAAAAATTTTTCAAAAAAAAATTTTTCAAAGAAAAAAATTCAAAAAAAAATTTTTCAATAGAAAAATTTTCAAATGAAAAAATTTTGAAAAAAATTCAAAAAAAAATTTGAATGAAAAAATTTCAAAAAAAAAATCAAAAAAAAAATTCAAAAAAAATTTCAAAAAAACTCAAAAAATAATGAAAGAAATATTTCAAAGAAAATTTCAAAAAAAAAAATTTTCAAAAAAAAATTCAAAAATTTTTTTAAAAAAACGTAAAAAAAATTTTAAAAAATTCAAGAACGTGAAAAAAAATTTCCGAAATAAAAATTTTCAAAAAAATATTTCCAGAAAAACAAAAAAAAAATTCAAAAAATATTTTCATAAAAAATATAAAAAAATTCAAAAACTGAAAAAAAATTCGAAAAAAATATTTTCGAAAAAAAAAACTTTTAAAAAAATTTAAAAAATTCAAGAACGTGAAAAAAAAATTTCGAAAAAAAAATTTTCAAAAAAATATTTTCAAAAAAACAAAAAAAAAATTTCAAAAAAAATTTTCATAAAAAATATAAAAAAATTCAAAAACGGAAAAAAAATTTAAAAAAAAATATTTTCGAAAAAAAAAATTTTCAAAAAAAAAATTTTCAAAAATATAAATTTTCAAAAAACAAATTTCAAAAACTTTCAAAAATAATTCAAAAAAAAAATTTCAAAATTAAAAAATTTTCAGAAAAAATTTCAAAAAAGTTTCAAAAAAAATTTTTCAAAAAAAAATTTTTCAAAGAAAAAAATTCAAAAAAAAATTTTTCAATAGAAAAATTTTCAAATGAAAAAATTTTGAAAAAAATTCAAAAAAAAATTTGAATGAAAAAATTTCAAAAAAAAAATCAAAAAAAAAATTCAAAAAAAATTTCAAAAAAACTCAAAAAATAATGAAAGAAATATTTCAAAGAAAATTTCAAAAAAAAAAATTTTCAAAAAAAAATTCAAAAATTTTTTTAAAAAAACGTAAAAAAAATTTTAAAAAATTCAAGAACGTGAAAAAAAATTTCCGAAATAAAAATTTTCAAAAAAATATTTCCAGAAAAACAAAAAAAAAATTCAAAAAATATTTTCATAAAAAATATAAAAAAATTCAAAAACTGAAAAAAAATTCGAAAAAAATATTTTCGAAAAAAAAAACTTTTAAAAAAATTTAAAAAATTCAAGAACGTGAAAAAAAAATTTCGAAAAAAAAATTTTCAAAAAAACATTTTCAAAAAAACAAAAAAAAAATTTCAAAAAAAATTTTCATAAAAAATATAAAAAAATTCAAAAACGGAAAAAAAATTTCAAAAAAAATATTTTCGAAAAAAAAAATTTTCAAAAAAAAAATTTTCAAAAATATAAATTTAAAAAAAAAAAATTTCAAAAACTTTCAAAAAAAATTCAAAAAAAAATTTTCAAAAATAAAAAATTTTCAGAAAAAATTTCAAAAATAAATTTCAAAAAAAAAATTCGAAAAACTCAAAAAAAAATGAAAGAAAAAATTAAAAAAAAAAAATTTTCAAAGAAAAATTCAAAAAAACTCAAAAAATAATGAAAGAAATATTTCAAAGAAATTTTCAAAAAAAAATAATTTCAAAAAAAATTTCAAAAAATTTTTTAAAAAAACGTAATAAAAATAAAAAAAATTCAAGAACGTGTAAAAAAATTTTCGAAAAAAAAAATTTTCAAAAAAATATTTCCAGAAAAACAAAAAAAATATTTCAAAAAATATTTTCGTAAAAAATATAAAAAAAATTCAAAAACTGAAAAAAAATTTGAAAAAAAAATTTTCGAAAAAAAATTTTTCAAAAAAAAATTTTTTCAAACAAAATTTTTCAAAAATTAAAATTTTCAAAAAAAAATTTCAAAAACTTTCAAAAAAAACTTCAAAAAAATTTTTAAAAAATAAAAAAAATTTCAGAAAAAAACAAAAAAAAATTATCAAAAAAAAAATTTCAGAAAAAATTTTAAAAAAAAATTTCAAAAAAACTTACAAAAAATGAAAACAAAATTTCGAAAAATTTCGAAAAAAAAAATCCAAAAAAAATATTCGAAGAAAAAAATTTCAAAAAAAATTTCCAAAAACAAATTTTAAAAAAGTTTCAAAAAAAAAATTTTCAAAAAAAAAATTTTCAATTAAAAAAATTCAAAAAAAAATTTTTCAATAAAAAAATTTTCAAATGAAAAAATTTTTAAAAAAATTCAAAAAAAAATTTTTAAATGAAAAAATTTCAAAAAAAATTTTCAAAAAAAAAAATTTCAAAAAAAATTTCAAAAAAAAATTTCAAAAAAACTCAAAAAATAATGAAAGAAATATTTCAAAGAAAATTTCAAAAAAAAAATTTTCAAAAAAAATTTCTAAAAAAATTTTAAAAAAACGTAGAAAAAATTTTAAAAAATTCAAGAACGTGAAAAAAAATTTTCGAAAAAAAAAAATTTCAAAAAATTTTTCCAGAAAAACAAAAAAAAAATTCAAAAAAAATTTTCATGAAAAATATAAAAAAATTCAAAAACGGAAAAAAAAATTTTCGAAAAAAAAAATTTTCAAAAAAAAATTTTGAAAAATAAAAATTTTCAAAAAAAAATTTTGAAAAATAAAAATTTTCAAAAAAAAATTTCAGAAAAAATTTCAAAAAAAAATTTCAAAAAAACTTACAAAAAATTAAAACAAAATTTCGAAAAATTTCGAAAACTTTCAAAAAAAAATCCAAAAAAAATATTCGAAGAAAAAAATTTCAAAAAAAATTTCCAAAAAAAAATTTTCAAAAAAGTTTCAAAAAAAATTTTTCAACAAAAAATTTTTCAAAGAAAAGAATTCAAAAAAAAATTCAAAAAAAAAATTTCAATAAAAAAATTTTCAAATGAAAAAATTTAAAAAAAAATTCAAAAAAAAATTTGAATGAAAAAATTTCAAAAAAAAAATTCAAGAAAAAAATTTCAAAAAAAATTTCAAAAAAACTCAAAAAATAATGAAAGAAATATTTCAAAGAAAATTTCAAAAAAAAAAATTTCAAAAAAAAATTCAAAAAATTTTTTTAAAAAACGTAATAAAAATAAAAAAAAATTCAAGAACGTGAAAAAAAATTTCCGAAATAAAAATTTTCAAAAAAATATTTCCAGAAAAACAAAAAAAAAATTCAAAAAATATTTTCATAAAAAATATAAAAAAATTCAAAAACTGAAAAAAAATTCGAAAAAAATATTTTCGAAAAAAAAAACTTTTAAAAAAATTTAAAAAATTCAAGAACGTGAAAAAAAAATTTCGAAAAAAAAATTTTCAAAAAAACATTTTCAAAAAAACAAAAAAAAAATTTCAAAAAAAATTTTCATAAAAAATATAAAAAAATTCAAAAACGGAAAAAAAATTTCAAAAAAAATATTTTCGAAAAAAAAAATTTTCAAAAAAAAAATTTTCAAAAATATAAATTTAAAAAAAAAAAATTTCAAAAACTTTCAAAAAAAATTCAAAAAAAAATTTTCAAAAATAAAAAATTTTCAGAAAAAATTTCAAAAATAAATTTCAAAAAAAAAATTCGAAAAACTCAAAAAAAAATGAAAGAAAAAATTAGAAAAAAAAAATTTTCAAAGAAAAATTCAAAAAAACTCAAAAAATAATGAAAGAAATATTTCAAAGAAATTTTCAAAAAAAAAAAATTTCAAAAAAACTCAAAAAATAATGAAAGAAATATTTCAAAGAAAATTTCAAAAAAAAAAAAATTTCAAAAAAAATTTCAAAATTTTTTTTAAAAAAACGTAAAAAAAAATAAAAAAAATTCAAGAACGTGAAAAAAAATTTCCGAAATGAAAATTTTCAAAAAAATATTTCCAGAAAAACAAAAAAAAAATTTCAAAAAATATTTTCATAAAAAATATAAAAAAATTCAAAAACTGAAAAAAAATTCGAAAAAAATATTTTCGAAAAAAAAAACTTTTAAAAAAATTTAAAAAATTCAAGAACGTGAAAAAAAAATTTCGAAAAAAAAATTTTCAAAAAAATATTTTCAAAAAAACAAAAAAAAAATTTCAAAAAAAATTTTCATAAAAAATATAAAAAAATTCAAAAACGGA
The DNA here is from genome assembly GCA_944452925.2 of Chrysolina oricalcia. Lineage (NCBI taxonomy): Eukaryota > Metazoa > Arthropoda > Insecta > Coleoptera > Chrysomelidae > Chrysolina > Chrysolina oricalcia. The sequence continues at coordinate 31,766,267 of OX101822.2, read as the reverse complement.
AAAAAAATTAAAAAAAAAATATTTTCGAAAAAAAAAATTTTCAAAAAAAAAATTTTCAAAAATATAAATTTTCAAAAAACAAATTTCAAAAACTTTCAAAAATAATTCAAAAAAAAAATTTCAAAATTAAAAAATTTTCAGAAAAAATTTCAAAAAAGTTTCAAAAAAAATTTTTCAAAAAAAAATTTTTCAAAGAAAAAAATTCAAAAAAAAATTTTTCAATAGAAAAATTTTCAAATGAAAAAATTTTGAAAAAAATTCAAAAAAAAATTTGAATGAAAAAATTTCAAAAAAAAAATCAAAAAAAAAATTCAAAAAAAATTTCAAAAAAACTCAAAAAATAATGAAAGAAATATTTCAAAGAAAATTTCAAAAAAAAAAATTTTCAAAAAAAAATTCAAAAATTTTTTTAAAAAAACGTAAAAAAAATTTTAAAAAATTCAAGAACGTGAAAAAAAATTTCCGAAATAAAAATTTTCAAAAAAATATTTCCAGAAAAACAAAAAAAAAATTCAAAAAATATTTTCATAAAAAATATAAAAAAATTCAAAAACTGAAAAAAAATTCGAAAAAAATATTTTCGAAAAAAAAAAACTTTTAAAAAAATTTAAAAAATTCAAGAACGTGAAAAAAAAATTTCGAAAAAAAAATTTTCAAAAAAACATTTTCAAAAAAACAAAAAAAAAAATTCAAAAAAAATTTTCATAAAAAATATAAAAAAATTCAAAAACGGAAAAAAAATTTCAAAAAAAATATTTTCGAAAAAAAAAATTTTCAAAAAAAAAATTTTCAAAAATATAAATTTAAAAAAAAAAAATTTCAAAAACTTTCAAAAAAAATTCAAAAAAAAATTTTCAAAAATAAAAAATTTTCAGAAAAAATTTCAAAAATAAATTTCAAAAAAAAAATTCGAAAAACTCAAAAAAAAATGAAAGAAAAAATTAAAAAAAAAAAATTTTCAAAGAAAAATTCAAAAAAACTCAAAAAATAATGAAAGAAATATTTCAAAGAAATTTTCAAAAAAAAAAAATTTCAAAAAAAATTTCAAAAAATTTTTTAAAAAAACGTAATAAAAATAAAAAAAATTCAAGAACGTGAAAAAAAATTTTCGAAAAAAAAAATTTTCAAAAAAATATTTCCAGAAAAACAAAAAAAATATTTCAAAAAATATTTTCGTAAAAAATAAAAAAAAAATTCAAAAACTGAAAAAAAATTTGAAAAAAAAATTTTCGAAAAAAAATTTTTCAAAAAAAAATTTTTTCAAACAAAATTTTTCAAAAATTAAAATTTTCAAAAAAAAATTTCAAAAACTTTCAAAAAAAACTTCAAAAAAATTTTTAAAAAATAAAAAAAATTTCAGAAAAAAACAAAAAAAAATTATCAAAAAAAAAATTTCAGAAAAAATTTTAAAAAAAAATTTCAAAAAAACTTACAAAAAATGAAAACAAAATTTCGAAAAATTTCGAAAAAAAAAATCCAAAAAAAATATTCGAAGAAAAAAATTTCAAAAAAAATTTCCAAAAACAAATTTTAAAAAAGTTTCAAAAAAAAAATTTTCAAAAAAAAAATTTTCAATTAAAAAAATTCAAAAAAAAATTTTTCAATAAAAAAATTTTCAAATGAAAAAATTTTTAAAAAAATTCAAAAAAAAATTTTTAAATGAAAAAATTTCAAAAAAAATTTTCAAAAAAAAAAATTTCAAAAAAAATTTCAAAAAAAAATTTCAAAAAAACTCAAAAAATAATGAAAGAAATATTTCAAAGAAAATTTCAAAAAAAAAATTTTCAAAAAAAATTTCTAAAAAAATTTTAAAAAAACGTAGAAAAAATTTTAAAAAATTCAAGAACGTGAAAAAAAATTTTCGAAAAAAAAAAATTTCAAAAAATTTTTCCAGAAAAACAAAAAAAAAATTCAAAAAAAATTTTCATGAAAAATATAAAAAAATTCAAAAACGGAAAAAAAAATTTTCGAAAAAAAAAATTTTCAAAAAAAAATTTTGAAAAATAAAAATTTTCAAAAAAAAATTTTGAAAAATAAAAATTTTCAAAAAAAAATTTCAGAAAAAATTTCAAAAAAAAATTTCAAAAAAACTTACAAAAAATTAAAACAAAATTTCGAAAAATTTCGAAAACTTTCAAAAAAAAATCCAAAAAAAATATTCGAAGAAAAAAATTTCAAAAAAAATTTCCAAAAAAAAATTTTCAAAAAAGTTTCAAAAAAAATTTTTCAACAAAAAATTTTTCAAAGAAAAGAATTCAAAAAAAAATTCAAAAAAAAAATTTCAATAAAAAAATTTTCAAATGAAAAAATTTAAAAAAAAATTCAAAAAAAAATTTGAATGAAAAAATTTCAAAAAAAAAATTCAAGAAAAAAATTTCAAAAAAAATTTCAAAAAAACTCAAAAAATAATGAAAGAAATATTTCAAAGAAAATTTCAAAAAAAAAAAATTTCAAAAAAAAATTCAAAAAATTTTTTTAAAAAACGTAATAAAAATAAAAAAAAATTCAAGAACGTGAAAAAAAATTTTCGAAAAAAAAATTTTCAAAAAAATATTTCCAGAAAAACAAAAAAAAAATTTCAAAAAATATTTTCATAAAAAATATAAAAAAATTCAAAAACTGAAAAAAAAAACGAAAAAAAAATTTTCGAAAAAAAAAAACTTTTACAAAAATTTAAAAAATTCAAGAACGTGAAAAAAAATTTTCGAAAAAAAAATTTTCAGAAAAACAAAAAAAAAATTTCAAAAAAAATTTTCATAAAAAATATAAAAAAATTCAAAAACGGAAAAAAAAATTCAAAAAAAAAATTTTCGAAAATAAAAATTTTCAAAAAAAAAATTTTCAAAAATATAAATTTTCAAAAAAAAAATTTCAAAAACTTTCAAAAAAAATTCAAAAAAAAAATTTTCAAAAATAAAAAATTTTCAGAAAAAATTTCAAAAATAAATTTCAAAAAAAAAATTCGAAAAACTCAAAATAAATTTTTCAAAAAAATTTCAAAAAAAAATTTAAAAAACTTTCAAGAAAAATTTCATAAAAAAATTTTCATAAAATAAATTTTTCAAAAAAATTTCAAAAAAAAATTTAAAAAACTTCAATAATAAATAAAAATAATAATAATAAAAATAAAAATTTTCGAAAAAAAATTTTGAGAAAAATTTTAAAAAAGTTTCAAAAAGTTCATAAAAAAATATTCGAAGAAAAAAATTTCAAAAAAAAATTTCCAAAAAAAAATTTTTAAAAAGTTTCAAAAAAATTAATTTTTCAAAAAAAAATAAAAAAAAAATCAAAAAAAAATTTTCAAATAAAAAAAATTTGAAATGAAGAAATTTAAAAAAAAATCAAAAAAAATTTTTAAATAAAAAATTTTCAAAAAAAATTTCAAAAAAAAATTTCAAAAAAAGTTCAAAAAAAAATTCAAAAAAACTCAAAAAAAATAAAAGAAAAATTCCAAAAAAAAATAAAAAAAAAAAAATTTCAAAAAAAATTTCAAAAAAAAATTTTAAAAAAACTTTCAAATGAAATTTTAAAAAATTTCGAAAACGGAAAAAAATTCGAAAAAAAATTTTCGAATAAAAAAATTTTTCAAAAAAAAATTATTGAAAATAAAAATTTCCAAAACAAAAATTCAAAAACTTTTCAAGAAAAAACATTTCATACAAAATATTCGGAGAGAGAAATTTCAAAAAAAAATCAAAAAAAAAAAATTTAAAAAAGTTATAAAAAAATTTTTCAAAAAAAAATTTTTCAAAGAAAAAAATTCAAAAAAGAATTCAAAAAAAAAAATTTCAATAAAAAAATTTTCAAATGAAAAAATTTTTAAAAAAATTTTCAAAAAAAAAATTCAAAAAAAATTTCAAAAAAAAAATTCAAAAAAAATTTCAAAAAAAATTTCAAAAAAACTCAAAAAATAATGAAAGAAAAATTTCAAAGAAAATTTCAAAAAAAGAAATTTTCAAAAAAAAATTCAAAAATTTTTTTAAAAAAACGTAAAAAAAATAAAAAAAATTCAAGAACGTGAAAAAAAAAATTTCGAAAAAAAAATTTTCAAAAAAATATTTTCAGAAAAACAAAAAAAAAAATTCAAAAAAATTTTTCATAAAAAATATAAAAAAATTCAAAAACAGAAAAAAAATTCGAAAAAAATATTTTCGAAAAAAAAATTTTAAAAAAAAATTTTGAAAAATAAAAATTTTCAAAAAAAAATTCAAAAAAAAATTTCTAAAAAACTCAAAAAAAAAAGAAAAATTTCAAAAAAAAAAATTCAAAAAAAATTTTAAAAAAAATTCAAAAAACTTTCAAAAAAAAATTTAAAAAAATTCAAGAACGTGAAAAAAAATTTTCAAAAAATATTTTCAGAAAAACAAAAAAAAATTTCAAAAAAAATTTTCATAAAAAATATAAAAAAATTCAAAAACGGAAATAAAATTTCAAAAAAAATACTTTCGAAAAAAAAAATTTTCATAAAAAAATTTCAAAAACTTTCCAAAAAAATTCAAAAAAAAATTTTCAGAAAAAATTTCAAAAAAGAATTTCAAAAAAAATTTCCAAAAACTCGAAAAAAAATAAAAGAAAAATTTCAAAAAAAATAAAAAAAAAAATTTTCAAAAAAATTTTCAAAAAAAATTTCAAAAAAAATTTAAAAAAAAACTTTCAAATGAAATTTTAAAAAATTTCGAAAACTGAAAAAAAAATACGAAAAAAAATTTTCGAAAAAAAAAATTTTTCAAAAAAAAAATAATTGAAAATAAAAATTTCCAAAACAAAAATTCAAAAACTTTTTAAAAAAAGTTTCAAAAAAAAAATTCAAAAAAAAATTTCAGAAAAATTTTCAAAAAAAAATTCAAAAAATTTTTTAAAAAAACGTAAAAAAAATTAAAAAAAATTCAAGAACGTGTAAAAAAAATTTCGAAAAAAAAATTTTCAAAAAAATATTTTCATAAAAACAAAAAAAGAATTAAAAAAAAAATTTCATAAAAAATATAAAAAAAATCAAAAACGGAAAAAAAATTCTAAAAAAATATTTTCGAAAAAAAAATTTAAAAAAAAAAATTTTGAAAAATAAAAATTTTCAAAAAAAAATTTCAAAAACTTTCAAAAAAAAATGTTCAAAAATAAAAAATATTCAGAAAAAATTTCAAAAAAAATTTCAAAAAAAACTTTCAAAAAAAATGTCAAAAAAAATTTCAAAAAAAATTCAAAAAAATAATTTCCAAAAATAATTTCAAAAAAAATTTTAAAAAACTTTCAAATAAAAACTACAAAAAAAAAATTTCAAAAATAAAAAAAAATTCAGAAAAAAAACGTCCAAAAAATAATTTCCAAAAAAAATTCCGAAAAAAAATTTTCAAAAAAAACAAAAAAAAATCATAAAAAAATTTTCAAGAAAACTCAAAAAAAATTTCGAAAAAAAAAATATTCGAAGAAAGAAATTTCAAAAAAAAATTCCAAAAAAAAATGTTTAAAAAAGTTTCAAAAAATTTTTCAAAAAAAAATTTTTCAAAGAAAAAAATTCAAAAAAGAATTTTAAAAAAAATTTTCAATAAAAAAATTTTCAAATGAAAAAATTTAAAAAAAAAATTCAAAAAAAAATTTTTAAATGAAAAAATTTCAAAAAAAATTTTCAAAAAAAAATTCAAAAAAAAATTCAAAAAAACTCAAAAAATAATGAAAGAAAAATTTCAAAAAAAGAAATTTTCAATAAAAATTTCAAAATTTTTTTTAAAAAAACGTAAAAAAAATAAAAAAAATTCAAGAACGTGAAAAAAAATTTTCGAAAAAAAAATTTTCAAAAAAATATTTTCAGAAAAACAAAAAAAAAATTAAAAAAAAATTTCCATAAAAAATATAAAAAAATTCAAAAACAGAAAAAAATTCGAAAAAAATATTTTCGAAAAAAAAAATTTTCAAAAAAAAATTTTGAAACAAAAATTTTCAAAAAAAAATTCAAAAAAAAATTTCTAAAAAACTCAAAAAAAAAGATTTCAAAAAAAAATTCAAAAAAAAAATTCAAAAAAACATTCAAAAAAAAATTTAAGAAAAACTTTCAAAAAAAAAATTAAAAAATTCAAGAACGTAAAAAAAAAATTTCAAAAAAAAATTTTCAGAAAAACAAAAAAAATTTCAAAAAAAATTTTCATAAAAAATATAAAAAAATTCAAAAACGGAAAAAAAATTTCCAAAAAAATATTTTCGAAAAAAAAAATTTCAAAAAAAAATTTCAAAAAAAATTCAAAAAAAAATTTTCAAAAATAAATTCAAAAAAAAATTTCAAAAAAAAATTTCAAAAAAAGAAAATTTTCGGAAGAAAATTTTTTAAAAAATTTTCAAAAAAAAATTCAGAAAAAAAATTTTGAAAAATAGAAATTTTAAAAAAAAATTTCAAAAAAACTTACAAAAAATGAAAACAAAATTTCGAAAAATTTCGAAAAAAAAAATCCAAAAAAAATATTCGAAGAAAAAAATTTCAAAAAAAATTTCCAAAAACAAATTTTAAAAAAGTTTCAAAAAAAAAATTTTCAAAAAAAAAATTTTCAATTAAAAAAATTCAAAAAAAAATTTTTCAATAAAAAAATTTTCAGATGAAAAAATTTTTAAAAACATTCTCAAAAAAAAAATTTCAAAAAAAATTTCAAAAAAAAATTTCAAAAAAACTCAAAAAATAATGAAAGAAATATTTCAAAGAAAATTTCAAAAAAAAAAATTTCGAAAAAAATTTCTAAAAAAATTTTTAAAAAACGTAGAAAAAATTTTAAAAAATTCAAGAACGTGAAAAAAAATTTTCGAAAAAAAAAAATTTCAAAAAATTTTTCCAGAAAAACAAAAAAAAAATTCAAAAAAAATTTTCATAAAAAATATAAAAAAATTCAAAAACGGAAAAAAAAATTTTCGAAAAAAAAAATTTTCAAAAAAAAATTTTGAAAAATAAAAATTTTCAAAAAAAAATTTTGAAAAATAAAAATTTTCAAAAAAAAATTTCAGAAAAAATTTCAAAAAAAAATTTCAAAAAAACTTACAAAAAATTAAAACAAAATTTCGAAAAATTTCGAAAACTTTCAAAAAAAAATCCAAAAAAAATATTCGAAGAAAAAAATTTCAAAAAAAATTTCCAAAAAAAAATTTTCAAAAAAGTTTCAAAAAAAATTTTTCAACAAAAAATTTTTCAAAGAAAAGAATTCAAAAAAAAATTCAAAAAAAAATTTCAATAAAAAAATTTTCAAATGAAAAAATTTAAAAAAAAATTCAAAAAAAAATTTGAATGAAAAAATTTCAAAAAAAAAATTCAAGAAAAAAATTTCAAAAAAAATTTCAAAAAAACTCAAAAAATAATGAAAGAAATATTTCAAAGAAAATTTCAAAAAAAAAAATTTCAAAAAAAAATTCAAAAAATTTTTTTAAAAAACGTAATAAAAATTAAAAAAAATTCAAGAACGTGAAAAAAAATTTTCGAAAAAAAAATTTTCAAAAAAATATTTCCAGAAAAACAAAAAAAAAATTTCAAAAAATATTTTCATAAAAAATATAAAAAAATTCAAAAACTGAAAAAAAAACGAAAAAAAAATTTTCGAAAAAAAAAAACTTTTAAAAAAATTTAAAAAATTCAAGAACGTGAAAAAAAATTTTCGAAAAAAAAATTTTCAGAAAAACAAAAAAAAAATTTCAAAAAAAATTTTCATAAAAAATATAAAAAAATTCAAAAACGGAAAAAAAAATTCAAAAAAAATATTTTCGAAAATAAAAATTTTCAAAAAAAAAATTTTCAAAAATATAAATTTTCAAAAAAAAAATTTCAAAAACTTTCAAAAAAAATTCAAAAAAAAAATTTTCAAAAATAAAAAATTTTCAGAAAAAATTTCAAAAATAAATTTCAAAAAAAAAATTCGAAAAACTCAAAATAAATTTTTCAAAAAAATTTCAAAAAAAAATTTAAAAAACTTTCAAGAAAAATTTCATAAAAAAATTTTCATAAAATAAATTTTTCAAAAAAATTTCAAAAAAAAATTTAAAAAACTTCAATAATAAATAAAAATAATGATAATAAAAATAAAAATTTTCGAAAAAAAATTTTGAGAAAAATTTTAAAAAAGTTTCAAAATGTTCATAAAAAAATATTCGAAGAAAAAAATTTCAAAAAAAAATTTCCAAAAAAAAATTTTTAAAAAGTTTCAAAAAAATTAATTTTTCAAAAAAAAATAAAAAAAAAATCAAAAAAAAATTTTCAAATAAAAAAAATTTGAAATGAAGAAATTTAAAAAAAAATCAAAAAAAATTTTTAAATAAAAAATTTTCAAAAAAAATTTCAAAAAAAAATTTCAAAAAAAGTTCAAAAAAAAATTCAAAAAAACTCAAAAAAAATAAAAGAAAAATTCCAAAAAAAAATAAAAAAAAAAAAATTTCAAAAAAAATTTCAAAAAAAAATTTAAAAAAAACTTTCAAATGAAATTTTAAAAAATTTCGAAAACGGAAAAAAAATTCGAAAAAAAATTTTCGAATAAAAAAATTTTTCAATAAAAATTATTGAAAATAAAAATTTCCAAAACAAAAATTCAAAAACTTTTCAAGAAAAAACATTTCATACAAAATATTCGGAGAGAGAAATTTCAAAAAAAAATCCAAAAAAAAAATTTTAAAAAAGTTATAAAAAAATTTTTCAAAAAAAAATTTTTCAAAGAAAAAAATTCAAAAAAGAATTCAAAAAAAAAATTTCAATAAAAACATTTTCAAATGAAAAAATTTTTAAAAAAATTTTAAAAAAAATTTTTAAATGAAAAAATTTCAAAAAAAATTTTCAAAAAAAAAATTCAAAAAAAATTTCAAAAAAAAATTTCAAAAAAACTCAAAAAATAATGAAAGAAAAATTTCAAAGAAAATTTCAAAAAAAGAAATTTTCAAAAAAAAATTCAAAAATTTTTTTAAAAAAACGTAAAAAAAATAAAAAAAAATCAAGAACGTGAAAAAAAATTTTCGAAAAAAAAATTTTCAAAAAAATATTTTCAGAAAAACAAAAAAAAAAATTCAAAAAATTTTTCATAAAAAATATAAAAAAATTCAAAAACAGAAAAAAAATTCGAAAAAAATATTTTCGAAAAAAAAAATTTTAAAAAAAAATTTTGAAAAATAAAAATTTTCAAAAAAAAATTCAAAAAAAAATTTCTAAAAAACTCAAAAAAAAAGAAAAATTTCAAAAAAAAAAATTCAAAAAAAATTAAAAAAAAAATTCAAAAAACTTTCAAAAAAAAATTTAAAAAAATTCAAGAACGTGAAAAAAAATTTTCAAAAAATATTTTCAGAAAAACAAAAAAAAATTTCTAAAAAAATTTTCATAAAAAATAAAAAAATTCAAAAACGGAAAAAAAATTTCAAAAAAAATACTTTCGAAAAAAAAAATTTTCATAAAAAAATTTCAAAAACTTTCCAAAAAAATTCAAAAAAAAATTTTCAAAAATAAAAAATTTTCAGAAAAAATTTCAAAAAAAAATTTCAAAAAAAAATTTCCAAAAACTCGAAAAAAAATAAAAGAAAAATTTAAAAAAAAATAAAAAAAAAAATTTCAAAAACAATTTCAAAAAAAATTAAAAAAAAAACTTTCAAATGAAATTTTAAAAAATTTCGAAAACTGAAAAAAAAATTCGAAAAAAAATTTTCGAAAAAAAAAATTTTTCAAAAAAAAAATAATTGAAAATAAAAATTTCCTAAACAAAAATTCAAAAACTTTTTAAAAAAAATTTCAAAAAAAAAAATTCAAAAAAAAATTTCAGAAAAATTTTCAAAAAAAATTTCAAAAAATTTTTTAAAAAAACGTAAAAAAAATTTTAAAAAATTCAAGAACGTGTAAAAAAAATTTCGAAAAAAAAATTTTCAAAAAAATATTTTCATAAAAACAAAAAAAAAACTAAAAAAAAAATTTCATAAAAAATATAAAAAAAATCAAAAACGGAAAAAAAATTCTAAAAAAATATTTTCGAAAAAAAAATTTTCAAAAAAAAATTTTCAAAAAAAAATTTTGAAAAATAAAAATTTTCAAAAAAAAATTTCAAAAACTTTCAAAAAAAAATTTTCAAAAATAAAAAATTTTCAAAAAAAATTTCAAAAAAAATTTAAAAAAAAACTTTCAAAAAAAATGTCAAAAAAAAATTCAAAAAAAATTCAAAAAAATAATTTCCAAAAAAAATTTCAAAAAAAATTTAAAAAAACTTTAAAAAAATAAAAAAAAATAAAAAAGGGGAAAAAAAATTTCGCAAAAAAAATTTTCAAAAAAAAATTTCAAAAACTTTCAAATAAAAACTACAAAAAAAAAATTTCAAAAATAAAAAAAAATTCAGAAAAAAAACGTTCAAAAAATAATTTCCAAAAAAAATTCCGAAAAAAAATTTTCAAAAAAAACAAAAAAAATTCATAAAAAAATTTTCAAGAAAACTCAAAAAAAATTTCGAAAAAAAAAATATTCGAATAAAGAAATTTCAAAGAAAAATTCCAAAAAAAAATGTTTAAAAAAGTTTCAAAAAAAATTTTTTCTAAAAAAAATTTTTCAAAGAAAAAAATTCAAAAAATAATTTAAAAAAAAATTTTCAATAAAAAAATTTTCAAATGAAAAAATTTTCAAATGAAAAAATTTAAAAAAAAAATTCAAAAAAAAATTTTTAAATGAAAAAATTTCAAAAAAAATTTTCAAAAAAAAAATTCAAAAAAAAATTCAAAAAAACTCAAAAAATAATGAAAGAAAAATTTCAAAAATAGAAATTTTCAATAAAAATTTCAAAAAATTTTTTAATAAAACGTAAAAAAAATAAAAAAAATTCAAGAACGTGAAAAAAAAATTTCGAAAAAAAAATTTTCAAAAAAATATTTTCAGAAAAACAAAAAAAAAATTTAAAAAAAATTTTCATAAAAAATATAAAAAAATTCAAAAACAGAAAAAAATTCGAAAAAAATATTTTCGAAAAAAAAAATTTTCAAAAAAAAATTTTGAAACAAAAATTTTCAAAAAAAAATTCAAAAAAAAAATTTCTAAAAAACTCAAAAAAAAAGATTTCAAAAAAAAATTCAAAAAAAAAATTCAAAAAAAAATTCAAAAAAAAATTTAGGAAAAACTTTCAAAAAAAAAATTAAAAAATTCAAGAACGTGAAAAAAAATTTTCAAAAAAATATTTTCAGAAAAACAAAAAAAATTTCAAAAAAAATTTTCATAAAAAATATAAAAAAATTCAAAAACGGAAAAAAAAATTCCAAAAAAATATTTTCGAAAAAAAAAAAATTTCAAAAAAAAATTTCAAAAAAAATTCAAAAAAAAAATTTCAAAAATTAAAAATTTTCAGAAAAAATTTTAAGAAAAAATTTCAAAAAAAAAATTTTCAAGATTAATTTTCAAAAAAAAATTTTCAAAAAAAAATTCAAAAAAAATTTTCAAAAAAAAATTTCAAAAAAAGAAAATTTTCGGAAGAAAATTTTTTAAAAAATTTTCAAAAAAAATTCAGAAAAAAAATTTTGAAAAATAGAAATTTTGAAAAAAAAATTTTGAAAAAAATTTCAAAAAAAATCAAAAAAGTTCATAAAAAAAATCAAAAAAAATATTCGAAGAAAAAAATTTCAAAAAAAAATTTCCAAAACTCAAAAAAAATAAAAGAAAAATTAAAAAAAAAAAAAAATTAAAAAAAATTTCAAAAAAAATTAAAAAAAAAACTTTCAAATGAAATTTTAAAAAATTTCGAAAAAAAATTTTCAAAAAAAATTTCAAAAAAATATAGAAAAAAAATTTTCAAGATTAATTTTCAAAAAAAAATTCAAAAAAAAAAATTTTGAAAAAAAAATATTGAAAAAAATTTCAAAAAAAATCAAAAAAGTTCATAAAAAAATTCAAAAAAAATATTCGAAGAAAAAAATTTCAAAAAAAAAATTTAAAAAAAAATTTTAAAAAAAATTTTCATAAAAAATATAAAAAAATTCAAAAACGGAAAAAAAATTTCAAAAAAAAAATTTCGAAAAAAAAATTTTCAAAAAAAAATTTGAAAAATAAAAATTTTCAAAAAAAAATTTCAAAAACTTTCAAAAAAAATTCAAAAAAAAATTTTCAAAAATAAAAAATTTTCAGAAAAAATTTCAAAAAAAAAATTCCAAAAACTCAAAAAAAAATAAAAGAAAGATTTCAAAAAAAATAAAAAAAAAAATTCAAAAAAAATTTCAAAAAAAATTTAAAAAAACTTTGAAATGAAATTTTAAAAAATTTCGAAAATGGAAAATTCGAAAAAAATATTTTCGAAAAAAAAAAATTTCAAAAAAAAATTTTGAAAAAAAAAAATTTCAAAAAAAAATTTCTAAAAAACTCAAAAAAAAAGAATAATTTCAAAAAAAATTTCAAAAAAAAAATTCAAAAAATTTCAAAAAAAATTTAAAAAAAACTTTCAGAAAAAAATTTAAAAAAATTCAAGAACGTGAAAAAAAATTTTCAAAAAAATATTTTCAGAAAAACAAAAAAAAAATTCAAAAAAAATTTTCATAAAAAATATAAAAAAATTCAAAAACGGAAAAAAAATTTCCAAAAAAATATTTTCGAAAAAAAAAAATTTCAAAAAAAAATTTCAAAAAAAATTCAAAAAAAAATTTTCAAAAATTAAAAATTTTCAGAAAAAATTTTAAGAAAAAATTTCAAAAAAAAAATTTTCAAGATTAATTTTCAAAAAAAAAATTTCAAAAAAAAATTCAAAAAAAAATTTCAAAAAAAATTTCAAAAAAAGAAAATTTTCGGAAGAAAATTTTTTAAAAAATTTTCAAAAAAAAATTCAGAAAAAAAATTTTGAAAAATAGAAATTTTGAAAAAAAAATTTTGAAAAAAATTTCAAAAAAAATCAAAAAAGTTCATAAAAAAAATCAAAAAAAATATTCGAAGAAAAAAATTTTAAAAAAAAATTTCAAAAAAAAATTTCCAAAACTCAGAAAAAATAAAAGAAAAATTAAAAAAAAATAAAAAATTCAAAAAAATTTAAAAAAAAATTTAAAAAAAAACTTTCAAATGAAATTTTAAAAAATTTCGAAAAAAAATTTTCGAAAAAAAAAAATTTTCAAAAAAAATTTCAAAAAAATATAGAAAAAAAATTTTCAAGATTAATTTTCAAAAAAAAATTTCCAAAAAAAATTCAAAAAAAAAATTTTGAAAAATAGAAATTTTGAAAAAAAAATATTGAAAAAAATTTCAAAAAAAATCAAAAAAGTTCGTAAAAAAATTCAAAAAAAATATTCGAAGAAAAAAATTTCAAAAAAAAAATTAAAAAAAAAATTTCAAAAAAACTCAAAAAAATAGAAAAATTTCAAAAAAAAATTTTCAAAAAAACATTTTCAGAAAAACAAAAAAAAATTTCAAAAAAAATTTTCATAAAAAATATAAAAAAATTCAAAAACGGATAAAAAATTTCAAAAAAAAAATTTCGAAAAAAAAATTTTCAAAAAAAAAAATTTGAAAAATAAAAATTTTCAAAAAAAAATTTCAAAAACTTTCAAAAAAAATTCAAAAAAAAATTTTCAAAAATAAAAAATTTTCAGAAAAAATTTCAAAAAAAAAATTCCAAAAACTCAAAAAAAATAAAAGAAAAATTTCAAAAAAAATAAAAAAAAAATTCAAAAAAAATTTCAAAAAAAATTAAAAAAAAACTTTGAAATGAAATTTTAAAAAATTTCGAAAATGGAAAATTCGAAAAAAATATTTTCGAAAAAAAAAATTTTCAAAAAAAAATTTTGAAAAAAAAAATTTTCAAAAAAAAATTCAAAAAAAAAATTCTAAAAAACTCAAAAAAAAGAAAAATTTCAAAAAAAATTTCAAAAAAAAAAATTCAAGAAATTTCAAAAAAAATTAAAAAAAAACTTTCAGAAAAAAATTTAAAAAAATTCAAGAAGGTGAAAAAAAATTTTCAAAAAAATATTTTCAGAAAAACAAAAAAAAATTTCAAAAAAAATTTTCATAAAAAATATAAAAAAATTCAAAAACGGAAAAAAAAATTGAAAAAAAATATTTTCGAAAAAAAAAATTTCAAAAAAAAATTTGAAAAATAAAAATTTTCAAAAAAAAATTTCAAAAACTTTCAAAAAAAATTCAAAAAAATTTTTTAAAAAATAAAAAAATTTCAGAAAAAATTTAAAAACAAAATTCCAAAAACTCAAAAAAAAATAAAAGAAAAATTTTTTTAAATAAAAAAAAAATTTCAAAAAAAATTTCAAAAAAAAAATTAAAAAAAAACTTTCAAATGAAATTTTAAAAAATTTCGAAAACGAAAAAAAAATTCGAAAAAAAATTTTCGAAAAAAAAAATTTTTCAAAAAAAAATAATTGAAAATAAAAATTTCCAAAACAAAAATTCAAAAACTTAAAAAAAAAAATTTCAAAAAAAAAATTAAAAAAAAAAAATTCAGAAAAAATTTCAAAAAAAAAAATTCGAAGAAAAAAATTTCAAAAAAAATTTTCAAAAAAAAATTTTTAAAAAAAAATTCAAAAAAAAATTTTTCAAAAAAAAATTTTTCAAAGAAAAAAATTCAAAAAAAAATTTAAAAAAAAAATTTTCAATAAAAAAATTTTCAAAAGAAAAAATTTTTGAAAAATTCAAAAAAAAATTTTTAAATGAAAAAATTTCAAAAAAAATTTTCAAAAAAAAAATTTCGAAAAAATTTCAAAAAAAAAATTTCAAAAAAAAATTTCAAAAAAAAATTTCAAAAAAACTCAAAAAACAATGAAAGAAATATTTCAAAGAAAATTACAAAAAAAAAATTTTCAAAAAAAATTTCAAAAATTTTTTTAAAAAAACTCAAAAAAAAATAAAAGAAAAATTCCAAAAAAAAATTTAAAAAAAAATTTCAAAAAAAATTTCAAAAAAAAATTTTAAAAAAACTTTCAAATGAAATTTTAAAAAATTTCGAAAACGGAAAAAAAATTCGAAAAAAAATTTTCGAATAAAAAAATTTTTAAAAAAAAAATTATTGAAAATAAAAATTTCCAAAACAAAAATTCAAAAACTTTTCAAGAAAAAACATTTCATACAAAATATTCGGAGAGAGAAATTTCAAAAAAAAATCCAAAAAAAAAAATTTAAAAAAGTTATAAAAAAATTTTTCAAAAAAAAATTTTTCAAAGAAAAAAATTCAAAAAAGAATTCAAAAAAAAAAATTTCAATAAAAAAATTTTCAAATGAAAAAATTTTTAAAAAAATTTTCAAAAAAAAAATTCAAAAAAAATTTCAAAAAAAATTTCAAAAAAACTCAAAAAATAATGAAAGAAAAATTTCAAAGAAAATTTCAAAAAAAGAAATTTTCAAAAAAAAATTCAAAAATTTTTTTAAAAAAACGTAAAAAAAATAAAAAAAATTCAAGAACGTGAAAAAAAAAAATTCGAAAAAAAAATTTTCAAAAAAATATTTTCAGAAAAACAAAAAAAAAATTCAAAAAAATTTTTCATAAAAAATATAAAAAAATTCAAAAACAGAAAAAAAATTCGAAAAAAATATTTTCGAAAAAAAAATTTTAAAAAAAAATTTTGAAAAATAAAAATTTTCAAAAAAAAATTCAAAAAAAAATTTCTAAAAAACTCAAAAAAAAAGAAAAATTTCAAAAAAAAAAATTCAAAAAAAATTAAAAAAAAAATTCAAAAAACTTTCAAAAAAAAATTTAAAAAAATTCAAGAACGTGAAAAAAAATTTTCAAAAAATATTTTCAGAAAAACAAAAAAAAATTTCAAAAAAAATTTTCATAAAAAATATAAAAAAATTCAAAAACGGAAAAAAAATTTCAAAAAAAATACTTTCGAAAAAAAAAATTTTCATAAAAAAATTTCAAAAACTTTCCAAAAAAATTCAAAAAAAAATTTTCAGAAAAAATTTCAAAAAAGAATTTCAAAAAAAATTTCCAAAAACTCGAAAAAAAATAAAAGAAAAATTTCAAAAAAAATAAAAAAAAAAATTTTCAAAAAAATTTTCAAAAAAAATTTCAAAAAAAATTAAAAAAAAAACTTTCAAATGAAATTTTAAAAAATTTCGAAAACTGAAAAAAAAATACGAAAAAAAATTTTCGAAAAAAAAAATTTTTCAAAAAAAAAATAATTGAAAATAAAAATTTCCAAAACAAAAATTCAAAAACTTTTTAAAAAAAGTTTCAAAAAAAAAAATTCAAAAAAAAATTTCAGAAAAATTTTCAAAAAAAAATTCAAAAAATTTTTTAAAAAAACGTAAAAAAAATTAAAAAAAATTCAAGAACGTGTAAAAAAAATTTCGAAAAAAAAATTTTCAAAAAAATATTTTCATAAAAACAAAAAAAGAATTAAAAAAAAAATTTCATAAAAAATATAAAAAAAATCAAAAACGGAAAAAAAATTCTAAAAAAATATTTTCGAAAAAAAAATTTAAAAAAAAAAATTTTGAAAAATAAAAATTTTCAAAAAAAAATTTCAAAAACTTTCAAAAAAAAATTTTCAAAAATAAAAAATATTCAGAAAAAATTTCAAAAAAAAATTCAAAAAAAACTTTCAAAAAAAATGTCAAAAAAAATTTCAAAAAAAATTCAAAAAAATAATTTCCAAAAAAAATTTCAAAAAAAATTTTAAAAAACTTTCAAATAAAAACTACAAAAAAAAAAATTTCAAAAATAAAAAAAAATTCAGAAAAAAAACGTCCAAAAAATAATTTCCAAAAAAAATTCCGAAAAAAAATTTTCAAAAAAAACAAAAAAAAATCATAAAAAAATTTTCAAGAAAACTCAAAAAAAATTTCGAAAAAAAAAATATTCGAAGAAAGAAATTTCAAAAAAAAATTCCAAAAAAAAATGTTTAAAAAAGTTTCAAAAAATTTTTCAAAAAAAAATTTTTCAAAGAAAAAAATTCAAAAAAGAATTTTAAAAAAAATTTTCAATAAAAAAATTTTCAAATGAAAAAATTTAAAAAAAAAATTCAAAAAAAAATTTTTAAATGAAAAAATTTCAAAAAAAATTTTCAAAAAAAAATTCAAAAAAAAATTCAAAAAAACTCAAAAAATAATGAAAGAAAAATTTCAAAAAAAGAAATTTTCAATAAAAATTTCAAAAATTTTTTTAAAAAAACGTAAAAAAAATAAAAAAAATTCAAGAACGTGAAAAAAAATTTTCGAAAAAAAAATTTTCAAAAAAATATTTTAAGAAAAACAAAAAAAAAATTTTAAAAAAATTTCCATAAAAAATATAAAAAAATTCAAAAACAGAAAAAAATTCGAAAAAAAAATTTTCAAAAAAAAATTAAAAAAAAAATTTCTAAAAAACTCAAAAAAAAAATTTTGAAAAATAAAAATTTTCAAAAAAAAATTTCAAAAACTTTCAAAAAAAAATTTTCAAAAATAAAAAATATTCAGAAAAAATTTCAAAAAAAATTTCAAAAAAAACTTTCAAAAAAAATGTCAAAAAAAATTTCAAAAAAAATTCAAAAAAATAATTTCCAAAAAAAATTTCAAAAAAATTTTTAAAAAACTTTCAAATAAAAACTACAAAAAAAAAAAATTCAAAAATAAAAAAAAATTCAGAAAAAAAACGTCCAAAAAATAATTTCCAAAAAAAATTCCGAAAAAAAATTTTCAAAAAAAACAAAAAAAATTCATAAAAAAATTTTCAAGAAAACTCAAAAAAAATTTCGAAAAAAAAAATATTCGAAGAAAGAAATTTCAAAAAAAAATTCCAAAAAAAAATGTTTAAAAAAGTTTCAAAAAATTTTTCAAAAAAAAATTTTTCAAAGAAAAAAATTCAAAAAAGAATTTTAAAAAAAATTTTCAATAAAAAAATTTTCAAATGAAAAAATTTTAAAAAAAAATTCAAAAAAAAATTTTTAAATGAAAAAATTTCAAAAAAAATTTTCAAAAAAATTTTCAAAAAAAAATTCAAAAAAACTCAAAAAATAATGAAAGAAAAATTTAAAAAAAGAAATTTTCAATAAAAATTTCAAAAAAATTTTTAAAAAAACTTAAAAAAAATAAAAAAAATTCAAGAACGTGAAAAAAAATTTTCGAAAAAAAAATTTTCAAAAAAATATTTTCAGAAAAACAAAAAAAAAATTAAAAAAAAATTTTCATAAAAAATAAAAAAAAAATTCAAAAACAGAAAAAAATTCGAAAAAAATATTTTCGAAAAAAAAAATTTTCAAAAAAAAATTTTGAAACAAAAATTTTCAAAAAAAATTCAAAAAAAAATTTCTAAAAAACTCAAAAAAAAAGATTTCAGAAAAAAATTCAAAAAAAAAATTCAAAAAAAAATTCAAAAAAAAATTTAAGAAAAACTTTCAAAAAAAAAATTAAAAAATTCAAGAACGTGAAAAAAAAATTTCAAAAAAATATTTTCAGAAAAACAAAAAAAATTTCAAAAAAAATTTTCATAAAAAATATAAAAAAATTCAAAAACGGAAAAAAAATTTCCAAAAAAATATTTTCGAAAAAAAAAATTTCAAAAAAAAAATTTCAAAAAAAATTCAAAAAAAAATTTTCAAAAATAAAAAATTTTCAGAAAAAATTTTCAGAAAAAATTTCAAAAAAAAATTTTCAAGATTAATTTTCAAAAAAAAAAAATTTCAAAAAAAAATTCAAAAAAAATTTTCAAAAAAAAATTTCAAAAAAAGAAAATTTTCGGAAGAAAATTTTTTAAAAAATTTTCAAAAAAAAATTCAGAAAAAAAAATTTGAAAAATAGAAATTTTGAAAACAAAATTTTGAAAAAAATTTCAAAAAAAATCAAAAAAGTTCATAAAAAAAATCAAAAAAAATATTCGAAGAAAAAAAATTCAAAAAAAAATTTCTAAAAAAAATTTCCAAAATTCAAAAAAAATAAAAGAAAAATTAAAAAAAAAAAAAAAAAAAATTCAAAAAAATTTCAAAAAAAATTTAAAAAAAACTTTCAAATGAAATTTTAAAAAATTTCGAAAAAAAATTTTCGAAAAAAAAAAATTTTCAAAAAAAATTTCAAAATAATATAGAAAAAAAATTTTCAAGATTAATTTTCAAAAAAAAATTTCCAAAAAAAATTCAAAAAAAAAATTTTGAAAAATAGAAATTTTGAAAAAAAATATTGAAAAAAATTTCAAAAAAATTCAAAAAAGTTCATAAAAAAATTCAAAAAAAATATTCGAAGAAAAAAATTTCAAGAAAAAAAATTTTAAAAAAAATTTCAAAAAAACTCAAAAAAATAGAAAAATTTCAAAAAAAAAATTTCAAAAAAACATTTTCAGAAAAACAAAAAAAAATTTCAAAAAAAATTTTCATAAAAAATATAAAAAAATTCAAAAACGGAAAAAAAAATTCAAAAAAAAAATTTCGAAAAAAAAATTTTCAAAAAAAAAAATTTGAAAAATAAAAATTTTCAAAAAAAAATTTCAAAAACTTTAAAAAAAAATTCAAAAAAAAATTTTCAAAAATAAAAAATTTTCAGAAAAAATTTCTAAAAAAAATTCCAAAAACTCAAAAAAAATAAAAGAAAAATTTCAAAAAAAATAAAAAAAAATTCAAAAAAAATTTCAAAAAAAATTTTAAAAAAACTTTGAAATGAAATTTTAAAAAATTTCGAAAATGGAAACGAAAAAAATATTTTCGAAAAAAAAAATTTTCAAAAAAAAATTTTGAAAAAAAAAATTTTCAAAAAAAAATTCAAAAAAAAATTTCTAAAAAACTCAAAAAAAAAGAAAAATTTCAAAAAAAAATTCAAAAAAAAAATTCAAAAAATTTCAAAAAAAATTTTAAAAAAACTTTCAGAAAAAAATTTAAAAAAATTCAAGAACGTGAAAAAAAATTTTCAAAAAAATATTTTCAGAAAAACAAAAAAAAATTTAAAAAAAAATTTTCATAAAAAATATAAAAAAATTCAAAAACGGAAAAAAAATTTGAAAAAAAAATATTTTCGAAAAAAAAAAATTTCAAAAAAAAAATTTGAAAAATAAAAATTTTCAAAAAAAAATTTCAAAAACTTTCAAAAAAAATTCAAAAAATTTTTTTAAAAGATAAAAAAATTTCAGAAAAAATTTAAAAAAAAAATTCCAAAAACTCAAAAAAAAATAAAAGAAAAATTTTTTTAAATAAAAAAAAAATTTTCAAAAAAAATTTCAAAAAAAAAATTAAAAAAAAACTTTCGAATGAAATTTTAAAAAATTTCGAAAACGAAAAAAAAATTCGAAAAAAAATTTTCGAAAAAAAAAATTTTTCAAAAAAAAATAATCGAAAATAAAAATTTCCAAAACAAAAATTCAAAAACTTTTAAAAAAAAATTTCAAAAAAAAAATTAAAAAAAAAAAATTTCAGAAAAAATTTCAAAAAAAAAATTCGAAGAAAAAAATTTCAAAAAAAATTTCCAAAAAAAAATTTTTAAAAAAAATTCAAAAAAAAATTTTTCAAAAAAAAATTTTTCAAAGAAAAATATTCAAAAAAAAAATCAAAAAAAAAATTTCAATAAAAAAATTTTCAAAAGAAAAAATTTTTGAAAAATTCAAAAAAAAATTTTTAAATGAAAAAATTTCGAAAAAAATTTTCAAAAAAAAAATTTCGAAAAATTTTCAAAAAAAAAAATTTCAAAAAAAAATTTCAAAAAAAAATTTCAAAAAAACTCAAAAAACAATGAAAGAAATATTTCAAAGAAAATTACAAAAAAAAAAATTTCAAAAAAAATTTCAAAAAAAATTTCAAAAAAAATTTTAAAAAAACTCAAAAAAAAATAAAAGAAAAATTCCAAAAAAAAATTTAAAAAAAAAATTTCAAAAAAAATTTCAAAAAAAAATTTAAAAAAAACTTTCAAATGAAATTTTAAAAAATTTCGAAAACGGAAAAAAAATTCGAAAAAAAATTTTCGAATAAAAAAATTTTTCAAAAAAAAATCATTGAAAATAAAAATTTCCAAAACAAAAATTCAAAAACTTTTCAAGAAAAAACATTTCATACAAAATATTCGGAGAGAGAAATTTTAAAAAAAAATCCAAAAAAAAAATTTTAAAAAAGTTATAAAAAAATTTTTCAAAAAAAAATTTTTCAAAGAAAAAAATTCAAAAAAGAATTCAAAAAAAAAAATTTCAATAAAAAAATTTTCAAATGAAAAAATTTTTAAAAAAATTTTTAAAAAAATTTTTAAATGAAAAAATTTCAAAAAAAATTTTCAAAAAAAAAATTCAAAAAAAATTTCAAAAAAAAATTTTAAAAAAACTCAAAAAATAATGAAAGAAAAATTTCAAAGAAAATTTCAAAAAAAGAAATTTTCAAAAAAAAATTCAAAAAATTTTTTAAAAAAACGTAAAAAAATAAAAAAAATTCAAGAACGTGAAAAAAAAATTTCGAAAAAAAAATTTTCAAAAAAATATTTTCAGAAAAACAAAAAAAAAATCAAAAAAATTTTTCATAAAAAATATAAAAAAATTCAAAAACAGAAAAAAAATTCGAAAAAAATATTTTCGAAAAAAAAAAATTAAAAAAAAAAATTTTGAAAAATGAAAATTTTCAAAAAAAAATTCAAAAAAAAATTTCTAAAAAACTCAAAAAAAAAGAAAATTTTCAAAAAATAATTCAAAAAATTTTTTAAAAAAACGTAAAAAAAATTTAAAAAAATTCAAGAACGTGAAAAAAAATTTTCAAAAAATATTTTCAGAAAAACAAAAAAAAATTCAAAAAAAATTTTCATAAAAAATATAAAAAAATTCAAAAACGGAAAAAAAGTTTCAAAAAAAATACTTTCGAAAAAAAAAATTTTCATAAAAAAATTTCAAAAACTTTCCAAAAAAATTCAAAAAAAAATTTTCGAAAAAAAAAATTTTTCAAAAAAAAAATTATTGAAAATAAAAATTTCCAAAACAAAAATTCAAAAACTTTTTAAAAAAAGTTTCAAAAAAAAAAATTCAAAAAAAAATTTCAGAAAAATTTTCAAAAAAAAATTCAAAAAATTTTTTAAAAAAACGTAAAAAAAATTTAAAAAAATTCAAGAACGTGTAAAAAAAATTTCGAAAAAAAAATTTTCAAAAAAATATTTTCATAAAAACAAAAAAAGAATTAAAAAAAAAATTTCATAAAAAATATAAAAAAAATCAAAAACGGAAAAAAAATTCTAAAAAAATATTTTCGAAAAAAAAATTTTAAAAAAAAAATTTTTGAAAAATAAAAATTTTCAAAAAAAAATTTCAAAAACTTTCAAAAAAAAATTTTCAAAAATAAAAAATATTCAGAAAAAATTTCAAAAAAAATTTCAAAAAAAACTTTCAAAAAAAATGTCAAAAAAAATTTCAAAAAAAATTCAAAAAAATAATTTCCAAAAAAAATTTCAAAAAAAATTTTAAAAAACTTTCAAATAAAAACTACAAAAAAAAAATTTCAAAAATAAAAAAAAATTCAGAAAAAAAACGTCCAAAAAATAATTTCCAAAAAAAATTCCGAAAAAAAATTTTCAAAAAAAACAAAAAAAAATCATAAAAAAATTTTCAAGAAAACTCAAAAAAAATTTCGAAAAAAAAAATATTCGAAGAAAGAAATTTCAAAAAAAAATTCCAAAAAAAAATGTTTAAAAAAGTTTCAAAAAATTTTTCAAAAAAAAATTTTTCAAAGAAAAAAATTCAAAAAAGAATTTTAAAAAAAAATTTCAATAAAAAAATTTTCAAATGAAAAAATTTAAAAAAAAAATTCAAAAAAAAATTTTTAAATGAAAAAATTTCAAAAAAAATTTTCAAAAAAAAATTCAAAAAAAAATTCAAAAAAACTCAAAAAATAATGAAAGAAAAATTTCAAAAAAAGAAATTTTCAATAAAAATTTCAAAAATTTTTTTAAAAAAACGTAAAAAAAATAAAAAAAATTCAAGAACGTGAAAAAAAATTTTCGAAAAAAAAATTTTCAAAAAAATATTTTCAGAAAAACAAAAAAAAAATTTAAAAAAAATTTTCATAAAAAATATAAAAAAATTCAAAAACAGAAAAAAATTCGAAAAAAATATTTTCGAAAAAAAAAATTTTCAAAAAAAAATTTTGAAACAAAAATTTTCAAAAAAAAATTCAAAAAAAAATTTCTAAAAAACTCAAAAAAAAAGATTTCAAAAAAAAATTCAAAAAAAAAATTCAAAAAAAAATTCAAAAAAAAATTTAAGAAAAACTTTCAAAAAAAATTAAAAAATTCAAGAACGTGAAAAAAAATTTTCAAAAAAAAATTTTCAGAAAAACAAAAAAAATTTCAAAAAAAATTTTCATAAAAAATATAAAAAAATTCAAAAACGGAAAAAAAATTTCCAAAAAAATATTTTCGAAAAAAAAAATTTCAAAAAAAAATTTAAAAAAAAATTCAAAAAAAAATTTTCAAAAATAAATTCAAAAAAAATTTTCAAAAAAAAATTTCAAAAAAAGAAAATTTTCGGAAGAAAATTTTTTAAAAAATTTTCAAAAAAAAATTCAGAAAAAAAATTTTGAAAAATAGAAATTTTGAAAAAAAAATTTTGAAAAAAATTTCAAAAAAAATCAAAAAAGTTCATAAAAAAAATCAAAAAAAATATTCGAAAAAAAAAATTTCAAAAAAAAATTTCCAAAACTCAAAAAAAATAAAAGAAAAATAAAAAAAAAAAAAAATTCAAAAAAATTTCAAAAAAAATTAAAAAAAAAACTTTCAAATGAAATTTTAAAAAATTTCGAAAAAAAATTTTCGAAAAAAAAAATTTTCAAAAAAAATTTCAAAAAAATATAGAAAAAAAATTTTCAAGATCAATTTTCAAAAAAAAATTTCCAAAAAAAATTTTGAAAAATAGAAATTTTGAAAAAAAAATATTGAAAAAAATTTCAAAAAAAATCAAAAAAGTTCATAAAAAAATTCTAAAAAAATATTCGAAGAAAAAAATTTCAAAAAAAAAATTTAAAAAAAAATTTCAAAAAAACTCAAAAAAATAGAAAAATTTCAAAAAAAAAATTTCAAAAAAACATTTTCAGAAAAACAAAAAAAAATTTCAAAAAAAATTTTCATAAAAAATATAAAAAAATTCAAAAACAGAAAAAAAATTTCAAAAAAAAAAATTTCGAAAAAAAAATTTTCAAAAAAAAAAATTTGAAAAATAAAAATTTTCAAAAAAAAATTTCAAAAACTTTCAAAAAAAATTCAACAAAAAATTTTCAAAAATAAAAAATTTTCAGAAAAAATTAAAAAAAAAAATTCCAAAAACTCAAAAAAAATAAAAGAAAAATTTCAAAAAAAATAAAAAAAAAATTCAAAAAAAATTTCAAAAAAAATTTAAAAAAATATTTTCGAAAAAAAAAATTTTCAAAAAAAAATTTTGAAAAAAAAAATTAAAAAAAAAAAATTCAAAAAAAAATTTCTAAAAAACTCAAAAAAAAGAAAAATTTCAAAAAAAATTTCAAAAAAAAAATTCAAAAAATTTCAAAAAAAATTTAAAAAAAACTTTCAGAAAAAAATTTAAAAAAATTCAAGAAGGTGAAAAAAAATTTTCAAAAAAATATTTTCAGAAAAACAAAAAAAAATTTCAAAAAAAATTTTCATAAAAAATATAAAAAAATTCAAAAACGGAAAAAAAATTTGAAAAAAAATATTTTCGAAAAAAAAAATTTCAAAAAAAAAAATTTGAAAAATAAAAATTTTCAAAAAAAAATTTCAAAAACTTTCAGAAAAAATTCAAAAAAAATTTTTAAAAAATAAAAAAATTTCAGAAAAAATTTAAAAAAAAAATTCCAAAAACTCAAAAAAAAATAAAAGAAAAATTTTTTTAAATAAAAAAAAAAATTCAAAAAAAATTTCAAAAAAAAAATTAAAAAAAAACTTTCAAATGAAATTTTAAAAAATTTCGAAAACGAAAAAAAAATTCAAAAAAAAATTTTCGAAAAAAAAAATGTTTCAAAAAAAAAATAATTGAAAATAAAAATTTCCAAAACAAAAATTCAAAAACTTTTTAAAAAAAGTTTCAAAAAAAAAAATTAAAAAAAAAATTTCAAAAAAATTTTCAAAAAAAAATTCAAAAAATTTTTTAAAAAAACGCAAAAAAAATTTAAAAAAAATCAAGAACGTGTAAAAAAAATTTCGAAAAAAAAATTTTCAAAAAAATATTTTCATAAAAACAAAAAAAGAATTAAAAAAAAAATTTCATAAAAAATATAAAAAAAATCAAAAACGGAAAAAAAATTCTAAAAAAATATTTTCGAAAAAAAAATTTTCAAAAAAAAAATTTTGAAAAATAAAAATTTTCAAAAAAAAATTTCAAAAACTTTCAAAAAAAAATTTTCAAAAATAAAAAATATTCAGAAAAAATTTCAAAAAAAATTTCAAAAAAAACTTTCAAAAAAAATGTCAAAAAAAATTTCAAAAAAAATTCAAAAAAATAATTTCCAAAAAAAATTTTAAAAAACTTTCAAATAAAAACTACAAAAAAAAAATTTCAAAAATAAAAAAAAATTCAGAAAAAAAACCTCTAAAAAATAATTTCCAAAAAAAATTCCGAAAAAAAATTTTCAAAAAAAACAAAAAAAATTCATAAAAAAATTTTCAAGAAAACTCAAAAAAAAATTCGAAAAAAAAAATATTCGAAGAAAGAAATTTCAAAAAAAAATTCCAAAAAAAAATGTTTAAAAAAGTTTCAAAACATTTTTCAAAAAAAAATTTTTCAAAGAAAAAAATTCAAAAAAGAATTTTAAAAAAAATTTTCAATAAAAAAATTTTCAAATGAAAAAATTTTAAAAAAAAATTCAAAAAAAAATTTTTAAATGAAAAAATTTCAAAAAAAATTTTCAAAAAAATTTTCAAAAAAAAATTCAAAAAAACTCAAAAAATAATGAAAGAAAAATTTAAAAAAAGAAATTTTCAATAAAAATTTCAAAAAATTTTTTAAAAAAACTTAAAAAAAATTAAAAAAATTCAAGAACGTGAAAAAAAATTTTCGAAAAAAAAATTTTCAAAAAAATATTTTCAGAAAAACAAAAAAAAAATTAAAAAAAAATTTTCATAAAAAATATAAAAAAATTCAAAAACAGAAAAAAATTCGAAAAAAATATTTTCGAAAAAAAAAATTTTCAAAAAAAAATTTTGAAACAAAAATTTTCAAAAAAAAATTCAAAAAAAAATTTCTAAAAAACTCAAAAAAAAAGATTTCAGAAAAAGATTCAAAAAAAAAATTCAAAAAAAAATTCAAAAAAAAATTTAAGAAAAACTTTCAAAAAAAAATTAAAAAATTCAAGAACGTGAAAAAAAAATTTCAAAAAAATATTTTCAGAAAAACAAAAAAAATTTCAAAAAAAATTTTCATAAAAAATATAAAAAAATTCAAAAACGGAAAAAAAATTTCCAAAAAAATATTTTCGAAAAAAAAAATTTCAAAAAAAAAATTTCAAAAAAAATTCAAAAAAAAATTTTCAAAAATAAAAAATTTTCAGAAAAAATTTTCAGAAAAAATTTCAAAAAAAAATTTTCAAGATTAATTTTCAAAAAAAAAATTTCAAAAAAAAATTCAAAAAAAAATTCAGAAAAAAAAATTTGAAAAATAGAAATTTTGAAAAAATAATTTTGAAAAAAATTTCAAAAAAAATCAAAAAAGTTCATAAAAAAAATCAAAAAAAATATTCGAAGAAAAAAAATTCAAAAAAAAATTTCTAAAAAAAATTTCCAAAACTCAAAAAAAATAAAAGAAAAATTAAAAAAAAAAAAAAAAATTCAAAAAAATTTCAAAAAAAATTAAAAAAAAACTTTCAAATGAAATTTTAAAAAATTTCGAAAAAAAATTTTCGAAAAAAAAAAATTTTCAAAAAAAATTTCAAAATAATATAGAAAAAAAATTTTCAAGATTAATTTTCAAAAAAAAATTTCCAAAAAAAATTCAAAAAAAAAATTTTGAAAAATAGAAATTTTGAAAAAAAATATTGAAAAAAATTTCAAAAAAATTCAAAAAAGTTCATAAAAAAATTCAAAAAAAATATTCGAAGAAAAAAATTTCAAAAAAAAAAATTTTAAAAAAAATTTCAAAAAAACTCAAAAAAATAGAAAAATTTCAAAAAAAAAATTTCAAAAAAACATTTTCAGAAAAACAAAAAAAAATTTCAAAAAAAATTTTCATAAAAAATATAAAAAAATTCAAAAACTGAAAAAAAAATTCAAAAAAAAAATTTCGAAAAAAAAATTTTCAAAAAAAAAAATTTGAAAAATAAAAATTTTCAAAAAAAAATTTCAAAAACTTTAAAAAAAAATTCAAAAAAAAATTTTCAAAAATAAAAAATTTTCAGAAAAAATTTCTAAAAAAAATTCCAAAAACTCAAAACAAATAAAAGAAAAATTTCAAAAAAAATAAAAAAAAATTCAAAAAAAATTTCAAAAAAAATTTTAAAAAAACTTCGAAATGAAATTTTAAAAAATTTCGAAAATGGAAACGAAAAAAATATTTTCGAAAAAAAAAATTTTCAAAAAAAAATTTTGAAAAAAAAAATTTTCAAAAAAAAATTCAAAAAAAAATTTCTAAAAAACTCAAAAAAAAAGAAAAATTTCAAAAAAAATTTCAAAAAAAAAAATTCAAAAAATTTCAAAAAAAATTTTAAAAAAACTTTCAGAAAAAAATTTAAAAAAATTCAAGAACGTGAAAAAAAATTTTCAAAAAAATATTTTCAGAAAAACAAAAAAAAATTTAAAAAAAAATTTTCATAAAAAATATAAAAAAATTCAAAAACGGAAAAAAAAATTGAAAAAAAATATTTTCGAAAAAAAAAAATTTCAAAAAAAAAATTTGAAAAATAAAAATTTTCAAAAAAAAATTTCAAAAACTTTCAAAAAAAATTCAAAAAATTTTTTTAAAAAATAAAAAAAATTCAGAAAAAATTAAAAAAAAAAATTCCAAAAACTCAAAAAAAAATTAAAGAAAAATTTTTTTAAATAAAAAAAAAATTTTCAAAAAAAATTTCAAAAAAAAAATTAAAAAAAAACTTTCAAATGAAATTTTAAAAAATTTCGAAAACGAAAAAAAATTCGAAAAAAAATTTTCGAAAAAAAAAATTTTTCAAAAAAAAATAATCGAAAATAAAAATTTCCAAAACAAAAATTCAAAAACTTTAAAAAAAAAATTTCAAAAAAAAAATTAAAAAAAAAAAATTTCAGAAAAAATTTCAAAAAAAAAATTCGAAGAAAAAAATTTCAAAAAAAATTTCCAAAAAAAAATTTTTAAAAAAAAATTCTAAAAAAAATTTTTCAAAAAAAAATTTTTCAAAGAAAAAAATTCAAAAAAAAATTCAAAAAAAAAATTTTCAATAAAAAAATTTTCAAAAGAAAAAATTTTTGAAAAATTCAAAAAAAAATTTTTAAATGAAAAAATTTCGAAAAAAATTTTCAAAAAAAAAATTTCGAAAAAATTTCAAAAAAAATTTTCAAAAAAACTCAAAAAACAATGAAAGAAATATTTCAAAGAAAATTACAAAAAAAAAATTTCAAAAAAAATTTCAAAAAAAATTTTAAAAAAACTCAAAAAAAAAATAAAAGAAAAATTCCAAAAAAAAATTAAAAAAAAAATTTCAAAAAAAATTTCAAAAAAAAATTTAAAAAAAACTTTCAAATGAAATTTTAAAAAATTTCGAAAACGGAAAAAAAATTCGAAAAAAAATTTTCGAATAAAAAAATTTTTCAAAAAAAAATCATTGAAAATAAAAATTTCCAAAACAAAAATTCAAAAACTTTTCAAGAAAAAACATTTCATACAAAATATTCGGAGAGAGAAATTTCAAAAAAAAATCCAAAAAAAAAATTTTAAAAAAGTTATAAAAAAATTTTTCAAAAAAAAATTTTTCAAAGAAAAAAATTCAAAAAAGAATTCAAAAAAAAAAATTTCAATAAAAAAATTTTTAAAAAAATTTTTAAATGAAAAAATTTCAAAAAAAATTTTCAAAAAAAAAATTCAAAAAAAATTTCAAAAAAAAATTTTAAAAAAACTCAAAAAATAATGAAAGAAAAATTTCAAAGAAAATTTCAAAAAAAGAAATTTTCAAAAAAAAATTCAAAAAATTTTTTAAAAAAACGTAAAAAAATAAAAAAAATTCAAGAACGTGAAAAAAAAATTTCGAAAAAAAAAATTTCAAAAAAATATTTTCAGAAAAACAAAAAAAAAATCAAAAAAATTTTTCATAAAAAATATAAAAAAATTCAAAAACAGAAAAAAAATTCGAAAAAAATATTTTCGAAAAAAAAAATTAAAAAAAAAAATTTTGAAAAATGAAAATTTTCAAAAAAAAATTCAAAAAAAAATTTCTAAAAAACTCAAAAAAAAAAGAAAAATTTCAAAAAAAAAAATTCAAAAAAAATTAAAAAAAAAATTCAAAAAACTTTCAAAAAAAAATTTAAAAAAATTCAAGAACGTGAAAAAAAATTTTCAAAAAATATTTTCAGAAAAACAAAAAAAAATTCAAAAAAAATTTTCATAAAAAATATAAAAAAATTCAAAAACGGAAAAAAAGTTTCAAAAAAAATACTTTCGAAAAAAAAAATTTTCATAAAAAAATTTCAAAAACTTTCCAAAAAAATTCAAAAAAAAATTTTCAAAAATAAAAAATTTTCAGAAAAAATTTCAAAAAAGAATTTCAAAAAAAATTTTCCAAAAACTCGAAAAAAAATAAAAGAAAAATTTAAAAAAAAAAAAAAAAAAAATGTTCAAAAAAATTTTCAAAAAAAATTTCAAAAAAAATTAATAAAAAAACTTTCAAATGAAATTTTAAAAAATTTCGAAAACTGCAAAAAAAATTCGAAAAAAAATTTTCGAAAAAAAAAATTTTTCAAAAAAAATTTCAAAAAAAATTTCAAAAAAACTCAAAAAACAATGAAAGAAATATTTCAAAGAAAATTACAAAAAAAAAAAATTTCAAAAAAAATTTCAAAAAAAATTTTAAAAAAACTCAAAAAAAAAATAAAAGAAAAATTCCAAAAAAAAATTAAAAAAAAAAAATTTCAAAAAAATTTTCAAAAAAAATTTCAAAAAAAATTAAAAAAAAAACTTTCAAATGAAATTTTAAAAAATTTCGAAAACTGAAAAAAAAATTCGAAAAAAAATTTTCGAAAAAAAAAATTTTTCAAAAAAAAAATAATTGAAAATAAAAATTTCCAAAACAAAAATTCAAAAACTTTTTAAAAAAAATTTCAAAAAAAAAAATTAAAAAAAATTTCAGAAAAATTTTCAAAAAAAAATTCAAAAAATTTTTTAAAAAAAAGTAAAAAAAATTTAAAAAAATTCAAGAACGTGTAAAAAAAATTTCGAAAAAAAAATTTTCAAAAAAATATTTTCATAAAAACAAAAAAAAATTCAAAAAAAAATTTCATAAAAAATATAAAAAAAATCAAAAACGGAAAAAAAATTCTAAAAAAATATTTTCAAAAAAAAATTTTGAAAAATAAAAATTTTCAAAAAAAAATTTCAAAAACTTTCAAAAAAAAATTTTCAAAAATAAAAAATATTCAGAAAAAATTTCAAAAAAAACTTTCAAAAAAAATGTCAAAAAAAATTTCAAAAAAAATTCAAAAAAATAATTTCCAAAAAAAATTTCAAAAAAAATTTTAAAAAACTTTTAAAAAATAAAAAAAAAATAAAAAAGGGGAAAAAAAATTTCGCAAAAAAAATTTTCAAAAAAAAATTTCAAAAACTTTCAAAAAAAAAATTGAAAAAAAAAAAAAATTCAGAAAAAAAACGTTCAAAAAATAATTTCCAAAAAAAATTCCGAAAAAAAATTTTCAAAAAAAACAAAAAAAATTCATAAAAAAATTTTCAAGAAAACTCAAAAAAAATTTCGAAAAAAAAAATATTCAAAGAAAGAAATTTCAAAAAAAAATTCCAAAAAAAAATGTTTAAAAAAGTTTCAAAAAAAAATTTTTCAAAAAAAAATTTTTCAAAGAAAAAAATTCAAAAAAGAATTTAAAAAAAAATTTTCAATAAAAAAATTTTCAAATGAAAAAATTTAAAAAAAAAATTCAAAAAAAAATTTTTAAATGAAAAAATTTAAAAAAAAATTTTCAAAAAAAAAATTCAAAAAAAAATTCAAAAAAACTCAAAAAATAATGAAAGAAAAATTTCAAAAAAAGAAAT
This sequence comes from Chrysolina oricalcia, assembly GCA_944452925.2. Taxonomy (NCBI): domain Eukaryota; kingdom Metazoa; phylum Arthropoda; class Insecta; order Coleoptera; family Chrysomelidae; genus Chrysolina; species Chrysolina oricalcia. The sequence goes on along the minus strand of OX101822.2, from coordinate 31,735,254 downwards.
TTTCAATAAAAATTTCAAAAATTTTTTTAAAAAAACGTAAAAAAAATAAAAAAATTCAAGAACGTGAAAAAAAATTTTCGAAAAAAAAAATTTCAAAAAAATATTTTCAGAAAAACAAAAAAAAAATTTAAAAAAAATTTTCATAAAAAATATAAAAAAAATTCAAAAACAGAAAAAAATTCGAAAAAAATATTTTCGAAAAAAAAAATTTTCAAAAAAAAATTTTGAAACAAAAATTTTCAAAAAAAAATTCAAAAAAAAATTTCTAAAAAACTCAAAAAAAAAAGATTTCAAAAAAAAATTCAAAAAAAAAATTCAAAAAAAAATTCAAAAAAAAATTTAAGAAAAACTTTCAAAAAAAAAATTAAAAAATTCAAGAACGTGAAAAAAAATTTTCAAAAAAATATTTTCAGAAAAACAAAAAAAATTTCAAAAAAAAATTTCATAAAAAATATAAAAAAATTCAAAAACGGAAAAAAAAATTCCAAAAAAATATTTTCGAAAAAAAAAATTTCAAAAAAAAATTTCAAAAAAAATTCAAAAAAAAAATTTTCAAAAATAAAAAATTTTCAGAAAAAATTTTCAGAAAAAATTTCAAAAAAAAAATTTTCAAGATTAATTTTCAAAAAAAAAATTTCAAAAAAAAATTCAAAAAAAATTTTCAAAAAAAAATTTCAAAAAAAGAAAATTTTCGGAAGAAAATTTTTTAAAAAATTTTCAAAAAAAAATTCAGAAAAAAAATTTTGAAAAATAGAAATTTTGAAAAAAAAATTTTGAAAAAAATTTAAAAAAAAATCAAAAAAGTTCATAAAAAAAATCAAAAAAAATATTCGAAGAAAAAAATTTCAAAAAAAAATTTCAAAAAAAAATTTCCAAAACTCAAAAAAAATAAAAGAAAAATTAAAAAAAAAAAAAAATTCAAAAAAATTTCAAAAAAAATTAAAAAAAAAACTTTCAAATGAAATTTTAAAAAATTTCGAAAAAAAATTTTCGAAAAAAAAAAAATTTTCAAAAAAAATTTCAAAAAAATATAGAAAAAAAATTTTCAAGATTAATTTTCAAAAAAAAATTTCCAAAAAAAATTCAAAAAAAAAATTTTGAAAAATAGAAATTTTGAAAAAAAATATTGAAAAAAATTTCAAAAAAAAAAATTTAAAAAAAAATTTCAAAAAAACAAAAAAATAGAAAAATTTCAAAAAAAAAAATTTCAAAAAAACATTTTCAGAAAAACAAAAAAAAATTTCAAAAAAAATTTTCATAAAAAATATAAAAAAATTCAAAAACGGAAAAAAAATTTCAAAAAAAAAATTTCGAAAAAAAAATTTTCAAAAAAAAAATTTGAAAAATAAAAATTTTCAAAAAAAAATTTCAAAAACTTTAAAAAAAAATTCAAAAAAAATTTTCAAAAATAAAAAATTTTCAGAAAAAATTTCTAAAAAAAATTCCAAAAACTCAAAAAAAATAAAAGAAAAATTTCAAAAAAAATAAAAAAAAATTCAAAAAAAATTTCAAAAAAATTTTTAAAAAAACTTTGAAATGAAATTTTAAAAAATTTCGAAAATGGAAACGAAAAAAATATTTTCGAAAAAAAAAATTTTCAAAAAAAAATTTTGAAAAAAAAAATTTTCATAAAAAAATTCAAAAAAAAATTTCTAAAAAACTCAAAAAAAAAGAAAAATTTCAAAAAAAATTTCAAAAAAAAAAATTCAAAAAATTTCAAAAAAAATTTAAAAAAAACTTTCAGAAAAAAATTTAAAAAAATTCAAGAACGTGAAAAAAAATTTTCAAAAAAATATTTTCAGAAAAACAAAAAAAAATTTTAAAAAAAATTTTCATAAAAAATATAAAAAAATTCAAAAACGGAAGAAAAATTTGAAAAAAAATATTTTCGAAAAAAAAAAATTTCAAAAAAAAAATTTGAAAAATAAAAATTTTCAAAAAAAAATTTCAAAAACTTTCAAAAAAAATTCAAAAAAAATTTTTAAAAAATAAAAAAAAATTCAGAAAAAATTAAAAAAAAAAATTCCAAAAACTCAAAAAAAAATAAAAGAAAAATTTTTTTAAATAAAAAAAAAATTTTCAAAAAAAATTTCAAAAAAAAAATTAAAAAAAAACTTTCAAATGAAATTTTAAAAAATTTCAAAAACGAAAAAAAAATTCGAAAAAAAATTTTCGAAAAAAAAAATTTTTCAAAAAAAAATAATCGAAAATAAAAATTTCCAAAACAAAAATTCAAAAACTTTAACAAAAAAATTTCAAAAAAAAAATAAAAAAAAAAAAATTTCAGAAAAAATTTCAAAAAAAAAATTCAAAAAAAAATTTTTCAAAAAAAAATTTTTAAAAGAATTTAAAAAAAAATCGAAAAAAAATTTTCGAAAAAAAAAATTAAAAAAAAAAAATTTTCAATAAAAAATTTAAAAAAAATTAAAAAAAAAAATTAAAAAAAAATTGAAAAAACAATTTCGAAAAAAAAAATTCGAAAAAAAAATTTTCAAAAAAAAAAATTTAAAAAAAAAATTTCAAAAAAATTTTCGAAAAAAAAAAATTCAAAAAAAATTTTCGAAAAAAAAATTTTCAAAAAAAAATTTAAAAAAAATTTTAAAAAAAATTCGAAAAAAAAATTTCAAAAAAAAAATTTTCAAAAAAAAAATTTCAAAACAAAAAAAAATAAAAAAAATTCTCAAAAAATTTTCGAAAAAAAAAATTTCAAAGAAAAAAATTTTCAAAAAAAAATTTCAAAAAAAAAATTTTCAAAAATAAATTTAAAAAAAATTTTAAAAAAAATTCGAAAAAAAAATTTCAAAAAAAAAATTTTCAAAAAAAAAATTTCAAAACAAAAAAAAAAAAAAAATTCTCAAAAAATTTTCGAAAAAAAAAATTTCAAAAAAAAAATTTTCAAAAAAAAATTTTAAAAAAATTTTAAAAAAAATTCGAAAAAAAAATTTCAAAAAAAAAAATTTTCAAAAAAAAATTTAAAAAAAAAATTTTCAAAAAAAAATTTTAAAAAAATTTTAAAAAAAATTCGAAAAAAAAATTTCAAAAAAAAAAATTTTCAAAAAAAAATTTCAAAAAAAAAATTCCAAAAAAAAATTTAAAAAATATTTAAAAAAAAATTCGAAAAAAAATTTCAAAAAAAAATTTTCAAAAAAAATTTCAAAAAAAATTTCAAAAAAATTTTCGAAAAAAAAATTTCGAAAAAAAAATTTTCAAAAAAAAAATTTTCAAAAAAAAATTTAAAAAAAATAAAAAAAAAAATTTAAAAAAAATTGAAAAAAATTCAAAAAAAAATTTCGAAAAAAAATTTCGAAAAAAAAATTTAAAAAAAAATTTCAAAAAAAAATTCGAAAAAAAAAATTCGAAAAAAAATTTTAAAAAAAATTTTAAAAAAATTTAAAAAAAAATTCGAAAAAAAAATTCGAAAAAAAAAATTTCAAAAAAAAAATTTTCAAAAAAAAATTTAAAAAAATAAAAAAAAAAATTTTAAAAAAATTGAAAAAAAAATTCGAAAAAAAATTTCGAAAAAAAATTTCGAAAAAAAAATTAAAAAAAAAATTGAAAAAAAAAATTCAAAAAATAAATTTCGAAAAAAAAATTTTCAAAAAAAAATTTAAAAAAAAAAAATTTCAAAACAAAAAAAAATAAAAAAAATCTCAAAAAATTTTCGAAAAAAAAAAATTTCAAAAAAAAAAATTTTCAAAAAGAAATTTCAAAAAAAAAATTTTCAAAAAAAAATTTAAAAAAATTTTTAAAAAAAATTCGAAAAAAAAATTTCAAAAAAAAAATTTTCAAAAAAAAAATTTCAAAACAAAAAAAAATAAAAAAAATTCTCAAAAAATTTTCAAAAAAAAAAAATTTCAAAAAAAAAAATTTAAAAAAAAAAATTTCAAAAAAAAAATTTCAAAAAAAAAATTTTCAAAAAAAAATTTTAAAAAAATTCGAAAAAAAAATTTCGAAAAAAAAATTTCAAAAAAAAAAATTTCAAAAAAAAATTTAAAAAAAATAAAAAAAATTTAAAAAAAATTCAAAAAAAAATTTCGAAAAAAAAATTTTCAAAAAAAATTTAAAAAAAATTGAAAAAAAAATTCGAAAAAAAATTTCGAAAAAAAATTTTGAAAAAAAAATAAAAAAAAAAAAAATTAAAAAAAAAATTCGAAAAAAAAATTTCGAAAAAAAAATTTTCAGAAAAAAATTTAAAAAAAAAATCGAAAAAAAAATTTCGAAAAAAAAAATTTCAAAAAAAAAAATTTCAAAAAAAAATTTAAAAAAAATAAAAAATATTTTAAAAAAATTCAAAAAAAAAATTTCGAAAAAAAAATTTTCAAAAAAAAATTTTAAAAAAATTTAAAAAAAATTCGATAAAAAGATTTCAAAAAAAAAATTTTCAAAAAAAAATTTAAAAAAATTTTTAAAAAAAATTCGAAAAATAATTTTCGAAAAAAAAAAATTTCAAAAAAAAATTGAAAAAAAAATTCGAAAAAAAAATTTTCAAAAAAATTCGAAAAAAAAATTTCGAAAAAAAAAATTTCAAAAAAAAAATTTCAATAAAAAATTTTAAAAAAATTAAAAAAAAAAAATTTCAAAAAAAATTGAAAAAAAAATTTCGAAAAAAAAATTTCGAAAAAAAAATTTTCAAAAAAAAAATTTAAAAAAAAAATTCAAAAAAATTTTCGAAAAAAAAAATTTCAAAAAAATTTTCGAAAAAAAAAATTTCAAAAAAAAATTTTCAAAAAAAATTTTTGAAAAAATAAAAAAAAAATTTAAAAAAAATTCAAAAAATAAATTTCGAAAAAAAAATTTTAAAAAAATTTAAAAAAAAATTCGAAAAAAAAATTTCAAAAAAAAAAATTTTCAAAAAAAAATTTTAAAAAAAAAAATTCAAAACAAAAAAAAATAAAAAAAATTCTCAAAAAAAATTCGAAAAAAAAATTTCAAAAAAAAAAATTTTCAAAAAAAAATTTCAAAAAAAAAATTTTCAAAAAAAAATTAAAAAAAAATTTAAAAAAAAATTCGTAAAAAAAATTTCAAAAAAAAATTTTCAAAAAAAATTTTAAAAAAAATTTTCAAAAAAAAAATTTAAAAAAAATAAAAAAAAAAATTTAAAAAAAATTGAAAAAAAAATTCGATAAAAAGATTTCAAAAAAAAAATTTTCAAAAAAAATTTTAAAAAAATTTTTAAAAAAAATTCTAAAAACAATTTTCGAAAAAAAAAATTTCAAAAAAAAATATTTTCAAAAAAAAATTAAAAAAAAAAATTTCAAAAAAAAATTGAAAAAAAAAATTCGAAAAAAAAATTTAAAAAAAAAATTTAAAAAAAAATTCGAAAAAAAAATTTCGAAAAAAAAAATTTCAAAAAAAAAATTTTCAAAAAAAAATAAAAAAAAAAATTTTCAAAAAAAAATTGAAAAAAAAAATTCGAAAAAAAAATTTTCAAAAAAAAATTTTAAAAAAATTAAAAAAATTTTAAAAAAAATTCAAAAAAAAAATTTCGAAAAAAAAAGTTTCAAAAAAAAAATTTTCAAAAAAAAATAAAAAAAAAAAAATTTTCAAAAAAAAATTTTAAAAAAATTCGAAAAAAAAATTTCGAAAAAAAAATTTCAAAAAAAAAAATTTCAAAAAAAAATTTAAAAAAAATAAAAAAAATTTAAAAAAAATTCAAAAAAAAATTTCGAAAAAAAAATTTTCAAAAAAAATTTAAAAAAAATTGAAAAAAAAATTCGAAAAAAAATTTCGAAAAAAAATTTTGAAAAAAAAATAAAAAAAAAAAAAATTAAAAAAAAAATTCGAAAAAAAAATTTCGAAAAAAAAATTTTCAGAAAAAAATTTAAAAAAAAAATCGAAAAAAAAATTTCGAAAAAAAAAATTTCAAAAAAAAAAATTTCAAAAAAAAATTTAAAAAAAATAAAAAATATTTTAAAAAAATTCAAAAAAAAAATTTCGAAAAAAAAATTTTCAAAAAAAAATTTTAAAAAAATTTAAAAAAAATTCGATAAAAAGATTTCAAAAAAAAAATTTTCAAAAAAAAATTTAAAAAAATTTTTAAAAAAAATTCGAAAAATAATTTTCGAAAAAAAAAAATTTCAAAAAAAAATTGAAAAAAAAATTCGAAAAAAAAATTTTCAAAAAAATTCGAAAAAAAAATTTCGAAAAAAAAAATTTCAAAAAAAAAATTTCAATAAAAAATTTTAAAAAAATTAAAAAAAAAAAATTTCAAAAAAAATTGAAAAAAAAATTTCGAAAAAAAAATTTCGAAAAAAAAATTTTCAAAAAAAAAATTTAAAAAAAAAATTCAAAAAAATTTTCGAAAAAAAAAATTTCAAAAAAATTTTCGAAAAAAAAAATTTCAAAAAAAAATTTTCAAAAAAAATTTTTGAAAAAATAAAAAAAAAATTTAAAAAAAATTCAAAAAATAAATTTCGAAAAAAAAATTTTAAAAAAATTTAAAAAAAAATTCGAAAAAAAAATTTCAAAAAAAAAATTTTCAAAAAAAAATTTAAAAAAAAAAAATTCAAAACAAAAAAAAATAAAAAAAATTCTCAAAAAAAATTCGAAAAAAAAATTTCAAAAAAAAAAATTTTCAAAAAAAAATTTCAAAAAAAAAATTTTCAAAAAAAAATTAAAAAAAAATTTAAAAAAAAATTCGTAAAAAAAATTTCAAAAAAAAATTTTCAAAAAAAATTTTAAAAAAAATTTTCAAAAAAAAAATTTAAAAAAAATAAAAAAAAAAATTTAAAAAAAATTGAAAAAAAAATTCGATAAAAAGATTTCAAAAAAAAAATTTTCAAAAAAAATTTTAAAAAAATTTTTAAAAAAAATTCTAAAAACAATTTTCGAAAAAAAAAATTTCAAAAAAAAATATTTTCAAAAAAAAATTAAAAAAAAAAATTTCAAAAAAAAATTGAAAAAAAAAATTCGAAAAAAAAATTTAAAAAAAAAATTTAAAAAAAAATTCGAAAAAAAAATTTCGAAAAAAAAAATTTCAAAAAAAAAATTTTCAAAAAAAAATAAAAAAAAAAATTTTCAAAAAAAAATTGAAAAAAAAAATTCGAAAAAAAAATTTTCAAAAAAAAATTTTAAAAAAATTAAAAAAATTTTAAAAAAAATTCAAAAAAAAAATTTCGAAAAAAAAAGTTTCAAAAAAAAAATTTTCAAAAAAAAATAAAAAAAAAAAAATTTCAAAAAAAAATTGAAAAAAAAAATTCGAAAAAAAAATTTTCAAAAAAAAATTTTAAAAAAATTCGAAAAAAAAATTTCGAAAAAAAAAAATTTCAAAAAAAAAAAATTTTTCAATAAAAAATTTAAAAAAAATTTTAAAAAACAATTTAAAAAAAAATTTCGAAAAAAAAATTTCGAAAAAAAAATTTTCAAAAAAAAATTTAAAAAAAAAATTTCAAAAAAATTTTCGAAAAAAAAAATTTCAAAAAAAAATTTTAAAAAAAATTCGAAAAAAAAATTTCGAAAAAAAAAATTTCAAAAAAAAAAAATTTCAAAAAAAAATTTAAAAAAATAAAAAAAAATTAAAAAAAAAATTTCGAAAAAAAAATTTAAAAAAAAAAAAAAAAAAAAAAAATTCGAAAAAAAAATTTCGAAAAAAAAATTTTCAAAAAAAAATTTTAAAAAAAATTCGAAAAAAAAATTTCGAAGAAAAAAATTTTAAAAAAAAATTTCGAAAAAAAAATTTTCAAAAAAAATTTTAAAAAAATTTAAAAAAAAATTCGAAAAAAAGATTTCAAAAAAAAAATTTTCAAAAAAAAATAAAAAAAAAAATTTTCAAAAAAAAATTGAAAAAAAAAATTCGAAAAAAAAATTTCGAAAAAAAAATTTTCAAAAAAATAATTTTCAAAAAAAAATTTAAAGAAAATAAAAAAAAAAATTTAAAAAAAATTAAAAAAAAAATTCGAAAAAAATATTTCGAAAAAAAAATTTTCAAAAAAAAATTTAAAAAAAATTTCAAAAAAATTTTCGACAAAAGAAATTTAAAAAATAAAATTTTCAAAAAAAAATTTAAAAAAAATTTAAAAAAATATTTTCAAAAAAAAAATTTCAAAAACAGTTTCAAAAAAAATTCAGAAAAAATTTCCAAAAAAAAATTTCAAAACAAAAAAAAATAAAAAAAATTCTCAAAAAATTTTCGAAAAAAAAAATTTCAAAAAAAAAAATTTCAAAAAAAAAATTTCAAAAAAAAAATTTTCAAAAAAAAATTTAAAAAAAATTTAAAAAAAAATTCGAAAAAAAATTTCAAAAAAAAAATTTTCAAAAAAAATTAAAAAAAAAATTTAAAAAAAAAATTAAAAAATTCGAAAAAAAATTTCGAAAAAAAAATTAAAAAAAAAAAATTTCAAAAAAAAATTGAAAAAAAAAATTCGAAAAAAAAATTTCGAAAAAAAAAATTTTCAAAAAAAAATTTAAAAAAAAATTTAAAAAAAATTCGAAAAAAAAATTTCGAAAAAAAAATTTCAAAAAAAAAATTTCAAAAAAAATTTTAAAAAAATAAAAAAAAAATTTAAAAAAAATTCAAAAAAAAAATTTCGAAAAAAAAATTTTCAAAAAAAAATTTAAAAAAAAATTTTAAAAAAATTCGATAAAAAGATTTCAAAAAAAAAAATTTCAAAAAAAATTTTAAAAAAATTTTTAAAAAAAATTCGAAAAATAATTTTCGAAAAAAAAAATTTCAAAAAAAAAAAAAATTTCAAAAAAAAATAAAAAAAAAAAATTTTCAAAAAAAAATTGAAAAAAAAAATTCGAAAAAAAAATTAAAAAAAAAATTTTAAAAAAAATTCGAAAAAAAAATTTCGAAAAAAAAAATTTCAAAAAAAAAAATTTCAAAAAAAAATTTTAAAAAAATAAAAAAAATTTAAAAAAAATTCAAAAAAAAAATTTCGAAAAAAAAATTTTCAAAAAAAAATTTTAAAAAAAATCGAAAAAAAATTTTCGAAAAAAAAATTTCGAAAAAAAAATTTTCAAAAAAAATTTTAAAAAAATTTTAAAAAAAATTCGAAAAAAACATTTCGAAAAAAAAAATTTCAAAAAAAACAATTTCAAAAAAAAATTTAAAAAAAATAAAAAAAAAAATCTCAAAAAATTTTTGAAAGAAAAAATTTCAAAAAAAAAAATTTTCAAAAAAAAAATTTCAAAAAAAAAAATTTCAAAAAAAATTTTTAAAAGAATTTTAAAAAAAATCGAAAAAAAATTTTCGAAAAAAAAAATTAAAAAAAAAAAATTTTCAATAAAAAATTTAAAAAAAATTAAAAAAAAAAATTAAAAAAAAATTGAAAAAACAATTTCGAAAAAAAAAATTCGAAAAAAAAATTTTCAAAAAAAAAAATTTAAAAAAAAAATTTCAAAAAAATTTTCGAAAAAAAAAAATTCAAAAAAATTTTCGAAAAAAAAAATTTCAAAAAAAAAATTTTCAAAAAAAATTTTTAAAAAAATAAAAAAAAAATTTAAAAAAAATTCAAAAAATAAATTTCGAAAAAAAAATTTTCAAAAAAAAATTTTAAAAAAATTTAAAAAAAAATTCGAAAAAAAAATTTCAAAAAAAAAATTTTCAAAAAAAAAATTTCAAAACAAAAAAAAATAAAAAAAATTCTCAAAAAATTTTCGAAAAAAAAAATTTCAAAAAAAAAAATTTTCAAAAAAAAATTTCAAAAAAAAAATTTTCAAAAAAAAATTTTAAAAAAATTTTAATAAAAATTCGAAAAAAAAATTTCAAAAAAAAAATTTTCAAAAAAAAAATTTCAAAACAAAAAAAAATAAAAAAAATTCTCAAAAAATTTTCGAAAAAAAAAATTTCAAAAAAAAAAATTTTCAAAAAAAAATTTTAAAAAAAAATTTTCAAAAAAAAATTTAAAAAAAATTTTTAAAAAAATTCGAAAAAAAAATTTCAAAAAAAAAATTTTCAAAAAAAAATTTCAAAAAAAAAAATTCCAAAAAAAAATTTAAAAAAAATTTTAAAAAAAATTCGAAAAAAAAATTTCAAAAAAAAATTTTCAAAAAAAATTTTTTAAAAAATTTCAAAAAAATTTTCGAAAAAAAAATTTCGAAAAAAAAATTTTCAAAAAAAAAATTTTCAAAAAAAAATTTAAAAAAATAAAAAAAAAAATTTAAAAAAAATTGAAAAAAAAATTCGAAAAAAAATTTCGAAAAAAAATTTCGAAAAAAAAATTTAAAAAAAAAATTGAAAAAAAAAATTCAAAAAATAAATTTCGAAAAAAAATTTTCAAAAAAAAATTAAAAAAAAAAAATTTCAAAACAAAAAAAAATAAAAAAAAATCTCAAAAAATTTTCAAAAAAAAAAAATTTCAAAAAAAAAAATTTCAAAAAAAAAAATTTCAAAAAAAAATTTAAAAAAATTTTTAAAAAAAATTCGAAAAAAAAATTTCAAAAAAAAAATTTTCAAAAAAAAAATTTCAAAACAAAAAAAAATAAAAAAAATTCTCAAAAAATTTTCAAAAAAAAAAAATTTCAAAAAAAAAATTTAAAAAAAAAAAATTTTCAAAAAAAAATTTCAAAAAAAAAATTTTCAAAAAAAAATTTAAAAAAAATTCGAAAAAAAAATTTCAAAAAAAATTTTTAAAAAAAATAAAAAAAATTTAAAAAAATTTCGAAAAAAAAAATTTCAAAAAAAAAATTTTCAAAAAAAAATAAAAAAAAAAAATTTTCAAAAAAAAATTGAAAAAAAAAAATCGAAAAAAAAATTTTCAAAAAAAAATTTAAAAAAAATTCGAAAAAAAAATTTCGAAAAAAAAAAATTTCAAAAAAAAAAATTTTTCAATAAAAAATTTAAAAAAAATTTTAAAAAACAATTTAAAAAAAAATTTCGAAAAAAAAATTTTCAAAAAAAAATTTAAAAAAAAATTTCAAAAAAATTTTCGAAAAAAAAAATTTCAAAAAAAAATTTTAAAAAAAATTCGAAAAAAAAATTTCGAAAAAAAAAATTTCAAAAAAAAAATTTCAAAAAAAAATTTAAAAAAATAAAAAAAAATTAAAAAAAAAATTTCGAAAAAAAATTAAAAAAAAAATTAAAAAAAAAATTCGAAAAAAAAATTTCGAAAAAAAAATTTTCAAAAAAAATTTTAAAAAAAATTCGAAAAAAAAATTTCAAAAAAAAAATTTTCAAAAAAAAATAAAAAAAAAAAATTTTCAAAAAAAAATTGAAAAAAAAAATTCGAAAAAAAAATTTCGAAAAAAAAATTTTCGAAAAAAATAATTTTCAAAAAAAAATTTAAAGAAAATAAAAAAAAAAATTTAAAAAAAATTAAAAAAAAAATTCGAAAAAAAAATTTCGAAAAAAAAATTTTCAAAAAAAAATTTAAAAAAAATTTCAAAAAAATTTTCGGCAAAAGAAATTTAAAAAATAAAATTTTCAAAAAAAAATTTAAAAAAAATTTAAAAAAATATTTTCAAAAAAAAAATTTCAAAAACAGTTTCAAAAAAAATTCAGAAAAAATTTCCAAAAAAAAATTTCAAAACAAAAAAAATAAAAAAAATTCTCAAAAAATTTTCGAAAAAAAAAATTTCAAAAAAAAAAATTTCAAAAAAAAAATTTCAAAAAAAAAATTTTCAAAAAAAAATTTTAAAAAAATTTAAAAAAAAATTCGAAAAAAAAATTTCAAAAAAAAAAATTTCAAAAAAAATTTTAAAAAAAATTAAAAAAAAAAATTAAAAAATTCGAAAAAAAATTTCGAAAAAAAAATTAAAAAAAAAAAAATTTCAAAAAAAAATAGAAAAAAAAAATTCGAAAAAAAAATTTCGAAAAAAAAAATTTTCAAAAAAAAATTTTAAAAAAATTTTAAAAAAAATTCGAAAAAAAAATTTCGAAAAAAAAATTTCAAAAAAAAAATTTCAAAAAAAAATTTAAAAAAAATAAAAAAAAAATTTAAAAAAAATTCAAAAAAAAAATTTCGAAAAAAAAATTTTCAAAAAAAAATTTAAAAAAAAATTTAAAAAAAATTCGATAAAAAGATTTAAAAAAAAAATTTTCAAAAAAAATTTTTAAAAAATTTTTAAAAAAAATTCGAAAAATAATTTTCGAAAAAAAAAATTTCAAAAAAAAAAATTTTCAAAAAAAAATTAAAAAAAAAAATTTTCAAAAAAAAATTGAAAAAAAAAATTCGAAAAAAAAATTTAAAAAAAAAATTTAAAAAAAAATTCGAAAAAAAAATTTCGAAAAAAAAAATTTAAAAAAAAAAAATTTCAAAAAAAAATTTTAAAAAAATAAAAAAAATTTAAAAAAAATTCAAAAAAAAAATTTCGAAAAAAAAATTTTCAAAAAAAAATTTTAAAAAAAATCGAAAAAAAATTTTCGAAAAAAAAATTTCGAAAAAAAAATTTTCAAAAAAAATTAAAAAAAAAAATTTTTCAAAAAAACATTGAAAAAAAAAATTTCGAAAAAAAAATTTTCAAAAAAAATTTTAAAAAAATTTTAAAAAAAATTCGAAAAAAACATTTCGAAAAAAAAAATTTCAAAAAAAACAATTTCAAAAAAAAATTTTAAAAAAATAAAAAAAAAATCTCAAAAAATTTTTGAAAGAAAAAATTTCAAAAAAAAAATTTTCAAAAAAAAAATTTCAAAAAAAAAATTTTCAAAAAAAATTTTTAAAAGAATTTTAAAAAAAATCGAAAAAAAATTTTCGAAAAAAAAAATTTAAAAAAAAAAATTTTCAATAAAAAATTAAAAAAAATAAAAAAAAAAAAATTAAAAAAAAATTGAAAAAACAATTTCGAAAAAAAAAATTCGAAAAAAAAATTTTCAAAAAAAAAAATTAAAAAAAAAAATTTCAAAAAAATTTTCGAAAAAAAAAAATTCAAAAAAATTTTCGAAAAAAAAAATTTCAAAAAAAAAATTTTCAAAAAAAATTTTTAAAAAAATAAAAAAAAAATTTAAAAAAAATTCAAAAAATAAATTTCGAAAAAAAAATTTTCAAAAAAAAATTTAAAAAAAATTTTAAAAAAAATTCGAAAAAAAAATTTCAAAAAAAAAATTTTCAAAAAAAAAATTTCAAAACAAAAAAAAATAAAAAAAATTCTCAAAAAATTTTCGAAAAAAAAAATTTCAAAAAAAAAAAATTTTCAAAAAAAAATTTCAAAAAAATAATTTTCAAAAAAAAATTTAAAAAAAATTTAAAAAAAAATTCGAAAAAAAAATTTCAAAAAAAAAATTTTCAAAAAAAAAATTTCAAAACAAAAAAAAATAAAAAAAATTCTCAAAAAATTTTCGAAAAAAAAAATTTCAAAAAAAAAATTTTTCAAAAAAAAATTTAAAAAAAAAATTTTCAAAAAAAAATTTAAAAAAAAATTTTAAAAAAATTCGAAAAAAAAATTTCAAAAAAAAAAATTTTCAAAAAAAAATTTAAAAAAAATTTAAAAAAAAATTCGAAAAAAAAATTTCAAAAAAAAATTTTCAAAAAAAATTTTAAAAAAAATTTCAGAAAAATTTTCGAAAAAAAAATTTCGAAAAAAAAATTTTCAAAAAAAAAATTTTCAAAACAAAAATTTAAAAAAATAAAAAAAAAAATTTAAAAAAAATTGAAAAAAAAATTCGAAAAAAAATTTCGAAAAAAAATTTCGAAAAAAAAATTAAAAAAAAAATTGAAAAAAAAAATTCAAAAAATAAATTTCGAAAAAAAAATTTTCAAAAAAAAATAAAAAAAAAAAAAATTTCAAAACAAAAAAAAATAAAAAAAAATCTCAAAAAATTTTCGAAAAAAAAAAATTTCAAAAAAAAAAATTTTCAAAAAAAATTTCAAAAAAAAAATTTTCAAAAAAAAATTTAAAAAAATTTTTAAAAAAAATTCGAAAAAAAAATTTCAAAAAAAAAATTTTCAAAAAAAAAATTTCAAAACAAAACAAAATAAAAAAAATTCTCAAAAAATTTTCAAAAAAAAAAAAATTTCAAAAAAAAAAATTTTCAAAAAAAAATTTCAAAAAAATTTTAAAAAAAATTCGAAAAAAAAATTTCAAAAAAAAAATTTTCAAAAAAAAAATTTCAAAAAAAAAATTTTCAAAAAAAATTTTTAAAAAAATAAAAAAAAAATTTAAAAAAAATTCAAAAAATAAATTTCGAAAAAAAAATTTTCAAAAAAAAATTTAAAAAAAATTTTAAAAAAAATTCGAAAAAAAAATTTCAAAAAAAAAATTTTCAAAAAAAAAATTTCAAAACAAAAAAAAATAAAAAAAATTCTCAAAAAATTTTCGAAAAAAAAATTTCAAAAAAAAAAAATTTTCAAAAAAAAATTTCAAAAAAATAATTTTCAAAAAAAAATTTAAAAAAAATTTTAAAAAAAATTCGAAAAAAAAATTTCAAAAAAAAAATTTTCAAAAAAAAAATTTCAAAACAAAAAAAAATAAAAAAAATTCTCAAAAAATTTTCGAAAAAAAAAATTTCAAAAAAAAAATTTTTCAAAAAAAAATTTAAAAAAAAAATTTTCAAAAAAAAATTTAAAAAAAAATTTAAAAAAAATTCGAAAAAAAAATTTCAAAAAAAAAAATTTTCAAAAAAAAATTTAAAAAAAATTTAAAAAAAAATTCGAAAAAAAAATTTCAAAAAAAAATTTTCAAAAAAAATTTTAAAAAAAATTTCAGAAAAATTTTCGAAAAAAAAATTTCGAAAAAAAAATTTTCAAAAAAAAAATTTTCAAAACAAAAATTTAAAAAAATAAAAAAAAAAATTTAAAAAAAATTGAAAAAAAAATTCGAAAAAAAATTTCGAAAAAAAATTTCGAAAAAAAAATTAAAAAAAAAAATTGAAAAAAAAAATTCAAAAAATAAATTTCGAAAAAAAAATTTTCAAAAAAAAATAAAAAAAAAAAAAATTTCAAAACAAAAAAAAATAAAAAAAAATCTCAAAAAATTTTCGAAAAAAAAAAATTTCAAAAAAAAAAATTTTCAAAAAAAATTTCAAAAAAAAAATTTTCAAAAAAAAATTTAAAAAAATTTTTAAAAAAAATTCGAAAAAAAAATTTCAAAAAAAAAATTTTCAAAAAAAAAATTTCAAAACAAAACAAAATAAAAAAAATTCTCAAAAAATTTTCAAAAAAAAAAAATTTCAAAAAAAAAAATTTTCAAAAAAAAATTTCAAAAAAAAAATTTTCAAAAAAAAATTTAAAAAAATTCGAAAAAAAAATTTCGAAAAAAAAATTTCAAAAAAAAAATTTCAAAAAAAAATTTAAAAAAAATAAAAAAAATTTAAAAAAAATTCAAAAAAAAATTTCGAAAAAAAAATTTTCAAAAAAAATTTTAAAAAAATAAAAAAAAAAATTCGAAAAAAAATTTCGAAAAAAAATTTTGAAAAAAAAATAAAAAAAAAAAATTTAAAAAAAAAATTCGAAAAAAAAATTTCGAAAAAAAAATTTTCAAAAAAAAATTTAAAAAAAAAATCGAAAAAAAAATTTCGAAAAAAAAAATTTCAAAAAAAAAAATTTCAAAAAAAAATTTAAAAAAAATAAAAAATATTTAAAAAAAATTCAAAAAAAAAATTTCGAAAAAAAAATTTTCAAAGAAAAATTTTTAAAAAATTTTAAAAAAATTCGATAAAAAGATTTCAAAAAAAAAATTTTCAAAAAAAAATTTAAAAAAATTTTTAAAAAAAATTCGAAAAATAATTTTCGAAAAAAAAAATTTTCAAAAAAAAATTGAAAAAAAAATTCGAAAAAAAAATTTTCAAAAAAAAATTTAAAAAAAAATTCGAAAAAAAAATTTCGAAAAAAAAAATTTCAAAAAAAAAAATTTCAATAAAAAATTTTAAAAAAATTTAAAAAAAAATTTCAAAAAAAATTTAAAAAAAAATTTCGAAAAAAAAATTTCGAAAAAAAAATTTTCAAAAAAAAAATTTAAAAAAAAAATTTCAAAAAAATTTTCGAAAAAAAAAATTTCAAAAAAATTTTCGAAAAAAAAAATTTCAAAAAAAAAATTTTCAAAAAAAATTTTTAAAAAAATAAAAAAAAAATTTAAAAAAAATTCAAAAAATAAATTTCGAAAAAAAAATTTTCAAAAAAAAATTTAAAAAAAATTTTAAAAAAAATTCGAAAAAAAAATTTCAAAAAAAAAATTTTCAAAAAAAAAATTTCAAAACAAAAAAAAATAAAAAAAATTCGAAAAAAAAATTTCAAAAAAAAAAATTTTCAAAAAAAAATTTCAAAAAAAAATTTTCAAAAAAAAATTTAAAAAAAATTTTAAAAAAAATTCGTAAAAAAAATTTCAAAACAAAATTTTCAAAAAAAATTTTAAAAAAAATTTTCAAAAAAAAAAATTTTCAAAAAAAAAATTTAAAAAAAATAAAAAAAAAAATTTAAAAAAAATTGAAAAAAAAATTCGATAAAAAGATTTCAAAAAAAAAATTTTCAAAAAAAATTTAAAAAAAATTTTTAAAAAAAATTCGAAAAACAATTTTCGAAAAAAAAAAATTAAAAAAAAAAAATTTTCAAAAAAAAATTAAAAAAAAAAAATTTCAAAAAAAAATTGAAAAAAAAAATTCGAAAAAAAAATTTTAAAAAAAAATTTAAAAAAAAATTCGAAAAAAAAATTTCGAAAAAAAAAATTTCAAAAAAAAAATTTCAAAAAAAAATTTAAAAAAAAATAAAAAAAATTTAAAAAAAATTCAAAAAAAAAATTTCGAAAAAAAAAATTTCAAAAAAAAAATTTTCAAAATAAAATAAAAAAAAAAATTTTCAAAAAAAAATTGAAAAAAAAAATTCGAAAAAAAAATTTTCAAAAAAAAATTTAAAAAAAATTCGAAAAAAAAATTTCGAAAAAAAAAAATTTCAAAAAAAAAATTTTTTCAATAAAAAATTTAAAAAAAAATTTAAAAAACAATTTAAAAAAAAATTTCGAAAAAAAAATTTCGAAAAAAAAATTTTCAAAAAAATTTTCGAAAAAAAAAATTTCAAAAAAAAATTTTAAAAAAAATTCGAAAAAAAAATTTCGAAAAAAAAAATTTCAAAAAAAAAAATTTCAAAAAAAAATTTAAAAAAATAAAAAAAATTAAAAAAAAAAATTTCGAAAAAAAAATTTAAAAAAAAAATTAAAAAAAAAAAATCGAAAAAAAAATTTCGAAAAAAAAATTTTCAAAAAAAAATTTAAAAAAAAATTCGAAAAAAAAATTTCGAAAAAAAAAATTTCAAAAAAAAATTTAAAAAAATAAAAAAAATTAAAAAAAAAAATTTCGAAAAAAAAATTTAAAAAAAAAAATTAAAAAAAAAATTCGAAAAAAAAATTTCGAAAAAAAAATTTTCAAAAAAAAATTTAAAAAAAAATTCGAAAAAAAAATTTCGAAAAAAAAATTTCAAAAAAAAAATTTCAAAAAAAAATTTAAAAAAAATAAAAAAAATTTAAAAAAAATTCAAAAAAAAATTTCGAAAAAAAAATTTTCAAAAAAAATTTAAAAAAAATAAAAAAAAAATTCGAAAAAAAATTTCGAAAAAAAATTTTGAAAAAAAAATAAAAAAAAAAAATTTAAAAAAAAAATTCGAAAAAAAAATTTCGAAAAAAAAATTTTCAAAAAAAAATTTAAAAAAAAAATCGAAAAAAAAAATTTCGAAAAAAAAAATTTCAAAAAAAAAAATTTCAAAAAAAAATTTTAAAAAAATAAAAAATATTTAAAAAAAATTCAAAAAAAAAAATTCGAAAAAAAAATTTTCAAAAAAAAATTTAAAAAAAGTTTAAAAAAAATTCGATAAAAAGATTTCAAAAAAAAAATTTTCAAAAAAAAATTTAAAAAAATTTTTAAAAAAAATTCGAAAAATAATTTTCGAAAAAAAAAATTTTCAAAAAAAAATTGAAAAAAAAATTCGAAAAAAAAATTTTCAAAAAAAAATTTAAAAAAAAATTCGAAAAAAAAATTTCGAAAAAAAAAATTTCAAAAAAAAAAATTTCAATAAAAAATTTTAAAAAAATTAAAAAAAAAAATTTCAAAAAAAATTGAAAAAAAAATTTCAAAAAAAAATTTCGAAAAAAAAATTTTCAAAAAAAAAATTAAAAAAAAAAATTTCAAAAAAATTTTCGAAAAAAAAAATTTCAAAAAAATTTTCGAAAAAAAAAATTTCAAAAAAAAAATTTTCAAAAAAAATTTTTAAAAAAATAAAAAAAAAATTTAAAAAAAATTCAAAAAATAAATTTCGAAAAAAAAATTTTCAAAAAAAAATTTAAAAAAAATTTAAAAAAAAATTCGAAAAAAAAATTTCAAAAAAAAAATTTTCAAAAAAAAAATTTCAAAACAAAAAAAAATAAAAAAAATTCTCAAAAAAAATTCGAAAAAAAAATTTCAAAAAAAAAAAAAATTTTCAAAAAAAAATTTCAAAAAAAAAATTTTCAAAAAAAAATTTAAAAAAAATTTAAAAAAAAATTCGTAAAAAAAATTTCAAAAAAAAATTTTCAAAAAAAATTTTAAAAAAAATTTTCAAAAAAAAAATTTTCAAAAAAAAAATAAAAAAAAAATAAAAAAAAAAATTTAAAAAAAATTGAAAAAAAAATTCGATAAAAAGATTTCAAAAAAAAAATTTTCAAAAAAAATTTTAAAAAAATTTTTAAAAAAAATTCGAAAAACAATTTTCGAAAAAATAAAATTCAAAAAAAAAAATTTTTAAAAAAAAATTAAAAAAAAAAAATTTCAAAAAAAAATTGAAAAAAAAAATTCGAAAAAAAAATTTAAAAAAAAAATTTAAAAAAAAATTCGAAAAAAAAATTTCGAAAAAAAAAATTTCAAAAAAAAAATTTCAAAAAAAAATTTTAAAAAAAATAAAAAAAATTTTAAAAAAATTCAAAAAAAAAATTTCAAAAAAAAAATTTCAAAAAAAAAAATTTTCAAAAAAAAATAAAAAAAAAAATTTTCAAAAAAAAATTGAAAAAAAAAATTCGAAAAAAAAATTTTCAAAAAAAAATTTAAAAAAAATTCGAAAAAAAAATTTCGAAAAAAAAAAATTTCAAAAAAAAAATTTTTTCAATAAAAAATTTAAAAAAAATTTTAAAAAACAATTTAAAAAAAAAAATTTGAAAAAAAAATTTCGAAAAAAAAATTTTCAAAAAAAAATTTAAAAAAAAAATTTCAAAAAAATTTTCGAAAAAAAAAATTTCAAAAAAAAATTTTAAAAAAAATTCGAAAAAAAAATTTCGAAAAAAAAAATTTCAAAAAAAAAAATTTCAAAAAAAAATTTAAAAAAATAAAAAAAATTAAAAAAAAAAATTTCGAAAAAAAAATTTAAAAAAAAAATAAAAAAAAAAAATTCGAAAAAAAAATTTCGAAAAAAAAAT
Organism: Chrysolina oricalcia; assembly: GCA_944452925.2. Lineage (NCBI taxonomy): Eukaryota > Metazoa > Arthropoda > Insecta > Coleoptera > Chrysomelidae > Chrysolina > Chrysolina oricalcia. Next base: position 31,716,012 of record OX101822.2, on the reverse strand, counting down.
TTTCAAAAAAAAATTTAAAAAAAAATTCGAAAAAAAAATTTCGAAAAAAAAAATTTCAAAAAAAAAAATTTCTAAAAAAAATTTAAAAAATAAAAAAAATTAAAAAAAAAAATTTCGAAAAAAAAATTTTCAAAAAAAATTTTAAAAAAATTTAAAAAAAAATTCGAAAAAAAGATTTCAAAAAAAAAATTTTCAAAAAAAAATAAAAAAAAAATTTAAAAAAAATTCAAAAAAAAAATTTCGAAAAAAAAATTTTCAAAAAAAAATTTAAAAAAAATTTAAAAAAAAATTCGATAAAAAGATTTCAAAAAAAAAATTTTCAAAAAAAATTTTAAAAAAATTTTTAAAAAAAATTCGAAAAATAATTTTCGAAAAAAAAAATTTCAAAAAAAAAAATTTTCAAAAAAAAAATTAAAAAAAAAATTTCAAAAAAATTTTCGAAAAAAAATTTAAAAAACAAAAAAGATTCGAAAAAAAAATTTCAATTTCAAAAAAAATTTAAAAAAAAATTAAAAAAAAAATTCGAAAAAAAATTTTTGAAAAAAAAATTTCAAAAAAAAAAATTTTCGAAAAAAAATTGAAAAAAAAAATTTCGAAAAAAAAAATTCGAAAAAAAAATTTTCAAAAAAAAAATTTTCAAAAAAAATTTTAAAGAAAATTTCAAAAAAATTTTCGAAAAAAGAAATTTAAAAAAAAAATTTTCAAAAAAAAATTTTAAAAAAATTTTAAAAAAAATTTTAAAAAAAATTAAAAAAAATATTTTCAAAAATAAATTTTCAAAAACAGTTTAAAAAAAAATTCAGAAAAAATTTCCAAAAAAAAATTTCAAAACAAAAAAAAATAAAAAAAAATAAAAAGAAATAAAAAAAAATTCTCAAAAAAATTTCGAAAAAAAAAATTTCAAAAAAAAAAATTTCAAAAAAAAAAATTGAAAAAAATAAAAAAAAAAATTCGAAAAAAAAATTTCAAAAAAAAAAATTTCAAAAAAAATTTCAAAAAAAATTTAAAAAAAAATTCGAAAAAAAATTTTCGAAAAAAAAATTTCAAAAAAAAAAATTTCAAAAAAAAATTTCAAAAAAATAAAAAAAAAATTTAAAAAAAATTGAAAAAAAAATTCGAAAAAAAAATTTTCAAAAAAAAATTAAAAAAAAATTTAAAAAAAAATTCGAAAAAAAAATTTCAAAAAAAAAATTTTCAAAAAAAAAATTTCAAAACAAAAAAAAATTCTCAAAAAATTTTCAAAAAAAAAAATTTCAAAAAAAAAATTTTTCAAAAAAAAATTTCAAAAAAAAAATTATCAAAAAAAAATTTTAAAAAAATTCGAAAAAAAAATTTCGAAAAAAAAAATTTCAAAAAAAAATTAAAAAAAAAAATTTAAAAAAAATAAAAAAAATTTTAAAAAAATTCAAAAAAAAAATTTCGAAAAAAAAAATTTTCAAAAAAAATTAAAAAAAAATTCGAAAAAAAATTTCGAAAAAAAAATTTTCAAAATAAAAATTTCAAAAAAAATTCCAAAAAATTTTTCGAAAAAAATTTAAAAAAAAATTTCGAAAAAAAAATTTCGAAAAAAAAATTTTCAAAAAAAAAATTTAAAAAAAAAATTTCAAAAAAATTTTCGAAAAAAAAAATTTCAAAAAAATTTTCGAAAAAAAAAATTTCAAAAAAAAAATTTTCAAAAAAAATTTTTAAAAAAATAAAAAAAAAATTTAAAAAAAATTCAAAAAATAAATTTCGAAAAAAAAATTTTCAAAAAAAAATTTAAAAAAAATTTTAAAAAAAATTCGAAAAAAAAATTTCAAAAAAAAAATTTTCAAAAAAAAAATTTCAAAACAAAAAAAAATAAAAAAAATTCGAAAAAAAAATTTCAAAAAAAAAAATTTTCAAAAAAAAATTTCAAAAAAAAATTTTCAAAAAAAAATTTAAAAAAAATTTTAAAAAAAATTCGTAAAAAAAATTTCAAAACAAAATTTTCAAAAAAAATTTTAAAAAAAATTTTCAAAAAAAAAAATTTTCAAAAAAAAAATTTAAAAAAAATAAAAAAAAAAATTTAAAAAAAATTGAAAAAAAAATTCGATAAAAAGATTTCAAAAAAAAAATTTTCAAAAAAAATTTAAAAAAAATTTTTAAAAAAAATTCGAAAAACAATTTTCGAAAAAAAAAAATTAAAAAAAAAAAATTTTCAAAAAAAAATTAAAAAAAAAAAATTTCAAAAAAAAATTGAAAAAAAAAATTCGAAAAAAAAATTTTAAAAAAAAATTTAAAAAAAAATTCGAAAAAAAAATTTCGAAAAAAAAAATTTCAAAAAAAAAATTTCAAAAAAAAATTTAAAAAAAAATAAAAAAAATTTAAAAAAAATTCAAAAAAAAAATTTCGAAAAAAAAAATTTCAAAAAAAAAATTTTCAAAATAAAATAAAAAAAAAAATTTTCAAAAAAAAATTGAAAAAAAAAATTCGAAAAAAAAAATTTCAAAAAAAAATTTAAAAAAAATTCGAAAAAAAAATTTCGAAAAAAAAAAATTTCAAAAAAAAAATTTTTTCAATAAAAAATTTAAAAAAAAATTTAAAAAACAATTTAAAAAAAAATTTCGAAAAAAAAATTTCGAAAAAAAAATTTTCAAAAAAATTTTCGAAAAAAAAAATTTCAAAAAAAAATTTTAAAAAAAATTCGAAAAAAAAATTTCGAAAAAAAAAATTTCAAAAAAAAAAATTTCAAAAAAAAAATTTCAAAAAAAAAATTTTCAAAAAAAAATTTAAAAAAAATTTAAAAAAAAATTCGAAAAAAAAATTTCAAAAAAAAAATTTTCAAAAAAAATTAAAAAAAAAATTTAAAAAAAAAATTAAAAAATTCGAAAAAAAATTTCGAAAAAAAAATTAAAAAAAAAAAATTTCAAAAAAAAATTGAAAAAAAAAATTCGAAAAAAAAATTTCGAAAAAAAAAATTTTCAAAAAAAAATTTAAAAAAAAATTTAAAAAAAATTCGAAAAAAAAATTTCGAAAAAAAAATTTCAAAAAAAAAATTTCAAAAAAAATTTTAAAAAAATAAAAAAAAAATTTAAAAAAAATTCAAAAAAAAAATTTCGAAAAAAAAATTTTCAAAAAAAAATTTAAAAAAAAATTTTAAAAAAATTCGATAAAAAGATTTCAAAAAAAAAAATTTCAAAAAAAATTTTAAAAAAATTTTTAAAAAAAATTCGAAAAATAATTTTCGAAAAAAAAAATTTCAAAAAAAAAAAAAATTTCAAAAAAAAATAAAAAAAAAAAATTTTCAAAAAAAAATTGAAAAAAAAAATTCGAAAAAAAAATTAAAAAAAAAATTTTAAAAAAAATTCGAAAAAAAAATTTCGAAAAAAAAAATTTCAAAAAAAAAAATTTCAAAAAAAAATTTTAAAAAAATAAAAAAAATTTAAAAAAAATTCAAAAAAAAAATTTCGAAAAAAAAATTTTCAAAAAAAAATTTTAAAAAAAATCGAAAAAAAATTTTCGAAAAAAAAATTTCGAAAAAAAAATTTTCAAAAAAAATTTTAAAAAAATTTTAAAAAAAATTCGAAAAAAACATTTCGAAAAAAAAAATTTCAAAAAAAACAATTTCAAAAAAAAATTTAAAAAAAATAAAAAAAAAAATCTCAAAAAATTTTTGAAAGAAAAAATTTCAAAAAAAAAAATTTTCAAAAAAAAAATTTCAAAAAAAAAAATTTCAAAAAAAATTTTTAAAAGAATTTTAAAAAAAATCGAAAAAAAATTTTCGAAAAAAAAAATTAAAAAAAAAAAATTTTCAATAAAAAATTTAAAAAAAATTAAAAAAAAAAATTAAAAAAAAATTGAAAAAACAATTTCGAAAAAAAAAATTCGAAAAAAAAATTTTCAAAAAAAAAAATTTAAAAAAAAAATTTCAAAAAAATTTTCGAAAAAAAAAAATTCAAAAAAATTTTCGAAAAAAAAAATTTCAAAAAAAAAATTTTCAAAAAAAATTTTTAAAAAAATAAAAAAAAAATTTAAAAAAAATTCAAAAAATAAATTTCGAAAAAAAAATTTTCAAAAAAAAATTTTAAAAAAATTTAAAAAAAAATTCGAAAAAAAAATTTCAAAAAAAAAATTTTCAAAAAAAAAATTTCAAAACAAAAAAAAATAAAAAAAATTCTCAAAAAATTTTCGAAAAAAAAAATTTCAAAAAAAAAAATTTTCAAAAAAAAATTTCAAAAAAAAAATTTTCAAAAAAAAATTTTAAAAAAATTTTAATAAAAATTCGAAAAAAAAATTTCAAAAAAAAAATTTTCAAAAAAAAATTTCAAAACAAAAAAAAATAAAAAAAATTCTCAAAAAATTTTCGAAAAAAAAAATTTCAAAAAAAAAAATTTTCAAAAAAAAATTTAAAAAAAAAATTTTCAAAAAAAAATTTAAAAAAAATTTTTAAAAAAATTCGAAAAAAAAATTTCAAAAAAAAAATTTTCAAAAAAAAATTTCAAAAAAAAAAATTCCAAAAAAAAATTTAAAAAAAATTTTAAAAAAAATTCGAAAAAAAAATTTCAAAAAAAAATTTTCAAAAAAAATTTTTAAAAAAATTTCAAAAAAATTTTCGAAAAAAAAATTTCGAAAAAAAAATTTTCAAAAAAAAAATTTTCAAAAAAAAATTTAAAAAAATAAAAAAAAAAATTTAAAAAAAATTGAAAAAAAAATTCGAAAAAAAATTTCGAAAAAAAATTTCGAAAAAAAAATTTAAAAAAAAAATTGAAAAAAAAAATTCAAAAAATAAATTTCGAAAAAAAATTTTCAAAAAAAAATTAAAAAAAAAAAATTTCAAAACAAAAAAAAATAAAAAAAAATCTCAAAAAATTTTCAAAAAAAAAAAATTTCAAAAAAAAAAATTTCAAAAAAAAAAATTTCAAAAAAAAATTTAAAAAAATTTTTAAAAAAAATTCGAAAAAAAAATTTCAAAAAAAAAATTTTCAAAAAAAAAATTTCAAAACAAAAAAAAATAAAAAAAATTCTCAAAAAATTTTCAAAAAAAAAAAATTTCAAAAAAAAAATTTAAAAAAAAAAAATTTTCAAAAAAAAATTTCAAAAAAAAAATTTTCAAAAAAAAATTTAAAAAAAATTCGAAAAAAAAATTTCAAAAAAAATTTTAAAAAAAAATAAAAAAAATTTAAAAAAATTTCGAAAAAAAAAATTTCAAAAAAAAAATTTTCAAAAAAAAATAAAAAAAAAAAATTTTCAAAAAAAAATTGAAAAAAAAAAATCGAAAAAAAAATTTTCAAAAAAAAATTTAAAAAAAATTCGAAAAAAAAATTTCGAAAAAAAAAAATTTCAAAAAAAAAAATTTTTCAATAAAAAATTTAAAAAAAATTTTAAAAAACAATTTAAAAAAAAATTTCGAAAAAAAAATTTTCAAAAAAAAATTTAAAAAAAAATTTCAAAAAAATTTTCGAAAAAAAAAATTTCAAAAAAAAATTTTAAAAAAAATTCGAAAAAAAAATTTCGAAAAAAAAAATTTCAAAAAAAAAATTTCAAAAAAAAATTTAAAAAAATAAAAAAAAATAAAAAAAAAAATTTCGAAAAAAAATTAAAAAAAAAATTAAAAAAAAAATTCGAAAAAAAAATTTCGAAAAAAAAATTTTCAAAAAAAATTTTAAAAAAAATTCGAAAAAAAAATTTCAAAAAAAAAAATTTTCAAAAAAAAATAAAAAAAAAAATTTTCAAAAAAAAATTGAAAAAAAAAATTCGAAAAAAAAATTTCGAAAAAAAAATTTTCGAAAAAAATAATTTTCAAAAAAAAATTTAAAGAAAATAAAAAAAAAAATTTAAAAAAAATTAAAAAAAAAATTCGAAAAAAAAATTTCGAAAAAAAAATTTTCAAAAAAAAATTTAAAAAAAATTTCAAAAAAATTTTCGGCAAAAGAAATTTAAAAAATAAAGTTTTCAAAAAAAAATTTAAAAAAAATTTAAAAAAATATTTTCAAAAAAAAAATTTCAAAAACAGTTTCAAAAAAAATTCAGAAAAAATTTCCAAAAAAAAATTTCAAAACAAAAAAAATAAAAAAAATTTTCAAAAAATTTTCGAAAAAAAAAATTTCAAAAAAAAAAATTTCAAAAAAAAAATTTCAAAAAAAAAATTTTCAAAAAAAAATTTTAAAAAAATTTAAAAAAAAATTCGAAAAAAAAATTTCAAAAAAAAAAATTTCAAAAAAAATTTTAAAAAAAATTAAAAAAAAAAATTAAAAAATTCGAAAAAAAATTTCGAAAAAAAAATTAAAAAAAAAAAAATTTCAAAAAAAAATAGAAAAAAAAAATTCGAAAAAAAAATTTCGAAAAAAAAAATTTTCAAAAAAAAATTTTAAAAAAATTTTAAAAAAAATTCGAAAAAAAAATTTCGAAAAAAAAATTTCAAAAAAAAAATTTCAAAAAAAAATTTAAAAAAAATAAAAAAAAAATTTAAAAAAAATTCAAAAAAAAAATTTCGAAAAAAAAATTTTCAAAAAAAAATTTAAAAAAAAATTTAAAAAAAATTCGATAAAAAGATTTAAAAAAAAAATTTTCAAAAAAAATTTTTAAAAAATTTTTAAAAAAAATTCGAAAAATAATTTTCGAAAAAAAAAATTTCAAAAAAAAAAATTTTCAAAAAAAAATTAAAAAAAAAAATTTTCAAAAAAAAATTGAAAAAAAAAATTCGAAAAAAAAATTTAAAAAAAAAATTTAAAAAAAAATTCGAAAAAAAAATTTCGAAAAAAAAAATTTAAAAAAAAAAAATTTCAAAAAAAAATTTTAAAAAAATAAAAAAAATTTAAAAAAAATTCAAAAAAAAAATTTCGAAAAAAAAATTTTCAAAAAAAAATTTTAAAAAAAATCGAAAAAAAATTTTCGAAAAAAAAATTTCGAAAAAAAAATTTTCAAAAAAAATTAAAAAAAAAATTTTTTCAAAAAAACATTGAAAAAAAAAATTTCGAAAAAAAAATTTTCAAAAAAAATTTTAAAAAAATTTTAAAAAAAATTCGAAAAAAACATTTCGAAAAAAAAAATTTCAAAAAAAACAATTTCAAAAAAAAATTTTAAAAAAATAAAAAAAAAATCTCAAAAAATTTTTGAAAGAAAAAATTTCAAAAAAAAAATTTTCAAAAAAAAAATTTCAAAAAAAAAATTTTCAAAAAAAATTTTTAAAAGAATTTTAAAAAAAATCGAAAAAAAATTTTCGAAAAAAAAAATTTAAAAAAAAAAATTTTCAATAAAAAATTAAAAAAAATAAAAAAAAAAAAATTAAAAAAAAATTGAAAAAACAATTTCGAAAAAAAAAATTCGAAAAAAAAATTTTCAAAAAAAAAAATTAAAAAAAAAAATTTCAAAAAAATTTTCGAAAAAAAAAAATTCAAAAAAATTTTCGAAAAAAAAAATTTCAAAAAAAAAATTTTCAAAAAAAATTTTTAAAAAAATAAAAAAAAAATTTAAAAAAAATTCAAAAAATAAATTTCGAAAAAAAAATTTTCAAAAAAAAATTAAAAAAAAATTTTAAAAAAAATTCGAAAAAAAAATTTCAAAAAAAAAATTTTCAAAAAAAAAATTTCAAAACAAAAAAAAATAAAAAAAATTCTCAAAAAATTTTCGAAAAAAAAAATTTCAAAAAAAAAAAATTTTCAAAAAAAAATTTCAAAAAAATAATTTTCAAAAAAAAATTTAAAAAAAATTTAAAAAAAAATTCGAAAAAAAAATTTCAAAAAAAAAATTTTCAAAAAAAAAATTTCAAAACAAAAAAAAATAAAAAAAATTCTCAAAAAATTTTCGAAAAAAAAAATTTCAAAAAAAAAATTTTTCAAAAAAAAATTTAAAAAAAAAATTTTCAAAAAAAAATTTAAAAAAAAATTTAAAAAAAATTCGAAAAAAAAATTTCAAAAAAAAAAATTTTCAAAAAAAAATTTAAAAAAAATTTAAAAAAAAATTCGAAAAAAAAATTTCAAAAAAAAATTTTCAAAAAAAATTTTAAAAAAAATTTCAGAAAAATTTTCGAAAAAAAAATTTCGAAAAAAAAATTTTCAAAAAAAAAATTTTCAAAACAAAAATTTAAAAAAATAAAAAAAAAAATTTAAAAAAAATTGAAAAAAAAATTCGAAAAAAAATTTCGAAAAAAAATTTCGAAAAAAAAATTAAAAAAAAAAATTGAAAAAAAAAATTCAAAAAATAAATTTCGAAAAAAAAATTTTCAAAAAAAAATAAAAAAAAAAAAAATTTCAAAACAAAAAAAAATAAAAAAAAATCTCAAAAAATTTTCGAAAAAAAAAAATTTCAAAAAAAAAAATTTTCAAAAAAAATTTCAAAAAAAAAATTTTCAAAAAAAAATTTAAAAAAATTTTTAAAAAAAATTCGAAAAAAAAATTTCAAAAAAAAAATTTTCAAAAAAAAAATTTCAAAACAAAACAAAATAAAAAAAATTCTCAAAAAATTTTCAAAAAAAAAAAAATTTCAAAAAAAAAAATTTTCAAAAAAAAATTTCAAAAAAATTTTAAAAAAAATTCGAAAAAAAAATTTCAAAAAAAAAATTTTCAAAAAAAAAATTTCAAAAAAAAAATTTTCAAAAAAAATTTTTAAAAAAATAAAAAAAAAATTTAAAAAAAATTCAAAAAATAAATTTCGAAAAAAAAATTTTCAAAAAAAAATTTAAAAAAAATTTTAAAAAAAATTCGAAAAAAAAATTTCAAAAAAAAAATTTTCAAAAAAAAAATTTCAAAACAAAAAAAAATAAAAAAAATTCTCAAAAAATTTTCGAAAAAAAAAATTTCAAAAAAAAAAAATTTTCAAAAAAAAATTTCAAAAAAATAATTTTCAAAAAAAAATTTAAAAAAAATTTTAAAAAAAATTCGAAAAAAAAATTTCAAAAAAAAAATTTTCAAAAAAAAAATTTCAAAACAAAAAAAAATAAAAAAAATTCTCAAAAAATTTTCGAAAAAAAAAATTTCAAAAAAAAAATTTTTCAAAAAAAAATTTAAAAAAAAAATTTTCAAAAAAAAATTTAAAAAAAAATTTAAAAAAAATTCGAAAAAAAAATTTCAAAAAAAAAAATTTTCAAAAAAAAATTTAAAAAAAATTTAAAAAAAAATTCGAAAAAAAAATTTCAAAAAAAAATTTTCAAAAAAAATTTTAAAAAAAATTTCAGAAAAATTTTCGAAAAAAAAATTTCGAAAAAAAAATTTTCAAAAAAAAAATTTTCAAAACAAAAATTTAAAAAAATAAAAAAAAAATTTAAAAAAAATTGAAAAAAAAATTCGAAAAAAAATTTCGAAAAAAAATTTCGAAAAAAAAATTAAAAAAAAAAATTGAAAAAAAAAATTCAAAAAATAAATTTCGAAAAAAAAATTTTCAAAAAAAAATAAAAAAAAAAAAAATTTCAAAACAAAAAAAAATAAAAAAAAATCTCAAAAAATTTTCGAAAAAAAAAAATTTCAAAAAAAAAAATTTTCAAAAAAAATTTCAAAAAAAAAATTTTCAAAAAAAAATTTAAAAAAATTTTTAAAAAAAATTCGAAAAAAAAATTTCAAAAAAAAAATTTTCAAAAAAAAAATTTCAAAACAAAACAAAATAAAAAAAATTCTCAAAAAATTTTCAAAAAAAAAAAATTTCAAAAAAAAAAATTTTCAAAAAAAAATTTCAAAAAAAAAATTTTCAAAAAAAAATTTAAAAAAATTCGAAAAAAAAATTTCGAAAAAAAAATTTCAAAAAAAAAATTTCAAAAAAAAATTTAAAAAAAATAAAAAAAATTTAAAAAAAATTCAAAAAAAAATTTCGAAAAAAAAATTTTCAAAAAAAATTTTAAAAAAATAAAAAAAAAAATTCGAAAAAAAATTTCGAAAAAAAATTTTGAAAAAAAAATAAAAAAAAAAAATTTAAAAAAAAAATTCGAAAAAAAAATTTCGAAAAAAAAATTTTCAAAAAAAAATTTAAAAAAAAAATCGAAAAAAAAATTTCGAAAAAAAAAATTTCAAAAAAAAAAATTTCAAAAAAAAATTTAAAAAAAATAAAAAATATTTAAAAAAAATTCAAAAAAAAAATTTCGAAAAAAAAATTTTCAAAGAAAAATTTTTAAAAAATTTAAAAAAAATTCGATAAAAAGATTTCAAAAAAAAAATTTTCAAAAAAAAATTTAAAAAAATTTTTAAAAAAAATTCGAAAAATAATTTTCGAAAAAAAAAATTTTCAAAAAAAAATTGAAAAAAAAATTCGAAAAAAAAATTTTCAAAAAAAAATTTAAAAAAAAATTCGAAAAAAAAATTTCGAAAAAAAAAATTTCAAAAAAAAAAATTTCAATAAAAAATTTTAAAAAAATTTAAAAAAAAATTTCAAAAAAAATTTAAAAAAAAATTTCGAAAAAAAAATTTCGAAAAAAAAATTTTCAAAAAAAAAATTTAAAAAAAAAATTTCAAAAAAATTTTCGAAAAAAAAAATTTAAAAAAATTTTCGAAAAAAAAAATTTCAAAAAAAAAATTTTCAAAAAAAATTTTTAAAAAAATAAAAAAAAAATTTAAAAAAAATTCAAAAAATAAATTTCGAAAAAAAAATTTTCAAAAAAAAATTTAAAAAAAATTTAAAAAAAAATTCGAAAAAAAAATTTCAAAAAAAAAATTTTCAAAAAAAAAATTTCAAAACAAAAAAAAATAAAAAAAATTCGAAAAAAAAATTTCAAAAAAAAAAATTTTCAAAAAAAAATTTCAAAAAAAAATTTTCAAAAAAAAATTTAAAAAAAATTTTAAAAAAAATTCGTAAAAAAAATTTCAAAACAAAATTTTCAAAAAAAATTTTAAAAAAAATTTTCAAAAAAAAAAATTTTCAAAAAAAAAATTTAAAAAAAATAAAAAAAAAAATTTAAAAAAAATTGAAAAAAAAATTCGATAAAAAGATTTCAAAAAAAAAATTTTCAAAAAAAATTTAAAAAAAATTTTTAAAAAAAATTCGAAAAACAATTTTCGAAAAAAAAAAATTAAAAAAAAAAAATTTTCAAAAAAAAATTAAAAAAAAAAAATTTCAAAAAAAAATTGAAAAAAAAAATTCGAAAAAAAAATTTTAAAAAAAAATTTAAAAAAAAATTCGAAAAAAAAATTTCGAAAAAAAAAATTTCAAAAAAAAAATTTCAAAAAAAAATTTAAAAAAAAATAAAAAAAATTTAAAAAAAATTCAAAAAAAAAATTTCGAAAAAAAAAATTTCAAAAAAAAAATTTTCAAAATAAAATAAAAAAAAAAATTTTCAAAAAAAAATTGAAAAAAAAAATTCGAAAAAAAAATTTTCAAAAAAAAATTTAAAAAAAATTCGAAAAAAAAATTTCGAAAAAAAAAAATTTCAAAAAAAAAATTTTTTCAATAAAAAATTTAAAAAAAAATTTAAAAAACAATTTAAAAAAAAATTTCGAAAAAAAAATTTCGAAAAAAAAATTTTCAAAAAAATTTTCGAAAAAAAAAATTTCAAAAAAAAATTTTAAAAAAAATTCGAAAAAAAAATTTCGAAAAAAAAAATTTCAAAAAAAAAAATTTCAAAAAAAAATTTAAAAAAATAAAAAAAATTCTCAAAAAATTTTCGAAAAAAAAAATTTCAAAAAAAAAAATTTTCAAAAAAAAATTTAAAAAAAAAATTTTCAAAAAAAAATTTAAAAAAAATTTTTAAAAAAATTCGAAAAAAAAATTTCAAAAAAAAAATTTTCAAAAAAAAATTTCAAAAAAAAAAATTCCAAAAAAAAATTTAAAAAAAATTTTAAAAAAAATTCGAAAAAAAAATTTCAAAAAAAAATTTTCAAAAAAAATTTTTAAAAAAATTTCAAAAAAATTTTCGAAAAAAAAATTTCGAAAAAAAAATTTTCAAAAAAAAAATTTTCAAAAAAAAATTTAAAAAAATAAAAAAAAAAATTTAAAAAAAATTGAAAAAAAAATTCGAAAAAAAATTTCGAAAAAAAATTTCGAAAAAAAAATTTAAAAAAAAAATTGAAAAAAAAAATTCAAAAAATAAATTTCGAAAAAAAATTTTCAAAAAAAAATTAAAAAAAAAAAATTTCAAAACAAAAAAAAATAAAAAAAAATCTCAAAAAATTTTCAAAAAAAAAAAATTTCAAAAAAAAAAATTTCAAAAAAAAAAATTTCAAAAAAAAATTTAAAAAAATTTTTAAAAAAAATTCGAAAAAAAAATTTCAAAAAAAAAATTTTCAAAAAAAAAATTTCAAAACAAAAAAAAATAAAAAAAATTCTCAAAAAATTTTCAAAAAAAAAAAATTTCAAAAAAAAAATTTAAAAAAAAAAAATTTTCAAAAAAAAATTTCAAAAAAAAAATTTTCAAAAAAAAATTTAAAAAAAATTCGAAAAAAAAATTTCAAAAAAAATTTTAAAAAAAAATAAAAAAAATTTAAAAAAATTTCGAAAAAAAAAATTTCAAAAAAAAAATTTTCAAAAAAAAATAAAAAAAAAAAATTTTCAAAAAAAAATTGAAAAAAAAAAATCGAAAAAAAAATTTTCAAAAAAAAATTTAAAAAAAATTCGAAAAAAAAATTTCGAAAAAAAAAAATTTCAAAAAAAAAAATTTTTCAATAAAAAATTTAAAAAAAATTTTAAAAAACAATTTAAAAAAAAATTTCGAAAAAAAAATTTTCAAAAAAAAATTTAAAAAAAAATTTCAAAAAAATTTTCGAAAAAAAAAATTTCAAAAAAAAATTTTAAAAAAAATTCGAAAAAAAAATTTCGAAAAAAAAAATTTCAAAAAAAAAATTTCAAAAAAAAATTTAAAAAAATAAAAAAAAATAAAAAAAAAAATTTCGAAAAAAAATTAAAAAAAAAATTAAAAAAAAAATTCGAAAAAAAAATTTCGAAAAAAAAATTTTCAAAAAAAATTTTAAAAAAAATTCGAAAAAAAAATTTCAAAAAAAAAAATTTTCAAAAAAAAATAAAAAAAAAAATTTTCAAAAAAAAATTGAAAAAAAAAATTCGAAAAAAAAATTTCGAAAAAAAAATTTTCGAAAAAAATAATTTTCAAAAAAAAATTTAAAGAAAATAAAAAAAAAAATTTAAAAAAAATTAAAAAAAAAATTCGAAAAAAAAATTTCGAAAAAAAAATTTTCAAAAAAAAATTTAAAAAAAATTTCAAAAAAATTTTCGGCAAAAGAAATTTAAAAAATAAAGTTTTCAAAAAAAAATTTAAAAAAAATTTAAAAAAATATTTTCAAAAAAAAAATTTCAAAAACAGTTTCAAAAAAAATTCAGAAAAAATTTCCAAAAAAAAATTTCAAAACAAAAAAAATAAAAAAAATTTTCAAAAAATTTTCGAAAAAAAAAATTTCAAAAAAAAAAATTTCAAAAAAAAAATTTCAAAAAAAAAATTTTCAAAAAAAAATTTTAAAAAAATTTAAAAAAAAATTCGAAAAAAAAATTTCAAAAAAAAAAATTTCAAAAAAAATTTTAAAAAAAATTAAAAAAAAAAATTAAAAAATTCGAAAAAAAATTTCGAAAAAAAAATTAAAAAAAAAAAAATTTCAAAAAAAAATAGAAAAAAAAAATTCGAAAAAAAAATTTCGAAAAAAAAAATTTTCAAAAAAAAATTTTAAAAAAATTTTAAAAAAAATTCGAAAAAAAAATTTCGAAAAAAAAATTTCAAAAAAAAAATTTCAAAAAAAAATTTAAAAAAAATAAAAAAAAAATTTAAAAAAAATTCAAAAAAAAAATTTCGAAAAAAAAATTTTCAAAAAAAAATTTAAAAAAAAATTTAAAAAAAATTCGATAAAAAGATTTAAAAAAAAAATTTTCAAAAAAAATTTTTAAAAAATTTTTAAAAAAAATTCGAAAAATAATTTTCGAAAAAAAAAATTTCAAAAAAAAAAATTTTCAAAAAAAAATTAAAAAAAAAAATTTTCAAAAAAAAATTGAAAAAAAAAATTCGAAAAAAAAATTTAAAAAAAAAATTTAAAAAAAAATTCGAAAAAAAAATTTCGAAAAAAAAAATTTAAAAAAAAAAAATTTCAAAAAAAAATTTTAAAAAAATAAAAAAAATTTAAAAAAAATTCAAAAAAAAAATTTCGAAAAAAAAATTTTCAAAAAAAAATTTTAAAAAAAATCGAAAAAAAATTTTCGAAAAAAAAATTTCGAAAAAAAAATTTTCAAAAAAAATTAAAAAAAAAATTTTTTCAAAAAAACATTGAAAAAAAAAATTTCGAAAAAAAAATTTTCAAAAAAAATTTTAAAAAAATTTTAAAAAAAATTCGAAAAAAACATTTCGAAAAAAAAAATTTCAAAAAAAACAATTTCAAAAAAAAATTTTAAAAAAATAAAAAAAAAATCTCAAAAAATTTTTGAAAGAAAAAATTTCAAAAAAAAAATTTTCAAAAAAAAAATTTCAAAAAAAAAATTTTCAAAAAAAATTTTTAAAAGAATTTTAAAAAAAATCGAAAAAAAATTTTCGAAAAAAAAAATTTAAAAAAAAAAATTTTCAATAAAAAATTAAAAAAAATAAAAAAAAAAAAATTAAAAAAAAATTGAAAAAACAATTTCGAAAAAAAAAATTCGAAAAAAAAATTTTCAAAAAAAAAAATTAAAAAAAAAAATTTCAAAAAAATTTTCGAAAAAAAAAAATTCAAAAAAATTTTCGAAAAAAAAAATTTCAAAAAAAAAATTTTCAAAAAAAATTTTTAAAAAAATAAAAAAAAAATTTAAAAAAAATTCAAAAAATAAATTTCGAAAAAAAAATTTTCAAAAAAAAATTAAAAAAAAATTTTAAAAAAAATTCGAAAAAAAAATTTCAAAAAAAAAATTTTCAAAAAAAAAATTTCAAAACAAAAAAAAATAAAAAAAATTCTCAAAAAATTTTCGAAAAAAAAAATTTCAAAAAAAAAAAATTTTCAAAAAAAAATTTCAAAAAAATAATTTTCAAAAAAAAATTTAAAAAAAATTTAAAAAAAAATTCGAAAAAAAAATTTCAAAAAAAAAATTTTCAAAAAAAAAATTTCAAAACAAAAAAAAATAAAAAAAATTCTCAAAAAATTTTCGAAAAAAAAAATTTCAAAAAAAAAATTTTTCAAAAAAAAATTTAAAAAAAAAATTTTCAAAAAAAAATTTAAAAAAAAATTTAAAAAAAATTCGAAAAAAAAATTTCAAAAAAAAAAATTTTCAAAAAAAAATTTAAAAAAAATTTAAAAAAAAATTCGAAAAAAAAATTTCAAAAAAAAATTTTCAAAAAAAATTTTAAAAAAAATTTCAGAAAAATTTTCGAAAAAAAAATTTCGAAAAAAAAATTTTCAAAAAAAAAATTTTCAAAACAAAAATTTAAAAAAATAAAAAAAAAAATTTAAAAAAAATTGAAAAAAAAATTCGAAAAAAAATTTCGAAAAAAAATTTCGAAAAAAAAATTAAAAAAAAAAATTGAAAAAAAAAATTCAAAAAATAAATTTCGAAAAAAAAATTTTCAAAAAAAAATAAAAAAAAAAAAAATTTCAAAACAAAAAAAAATAAAAAAAAATCTCAAAAAATTTTCGAAAAAAAAAAATTTCAAAAAAAAAAATTTTCAAAAAAAATTTCAAAAAAAAAATTTTCAAAAAAAAATTTAAAAAAATTTTTAAAAAAAATTCGAAAAAAAAATTTCAAAAAAAAAATTTTCAAAAAAAAAATTTCAAAACAAAACAAAATAAAAAAAATTCTCAAAAAATTTTCAAAAAAAAAAAAATTTCAAAAAAAAAAATTTTCAAAAAAAAATTTCAAAAAAATTTTAAAAAAAATTCGAAAAAAAAATTTCAAAAAAAAAATTTTCAAAAAAAAAATTTCAAAAAAAAAATTTTCAAAAAAAATTTTTAAAAAAATAAAAAAAAAATTTAAAAAAAATTCAAAAAATAAATTTCGAAAAAAAAATTTTCAAAAAAAAATTTAAAAAAAATTTTAAAAAAAATTCGAAAAAAAAATTTCAAAAAAAAAATTTTCAAAAAAAAAATTTCAAAACAAAAAAAAATAAAAAAAATTCTCAAAAAATTTTCGAAAAAAAAAATTTCAAAAAAAAAAAATTTTCAAAAAAAAATTTCAAAAAAATAATTTTCAAAAAAAAATTTAAAAAAAATTTTAAAAAAAATTCGAAAAA
This sequence comes from Chrysolina oricalcia, assembly GCA_944452925.2. Taxonomy (NCBI): domain Eukaryota; kingdom Metazoa; phylum Arthropoda; class Insecta; order Coleoptera; family Chrysomelidae; genus Chrysolina; species Chrysolina oricalcia. The sequence continues at coordinate 31,699,949 of OX101822.2, read as the reverse complement.
AAAATTTCAAAAAAAAAATTTTCAAAAAAAAAATTTCAAAACAAAAAAAAATAAAAAAAATTCTCAAAAAATTTTCGAAAAAAAAAATTTCAAAAAAAAAATTTTTCAAAAAAAAATTTAAAAAAAAAATTTTCAAAAAAAAATTTAAAAAAAAATTTAAAAAAAATTCGAAAAAAAAATTTCAAAAAAAAAAATTTTCAAAAAAAAATTTAAAAAAAATTTAAAAAAAAATTCGAAAAAAAAATTTCAAAAAAAAATTTTCAAAAAAAATTTTAAAAAAAATTTCAGAAAAATTTTCGAAAAAAAAATTTCGAAAAAAAAATTTTCAAAAAAAAAATTTTCAAAACAAAAATTTAAAAAAATAAAAAAAAAATTTAAAAAAAATTGAAAAAAAAATTCGAAAAAAAATTTCGAAAAAAAATTTCGAAAAAAAAATTAAAAAAAAAAATTGAAAAAAAAAATTCAAAAAATAAATTTCGAAAAAAAAATTTTCAAAAAAAAATAAAAAAAAAAAAAATTTCAAAACAAAAAAAAATAAAAAAAAATCTCAAAAAATTTTCGAAAAAAAAAAATTTCAAAAAAAAAAATTTTCAAAAAAAATTTCAAAAAAAAAATTTTCAAAAAAAAATTTAAAAAAATTTTTAAAAAAAATTCGAAAAAAAAATTTCAAAAAAAAAATTTTCAAAAAAAAAATTTCAAAACAAAACAAAATAAAAAAAATTCTCAAAAAATTTTCAAAAAAAAAAAATTTCAAAAAAAAAAATTTTCAAAAAAAAATTTCAAAAAAAAAATTTTCAAAAAAAAATTTAAAAAAATTCGAAAAAAAAATTTCGAAAAAAAAATTTCAAAAAAAAAATTTCAAAAAAAAATTTAAAAAAAATAAAAAAAATTTAAAAAAAATTCAAAAAAAAATTTCGAAAAAAAAATTTTCAAAAAAAATTTTAAAAAAATAAAAAAAAAAATTCGAAAAAAAATTTCGAAAAAAAATTTTGAAAAAAAAATAAAAAAAAAAAATTTAAAAAAAAAATTCGAAAAAAAAATTTCGAAAAAAAAATTTTCAAAAAAAAATTTAAAAAAAAAATCGAAAAAAAAATTTCGAAAAAAAAAATTTCAAAAAAAAAAATTTCAAAAAAAAATTTAAAAAAAATAAAAAATATTTAAAAAAAATTCAAAAAAAAAATTTCGAAAAAAAAATTTTCAAAGAAAAATTTTTAAAAAATTTAAAAAAAATTCGATAAAAAGATTTCAAAAAAAAAATTTTCAAAAAAAAATTTAAAAAAATTTTTAAAAAAAATTCGAAAAATAATTTTCGAAAAAAAAAATTTTCAAAAAAAAATTGAAAAAAAAATTCGAAAAAAAAATTTTCAAAAAAAAATTTAAAAAAAAATTCGAAAAAAAAATTTCGAAAAAAAAAATTTCAAAAAAAAAAATTTCAATAAAAAATTTTAAAAAAATTTAAAAAAAAATTTCAAAAAAAATTTAAAAAAAAATTTCGAAAAAAAAATTTCGAAAAAAAAATTTTCAAAAAAAAAATTTAAAAAAAAAATTTCAAAAAAATTTTCGAAAAAAAAAATTTCAAAAAAATTTTCGAAAAAAAAAATTTCAAAAAAAAAATTTTCAAAAAAAATTTTTAAAAAAATAAAAAAAAAATTTAAAAAAAATTCAAAAAATAAATTTCGAAAAAAAAATTTTCAAAAAAAAATTTAAAAAAAATTTAAAAAAAAATTCGAAAAAAAAATTTCAAAAAAAAAATTTTCAAAAAAAAAATTTCAAAACAAAAAAAAATAAAAAAAATTCGAAAAAAAAATTTCAAAAAAAAAAATTTTCAAAAAAAAATTTCAAAAAAAAATTTTCAAAAAAAAATTTAAAAAAAATTTTAAAAAAAATTCGTAAAAAAAATTTCAAAACAAAATTTTCAAAAAAAATTTTAAAAAAAATTTTCAAAAAAAAAAATTTTCAAAAAAAAAATTTAAAAAAAATAAAAAAAAAAATTTAAAAAAAATTGAAAAAAAAATTCGATAAAAAGATTTCAAAAAAAAAATTTTCAAAAAAAATTTAAAAAAAATTTTTAAAAAAAATTCGAAAAACAATTTTCGAAAAAAAAAAATTAAAAAAAAAAAATTTTCAAAAAAAAATTAAAAAAAAAAAATTTCAAAAAAAAATTGAAAAAAAAAATTCGAAAAAAAAATTTTAAAAAAAAATTTAAAAAAAAATTCGAAAAAAAAATTTCGAAAAAAAAAATTTCAAAAAAAAAATTTCAAAAAAAAATTTAAAAAAAAATAAAAAAAATTTAAAAAAAATTCAAAAAAAAAATTTCGAAAAAAAAAATTTCAAAAAAAAAATTTTCAAAATAAAATAAAAAAAAAAATTTTCAAAAAAAAATTGAAAAAAAAAATTCGAAAAAAAAATTTTCAAAAAAAAATTTAAAAAAAATTCGAAAAAAAAATTTCGAAAAAAAAAAATTTCAAAAAAAAAATTTTTTCAATAAAAAATTTAAAAAAAAATTTAAAAAACAATTTAAAAAAAAATTTCGAAAAAAAAATTTCGAAAAAAAAATTTTCAAAAAAATTTTCGAAAAAAAAAATTTCAAAAAAAAATTTTAAAAAAAATTCGAAAAAAAAATTTCGAAAAAAAAAATTTCAAAAAAAAAAATTTCAAAAAAAAATTTAAAAAAATAAAAAAAATTAAAAAAAAAAATTTCGAAAAAAAAATTTAAAAAAAAAATTAAAAAAAAAAAATCGAAAAAAAAATTTCGAAAAAAAAATTTTCAAAAAAAAATTTAAAAAAAAATTCGAAAAAAAAATTTCGAAAAAAAAAATTTCAAAAAAAAATTTAAAAAAATAAAAAAAATTAAAAAAAAAAATTTCGAAAAAAAAATTTAAAAAAAAAAATTAAAAAAAAAATTCGAAAAAAAAATTTCGAAAAAAAAATTTTCAAAAAAAAATTTAAAAAAAAATTCGAAAAAAAAATTTCGAAAAAAAAATTTCAAAAAAAAAATTTCAAAAAAAAATTTAAAAAAAATAAAAAAAATTTAAAAAAAATTCAAAAAAAAATTTCGAAAAAAAAATTTTCAAAAAAAATTTAAAAAAAATAAAAAAAAAATTCGAAAAAAAATTTCGAAAAAAAATTTTGAAAAAAAAATAAAAAAAAAAAATTTAAAAAAAAAATTCGAAAAAAAAATTTCGAAAAAAAAATTTTCAAAAAAAAATTTAAAAAAAAAATCGAAAAAAAAAATTTCGAAAAAAAAAATTTCAAAAAAAAAAATTTCAAAAAAAAATTTTAAAAAAATAAAAAATATTTAAAAAAAATTCAAAAAAAAAAATTCGAAAAAAAAATTTTCAAAAAAAAATTTAAAAAAAGTTTAAAAAAAATTCGATAAAAAGATTTCAAAAAAAAAATTTTCAAAAAAAAATTTAAAAAAATTTTTAAAAAAAATTCGAAAAATAATTTTCGAAAAAAAAAATTTTCAAAAAAAAATTGAAAAAAAAATTCGAAAAAAAAATTTTCAAAAAAAAATTTAAAAAAAAATTCGAAAAAAAAATTTCGAAAAAAAAAATTTCAAAAAAAAAAATTTCAATAAAAAATTTTAAAAAAATTAAAAAAAAAAATTTCAAAAAAAATTGAAAAAAAAATTTCAAAAAAAAATTTCGAAAAAAAAATTTTCAAAAAAAAAATTAAAAAAAAAAATTTCAAAAAAATTTTCGAAAAAAAAAATTTCAAAAAAATTTTCGAAAAAAAAAATTTCAAAAAAAAAATTTTCAAAAAAAATTTTTAAAAAAATAAAAAAAAAATTTAAAAAAAATTCAAAAAATAAATTTCGAAAAAAAAATTTTCAAAAAAAAATTTAAAAAAAATTTAAAAAAAAATTCGAAAAAAAAATTTCAAAAAAAAAATTTTCAAAAAAAAAATTTCAAAACAAAAAAAAATAAAAAAAATTCTCAAAAAAAATTCGAAAAAAAAATTTAAAAAAAAAAAAAAATTTTCAAAAAAAAATTTCAAAAAAAAAATTTTCAAAAAAAAATTTAAAAAAAATTTAAAAAAAAATTCGTAAAAAAAATTTCAAAAAAAAATTTTCAAAAAAAATTTTAAAAAAAATTTTCAAAAAAAAAATTTTCAAAAAAAAAATAAAAAAAAAATAAAAAAAAAAATTTAAAAAAAATTGAAAAAAAAATTCGATAAAAAGATTTCAAAAAAAAAATTTTCAAAAAAAATTTTAAAAAAATTTTTAAAAAAAATTCGAAAAACAATTTTCGAAAAAATAAAATTCAAAAAAAAAAATTTTTAAAAAAAAATTAAAAAAAAAAAATTTCAAAAAAAAATTGAAAAAAAAAATTCGAAAAAAAAATTTAAAAAAAAAATTTAAAAAAAAATTCGAAAAAAAAATTTCGAAAAAAAAAATTTCAAAAAAAAAATTTCAAAAAAAAATTTTAAAAAAAATAAAAAAAATTTTAAAAAAATTCAAAAAAAAAATTTCAAAAAAAAAATTTCAAAAAAAAAAATTTTCAAAAAAAAATAAAAAAAAAAATTTTCAAAAAAAAATTGAAAAAAAAAATTCGAAAAAAAAATTTTCAAAAAAAAATTTAAAAAAAATTCGAAAAAAAAATTTCGAAAAAAAAAAATTTCAAAAAAAAAATTTTTTCAATAAAAAATTTAAAAAAAATTTTAAAAAACAATTTAAAAAAAAAAATTTGAAAAAAAAATTTCGAAAAAAAAATTTTCAAAAAAAAATTTAAAAAAAAAATTTCAAAAAAATTTTCGAAAAAAAAAATTTCAAAAAAAAATTTTAAAAAAAATTCGAAAAAAAAATTTCGAAAAAAAAAATTTCAAAAAAAAAAATTTCAAAAAAAAATTTAAAAAAATAAAAAAAATTAAAAAAAAAAATTTCGAAAAAAAAATTTAAAAAAAAAATAAAAAAAAAAAATTCGAAAAAAAAATTTCGAAAAAAAAATTTTCAAAAAAAAATTTAAAAAAAAATTCGAAAAAAAAATTTCGAAAAAAAAAATTTAAAAAAAAAAAATTTCTAAAAAAAATTTAAAAAATAAAAAAAATTAAAAAAAAAAATTTCGAAAAAAAAATTTTCAAAAAAAATTTTAAAAAAATTTAAAAAAAAATTCGAAAAAAAGATTTCAAAAAAAAAATTTTCAAAAAAAAATAAAAAAAAAATTTAAAAAAAATTCAAAAAAAAAATTTCGAAAAAAAAATTTTCAAAAAAAAATTTAAAAAAAATTTAAAAAAAAATTCGATAAAAAGATTTCAAAAAAAAAATTTTCAAAAAAAATTTTAAAAAAATTTTTAAAAAAAATTCGAAAAATAATTTTCGAAAAAAAAAATTTCAAAAAAAAAAATTTTCAAAAAAAAAATTAAAAAAAAAATTTCAAAAAAATTTTCGAAAAAAAATTTAAAAAACAAAAAAGATTCGAAAAAAAAATTTCAATTTCAAAAAAAATTTAAAAAAAAATTAAAAAAAAAATTCGAAAAAAAATTTTTGAAAAAAAAATTTCAAAAAAAAAAATTTTCGAAAAAAAATTGAAAAAAAAAATTTCGAAAAAAAAAATTCGAAAAAAAAATTTTCAAAAAAAAAATTTTCAAAAAAAATTTTAAAGAAAATTTCAAAAAAATTTTCGAAAAAAGAAATTTAAAAAAAAAATTTTCAAAAAAAAATTTTAAAAAAATTTTAAAAAAAATTTTAAAAAAAATTAAAAAAAATATTTTCAAAAAAAAATTTTCAAAAACAGTTTAAAAAAAAATTCAGAAAAAATTTCCAAAAAAAAATTTCAAAACAAAAAAAAATAAAAAAAAATAAAAAGAAATAAAAAAAAATTCTCAAAAAAATTTCGAAAAAAAAAATTTCAAAAAAAAAAATTTCAAAAAAAAAAATTGAAAAAAATAAAAAAAAAAATTCGAAAAAAAAATTTCAAAAAAAAAAATTTCAAAAAAAATTTCAAAAAAAATTTAAAAAAAAATTCGAAAAAAAATTTTCGAAAAAAAAATTTCAAAAAAAAAAATTTCAAAAAAAAATTTAAAAAAAATAAAAAAAAAATTTAAAAAAAATTGAAAAAAAAATTCGAAAAAAAAATTTTCAAAAAAAAATTAAAAAAAAATTTAAAAAAAAATTCGAAAAAAAAATTTCAAAAAAAAAATTTTCAAAAAAAAAATTTCAAAACAAAAAAAAATTCTCAAAAAATTTTCAAAAAAAAAAATTTCAAAAAAAAAATTTTTCAAAAAAAAATTTCAAAAAAAAAATTATCAAAAAAAAATTTTAAAAAAATTCGAAAAAAAAATTTCGAAAAAAAAAATTTCAAAAAAAAATTTAAAAAAAAAATTTAAAAAAAATAAAAAAAATTTTAAAAAAATTCAAAAAAAAAATTTCGAAAAAAAAATTTTCAAAAAAAATTAAAAAAAAATTCGAAAAAAAATTTCGAAAAAAAAATTTTCAAAATAAAAATTTCAAAAAAAATTTCAAAAAAATTTTCGAAAAAAATTTAAAAAAAAATTTCGAAAAAAAAATTTCGAAAAAAAAATTTTCAAAAAAAAAATTTAAAAAAAAAATTTCAAAAAAATTTTCGAAAAAAAAAATTTCAAAAAAATTTTCGAAAAAAAAAATTTCAAAAAAAAAATTTTCAAAAAAAATTTTTAAAAAAATAAAAAAAAAATTTAAAAAAAATTCAAAAAATAAATTTCGAAAAAAAAATTTTCAAAAAAAAATTTAAAAAAAATTTTAAAAAAAATTCGAAAAAAAAATTTCAAAAAAAAAATTTTCAAAAAAAAAATTTCAAAACAAAAAAAAATAAAAAAAATTCGAAAAAAAAATTTCAAAAAAAAAAATTTTCAAAAAAAAATTTCAAAAAAAAATTTTCAAAAAAAAATTTAAAAAAAATTTTTAAAAAAATTCGTAAAAAAAATTTCAAAACAAAATTTTCAAAAAAAATTTTAAAAAAAATTTTCAAAAAAAAAAATTTTCAAAAAAAAAATTTAAAAAAAATAAAAAAAAAAATTTAAAAAAAATTGAAAAAAAAATTCGATAAAAAGATTTCAAAAAAAAAATTTTCAAAAAAAATTTAAAAAAAATTTTTAAAAAAAATTCGAAAAACAATTTTCGAAAAAAAAAAATTAAAAAAAAAAAATTTTCAAAAAAAAATTAAAAAAAAAAAATTTCAAAAAAAAATTGAAAAAAAAAATTCGAAAAAAAAATTTTAAAAAAAAATTTAAAAAAAAATTCGAAAAAAAAATTTCGAAAAAAAAAATTTCAAAAAAAAAATTTCAAAAAAAAATTTAAAAAAAAATAAAAAAAATTTAAAAAAAATTCAAAAAAAAAATTTCGAAAAAAAAAATTTCAAAAAAAAAATTTTCAAAATAAAATAAAAAAAAAAATTTTCAAAAAAAAATTGAAAAAAAAAATTCGAAAAAAAAATTTTCAAAAAAAAATTTAAAAAAAATTCGAAAAAAAAATTTCGAAAAAAAAAAATTTCAAAAAAAAAATTTTTTCAATAAAAAATTTAAAAAAAAATTTAAAAAACAATTTAAAAAAAAATTTCGAAAAAAAAATTTCGAAAAAAAAATTTTCAAAAAAATTTTCGAAAAAAAAAATTTCAAAAAAAAATTTTAAAAAAAATTCGAAAAAAAAATTTCGAAAAAAAAAATTTCAAAAAAAAAAATTTCAAAAAAAAATTTAAAAAAATAAAAAAAATTAAAAAAAAAAATTTCGAAAAAAAAATTTAAAAAAAAAATTTAAAAAAAAAATTCGAAAAAAAAATTTCGAAAAAAAAATTTTCAAAAAAAAATTTAAAAAAAAATTCGAAAAAAAAATTTCGAAAAAAAAAATTTCAAAAAAAAATTTAAAAAAATAAAAAAAATTAAAAAAAAAAATTTCGAAAAAAAAATTTAAAAAAAAAAATTAAAAAAAAAATTCGAAAAAAAAATTTCGAAAAAAAAATTTTCAAAAAAAAATTTAAAAAAAAATTCGAAAAAAAAATTTCGAAAAAAAAATTTCAAAAAAAAAATTTCAAAAAAAAATTTAAAAAAAATAAAAAAAATTTAAAAAAAATTCAAAAAAAAATTTCGAAAAAAAAATTTTCAAAAAAAATTTAAAAAAAATAAAAAAAAAATTCGAAAAAAAATTTCGAAAAAAAATTTTGAAAAAAAAATAAAAAAAAAAAAATTTAAAAAAAAAATTCGAAAAAAAAATTTCGAAAAAAAAATTTTCAAAAAAAAATTTAAAAAAAAAATCGAAAAAAAAAATTTCGAAAAAAAAAATTTCAAAAAAAAAAATTTCAAAAAAAAATTTTAAAAAAATAAAAAATATTTAAAAAAAATTCAAAAAAAAAAATTCGAAAAAAAAATTTTCAAAAAAAAATTTAAAAAAAGTTTTAAAAAAATTCGATAAAAAGATTTCAAAAAAAAAATTTTCAAAAAAAAATTTAAAAAAATTTTTAAAAAAAATTCGAAAAATAATTTTCGAAAAAAAAAATTTTCAAAAAAAAATTGAAAAAAAAATTCGAAAAAAAAATTTTCAAAAAAAAATTTAAAAAAAAATTCGAAAAAAAAATTTCGAAAAAAAAAATTTCAAAAAAAAAAATTTCAATAAAAAATTTTAAAAAAATTAAAAAAAAAAATTTCAAAAAAAATTGAAAAAAAAATTTCAAAAAAAAATTTCGAAAAAAAAATTTTCAAAAAAAAAATTAAAAAAAAAAATTTCAAAAAAATTTTCGAAAAAAAAAATTTCAAAAAAATTTTCGAAAAAAAAAATTTCAAAAAAAAAATTTTCAAAAAAAATTTTTAAAAAAATAAAAAAAAAATTTAAAAAAAATTCAAAAAATAAATTTCGAAAAAAAAATTTTCAAAAAAAAATTTAAAAAAAATTTAAAAAAAAATTCGAAAAAAAAATTTCAAAAAAAAAATTTTCAAAAAAAAAATTTCAAAACAAAAAAAAATAAAAAAAATTCTCAAAAAAAATTCGAAAAAAAAATTTCAAAAAAAAAAAAAATTTTCAAAAAAAAATTTCAAAAAAAAAATTTTCAAAAAAAAATTTAAAAAAAATTTAAAAAAAAATTCGTAAAAAAAATTTCAAAAAAAAATTTTCAAAAAAAATTTTAAAAAAAATTTTCAAAAAAAAAATTTTCAAAAAAAAAATAAAAAAAAAATAAAAAAAAAAATTTAAAAAAAATTGAAAAAAAAATTCGATAAAAAGATTTCAAAAAAAAAATTTTCAAAAAAAATTTTAAAAAAATTTTTAAAAAAAATTCGAAAAACAATTTTCGAAAAAATAAAATTCAAAAAAAAAAATTTTTAAAAAAAAATTAAAAAAAAAAAATTTCAAAAAAAAATTGAAAAAAAAAATTCGAAAAAAAAATTTAAAAAAAAAATTTAAAAAAAAATTCGAAAAAAAAATTTCGAAAAAAAAAATTTCAAAAAAAAAATTTCAAAAAAAAATTTAAAAAAAAATAAAAAAAATTTTAAAAAAATTCAAAAAAAAAATTTCAAAAAAAAAATTTCAAAAAAAAAAATTTTCAAAAAAAAATAAAAAAAAAAATTTTCAAAAAAAAATTGAAAAAAAAAATTCGAAAAAAAAATTTTCAAAAAAAAATTTAAAAAAAATTCGAAAAAAAAATTTCGAAACAAAAAAATTTCAAAAAAAAAATTTTTTCAATAAAAAATTTAAAAAAAATTTTAAAAAACAATTTAAAAAAAAAAATTTGAAAAAAAAATTTCGAAAAAAAAATTTTCAAAAAAAAATTAAAAAAAAAAATTTCAAAAAAATTTTCGAAAAAAAAAATTTCAAAAAAAAATTTTAAAAAAAATTCGAAAAAAAAATTTCGAAAAAAAAAATTTCAAAAAAAAAAATTTCAAAAAAAAATTTAAAAAAATAAAAAAAATTAAAAAAAAAAATTTCGAAAAAAAAATTTAAAAAAAAAATAAAAAAAAAAAATTCGAAAAAAAAATTTCGAAAAAAAAATTTTCAAAAAAAAATTTAAAAAAAAATTCGAAAAAAAAATTTCGAAAAAAAAAATTTCAAAAAAAAAAATTTCTAAAAAAAAATTTAAAAAATAAAAAAAATTAAAAAAAAAAATTTCGAAAAAAAAATTTTCAAAAAAAATTTTAAAAAAATTTAAAAAAAAATTCGAAAAAAAGATTTCAAAAAAAAAATTTTCAAAAAAAAATAAAAAAAAAATTTAAAAAAAATTCAAAAAAAAAATTTCGAAAAAAAAATTTTCAAAAAAAAATTTAAAAAAAATTTAAAAAAAAATTCGATAAAAAGATTTCAAAAAAAAAATTTTCAAAAAAAATTTTAAAAAAATTTTTAAAAAAAATTCGAAAAATAATTTTCGAAAAAAAAAATTTCAAAAAAAAAAATTTTCAAAAAAAAAATTAAAAAAAAAATTTCAAAAAAATTTTCGAAAAAAAATTTAAAAAACAAAAAAGATTCGAAAAAAAAATTTCAATTTCAAAAAAAATTTAAAAAAAAATTAAAAAAAAAATTCGAAAAAAAATTTTTGAAAAAAAAATTTCAAAAAAAAAAATTTTCGAAAAAAAATTGAAAAAAAAAATTTCGAAAAAAAAAATTCGAAAAAAAAATTTTCAAAAAAAAAATTTTCAAAAAAAATTTTAAAGAAAATTTCAAAAAAATTTTCGAAAAAAGAAATTTAAAAAAAAAATTTTCAAAAAAAAATTTTAAAAAAATTTTAAAAAAAATTTTAAAAAAAATTAAAAAAAATATTTTCAAAAAAAAATTTTCAAAAACAGTTTAAAAAAAAATTCAGAAAAAATTTCCAAAAAAAAATTTCAAAACAAAAAAAAATAAAAAAAAATAAAAAGAAATAAAAAAAAATTCTCAAAAAAATTTCGAAAAAAAAAATTTCAAAAAAAAAAATTTCAAAAAAAAAAATTGAAAAAAATAAAAAAAAAAATTCGAAAAAAAAATTTCAAAAAAAAAAATTTCAAAAAAAATTTCAAAAAAAATTTAAAAAAAAATTCGAAAAAAAATTTTCGAAAAAAAAATTTCAAAAAAAAAAATTTCAAAAAAAAATTTAAAAAAAATAAAAAAAAAATTTAAAAAAAATTGAAAAAAAAATTCGAAAAAAAAATTTTCAAAAAAAAATTAAAAAAAAATTTAAAAAAAAATTCGAAAAAAAAATTTCAAAAAAAAAATTTTCAAAAAAAAAATTTCAAAACAAAAAAAAATTCTCAAAAAATTTTCAAAAAAAAAAATTTCAAAAAAAAAATTTTTCAAAAAAAAATTTCAAAAAAAAAATTATCAAAAAAAAATTTTAAAAAAATTCGAAAAAAAAATTTCGAAAAAAAAAATTTCAAAAAAAAATTTAAAAAAAAAATTTAAAAAAAATAAAAAAAATTTTAAAAAAATTCAAAAAAAAAATTTCGAAAAAAAAATTTTCAAAAAAAATTAAAAAAAAATTCGAAAAAAAATTTCGAAAAAAAAATTTTCAAAATAAAAATTTCAAAAAAAATTTCAAAAAAATTTTCGAAAAAAAAATTTCAAAAAAAAAATTTTCAAAAACAATTGAAAAAAAAATTGAAGAAAAATTTCAAAAAAAAATTTAAAAAAAAATTTTAAAAAAAATTTTAAAAAAATTTCAAAGAAAAAAATTTTCAAAAAAAAATTTTAAAAAAAAATTAGAAAAAAATCGAAAAAAAATTTCGAAAAAAAAATTTTCAAAAAAAAAAATTTCAAAAAAAATTTCAAAAAAATTTTCGAAAAAAAAAATTTCAAAAACAAAAAAAAATAAAAAAAAATAAAAAAAAATTAAAAAAATTAAAAAAAAAATTTCAAAAAAAATTTTAAAAAAATTTCAAAAAAATTCGAAAAAAAATTTCGAAAAAAAAATTTTCAAAATAAAAATTTCAAAAAAAATTTCAAAAAAATTTTCGAAAAAAAAAATTTCAAAAAAAAAATTTTCAAAAACAATTGAAAAAAAAATTGGAAAAAAATTTCAAAAAAAAAATTTAAAAAAAAAATTTGAAAAAAAATTTAAAAAAAATTAAAAAAAAAAAAATTTCAAAAAAAAATTTAAAAAAAATCAAAAAAAAAATTTCAAAAATAAAATTTTCAAAAACAATTGAAAAAAAAATTCGAAAAAAAATTTCGAAAAAAAAAATTCAAAAAAAAATTTTCAAAAGAAAAATTTAAAAAAAATTTCAAAAAAAAAATTTAAAAAAAAATTTAAAAAAAAATTAAAAAAAAAAATTCGAAAAAAAAATTTTCAAGAAAAAAAATTTCAAAAAAAAAATTTCAAAAAAAAAAATTTTCAAAAAAATTCGAAAAAAAAATTCGAAAAAAAAATAAAAAAAAAAAAAATTTCAAAAACAATTGAAAACAAAAATTCGAAAAAAAATTTCGAAAAAAAAAATAAAAAAAAAAATTTTCAAAAAAAAAATTTAAAAAAATTTCAAAAAAAATTTTTTAAAAAAATTGAAAAAAAAATTCGAAAAAAAAATTTTCAAAAAAAAAAAAAAATTTTTTTTAAATTTAAAAATAAAAAATTTTCAAAAAAAAATTTAAAAAAAAAATAAAAAAAAAAATAAAAAAAAAAATTAAAAAAAAATTGAAAAAAAAATTAGAAAAAAAAATTTCGAAAAAATAATTTTCAAAAAAAAAATTTAAAAAAAGATTTCAAAAAAATTTTCGAAAAAAAAAATTTCAAAAAAAAAATTTTCAAAAAAAAATTAAAAAAAAATTTAAAAAAAAATTTTTTTAAATATTTTCAAAAAAAAAATTTCAAAAACAGTTTCAAAAAAAAATTCAGAAAAAATTTCCAAAAAAAAAATTTCAAAAACAAAAAAAAATTTTAAAAAAAAATTTAAAAAAATAAAAAAAAAATTTAAAAAAAAAAATTTCAAAAAAAATTTTAAACAAATTTTAAAAAAATTCGAAAAAAAATTTTAAAAAAAATTGAAAAAAAAATTCGAAAAAAAAATTTTCAAGAAAAAAAAATGAAAAAAAAATTTAAAAAAAATTTCAAAAAAAAAAATTTTCAAAAAAAAATTTAAAAAAAATTTTAAAAAAATTAGAAAAAAATTTAGAAAAATATTTTCAAAAAAAAAATTTCAAAAAAAATTCAGAAAAAATTTCCAAAAAAAAATTTCAAAAAAAAAATTAAAAAAAATAATAAAAAAAATAAAAAATAAAAAAAGAAAAAAAATTAAAAAAAAAATTTCAAAAAAAAAATTTTTCAAAAAAAAAATTAAAAAAAAAAATTTAAAAAAAATTTTCGAAAAAAAAATAAAAAAAAAAAAAATTGCAAAAACAATTGAAAAAAAAAATTCGAAAAAAAATTTCGAAAAAAAAAATTTCAAAAAAAAAATAAAAAAATAAAAATTTTTAAAAAATTAAAAAAAAAAAATTAAAAAAAAAAATTAAAAAAAAAATTGAAAAAAAAATCCGAAAAAAAAAATTTCAAGAAAAAAAAATAAAAAAAAAATTTAAAAAAAATTTCAA